>OY720636.1:49673440-50910304 GCA_963169105.1 Ceriagrion tenellum | reverse complement strand
CCCCCCAACCCTCCACTTCCCCGCTCAAATCTCCTTATTCTCCCTACCCCATTCTCCTCCGCGAATTTTACACCCAGCAAAGACAAGGGTAGGTTGATTTGAGGGTTTGTTTCTTGCTAGTATAATCCGTTGCTTCGCATTCCGTATCGGTAGTGGGCAAGGGCAGGAAGGGGGTAGGCGGCGACATGATGGGTGCGTGCCACTCATACCAATGAGTTTAGAGGGATTGGAAAGTCCGCGGTGAAGGGTAAGTTATCGGTGGATACGCGTGAAGGACACTTTCATTGGCTATCAAAATAGCAGTAATTAGGAGCCGTACGAATGGCATCGAATTTTACCAGTATGATGTTTGGGACGATATTTTTCTCGAGTCATAACTGAGCCCATACTCTTGTTTTAATTTAATATATCTGTGCTCTGAAAACTCCTTCAAAACAAAGGCATTTCAGTAAAAGTATTAGGCTGAGTAATATATCTAATGCTGGTATACAACCTTCAACGCCCCACGAAGAGTTGGAAGAGAAGCATAAATATAGTATGAATTAATGCGTGAAACAATTGCTGTGTGAGATGAGAAAAAAACCACACGCCTTTTTATTTGTGAAGAGATGTATGCTAGATAGGTTCCTTATCATGAAAATAACGTCTCTCTGGTGTGAATTCCCATGGAAAATATCTGGTATTTTGAGGCATATCTCTCAAAAAGTACAGGTGCAAGTGGATGATATAGTTTTTATCATCGGTAAGATGAAATCTTCTTCCTCATTACGAGGCCAAATTCATGGAATTTTATGGTAATGTATACATCGCTTAAACTACCTAAAAAACAGTAGACATTGAGATCACGTTCATTTTGTAGGTTCAATCTAATCGTACGGGAAAGAAGAAAATTACCAATTTCGCTAAAAATAGGCCATTTTTCAACGGAGCAGCCCTCGGTAATCGGTTGTGATACAATAAGCAGATAAAGTATGCGTCATCGTTTTCGACTTCAATCATTTCTCGAGAACGTAGGTTTCGAAGAATATTTGTAATCGTGACATTCGGGGAGGATGGTCGGCGGGGAAC
Organism: Ceriagrion tenellum; assembly: GCA_963169105.1. NCBI lineage: Eukaryota > Metazoa > Arthropoda > Insecta > Odonata > Coenagrionidae > Ceriagrion > Ceriagrion tenellum. The sequence continues at coordinate 50,909,236 of OY720636.1, read as the reverse complement.
CGTGAAAGACGAAGTCGTCGAAGTCCCACCAGAGCATTCCAGTCCGTTCTCTTCGTCCGCATTTCCATCACTCTCCATCCGCTCCTTTGCGATACTGATTTTGCATTTTGGCGCATTTCCATTTGCATATTCGTTCGTTACGTATCCACCTTGTAGAAGGGTGTGGGGCATCTGAATTATAATAAGGGGGGGCGGGGTGCCGAAGTGTTCATGATGGCTGTGGAGACAGCGGTGCCCTGAGATGGGGTGAGGGAGGGAGGGTTAGGTTCGTTAAAAGGATGGGGGGAATGGGGGAGGGGAGTGCCATAAACGTGTGGATATTAATGGAAATGAGTAGTTCATGGGTTTGTGATGTTGGGGGGGGGGAGGGGAGTGCTTTTATTCCGTGCGCGGGGGGAGAGGGAAGAGATGATGTCGCGAGGGGCAGGAACTCGTAAAACACATCGCCCGGTTGTTTCCTTTTCCGACTTTTCTCTTGAGAGGTTCAAGGTCCCACCTCTTCTATTCCTTGATAGGGACGAGATGGTGGGCAAGGGGTGGGGACTTAAGGGGGGGCTGAGCTAGATAATCATCCCTATGCCTTGGCCTCATCCTCTCCTCTACCTCACCTTTACCCCACCCCTTCTTTCCCTTTCCCAATTCCACCGCATGCGGATTGAGGCCTTCTTCCGAAACCCCACCTCCCATCCTTCCCTTTCCAATGCCCTCCCTCCCCATCCCTACCTTCTTCTCTACAACATTCCCCTCTTACTCTCTCTCGCTTACCTTATACTATTTCGTTTCGATAGAAGGGGGAGTGTTACGGGTTCACCCAACTTTTATGGATTTTCGGGGAGTCTTGGCTTCTTTGGGTTTTTTTCTTCTTCTTCCCATACCTCTCGCTCATGTGAGTTCGGATGCAGTTGACCGGTATAGGGGATCTCTCTTCCCCTTACGATCTTTCCCCTGTGACTTTTACTCCTCTTTCTCCTCCGTGGATCGTGTGCTTTCGGTCAACGACTCCGCTTTAGCGGTTAGACTGTTTTACGCGAAACACCTCACGGCGCACTTTGATGCAAAAACATTCAATCAGTACTATACTATTACTGCAGACTATTTTTCAAACATAAAAATACTATTTATACACCTATTCTCTTCCAACAAGTCGTGGGGCTTTGAAGATGATTCCATACGGGCGATAAAAAAATGACTGGGCGTAATAATTTTTATTAAAACCTTTGGTTGTGGAGGCGTTCTCAGAGCACGGCGTGTAATAATTAAACCAAGCTTAAGTCTCAAATATGCATGATTAATTATGCTCACTCATGCAAGAGAGGTTGAGATAAATTTTAATGGTAATTTTAATTAGCATTTACAATATAAGTTAAATGTTTCAACCCCAAGGCCATGTTTGACATCGTGCGTAAGATACTTCTTGCATTTTTGCACAAAGCATACAATATTTAATCAGGAAAAGTTTAATAATCAGGCAACTATAGGGATAATTAGAAATGGTAAAAAAATACCTGCTCTCTTGGTAAAATATGAAACGTTGTTTAAAAATTATATCTCTTTATTTATACTTTGTTTTTAACTTGAAGCTACACTACATTGCGTTGATTTTTCGGGTAATTCTTTTTTTCCTACATGACGTTAAGCTCAACTCTCGTAGCACGTATCTTAGAATGCATCAGAAACTTATGGATAGTTATTAACGTATTTAGTACAAATGTAAACAACTACGGGTGTTTACAAAAATGTATTTGAAAACTTCTGTTCATTTTCCCCTCCATATATTTGTTTTACGTACATGGGTTATTCTACGCTAATAATGATAAGAGTTGAACCTTGACGTCTCAGATTTTGATGAAAATTGGGGTAGTTGTTTGCCTCACCAAATAAGAAATACCATTTCGAGCATTTTGAAAAAATAAAAAAATAACACCGATAACACCTTTCGGTATAAAGGTTACAAATGTATGTCGACGTGAGGCTGACGAGATAAAATAAGTCCTCAGTAGGAGATATTTAATCCTCGTGTCCTTTACATATCAAGCAAACGTTTTTTCAATAGACAATGAATCAGCGCCTGCAATTTTCAGATAAATCCCGTGTATGTAGACGATAGCGATCTGATCTTAGGGAGGTTAAAATGATAGAAAAACCAAACAATTGAAAGTTACAATCCATCATACTGGACTTAAAATTTCATAGATACTGGCTACGTTAGAACTGAGGCAACAGACGACTGAAAATGTGTTATGGACACAAAAGCAAGGATTGAATTGATGGAAGCATTTAGGAAGAAAGGGATTTTACTAAGCAGTTAATTGGACTTGAAGTTGAAGAAAAGGCTAGTGAAATGCTTTTTCTGGAATGTTTTGCTGCACGGCAGCGAGACAAGGATGATACAAGAGAAAGAAAGGGAAAAAATTGAAGAGCTGATAATGAGAATATGGAGCAGAGTACTTATTATCAAGAGGTCATAGCAGGGTGAGGAAATAAGGGTTCTTGGAGAGAGTGGGAGAGGAAGGAATGATGTGGAACGTCATGCAAGATAGAAAGGAAATTGGATTCGGCGTATTTGGAGGAGGGAATGTTTGCTACGGGATAAGGTGGAAGGGAGTGTGGCGGGAAAACCAATAAGAGGAAGAAGGAAAAGGAAGATTTAGAGTAACATACAGGGAAGAGAAGGCTATGGAAGAATGAAGAGAGAAGTGGATGATAGTGAGAGGTGGCACCAGAGACCTATGCAAGCACATAACATATGATGATAATAAAGAAACGTATTGATACCATCAAAAGTGAGCTACAGCCTTACTTTCGACGACTGCGGTATGGTTCGGAAGATTCGGTTCGGGCCCTTTTGCTCAAGATGAAAAATACGTCACCGCAAATATCGCAAATAAATAGCTTGTTCAGCCAAATCTTCGAGCCGGGTGTTTGGCGTTTTGAAATTAACGAGAGCAGTTATTTATATTCCCTCATTCTTGCATATATTTATCTATTTAGATAACTCATCACTGAGTGTTTTACCGGCTGAAAGGTTTTTTTAACAACCCCTTTGATAGCTTTTCCCGTTGTTGAGACACATATCTTTCCTCTCTCTAATTTTTTTTAAAACTTCCTCCATCTTTTTCCGCACTACTTAATACACCCGCCTCTGCTAGACGGAATCTCACATCAATCAAGTGGATCTAGTTTTTATTCACCGTGAACTGTATTCATACCTTGGTAGTGGGCAATGTCTGTTAAAAATTTCATACTTAATACCAGGTATATACATACTACAACTCAAAACGTGTCAACCATACCACTCGCAACTATACAACTCCTTTTCAGGTAGAAAATCCGTGGGCGATTTTTCGGGGGGATGATGAATAGGATTAGACACCTCCCCCCCCCAAGAAGCAACTTTGGTAAAGGTTTCTACATTACCTTACGAAAAAATATTTTAAAAAGTTATCCAAATTCATATAATTCATGCAAAGGATAAAAAAATGCAAGTTTTGTTTCTATGATTTTTCAGAAATTTTCCGGAAAATTAGGTTGAACCCAGATCCCCGGGTATATAATCCAAAATATCCTGAAACACCCCCCACCATGAGTCAAATGATACAATTGTAGAATTGAGACAATATCAATCAAAAGAATAATTCCACCGTATAGGTATTTCACACTTCATTGAGAACATAATAACATCAGTAGTTCCATGCTCGGCAAGCATGGGCTCGAAAAACAAAATGATTGAAGTGGATCCCCTGTTATAAAACGCGATCCAATGTACATCAAAGACCTCTTTCATTAAGTGCACTGATAAGGATTGCAGCGGGTCTGAAACGAATGTAAAAACTGCTACTTTATGTTGCAAAAAGTGCAGCGCACTGGAGCGAATAGTAAGCGCTCTTCATGTTCTGCACATGAGAGACAGAACGCACTCAACCCTTCCCATTGCTCTGCCTGTCTACACTACGCGTCTTTGTTGAGCTTTCAACGTTGCGAACAAACAGGTTTAAAAAAGATGCTCAGGCATCTAGCTCCTCCTATTTTCACCCACAACACTTGCGGTTCTCTTTAAAAACGTCGTGTCGTTCGATGTGAAGATAAGACGTGCAATCGGACGAAATTAAGCTTTCCCTACCCTCGCCCTCCCGATAGTGGTTAATTTTTTCGTACGCCCGCACTCGTTTTTAGCAGAGTTTTATTTCATCATTGAAGTGGCACACTTTTAATGGATGGGGAGTGATCTCACGAAATCCTAACGTCACATAACACCCGATCAGATAGAGAGGTCGAAGAGAAAGCGATTGAGGAGACGGGAGAGCATGTCTGTGTGTGCTTAGACGCACTATGCCTCAGTACGCATGCGTATAGGTTCCGTCCAAGCTGATACTGCAGTTGAAATACACAATTTTGAATTAAAATATATGAAAAATAAATTTATTAAAGATTATACGATGTGAACTAAGGCCATTATCGTGAATTTTTTATGATAAATTTTTGTAGGATCTATGCACCTTCCAATTATGTTCTTTTCCGAATGGTTAGTTTTCGTTTGCATTTTATAAAGAATTGATTCACAAATTGGTATCAAATCTGTATGCAAATTCGTTTTGGTCACTATCACATTTATTCCTAAATAAATTATTACTTTAAGGGGTGCGAGTATATTAAATTATTTTAGGGGAAAGGGGGATAAAAAGGTTGGAGATCACTGCATTAGAGGGATATATGTGATCGTTCGCTCGATGCTGTATGACAATGACAAAACTGCGTACAAATAATATATATGCGACACCTGCGATTTTTATTCGCACAGCTGCAACAATAATATCTAATAATGTGTTTTTAAAGAGCACTGGTAAGCAATGATAAAGTGATGAAAGTAGGTACAGAAGAAGAGATAAGAGTTACTATGGAAGGGGAAAGACTGTGACAAGGTATAAGAATCTTATCTAGGAAATTACACAGGACTGGACATGTTACAAGGAGATTAACGATAGAATTATAAAGGCCAGAGACGCTTTTATCAAAGAGAAAAAGTAGCTGTGTAGCTGAATGGATATTGGGCTTAGTAAAAGGTTGGCAAAGTGTTATGTTTGGAGCGTCTTACTGTATGGTTGTGAGACATGGGCGGCGTTGAAAAAGGATATAAAACGGATTAAGACATTGGAGATGTGGATATGGAGAAGAATGTTGAATATTAGTTGGGTAGACATTGAAAAATGAAGAGGTATTGACCAGAGTGGGGGAAGATAGAGGACTGATAAAGACAATCAAAACAAGGAAGCAAAACTAGGGGGCACGCATTTGAGTTGTGAGTGTGGAGAAGGATGGAGAAGGTGCAGTGCACAGAAAGGAAGACGAACGGTAAAGTGGTTTGTATGATAGGCGAGATATGGAAACTCCTGAATAAAATCCGGTATGGGCAGGTAGTTGGCTGGAGGAAGGAAGTAACAAGGAAGTTTTAATAAAGAGTAATAATAATATATAGGAGGTTCAGCTATGATAAACGAAGCGTGAAAACAAAAAAGAAGCTGGTAAAGAGTTTAATATGTAGAGCATCGGCTTCTGGAGCAGAAAAGTGGACCCTGGGGAAGATGGAACGTAAGAAAACTTCTTAATTGAAGCCGGGATAGGCAGGGTAGGTGACTGGAGGATGAAATAAGGGGCGATGGGCTCCTCAGGAGTGTGATTGAGGGAAGGATGTTGGGCCAGCAGAGAAGGGGAAGAAAGAGAATTGGTTTCATGGACAGGATGGAGAAGGGATGATCGTATGCCTTGTCGAAAAAGGAAATACATGAGGTAGATAGGACCCTGCAAATGAAGAACATCGGTACAAGATTCTCTGATTTTGAGAAAAATCTACCTTTTACCGACATGAGGATAAAAAAATATTAGTATATTCCACAATTAAAAGTTTAATGCCGATTTAGGTTTCGACTGCACAGCAATCATTACTAAGGTACATTAACATCATATGCGAGTCAATATAGGGAGAAGAGACGGGAGAAGTGAAGGTTGTTAATTGACGTCAAAGACGTGCGTCACGGTGAGGTTCGGACAATGGGAGGTTTTGTGCGGGGAATGGTACAGATATTAGAGGGGAATAGGAAGGTTTGCTTGATTCAGATCCTAGCAGCTACTTTTTAAGCTATACTGGAATCCCGAGAGGTAGAGTTTGTACGAATGGATCATAAAGAATAAGAGAGCAAGGCAATTTTCCACTTAGATAAAGTTTATTCGACCTAGGTCTCGATGTTCTACATCATCATCAGGCCACGAACCTAGTACATCGAAAACTACGTCGAAGAAAATTTATCCAAGTAGAAAATTGCCTTACTCTCATTCTTTATGATGAATTCTTTCCACCACATCAAGCCTTATACTTTTTTTAGGGCCTAAACACTGCCATTCTACCTGTCCACTGTCATTACAGGCAGCCAAGCGGTTACGCGCTTCACTGATACTTGTTTTCGGCCTTGGTGGCGACTAGGTAGTCTTTGCCTGCTCATACAGCTGCAGGTCACAGGTTTGAGTCCCACCTGAACGTATTTTGTCACCATCCTGGGGTAGAGGATTTGGATGATCTGCACCGAGTTGGTGGCGAGGAAGGGTAATACAGATATATAATTTTTTGTACCTCTCTTCTTATACTTCTCCTTTGGAACGAATGGAGACGTAACAAGGGGTTTTTCGTCATGCCTGAGACACAAAGTTACGCCTTCAAGCATTAATTTTATTCGTTATACCTCTTACCACTTGAGTATCTTTAAAATACTGTGTACCTCCCGGAGCCAGTAATACCCATACTCCTGTGCGTGTATATTTTTCCAGCATCTCGCGACGGTGTAACATTTTTTAATATCTAGTTCGCATAAACCCCCCTCGAAATTCGCATTGAAGGAAGATGGCTTGGTGGTGTAACTGGCTAACACACCTGACCGGCAATTGGGAGATCCGGGTTCGAATCCCGGTCAAGTCAAATGATTTTTTCATAGCGAATTCCAACCCTGGTATTATTTTATAGGTTGATATAGCACCCTCCATGTTTTCTCCTTTGGTATCGCTATGGAGGAAGGAGAGGTGCTTATGAGGAAAAACAGTCGTGATGATGATTGAAAGAGAGTACGGCGACGGCGGAGGATGAGGAAACTGCAGCGAAATGCTCTTCGTGATTCGGTTTTCTAAGGAGACATGATCGGAGGTTCCTTTCCTTCGCGTGTCAATTTTCGTGTCTTCCTTCACATACATGTATATACACGAATGTTTCTTTTTTTGCTTTCTCATCCCAGGTGGTGTGTGCATTTTTTTCTCGCTCATGTAAACCTCCCCTGTTTCTCTCATTCTCTCTCCCGCATATCTCATACCTCCCCCCTCTCAACCCCCCCCACTTTCTTTTGACTTTTCTTCCCCTCCCTCCCCTCTCCTCCGCGTCGTGTCCCATCATGCAATGCAAAAAACCTGGCAACTTATCTTATTAAGGGGAGTGGTGGTGGTGGTGGAGGCGGCGGTGTTAGGCCTGTGTGTTCTTTTCGCTCTCTTCTTCCAGGATTCCCGGGTTTCGTTTGTTTTACCGAGAAAAACCCTCGAGAGATCGCTCAACTCGCTCGTGTCTGCATGCGTGTGTCGCTCAACTCTCTCTGTTGCGTTCGCCCTTTGCATCCTTGTCTCCTCCTCCTCATCTTCTTCACTTCCCTCAACCTTTTCTCTTGCCCGCCAAAAAGCTTTAAAAACACACCTCCCCCCCTTCCACGTTTCTCCCACCCTACTCTGCTCCTTCCTCTCCCCCACCTGCCGCCATCGCATCTCACCGAGTGCCTGCCATTGTTTGGCTTCTTACGAAAAGGCAACCTACGCATTATTTTATTCCGAGGCATTCGTCATTGCGAAATCCTCCTCCATTAGCCCGCTCGCTTAGAATTGCCAATGCAAATATTTTGTTTAGTGTCTGCCTTCGGAGACAGATGGCTCTTGAGTCGTCTGCATTCCATTCATTACTCTTTCCTCTCTCTCTCCTTCTCCCTCCTCACTTCCCCTCCGCCTTATTTCTCCCCTTCCACCGCCCTCATCCGTTTACCCCTCTACCCCACCCACCCACAGTAACTTCAGTAAGCCTCCCCCTCCACATCCCAACCCCTCCCGTCCCACACTCCTCTTCCTCTCCCCGTAACGGACAAAACGTATCTTTGAGAAACGCATGCTTCCACATGGGCAATTAAAAATTTATAATAATAAAACGTGTTATTTTTACAAGTGGAAGTTTATTTTTACTCTTCTTTTTTTCCGTAGCAGTCCACGCCTGGATTTTGGCCGGCACTTCGGGAATTAAAATAAGTTTTGAAAAAAAATATGGCATTCGTACGTGTAAAATTTGCGAAGGGTACCTTAATATTTTTTTGATAAAAATTTGACGTTTGTCTGAGAGTCATATTGATGGCAATGTTGCAATTAGGGCATATCTGCGGTGAATTTTTTTTTTGGCGCGCTGAGCACTTGGTATGATGGGATGGGAGAAACATACCCATAAATGGTTGTCGTGAGCGTACCCATTGGAATGCGAAAATTTTTCGCTACGCGGTTTCATTTCTTTTATGTCCTGGTTGCTCACTACCAGTTCTTGACAAATGAATGTTGGCCGTGGTGTGCTTCGCAGTCCTTGAATTCTTTTTGCATACGTGCACTTTTAGTACTTTAAATGGACGTAAGCGAAAAAGTTGTACGTCACTGATTTGGTTTCTTGGCAATTAAATTATATTTTAACACGCTGCCTTAAGGTACTTGACATATATTTCATAATAATTCAAAGGTCTACGAACAGATTTTTTCCTAAACCAAAAAGATATGTTTTATATTATTATTATGGTTCCTTATAAATATAAAGATATCAAGCCGGATAAAAACAAGTATTTATGTATGAATGTATTTGGCGGCACAATAAGTATAATTTGACAAGGGGAAATGTTCAATTAATCGAGCCATATTCAACTATTTCCTAGCAATACTTAATTTATGAGGGTCCAAACATTTGTAATATGCTGCCTTATAATATAAAAAAAACGAAAAGTTGTAAAGTATCTCCATAGTTTTGGATTTTTGATTGGATGAGGATGACGTTGTAACATTTTTCTGAAATATTATACATAATTCCTTTTTAAACTTGGGGATACTTTGAAACGTTAATGGCTCTATAATCATTGTATTATTATTTCAACGACTTTTTTATGATGCGCCAGATGGTTATGTTAAATATTTTGTACCATATCAAGTTTCATGTTGGCGATGCATATATTTTTGATGAGGGTTGACTCAGTAAATTTATTTATTAGCTAGATTCTCTAACCTAGCTTTCATTTGAATGAAATATAGAATCAATCATTTCAAAATTAATTTGAAAGCAATAAATTTACTTTACTTAACTTTACATTTACTTCACAGTTTACTTAATATTTTTTCTTAAATTTCGAATATCGCACCGTAAACCCAAGACAAAAATGCTGAAATTGAGATGAAAATTGGAGTCTATAATTCTTGCATAATTTATGTACAATAGGAATGGGTATTTCTAACGTGTAAATAGATTTCATCAAGTGATATGCGGTCCAAGTTATTTATTACTTGAAAATTTATAAAAATATGCACTAAATCACTCACGATACGCGCTCCTACCAGCTTAAGTTTCTCTGATTTTCTTCGGCATTGTTTTTCCACTTACTGGAATTTTAGCTTGTGTAAGGTACTATTTTTTAAAAACTTAGACAAATTTGGCGTCGTTGAACGAATTTTTTTCTTTAACCCTTAGCAATGCCTACGGACACAATATAATTTTTTTACGTTTTTAATATTTGTTCCTACTTTTTGTACCGATTTCGACCCGTACGACCCATTAGAGAAAATTAAATGAGCTATCTCCAGAGGTTTGCGTTAAATGAGGAACATCTGACATGAAAGAGTCATCTCTATTCGCTCACTCGTTGACCTCAGATATACGAAAAGTGAGCAATTCCTTCAATAGATCTGCGAATTTATTTGAGTAAGATTATTCCAACGGTGCAATATCAATCAAATAGCGTAGCAAATAAGACTGCTGGATGAACATGTATTATGGTAACGTACATAATGCAAAAATGGCAAAATATTGTCTGAAATTTTATGAAGCAATCATTCAATTTCATTCCAACTCGAGGTATACCTTTCATAATTGAAAATATTCTATTTTTTCTTGCCCTGAAAAATGCAAAGATGCCCATTTTTATCTATTGTGTTAAAGAAAACTGGCTTCCACTAATGAAATGGGATCTCTTGAAAACCTAAATTAACGTACAAAATACTGAGATTATTCCATGATAACATTTCTATGACCATACATGACCTGCCTTCGGAACCTACTGCAACGCAACTTGCATGGAACTAGCACATTTTGAATTCAATTACGGAAGTAAATCACCATAGATAATCGAAAAAAATTAATTTTTATTCATTTTTCCTGGACCTTTTGCTTCTTATTAAAAGATTGAATATTATCTTTCGTTTAAATTGGTATATTTTTCTGTAATATTTGCAATATTTATAAGAGCCCATGTTAGAAACTCCACTTTCAAGGATGAATTTCGGAAAAAAGTAGCCATTTACTTTCATCTCAGTGTATAATACGCTCTTCAAAGCCCTATTCCAATTTTCAGAAAATCTGGAATAAGTCACCCGGAGGCAAGAGTCACCCTGAGTCAATGTGTATTGGTTTAAAAATAGAAAGGAGTTGAGGAACTCCTCTGTCCACCGACAGTTTTTTTTATTACGAGTTCACATTGGCCGTTTTACCCTCAAGACATTCAGGAAATTTGCCGTGGACCATTGAAGACCATATAAGCTCAGAGCATGACATCAGCTTCGTCACCATTGAGAAAACACAGGGGTAAGCGGCTACATTTTTAACTTAAATGAAGTTGTCAGATTCTGGACATAGTAGTTCCCAATTGGACAAAAATGTCTTAAAATGCAAAAATGTTGCATCACTTTCAAGCCGATGATGGAAGCAAAAGCATCTTAACAAAACAGTCATCGGTTTTTGTGAGGTAATTCTCCTTTCCTGTGTCACATTAAGAAGTGCAAGGAGGCTGCTGCAAGGAGACGGGTTTCTGTCTGGCTAAATGGATGATCTACGAGCGACGTTTCGGCAGATACTCTGCAACCACCCTTAGCGAGATGAAATCCTGAGATGAATCTAAGTCAGATTCATCTCAGGATTCTCATCAGCCGTTCTCAGCATTTCATCTCGCTAAGGGTGGTTGCAGGGTAAGGTGATTAATCGTCGGTCGTGGAGTAAATAATCCTGATGGAAACCAGAGAGGTTCTCGTTAACGAGAAAGCCTTAAATATTTCATGGTATGATGAAAGTTTGATTCATTCCTAAGTCACAATATCCTTTTTCTCCCCATTTAAAACCTTATTCGAACCTTTTATTTTAAATATGGGCAGTATTTAGAGAATTGATTCAAGTATAATTTAAAATCAATTCAATTTTCTTGTTTCATTTTCTCAAAATCTCAGTCATTAACTGAATATACATATCATATACTTTTATAACTTTTTCCACTAGTTTAAAAACCTACTTTAAATCTAAACCCAAGGTTTTTGAGACTTTTTAAAGAAGTACTTCGGTTAATAATATAATGTATAAAATACGTATAAAGGAAACGTGCAAAAGACATTCCATTAGGAACGCGATCTTTACGGCAGGACTTACCCGTAGTTTTTTTCCTTTATACCTCTCCGGAGGGAGCTGCCAAACCATATCTCATGGAATGCGGCTTGCATTTTCTTTGTGGCACAACTATTGAAAATTAGATTCGTTTAGGGGTGATATTTTTACATCTTAAGGTGGGTATATATGGCCAAGTTTATCGGCAATCAACTAACACCAAGTAACTTTTGACGTAAATTGCAATTCTCCACAAGCACTAGCGGAGGAAACTTTTGGAAGCAACTTGCCAGCGTAAACGCGCCCTTGATGTTTAAGTAAATATGCTGGAAACAAAACCAAACTCAGTAAATTTTGTGAGAAAAAAGATCAGTGCTATCTTAAATTTCCTCTGGCTCATTCTGCTACACACTCTCCGCTGAAAATTGTTGCACGTTCTTGCCGTAAAGAATTTGCCCGTCCGCACGTGCCCACGCTAAGGTCACCTCTACAAGTCTCCAAGAAGTGCTCGGATGAAACGAAACCATCCGGAGGGAAAATTTATTCCCTGGGCGCGTTTTGTCTTGAAGGCAATCAATACCGTAAAATGTATTTTTGTCAGGTCTGGATGGTTCTCTCTCTCATCAAAAAGTTGCTTTTAAGAACACCGGTTTCTCGCGAGCGTTGAAAAAAAATCCTGCCGAGAAAGAGAGAGAGAGAGGATGTATAAAAATAAGATAAAAACACGACACGACACTCTATTATTATACATCGTCCATTGTTTATAAAAAAACATTATCTCACTTGGCCTGCTAATGCCTCTGATTATTGCGATCGCATATGTATGCCTCTGGAACTCAACGTCCGACATTTTGAAAAACTCTTCTCCGCCGTCGTCCATAAAGATTTTCCACTGTTCTCCGCTCTCTCTCTCTCATTCTCTCCCTCTCTCTCCTTCTCTCCACTGCTCTCTGCCAATGGCGAGCCCTCTCCCGTACGTTTAAACCTCTCCGGGAAGCCTTTCCCTCTCTCCACTCCCTACACCTCTCGCCTTCCTGTTCTCCCGTCTCCCTCTTCTGCTTTCCTCTCCAACCAAGAGCTCCGCTTCCTCCTCTCTCCCGCTCTCCTCTTCTCGATCCATCCTACATAACATAACCCTGGGGTCCATCCCTCCCTCCTCCCTCTCTCCTACACACCCCCTCCTTCGACTCGAGCCCCCCCTCCCCCACTCATCTCATCCCCACCCCTCACTACCCCTCCCCCTCCTTCCGCGCGCCGGTCCATATACCTACTCCTTCCCCCACCCTCTCTCCCTCTCCCTGTGTCGATCTTTCCTACCTCCCACCCCTCTTCATCCTCTTCCCCTCGTTGCTGAATCCATCGCACAATGTGGGATTGACGATATGTATACGTAATGAGTCTATATCGATGTCTCTCACTCGAAAGTCATTTTATAAAATCAGTAATGAGTGATGAGCGGATACGCAATTGATGCTCCGGGAATGGACCTGTGTGAAAGGAGAGTGTTTCATTGGTTCGTCTGTATTGGAAGAATGCACGAGAATGAAATATCTTCACAGTCACATGATAGTGGAGTGAATGGCGCGAGAGGAAGTGGTAGACAGAGCAAGTGAAAATTGTGGAAGAGACTATTAAGGTGCACTTGTAAGTTGTATTAGGGAGCGCGCGTAATTCGTGAGTCATGGAGTGCACTTTTGAATAACTTGTCAAGTACGTCGAAAAAAACTCTAAGACCACACTTTACTTAAGTTCATATCTTTATATGTTTTTCAAAAACCATACGCGCTGTAATATAAATGAAGAAAGAATAAAAATTTTCTCTCCATTACCGCATTTGCTAAGAATTGGGTTTACGGTGCGGAATTCGGTATTCAAGCAAAACTTGTGTGTAAATACGCGTTTCTTATTTGGCACGATCACTTGATAAATATTAGGAACCATTCTAAGGATTTGAAAGGTATGTTTTTGCGATTAGGAGAAAATCTGTACAAGTGCTATCAATTCATTACGAAACATAATTCGAGTTCTCGTAATGCTACGTGTTAAAATTTAATACAAATTTAATTATGTCAACATGAATTTTTATTTAATGCGAGCAATGAATTTCATTTATGGAAATAAGTCTCCATACAGGCCTGTTACTTCTGAAGTAGCCCAGAGCTCATTGATATTTGCACACAATATTACACTATTATTGAGAATTAATAAATAATTCTCCTTCATATTCTTAAATGGATTTATTTCTTCATATTACTAAATTAATTTCCACGAAATCAATGCAGAAACACGCATTATTTTGATTTCATCTATTCATATTTCTGAGGAGTGCGTGAACGAAAAGTTTAACGCACATCTGTATATTAAAGAAAATCGGTCATGCTAGGTAGTTTGAGAGAGACATCATCTCACGTAGGAATCAAGAAATTTGATCTCATTTAAAATATACTTCTCTTTTCCAAGAGGGGCGAACTTCAGCCACAAAACCCACATCTTTCCGAAATATGTGCCAACATGCACGAGACGTTTTGCATTGGATACCTAACGAGCGCGTTGACATTTCAGAGATACATCATTTTTTAAAAATGAGAAATTATGAATATCTAGACCTCGTATAGGACTAAACAGTGTGTAGTTTGCATGTCATCTCAACCATTTTAAAAAATAAATACATTACTCTCCGTAGTAGATTTGACAGAATTGCAAGAGAAAAAATCTGTAGCAAAAGAATTTTCATTGTGCGGCAAAAAAATAATGATTTTAAATAAAGGCTGATTGATATGGATGTATCTTTTTAACAACAGAAAATTTCTGTCACTTTAATCTGTATTCTTTCGCCATTAAAATTGCAATATTTACTCCATGCTTCTCACAGCTACTTATTTAAAATGAATAAAATGCGGATTTTCATCGTGCGGCAAAAAAATAATGATTTTAAATAAAGGCTGATTGATATGGATGTATCTTTTTAACAACAGAAAATTTCTGTTATTTTAATCTGTATTCTTTCGCCATTAAAATTGCAATATTTACTCCATGCTTCTCACAGCTGCTTATTTAAAACGAATAAAATGCGGAAATGGTCTCTTTTATGACTGGAGGAAAACCTCGCTCAATCAACCTTAAGAGGAAGAATGCTGGTAAAGTCATGAACAAGAGAGCGTGCATAAAGCAGAGCACGAATATGAGAGAAGTGGATTTCTAGGATAGCTAAAATGCGGAGTCAAACCTAGCAGACTTATTCACATATATTTATTTTGCTAACTGTGCCTGTCCAGGTAAGGAGCGTCGTTATAGGTACGTATGTTCATCATTTAATAACCAAGTAAGGTTATCGATTATCTGAGTTCCGATTTCCAACGGTCCCTTATTATCGGATAAAAAAATCCTTTTAATTTGGCCGCCTCAAGCCTAATAACGGAAAATAATGTGTCTTCGGCAATCAGTCAAAATCCAAATAAAAGAGGATTTGCAGAAATATTTCGCTACAATCAATTAGAAAAATGAAAGATGACAAAGTATAACGATATCTCATTTTAGTCTCGATTCATTTTCGCATACTAGCCTTCCGTTTTATCCGAGTTTCGGTTATGCGTCAGTGTCAGTCCATATAAGCTTTAGTAATAGACTTCACGGTAATTCGGCTTCATATGGGAGTTACTCTCAAGAAATAGCATCGATGTTCATGATGTACAATAAAAATTTTCCAATTTTCACACTTTTTTATTATTTATCGTCCAGGTTTCAACACAGAGAGTCATTATCAAGGTATCAAGGTCACAGATTGTGATTGTACCCTTGATAATGTCACTTTGTGTTAAAACCTGGTCTTTAAATAGTAAAAAAGTGTGAAAACAGTCAAGTATTATTGTTCATCATGAACATGAAAACACTCACTAAGTGACGCCTGATTTTACTTCTTATAAATAGCATTGATATGACATTTTAAAGGCAAACCTATACATAGCTTCATGGAAGAAATTACTTGAATACGGAGTAAAACCCTGACAGACCTATTCGCCCAGAGTTATTTAATTTACTGTGCCTGCCCTGGTAAGGAATGGCGTTTTAAGTATCTATGCTAATCATTTAATACCTAACATAGTAGGTACTGCTATCTTGGATCCTTAAGTCTTTATTTTTTTCTCTACCTCGCAATTCAGTCACTGGAAAATTGGGACTCCTGAGGTATAAATATGTATATAGTATACAGTGCATTAAACAGCATAGTGAAGTGCATTAGATAGGCAATTCAGCATAAAATCAAAGATCAGAACAGAAATGATCGATACACTAATAAACCTAGTAACTTTAGGCTGAATCGTTTTAAAATTGTAATTAAATAAGAAAGAACCATATTATCTCTCACATCGAGTACACATCTCCCACACTCGATGCTTATTTTTCCCTATTTGAAATAATATCTGCATAATTTTCATGTGATTTATTCAATAATTACATTCTAATGTCCATCCAAATCCCTCATCCAGATCTGCAGACACTGGTAGACTCTAGAGCACAAGTACACACACGCAAACCTAGCCCTTCAACCGAGCCACTCAACCAATAACCTTATTATACGTAAACCGCTTCCATTAAACCCCCTTTTTAGTCGGCATCGGAAGGAGTATTTATTCTAGATCTACTATTTAGACTGTTTTTTCTATTTTCTTTGGACTTTTTCCCCGATTGCACCCATGTTTTTCTCCAAATGCCTCATTTCTTAAGTCTTATATAAATGTTGTTTATTTGTGTTTGTTTGAAAAAGTGTACCATCGCCTTATTTAAACCACACGGATTAATTTGATTTGCATCACTCTTAAAACAACACCTTTTTGGGTCAGAGGAACAAAATGGAAGAAAAGATATCTTAATTAATTCGATATGCTCATCACAAACTGAACCTTTTGTAATGACGTTGTAATAGGCTTACATCGTGAAAATTAGTGAAAAAAGTGAAATCCTTATACATGCACCTACTTAGTTTCATTTGGTAAGAATTTCAGCCATAAAAATGTTTTTTTTTCGTGTTTTACATCGCTATACTTTATCATACTTTTTAAACATATCCAAATTTTGAAATAAAATCTGAAAATTTCGATAAAATGCTCCTCTCTCTCCAAGTCACGACAAACTATCAACAATTTTATACCTGGCCTTGAACTTCTGCTACACGAGAAAACTCCATATGCCCACTACACTTCTTCTCTCTCCCATCGGTGGAATTTTTAATATTTTCTCAAACTGTCTTGTGCATGCCACCCCCCCATATTTATACCAGATTTTCCTTGCAAGAAGATCCAGATTTTTCTCCCCTTCGATAAGGTAGTCCTATCCAGATTTTATGTGTCAGATCTGAGGCGAAAGATCACCTTATTTTTAGGGCTCTCAGAGACTCAGTGAGAGTTGCCATCGTTTAGTCATTTATTAGCCCTTACATTTAGAGAAATATGTATCGGAAAAGAATAAGAGCCTTTTCAAGTACCCTTGATAACGGTTTGTAGAAGTTACGACGCTTTTCTTGAACTGACTCCCGGAAAAGTTGAGGTCAAAAGAGAGTAGAGAAAAAAAATGTTGGGGTCCTTGTATTCAAGGTCTTTTTGCTACAAGTATTTACTTCCTTCATACACGCAAATTCCGTAAATTTATTATCTACAGGGTAGATATAAAACTGTAGATAAATGTAAACTGCAGCCATGTAGCACTCATTAAATATTCGTTGGAATATAAAAATAACGATGAAAAACTTCCATGGCCTATAACAATCGACGAAGAACTTGCAGCTTGATGATATTGTCACCGGGCTTCAAGTCTGTCTCTGATTGATGTTAAGAGCCATTCACCTTCCCTCAGTTTATGTATTCAGCGGTAGATGTAACGACATTGTTTCACTATCCATGGAAGAGCTCGGGCGAAAGTTCTTGGTACCTGTGGAGAAGGAATCTTTTTGATCTGGGAGAGTCTATTTTGAAGAACTTCTGTTAAAATAGGGTTCAAAGGATGAATGTTCATCCTCCAAAGTTGAAAGAACTCTCCAAACTATCTATTAAGAAGGAGTTTTCCTCTTTTCTCACTGCCGGTCAGCGCACAGAAGTACCAGAAGCTTTCAACCAAGCTATCTAACGTCTCGCAGATGTTATGACGTATTCCTTCACGCACGCTCCCGGAGAAGGCTTGATCTGAAGAGGTTATATCCATCTCTCCTGTATACTGCCGTCTCCCCCTCCTTTTTTCCCTCCGTCCTACCAACTTCCCTTTTGCTCGAAAACCACCTCACCTCTCCACCTACCTCCCATCCTTCCCTTCCTCTCCACTCCCGAATATTCAGATCCCGCCTCAACGCCTCCACTTTTCCTCCCCTCCCTCCCCCTTCTTCCACCTTTATCCCCGCCATCACTCTCCCTCTCTCTCTTCTCCCCCCTCTTTTCCTTCTTGTTTCAACCACCCCTCCTTCCTCCCTCCTCCTCACCCGCTCACCCCCTTCCTGTTTCATATCCCCCCTCCTCCCTCTCTTCCCCCCAATCCGTCTCCCGGTGCCTTCGATGCTTCATCCCCCTCCTATCGCCTCCCCCCACCTCCGCATTGGGATTCTTACGTTCCCTCCCGTAACCTCCTATCTCGCTGCATATCTTTCTCCATCCAAAGTTTACCACCCTTTCTTTACTCCGATCTCATCTTCTCTCTCTCTCTCTATCGCTATTTCCTCTCTTCCATCATCTTCGACACTGTGCTTTTTCCTTTCGTTGCCCTGTAGTGGATTTTCATTAGCCATCGGTCCTAATTTTAACAAATCTCATATTTGTGAGTAAATTCGGTTTTAAACATGAGGTATTTCGACATTCGCCATGCACTGTCGAGGAATGCATTAACTGCAAAGTAAAAGTAACTATTAGCCATTACGATGCAAATTTTAATGTTTTGTTTCTATGAGGTGGATACCCATGTTTAATTAGAATTAACTTTAGCCTCGTGGATTCTGCCACCGTTCACACAAAATTCGTACATACATTACATACATACCCATCACGCCGTTCCCTTTCGGGGTAGGCACAGTCTAAATGTTTCACTCATTAATACATAATTGTACACCTAACTCTGCTTCAATAATTTCCTCCTTACTGACCTATCCTTGCAAACCTCTTTTGCCTAATTTACCCCCATACACTGTACATACACTTCCTCCTGTTCTTAAAACTCCTAATATTCCTCCTCCTAAGAATTTCCTCAACCACATTCAACCACAACTTCCTCGGCCTACCTCTACCTTTCACACCACTCATTCTACTCTCATAGATCTGTTATTCGACTGTCATCCATTCTCTCAACATGGCCAAACCAACGAAGCACACTCATTTCATACACGTCCGTTACTGGAGCATTTAACCCACATTCATTCATGACCCACTCATTCCTGACCCTATCTATCCTACTTTTGCCGCAAATACTTCTCAGATAACTCATACCCATGGCGTTTAGTCTAATCTTATGTCTATCCTGACATACCCGTTTCACTACCATATAGCAAAGTGGGAAGAAGTACACTTTAGTACACGGCAATTTTCGCTTCCTTAGACAAGCACTCATTCCTTAATATGCTCCACATGCTACCTACCACTTTCCTTCCAGCATTCGCACGTCTCTTTATCTCCTCATCTATTCTTCCATCTTTCGCATACATCTTACCTAAATGCACAAAATCATCCATCTGTTCAATTACTTCACCATTTTCCCTCATCATACAGTAATTCTCCCCATTCTCCTCATCAAAAACTACTACTTTAGTCTAGCACGCATTTACCTTCAATTCCATTCTCTCCGTTGATTCACAAAACTTATCTAGGAGCTTCTGTAATCCCTGTTGACTGTCTGAGATCAAAACAGCATCATCTGTATATAGAATAACTCGCAAGTTTACATTTCCAATCAAAACACCGTCGTTTTCACTACATGTGTCTCTGACACATTTATCCATAAATACATTAAACAGCCATGGAGACATTACGCATCCTTGCTTTACACCCCGATTTATTACCCTCACAAAATTTGTACTTCTGTATTATTTCTACAAAACTTTGTTGGGACATGTTATCAACTCAAATAGTCAACAAATTTGACAGTAAAAGAGTACTTTTTTTGTGGCATATCAGTGCGGTACTATAGTTCACGAGAACAGTGAATCCAATATTAAGTTATTCCTGATGCTGCTACGCAGTCCGTACTTGGAAGGAATGTTCACTCAATCATTTACTTTTCCCGAGCACTGCGATTTCATTTGAAGCTTCATTTCAGAATGAGAGAAGATTCTCCAGAATAACCCGCTGAGGAAGAGGTGGTCTTCACAAAATATCCATCGTTTTAGTATTTATTTTTCAAGTTGAAATATAAATTTTCTTTATGAATAATGATTGGTGCGTTCAAATTTATGTATCGCATTTGATACCATCAGTGATGTGGATTAATACGAGCGCTCGTATGAAAAATGTAGAGTTTCTGCAGGTGAGTTTTAGCTCAATGTAAACGATGGTTGAGGACTCAGTTTTCTAAACGAGGTATTACTTAAGACAATTTTGAGGTTTTTCTCTGTGAATAAAACTGACCTCAAGTGAAAAACTTCACAATTACACAGAACATGTTTCTTTTCTTATTATTTTGACTAGTTTCTTTTCACCTCAGTTGTGCTTTACATGCTGAGGATAGGAAAGTGTAACGAAACTTGTAGCTCTTTTATGGAATTCCAAATATAATTTGAAGCGTTGTAAGTTTTTTTATTGATAAAACTTATACTCATCGAACAAAATTGATTCATATTTTTCTGAGAGTTGAAGTCTTCATCTCGATCGGCGGCAAAACTCGGGCGTTGAAGTCTCCGCCGTATTTTAAAGTCGGGCGTTCCGAGCGAGGGCACTGACTGCGTCTCCTCAGCCTGGACCCATACCTTCGCAACATCTTTCCACCGCTTCTTCATCCCCGGTCGGGTCTTCGACTCCTTTCCATCAACCGGGAGCAAAACTTCTCCGCTCACAGTTCCATCATTCTCCTCACTCCACCGGGGTCGATCTCCCTCCGCCTCCCTATTACACGTGTTTCCCCCAAACCCCTGGGCCGGCTACCCCGCAGACCCCACTCCCCCTCCGTCTGTGGGTCTTGTCTCTATAGTGTTAATCCAAGTTGGTCGAGGAGGAGTAAGGGGGGAGGGGTAGGAGAGCAGTTTTTGGGTATGGTGGAGGGGAGATTGGAGGGCATCTATCGGTGGAAGAGTGGGAGCAGGGCAGGGCACCGAGAGGTCTGGAGAATGTGGGTATGATAAGTTAAGCATGTGTTTTGGGAGACGTTAGATACGAGGATTTTGGGGAGACGGAGATATTTTGGGGTTGTGGAATAACGGAGGATTTGAAAAAAATAATGCGGTCGTCTCAGAGGAGATAGAATTTGTGCAAATCTAGGACAGATAATCCCAAATGCAACAAGCGATCTTGGAGGGTAATTGCTGGAAAACATTTTACCAGATTTACGGTGGGCATGCAAATATAAAGACCGTGCGCCATGAATAAGGAATGAAATAAAAAAATAATTTCATCGTCTTGCGACTGGTTAATGCCTGTTGGTGGAACGTGCAGTTTTTTTGCTTAGCCGTGAAATGTGAACACCTTCATTTACCGTTCAAAATAATGAATCGCGAAGATTATTTTTAGTAATTACTTGTAATTACTTGTCGTTACCTTGCATTCGTCGTTACCTTGTCGTTACCTTGCATTGCTTTCGTGTTGCATTTATATGCCTCTTTAATTCAACCAATGTTTCCGATGATGAATTAGACAACTGAATTGAACAAATGTATCGCCTTTCCGTCAAATCCAGACAAACAATACGTTAGGATTATTTGGACAAAGCTATGTAGTGGTTGACCCATCGCATTGAAATCATAGTTAATTTCCATCCTAAGCATACTTTTGATAGAACATTCGGCAAACAGTAATTTCGACCTCACTTCGTCTACCAGTAACCCAGGCGTCCAATTACAGTTGTTTTATCAAGATAAAGCCTTCAACGAATTGATATAAATTCTTACTTGGATCTACCAATTCTGCGCAAGGCTTGAAAAAGTTTGGAGTAATATTACACGGTCTGTCATTACGGAGGTCCGTCCAAATGTCAGTAGATGGAAATAGTTAGTAAGGGCATGGACTGAGGAAGGAAAAGACTAAGCAAACAAAATGGCTTAAATTGCAAAACCATTTTACCCAGAATTAGGCGGAAGTTGTCTAAAATCCCCATGTGAAACTTAAGATTATGAGAATTACTGTAGGCTCCAGCATATTTACGTACGCCACCATGGAATTGCCACTTCTACCTTCATGATACCACTATTTTCAAAGTTTTAATTGAAAAAAATTATCCATTCAGCGAAAGCCTTCGCCAAGTTCGATGGCGTCATTATTTCCATTTTTTCAACTCGTTTGTTTCCAGGGCCCTTTCATACTTCATCATTCATCGAGATCTGCGTGAATAAAATCCAAATCGTCGTAAGAAGCACGCTCATTTCGCACTTGCTCTAAGTTAAATTTCCCCTCATGTTCCTCACTTCGGCACTCAACTATACCAATCTAATAATTTTTTCCTCCAACGCTTTTCATCTAACTCCGGAACGGTAGTCCAGTTCCTACCGGGAAACGCGAGGGAAAGGTATTTCGCTCCCTGGCGCATCCGACGAGAATCCGAAAGAACGGTTCCAGAGGGTTTTCGAAATGCCCCGGAAAAATGCGGCAATTTTTGTCCATAAAGACGGAGGTCGGTGGGGGGGGGGAGAAGGAGGAGGTAGGAAAGGGGAGGAGGTAGTGAAGTAGGGAGAGTGAGGGATGGAGAGAGAGGGAGAGATACGAAGGAATGTATCAGAGAAGGGCGTCAGGTTGAGGGTGGAGGAGTCAGAGAGAGAGAGAAAGAGAGTTGGGGGGGGGGGAGGCTGGGTTGTGTGGAAGACAGGGTTTGAGTATACGAAGGGGAGTACATAAAGGGGAAACAGCGAAGGATGAGGAGACTGGCTGCACGGCGGGCGGAGGAGAGAATGGCACAGGAGGCAGTAGGAGGAGATGAGGTTGAGTTGGCTTGTGTGGGGGTCGTGGTGGTTTGAAGGAGCACACTCCGGCAATGGACGGGGAAAGAAGAGAGATGGTGACGATGTGGATGAAAGAATCGAGAGGAAAAGAGGAGGAAGGGAGGATGCATGGATGGAAAGAGATAGATGGGGGGAGAGAGAGGAAAAGAGACAGAATTAGGCAGAAAAGAGGAGTGAGTGTGGAAGGAATAAGCTATTGGTTGGTTTGAGAGGAGAACTCGCGCACCACCCCACTCCATTCCCACCCTTTTTTCTGGAACCTGTTCGTGTGTGTGGATGGGAAAACGGGGAGGGAAAGGAGGCAGGGTGTGGGGGGGGGGAGACCCTCGAATTAGTTCGCCTACGGAAAAATAATGAGAAACAAAAATAAAATAATAATTTGAGCCAAAAAAAGGAGAGGAGGGGAGGGTAGTATGATGAAAAGTGGGGTGGGATGGGTGGGTGGTGAGTATGGAGAGTGAGAGGAGGATGTGGGAGGGAGGTAAGGGTTAAGAGAAAGGGGATGGGTTGAGATAAAAGCTCTCAAGAGAGCTGGAGAGTGGACGGGGGAGGATAGGGGCGGGGGAGGAGTAAGGGGAGGAGGCAGGCAAGGGAGTAGTCCACCCGGGTAAGGAGAAGTCAGGTGGGTGGGTGGGAGGATGGTGGGTAGGGAGGGAATATAGGAAAGGGGTAAAAGATATCGCCGCGGGGTAAGAGAGGAAGGAGTTGGACGGAGGGAGAGTGGGAGGTTGGCGGGGAGGAGGAGAATGGGGAGGCGGCCGCTGTTGTGGAGGGGGAGAAATAAGTAGGGAAATTTGAAAATGAAATGCCGTGCCACAAGAGCGCTCGGAGAGGTTTTTGAGAGGAGGGCGATCGAAAGGTTCCTGTGAGCTGGGACGGGAGAGGTGGAGGGAGAAGGGTTGGGCGCTATGCTGCGGCGGGAAAGGGGGATGGGTGTGAGTGGGGAGAAGGAAGGAGGCGGTCGGTAGGGGAGATTTTTTTAAGGGCTCCACAAACGTGTGTTTGTGTGGTTGGGAGTCTTTTGGGGGCGTTCGGATGTAGTAAGGGCTCATTCGAATTTAACATAAGAACTCACATAACGCAAATTAAGGGAATTTTCAGCAAGAGATTTTTGTATAGTGAACCAACATAATAGAGACTACGAACTACCTCTTATTTAAAAGTTCTAGCAGTTGAGTATGAATTCTGAATTAATTTTAGCCATAATCATTAAATAAATAATGATTATTTAACATGAGGTAATGCAAAGAAAATATAAATGGAGATCGAATTATTTATTCACATATTTGCAGAAAATTACGATTCTTGCGACTAAACTCTTACAGAATGATGATCATCATCTCACTGATCTGAGGTGAAATTGCACTTCCGTTTCATCGAAAATTAACTACCAGTGAAGAACAGGAATGACTTGGAATGGCAACTAATTTAGGTTAAGATTTTAATCAATGCTAAATGACTTCACGGAATTGCCGAAATGGCAAGCCGACCGTTATTGGTTCACTTTTTTGCCACCGCAGATAGTGCTAGGAAGGAATGACCTCCGCGAGTCAACCCGCTTTATGAAGTAGCAATTTTTACAGTGAAAAAAAGTACCACCCCTCAACCGATATTCGAACCCCGAATGAGGTACTTTTGTCAAATTTACTACCTCAGCGATGTCTTTCTATGTGAGTTTTGTCGACGTTGTTGGGTAAAAAAGTTTTACAACGAGATACAATGCAAATGATTTTAGGTTAAGGCAAACGCATGAGGTTTAACACAAAGGTCATAGCTCAATAATTAACCCCTAATTGACCAAATTTATTTATCATGTCAATAATTTACTTTTTTACTCCTTTTTAACGCGGACCGTTAGGGTTAACAGGGAATCTATTAACTACTTTTTAAATTTAGCAATTTTGATATAACATTCGTTTTCACAGACTTAGCCGCGTTCAGCATAATTGTATAAGATGAGATGACTCCGGAAGTGGGTTTGTTATGAAAGAGAAATTCTTTTCATTACAGTGCTAAATTAACGCATGAGTAATCGCCATAAAAATTTAAAGTATGAAATTTTTTGATAGCCGTTATCCGAAACGGAGTAAAGCGTAAGGTTCGCGTAGGAAAAAATTGACGGATCCCGGATGACGAGAACTCGATTCGCTGTAACTTAGGGTATAAGTTGTATCCATGTCAGTATCGAGATGCGATGAAAATCAAACCACAAAGGATTAAAACTCGAGAGTAATCGCCTGAAATAAATTTAAAACGGGGAAGCTTTTGACGACTATTTTCCGCAATGGAGGAATGCGTGAGAGACATAGTGAAAAAAACATCAATGCATCCTGGACCGGGAAGCGGATTACAGGAATCGAAGGGGATATGGGTTGGAATTCATTATTTTTTCCTCCATGTGAATTTCACACATTCCTCCTTGGCGGGTGACGTCCGTTCGTTGAAGTTTTCGTTCTTCGGACTTTTTTTTTCGGGGTTAGAGAGAGTTGAGGGGGAGGGTGATGGTGTTGCAGGTTTATGCGTGTGTTTGTGGGCACCGTTGGTGCGTGCAGCCAGCGCGTGTTGGTCCCCGGTGGTTTTGGTGTGCTAGTCTGTTCTCTCCACCTCCTCTTCCTCCTCTCTTCCCTCCCCCTCACAGAGGTCGCTCACCGAAATTGGCCCCTTCTCCAAACCTCTCCCATTTTCTTCCCCCCTTCCTTCCCCAATTCCTCCTCCTCAACTCCTATATACTCCGCTCCTAAAAAATGCTTTCTACCTCCTTCCCCCGCCACTGAACCCCCATCCCACCTCTCAACTTCCCTCCACCCCCCTCCTACCTCCTCCTCCTTCTCCTCTCCACTACAACGCCAACCTCCTCCCCCCTCCCCGCTGAAACATCCCCCTTCCCTTCCGAACAGCATCACACACACATATGCAGCACCCACACACACATATACAGCACCCACACTCACCACACTTCGTCTCTCTTTTGGCCTCCACCCTCTCTCCCCCTCTGCCGCCCCCCCCCAAATTGCTTCCTCCGCCCCACCCGCCTACCTCCTACACTCCTCCACAAAACTCTCTTCCTTCTTTCTCTCTCTCCCTCGCACTATCTCTAATCCATCGCCCTTCGAACTCTTCCCCACCCTCTCCTCAGAATCAGCCCCACTCACAGGTATACGTAGAGCGGGGCTGATTCTGAGGAGGTGGGGAAGAGTTCGAAGAGTGATGGGTTCGTTTCCCGATCCAGTTGAATATTTTCCATTTGGAATCGGCCATCTTTATACCTTCACACCACCATTGTGTTCGTCGATTTTATGTGTACTGTCCACTTTATTTCTACCTTTCCGTTTGGTCATTTTTATGCATATGATGAATATATATAAATATTTGATTTCCTCTTTCTTTTCTTTCTTCCTCTTTACCGGTTTCCATCCACCATTCCTTCCAGTACATCTCTTAGCAAACATTTCCTTCTTAGTAAATGTCCCATCCAGTTCTTCTTCCTATCTTCAATGGTCTTTAAGAGCTCTCTTCCTGCTCTTATTCTCTGCAACACCTCTTCATTCCAAACCCTATGAGACCACTTGATGTAAAGCATTTTCCTCCGAATCCACATTTCTTAACTCTCTATCCTTTTTCTATCCTTTTCTGTCATCGTACACGTTTCTCTACCATACAAAAACACACTCCAAGCAAAACACTTGACAATTCTCTTCTTCTGTTCCCACTCCATTCTACTATTTAGTATAGTCTTTTTCTTCCTAAATGTCTCCTTAGCCATACCATTTCTAGTTCTTATTTCCATTTCACTCTTACAATCCTCCGTCACTTCGGTTCCCAGGTACTTGAATCGTTTTACCTACTCCAGATGTTCTCCATCCACATAAATATTCAACTCTCTCCTTATCTCCACTTTCATTACCTTAGTTTTCATTATATTGACTTTGAGTCCATATTCCTCCTTTTTTAATACTAGGTGATCAAGCATTACATACTAATCATCTTCAACTTCTGCGAATTATATTGTATCATCAGCAAATCTAATTGTTCTTACTTTTCGTCCAATGCTTACTCCTTTATCTTCTTTCCAACACTTCTCTATAAAATAAACATCTATGAAACATCTACATTTAAAAATATAAACTCGATTAATTCTGGCTTAACTTTGTGAAAATCCATTCTAAAGAATTGAAATGAGATATGGTACTTTTTTCGCAGTTTTTTTAATTTCAGGTCGACCGGTTTCGTCACATAGGCGACATCATCAGGTATATAAGTTTAAAATGCTGCAGAATTTATACAAAAATGTATAAATTTTTTATGTAAAAATGTATGTAAAGTTTTGTATAACTTCTGCAGCATTCTAAACTGATGTACCTGATGATGTCGCCTATGTGACGAAACCGATCGACCTGAAATAAAAAAACTGTGAAAAAAGTACCATATCTCATTTCAATTCCTTAAAAATATATGCTAGCAACAAGGCGTTGAGGTTGGGGAAGGATAGAAAGGTATATCGGTGGACACAAATAGACGATCCATGGCAACACCGGTGTCCACTGCTTATGGAAGCTTTTGGGTGAAAACCCTTCTTCAGCGAGAGAGAATCTCCTCTTTCTATTACTCTCTCCTCTAGAACTGAATAAGAGCACACAGAGCCATCTTAGAGTGGAACGCTCCTGACAGCAAGGTAGGAAATGGTAAAAACACGATAGAAGGATTTCTTCTACTTCTTTGCGAACAAGGCACGCACCGCGCCGAAATATTAAGGAGCTTCCTTGTAAGTGTTTTTCTTTTTCGTTCACTTTCTATATTTTTCGTCTGCCTCCCTGTGGAATTTCTGTGTGTGTGGGAGGCAGACAAAAAACACCTACATAAAAGCTCCTAATATTTCGACGAGGAAGCGTTCGTCTTTTTCAGAGGAAAGTTGAGCACTAAGAGAGAAAGAAGGACGGAGGCGGATATATATATATGACTCTACGCTCTTGCGACCAAGGTACTAGTGGCACCGAAATATCAAGAAACTTTGTGTGTTCATTTTTTTGTTTCTCTGTGTTTATCGTCTGCCTTCCTGTGGCAAACTGTTTATATATTCGTCACTTGAGTGATCCTAAGTGCAGTATATATAAATATAGTATATATAAATTTCCCATACTCATACAGCCGTCTAGCGAGCGGCTGGCTGTACCCATCCATCCATCTACTGCCGACCTACCCAGCTTCTTCTCCCTCTTTGCGTGCCTCCTCTCCCCTCCCCCTACGCCCTCCCGCCTCCCAGTCTCTCGAACTACCTCTCGCACCCATTTGATTTGCCACCCACTCCCATCATCTACATAAATGCGTGCGCGTACGCGTCATCTTTCCGGCGGGCTGGAAGATATCTGGGTGGTTGTATGAGAGAGAGTGTTCGAGGATGGTATGGAAAAAAAGGCACTTATTTTCGTTTTCCCAATTTTTTTCCTCACGATTTCAGATTATTATCGTGTTTTTAGCATTTTCTACCTTGATATCAGGAGCGTTACACATTTAGATTGCTCTGTATGCTCTTATTCAGTTCTAGAGATAATCGTGAATTTGCCGAATGACCGATGTCGCCAATGTTGTATTTACGATATTGCAGAGGGAAAATAAACATGTACATATGCAGTGTCATTAATGCGTATATAAGAATCTACACTATATAATAAAAAATAGAGTTAGTCAATATTCCAGCTTATCTTTCTTTCGGCCGAGAAATTTTGCCCATAGTGTGTCACACCTACAGATGGCAGCATAGGGTCTAATATACATTGGTATCCTGAGTAAACCGTCTGGCCAAATGTGCTATTTTGTTCATAACAGTAGGAAAATGTTATAAGAGATACGCAGTATAGTCACCACGCATCTAGGAATCTTAAAATAGGACAATATCGATGTATAAAGTAACACACTTCAGCACAGTGTCTGTTATTGTTGCCCGTAAGGTTTAGAGGTGGGCCCACGGAGCGTGATTTTGGCAAGAGATCTTTCCTTAAGGCTCGCACTGTCGACTCAATGAACAACGCTCTGTAATTGGTTCGGTCCCTTTTGCAGCGCTTAACCATTGATTGGGGATATTGTTAAGGGTGCAAGGAAACATTTTTAGACCGCTGAAGTTTTCATCGCTCCGTTTCCCTGTTACGAGCGATTACAAAACTATCCTATTTTTGTAGCATTTGCAGCTCAATAGATGGACCCATGGGGTATGCGTTCGTGTTTAAATTCGAATCTAACAGTATTTGCAATAGATTACATAGCTAAAAATGGGACATTTTCACATGGGAGTTCTATTCGGTTATTGTAGCGACAGAAAAATCAATCAGGGCTGGAGCAATGTTGTGGTCCTTTCCATTTGAATTCAAGTATTTGATAAGGAAACAGAGATTTCATAGAATTTTTGAAATCGTGATAATCCGGGAGGATGCCAATGAGTTGGTTGAGGCCGAGACTTCGTTGAATCCCATCCGCCAAATTGAGAGAGAATAGCAAACCTTTTCGTGTTTCTACTAAATATAACCATTTTATTGCTTCAACTTCTTTCGGCTACGCGGTCCCAACTTCAAAAGACAAGCTCACTGCAACAACAAATTTGCATTCTTCTTGAAATCACAGCAGTGTAGCAAAATCTCTTTAAATGATAAAAAATATCCATTCCGCGGAAGCACAAGCTTGATTTGGAAGTTCTTTCAATATCAGAAAGTCATAAGAAATTCTGAGTAGGCTGACTTACAGTTGGTGACCATATCTGCCAGTGACCCGTAGTCCGCTCAAAATACCTCTCCTCCGACACATTATAAGCTCCTATTGCCAAACCCTTCACCATTTTAGGCGTATTTTTACCTTTATTGTCGAAAATCACCCACTTTGCTATGATATCTCACCAAACAGAGTGTTACCCTGTCAAAAGCTGGCTGAGGCAATGGCCCTCCTTTTTTTACTCGGCAGAGTAATGTTAATTTCCAATCACTGCATTAACAAATGATGTGGTACGAAGTCACTCGCACGGGTGCATATACATCAGCGTTGAAAAACGTCATACCTCTATTCGTCATGGTATGAAAGGTATGAAAGAAAAATCTATACTTAGATACTTCTATTGCATCTTACCGTCCGATTGGTCTCCGTCCTCTTGGGTCTCATCTTCGGCATTTTGAGATGTGCAGCCTTCTTTGCTCTGCAAATGGTTTCTTCCTATATTCAGTGTATTTCTGAGAATTACTTCGAGCTCGAGAGAATGCAGGCTCTAATTTTATGCATCTTTATAATGGTGACCAAACACAGCGTCGGATTCTCAGGAGTGGAGACAGGAGTTTTAACTACCACTGAGCATTGAGATGGCATGGATTTTTAAAATGAATGCTGCGCATAACATCATCCGTTACCATGTAAAATGGCTGGTTTCGCAATGCCTGCAAAACAAGATGAACAGTCAAAAAGGAGCGGTACGCGTAATTATTTTCGTCTGCAGAAAATTAAATATCCATTTGTATAGATGTGCAACGCTATTCTGGTAAATCCCAGCGGAATGATAGTACATTTGGCTTCTGATTTCAGTGACTTGGTAAACTAAACATAAATAAATCGCAAGTGTAATTGGGTACGGGCAATTTTCAATGAATAGCTACTTCTAAAACTTTATGAGTTGTGATTTATATTTAGATATGGCACGAATTGAATGTACGAAATAACTTTCTCAAACAGCAGATCAATGAGTTGATGGTCTGAATCGGATTCGGTGAGTGTTGCGCTCTGTTCCAAACTATTTCACTCGAGTCACTTTTATGTAGCAAAGTTATCACGGGGAGGAAGTGTACTGAATAAATTCGGCCACAACAGATATATTTATAGGTTAGTATACATGAGAACTCAAAAACTTTAGTCTTAGCTGCAACGTTTATTTTATAATTTATTTATTCATTACTGAAGAGTTTCAAAAGGTTAAGCCAGGTACACTTTCTTAAAAAGTAACGTTTTTCAGTTTGGCTTTCATCACAGGGCCTATTCCTCGCAGTCTGGAGTTGAAAAATAGTTGGCAAGGGTGGCAGGAGCGGTAATTGTGAGACATCGAGTATACACTGTACATTTTTCATAGCTTTTCAAGTGGACCCGTGGACCACGTTTCACCTTACTTCACTCATTAGTATGGTAGAAATAACCACACATATAGTGATATAAATGAGACAAGAACAATATTTCATCAATTTTTCCTCAATTAAAGCACATTTATAACTCGAGTTTGCGGCGCGAAATTTAAAATCTAAGTGAAAATCATGCGTCAGCGACGAAGAAAATCGGCCCCGGTGGCGATGGGATACAGTTCTTGCCTGCTGATCCGAGGGTCGCCCGTTCGAATCCCGCCTGAATGGATAATTCATCACTCAGGACATGGTTCTTTGTTTTCGTCCATGGGTATTTTCCATTAGCCAACTCAAGTGTTTTCGAGGTAGTGGAAATAGTTAATAAATATATAAAAACGTGCTTTTTACAATACATGATACCTTGATAAATTCTACCTTGACATAGGATAGCCAACATATCACTGATATGAAAGGTATTATTCCACACTTATGGGATAATCTGTACAAATGGAATGAAAATATTACGAAATATGTGCCTAGTGCCATAAGGCTACGAGTTTAATAGCCTTAAATTACCAAGAAACCAAATTGGATTTATACAGATTTTTCACTTATATATATATATATATATATATATAAATACGTTGATGGATTGGAGTCAGCCATGCGGCGATGAACACACGATGTGGATAGGATGGAGGAGATAGACACACAAAAAAAGAGACGATCACACTTACATAGCTAGCTTTCGGAACTAGTCCGTCTTCAAGGCGTATCACGGAACAAATGTCGTGTGCGCTGGTGAGGATAGGGGTAGGAGGGGCGGTAGGTTAGGGGAGTGGGGATGGGGGAAGGGGAAGGGGTTTTTCCCAGCGGTTGACGAACGGTTCTTGAAAAGGGGAAATTTTTACCAGCTCGTGTCTTGGCCGGAGAGAGCGGAAGGGGTCGCAGTGAGGGTGGGGGGGGGGGAGAGGGAAGGGAAGGGGGGAAATGGAAAACAACGGGGAGCGTGCGATTAATGTATTTTATTTAATCCGGGCGCGGCGTACGATTTTAGCAACCAGATTATGGCCTGCTCCTTCTGGCGCACTTCAATTAACGGGGCGTCCGGGGGAAGGGAGATCAATATTGCCACCTCAAAGCACTTGTCAAAGGACAAGCCATGCTTCCGCACATGAGTAGGGACGGGGAAAGTGGAAGATGGGTCTTTACAGGTGCACCGATGGTTATTCATTCTAATATTAAGGGGTGTAATACATTCGCCCACATAAAAACCGGGACATAGTTTACATTGTAACACATAAACTAAGTTGTGGGAGTCGCAAGAGCCGGAGGCTTTGATGTCGAACGGCGTCTCTGTGTTAGGACTCTGAAATGAGGATAGGGGGCGAAACATGTTGCACGTTTTGCACCGTGGTTTGTTGCATCTCTGTGTGGTGGGACGGGGAGTGTCATTCGATGTACCCTCTCGCGAAGAATTGGAGCGAAGAAGATTGGCTAAGTTAGGTGGACGTCTGAAACATACTGTGGGGCATTTGGGTAGGAGATTGGCTGTCGATCTGTTAGTATATAAAATTGGGAATAAGTCTTTGAGGATGGTCTTGAGTTTTTGGACGCCAGGAAAATATGTGATGTGAAGATTTAGGGCGTCCAGGGGGGTGTCTTTTTTACGTGGGGTGAAATTAGCAGAGGAGGGTAAAATACGTTTTTTTAGAAGTTTTTTAGCTGGGAAAAACCCCTTCCCCTTCCCCCATCCCCACTCCCCTAACCTACCGCCCCTCCTACCCCTATCCTCACCAGCGCACACGACATTTGTTCCGTGATACGCCTTGAAGACGGACTAGTTCCGAAAGCTAGCTATGTAAGTGTGATCGTCTCTTTTTTTGTGTGTCTATCTCCTCCATCCTATCCACATCGTGTGTATATATATATCACAAATGAGAATATGTACGCAAAGTTTCAAATCTGTTCATAAAAGAAGATTGCTATAAATGATATAAGAGCCTTCGAGGATGCTTGATACAGTTTGAAACAATATTTTTGATGTGAACATTCTTACAGGGACGTGTAATCATGCAAATTTCTCCCCGTAGTGGTCAGTGGGCCTAACGGATACATCCGGATATTTCAGGGTCAATCGAGACAAATCTGCCAACTGGGCGGGACATTGCGATAGATCTCACAAACCCAAATCGAGATATGTGATCTCAATGGTTTCAGGCTAAGTTTTGTGGAAGTTCATTATGAATAATGAAAAAGAAAACTTTGTTTGATTCCACAAATTTATTTAAAGGTACTAATAGTTTTGACGCAGTTACGTAATCTTCTGATACTAGAAGATGACGCCACTGGGTCGAAAATAGTAGTAACTAAAATAAATTGGTGGAATCAAACAAATATTTCTTTTTTCTTTTCTACCAATTTATTTTAAGTTACTAATAGTTTCGACGTAGCAGTGTCAACTTCTAGTATCAGAAGTTGATGACGAAGAAGACTGCTGTGTCAAAACTAGTAGTATCTACCATAAAATAAATTGGTGAAATAAAAGTTTTTTTTTCATCATACCAATATAGATGATGTCGACTATATGACGAAACCGGTCATTCAATAAATATTTTACGTGAAACTTACCAAGTTTTTGTTGATTCGTGAACATATTTAAAGGTTCATTACACCAGATACCTTATTTCGCAGCTTGACATACAAAAATTGCAAGAACGCGAGCAGGTTAAGTCGTATGGTTTGCATTGATACAAGGATACTTCTCGGAACAAATCACACAAGCATTTCCACCAGCGCCTTCAACGAGTTCGGTGGATCTATTTAGACACCCTCGTCCCGAAAATGTATCATATAATAGTGAAATTAATAGTACGCATAGCTTGCCTTGTTTACTGAGCTCGGTTTACAGCACAAAAGCATACACTCATTTCGCCGGGAGATTTCTTGGAGAAAACCTTGTTTGGAGGAACATGTACGGCAGTTATCTCAATTTTATCTTATCTAACACCATTTTTTTCATAATTAAGATCAGCACCTTTCTCCAGATCCTTCCAACAGGTTCCCGATAGGCAAAGTTTACAATTAAAAAAAAAAATATTGAGTTAATTTCTTAGATATATTTTATAAAATTTGATCCTATATCTACCACAGCTTGCTTTGCCTTCATTCAAAATATTACTTTATATCACTAACTAGGACTCCTGGACCATCCATCATCTCAGTCATTCAAATCACCACGTAACACTTTCCGTTTCTTTACCAGAGGTTGCTTGCCCGTAGTCTAATTCACCACTATCATTCAGTCCTTCCACATATTCCACTCCTTTCCCAAATCATTTGTAGTTCAATCAATAACTTACCCTTCTCTTATCTTTAGCAGTTTAATTTGCGAAGTGAAATACCAGATAGCACCTTTACTTTCAGGATGACACGCCTATGTCTCCCTCCCTCAGTACGTTATCCATTTTTTGGCT
The DNA here is from genome assembly GCA_963169105.1 of Ceriagrion tenellum. Taxonomy (NCBI): domain Eukaryota; kingdom Metazoa; phylum Arthropoda; class Insecta; order Odonata; family Coenagrionidae; genus Ceriagrion; species Ceriagrion tenellum. Next base: position 50,874,895 of record OY720636.1, on the reverse strand, counting down.
CTATCTCCTCCACCATGTTTTGTTAGCCACGTAAGTATCACGTAGTCTGCTTTTTATTTCAACGCATTAGAGATAGTGACAAAGAATCACTTTTGTATCCTATGATAGAGAGTCAAGGATAAAAGAGTAGCAATTTAAATGAAAGAGGAACCTTACAATTTTACAGCCGAGTTGTTTCATCCATTGCTAGTCCACACCACCTCCCGTTTGAAATTTCTTCGACCATCTCCGATGACCTTTATGATCTGGGTTGTGATCTAACAGAAGGATAACGATATTACCGGCTAAACACACTTCAGATCACTGTTCTGTATCGTTTATTCTCAAACATAGATAGTTATTTCACCCATGGATACTGTGTGAACTCTAATTTCGACACATTATAAGAGGCCAAAAAATGCATCAATAAATTTTATGAATTAAATAAAGAAAAAAATCCCTACTCCCCGGGAATAGAACCACGATCTTTTTGTCGCTGGATTACAAGACGTCAGCGGGAGTTATGCGGACATAGAAAAAATAAAAATCTTCTACGTTTAGTTACTTGGTTTTTAGACCTTATGTTGCGAATTTATTGCGCCACTCTGTAAAACTATTATTAATTGACGTCAAAAAGTCGAGAACATCGAGAAAATAACTTTAAAAAAATCAGAATGATAATTTTCCAATCGATCAATATACCCATTGTTTTAATGAACTCGATGTGTTAAATTAGTTTGATTGCTCAATATTGTTCCTCAGTGTAGTGTATTGTAGTGATTACTAGGTGGTAGCCACCCACCCTGAACGTGAGATTATGGTCAGGTCATATGATATACAACGTTACCTAACAGATAGAGCGGGGATTTGTCTGAGCCTACAGCTCGTAACACGACAAAATTAACGGACTAAGCTGAACTTCTTCAAACAGATCAGCCAATAGAAACTAGTTTGCCCTCCAACCTGTTGGCGGTTAGGTATATGGCACGATTTTTTCCAATTGCCTCTAATTTTTTGACACTTCAATATTAAGAAGTGATTAACTAGGGCCACGTATTTTGCCCGGCTCTTTAAAATGAGTTAAGGTATCTTTTTTTGGCCTTATTCCCTCAAAATCATATGTTATTTGAACGTACGGTGTTTCTCACATAAAAAATTCGAATTTGCATATGTTAATTTTGATCTCTGCCCAACTTGAAAAATGTCTTTTCTCGGAGTTGTATAATTAATTTAAGGCATTTCCACACCTAATTTGTTAGCTTTGACGGGTGAAATTCCATCTTATTTGAAAATGGCATTGCATTAATCTGTAACCAATTAAAGGCAATAATGTTTCGTCGCCGGGCTCTTGATGAAAATGGAATATATCAAAACTTTGGCTTAAATGTTTCCTTCATGCGAGGAATATTCAACGATAGATGTAATATTCATTAAAGCCAAGTTTGATCTAAGAAATAGGAGGGATTATAAAGCATTTGTTTGCCGAGCCATTTGCGATAACCTCGGATTTAGAATGCGAAAACACAAGTTAAGATATCATGTTAATGAATTTATAATGCAAAAGTTGCATTTGAAATCAAAGCGTCATATAAGGTAAAAGGAAATGGTTCCTCATAGGGGAGAATACAGTGTGGAACTTATTCTCGTATCTCTTTGGTATGAATTTAGAATTATAACTACGGGAACGTTTTCGAGATTCCGTAACACGAGATTCCGAGGATATTGCAGCAAAACCTTTGACGGCTGTTCGTGAATGTTCACACTCGCGTACCTGTGAGCGTCATGAGAAACTGCAGCTTCACTACAAGATAGCTCAGAAGGCGGCTATGAGATACTTCTAAATGCCGCTTCGCTACAAGAAAGCTCTAAAGGGGCACTTTATTGCACAATCTGATGCATGTATGAATGTGCATTTATCCATGGGTTGTATAAAGCAGAGTAATGCAAGAATTCATGAGCAAATGCATCAACAAGAAGTCACATAATTAATAAAACTAAGCCTTTTGTCACTTGGTGGTATTCCATGGTTAATTTATGATATATTGTAAAATTTTTGCAAATTAAATTTGAAGGTCAGAAAATAGTCCCGCTTCTAATTCCGAGCCTGCATTCTCGCCTTGTGGTGACAGATGTTACGTCAAATTTTGCAAAAAAAATGCCTCGAGCAAGCCGGCCTTAAAACTTAAAAGAGTTGATATGCGCATGAAGTCATTTTTCAATTTTCTGGTAGAATTAGCCTTATTAGGAGTTTTTCAATAGAATGATAGCTCCGATAAAGTGATGAAATTATTTCTAACTTTCGATAGAATGATGAAGGTGAGCTTTCCATACGCTCTAACCCCCTAAGAATAATGATTTACCATAGTATACTAAAGACTACGATAGATAGAAGAATGCGGAGTAAGCGAAGAGGTAAACTAAGAGAAAGATGTACAAATTTTCATTATTTTCACACCTATCTCTTTCATTTCACATCCCACTTACTAAAAATCATTCCATCTATTGTGGTATTTAGTATCCTCAAGATTTGTACTTCTTCCCCTTTCATGTAGAGGATTTTTCTTCACTTCCATTTATACTTAACTTAGAAGGTGGGTACGCTAATAGTAATTGAAGAACCCCTTTTTTATGACTACGAAAAGTGTTTTCAGGGATACTCTTTTGGAGCATTAATTCAATTTTTAAGAAAAAACTCCATCAGACATAGCAAACGTTATTTTATTAATTTATCAACTTCCTCAGTGATTTGGTGTACACAGTGTTTGTGCAAAATAATTGTTTTAAATTTACCAAGTGTTATGTATATCAGCAAACAAGTTTGCATAGTTACTATGCTTCCAGCGATCGGGTTGGTGTGGTGGTTAGAGTACTGGCTAGCCATACGAACGGCCATTTCAGAGGTAACCCGATCCCTACTTGAATGCCTTGGAGATGAACGCACTTCAAGTACAGTGTTCCCTCCGTCGGATGAGACGTTAAACCGTGGTCCCCTTGGCGCCTTTCGTTAAGAACTAAGTCGGCTAATGCCTATGCCGGGTTTCTCTCTACCCTTCCTCCCTTACCTGTCCCCTATGGAGCAAATGCCTTCAGCTGTCGGCCGCACCACCAAAATCCAATCCAATCATACTATGCTTCTATTTGATTCTCCAAAATAATATACTCTATATTAAAGAATATTTCAAATAAGGTATACAATTTTAAGTATTTGGAAGTGGAACGACTTACAAGCTATTTTTCGGCGAAAACTTATCCCTTTAACGTCAGGTGTGCCGATTTGGGCACATACCTCCAGAATTGTGCACATACCTCGTTGTGACTCAGAAACTATGTAAGTTATTCCACTATAGCTCATTGGGACATTTTTGACACGCTCGTACCTAAATTCTAGGCTATTATGAGAAAAATGTTTTAAAAATGGATGGGCGTGCTTTAAATTATCTCCCTTGATTGGGATTTGGAAGGAAAAGAATTTTTTCTTAAGTAGAAAAATTTTGTCCATAAAGGGTTAATAATTTGCTCACAGAGTCACCATATGTTACACCATTCCGGTTCATCCATTCGCTTCGAAGAACGGGAGGGGGTGGTTTGAGGATTTCTTTATAAACCCCCAACCAACGGGCAACGTGCGTCATTTGTCAATCATCCCCCTCTCCCTACCCAACCCCCTTCCATTTCCTTCCCCTGGCACCCTCTCCCTCTTCTGCATATGGTGAGTTCTTCTCTCCCTCAACCTCAAGACGAGAGAGGAGACGCCCTTCAAATTCCCGATTCGGCTCGCATAAGGCGTACAGGGTGAAGGAAGGGAAAGGACGACGATGGGCCGTTGATAAGGAAAGGCAGATAAAAGAGAGGGGATGAGGAAGAGCGGAGATTGGAAGAAGGAGTAAGACGGTGGTGACGAAAGGAGGAATGGAGAGGGCGCGGGGATTTGTGTTTGTTCGCGCGCCGCAAGATGAGCAGCGGATTGAAACCGAAACTTGAAGGGCTGAAATGACTCCCTCTTCTTCCTGTCCTTTTCCTCGGGGGAGGCGACGGACTGTACGTCTCGGGAGGAGCGGGAGGTATTTTGCGTGCGAGGGTGACAAGCAGTCCGATGAGTGCAGGCCTCCCCCAATACTGCTTCCTCTCCTCCCAACCATGCTGTCCATCCAGCCTCCACATCGGATTTCATTTGCGAAGTCCGGAATCCGGAGATCGTCTACACCTGGCATTAAGGGGGCTCACTACCTCAGCTAAAATCGCCTCTGCAGACCACTTTTATTGTAATTGTCACCCTATTATTTTTTTGTGTAGGAAGTTTGTTTTCACATTTTTGTTAGGAAAGATGTATGTATCTGAGCTTTCATTGAGATACATTGTTCACTTCACTAGACATATTAATAATAATTAGTGTTTTCAGTGACCTTTTTCAGTCATTTTTCAGACCTCTTCATTGCCCTTTTTATTCACTAAAAGAAACATATCACGTAGTAAGATCACATAATGGTCTTTGGTATTTAATTTGGTGCCGTCTACTTTATTATGCTTGTCACTATAAGGCCTCAGACTTTAAAATGCTAACGCATGTTTCGTGTTTTTTCGCGATCTAGTCACGGCATATGGCCGACTGCCCCTACCTCCTCTGCCGTCACCCCCTCATCTAACTACTCCCCCCCTCGACAAGAAGATTGGGACTTTTCCATTCCACTCAGGTCTCGGAGGGGAGAAGCCAGTCGAGGAGAATCTGAGAAGTAGTGAGCCCCCTTAAGATAGCTCTGGATTGACCATGTGCGACAAACACATAACCCTTTACACACAGATTTTTTCGTCCACCATGTGCAGTCACTTCACATGTTACCCCACTTGTGGGAGGATCAGGAAGTAAAAGTTACGAATGGGAGATGTTTTCCTTGCCAAGCTGAGCAATTGATGTCACAAAGGCATATATAAACGTACAGAAACCTAATCAGAGACAAAAAATAAAATCTTCTATACGTTATAACCTGGGCACTCAGCGTGATAGAGGATTTACAACACAATTTAATTTTTTTGTTTTAAGAATCCTGCTTTCCCTGAAGAAATGGATTACCTAATGAAAGCCATGTTTGAGGCAAAAATGAGCATATTTTTCTTCAAATATATCTTTGACCATGAAATCGACTGCAGCACCACTTTTATGGAACTTACACACTTTAACTTCAATTAATCCTCAATAATTTGCTAATAGCTTTAAGAAAGTGGTAGTAAGATTCAAACATTTTATATCAATCCAAATATTCAGTACATTCTGCTTCTTATGAGCAGTATTCATTAAAAGCTAATATATGTCTTGTCGTTTCTGCTGTTACTGACGTTTTTCTGCTGTTATCTGAGTGATCTCCACATAAGCCATTTGCAAATCTTCCTTCTCAGGACTGTATAAAAGCTTGACAGATAAACACGTCAGGAAACCTTATTTTTTTCAACTTAAAATTAGTTTATAAAACGCACCACAAAGATGATTCAATCTTTAACTTTTCCAAATTTATGGAATGAGCGAGACTCAAACCAGAGTCTCCTTACATGAACATAATCTGAGAAATATATATTTTTGAAGAACCCTACTGGTAGTGAGTTCTCATAGTGGAAATTTGGTTCTCAGATTTCATTTTTTTCTCAAATATACTCGCAGGTTGTACTTGCTAACACTCCATAACTTTCAATAAGTGAATGGAAACGAAGTATATTCCTCAAATATTTTTCTAGAATTCGGCAACCAAGGTTCCCTCTAATGCAGACATTATTGGGGCAAATTGGGGAAGGCCTCTGTCTCTATGATGACGATGTAAGTCGAAATCTTGGTAAGCAAATTAATTAAAGAATTTTGATGACAAAACAAAGACCACTTTTACGTAATTCCTCAATGCTGCCTGTAAACCGAAATATTTCTAAGAAGAAACAATTATTCCCTATATGATTCAATATATAAAGTAGATTGATTCCTTTGGGCGGTATGTATGAATGTAGAACGTATTTCTTTCTGTGCAGGCATAGTCATTTAAGTTGAATTATTGGTGCTAGGCCTGTAAAGTATACTCTACTTTTTTTAGTTTCCTCCATACTGCGCTACCTTTTGCTACCTCTACTGCTTCAATAACCGCCATAAAATGCTTTCTGCAAGCCCTACTGTTCAAAAGACTCCCAATATACTTTCCCTCAAGAGAATCTTCTTCCTTCTCAGTCACCCATAAATTTCTTGGTCTACTCCTGTCTCCCAAAAAATCCTTCCTTTAATCTCAAGAGGATTTTCCTAATATTTCCTGCGCCAAAAACTAAGGATGCAAGTAATTGAGTACATTATTCCATTATTCGGCAAAAATTAATCGAGACTCCGATTATATTCGGTAATCGACGAGTTGGCACCAATTATCACCATTTTTTCGAGGGTTGCCATCTATTATGAAAACGAACACGATAAGTGATTGAGTTCCTGATCATTAGAAGTTACTTTAGTCATAAAAACTAAAATACTATTGGGTTGATACTTCTGAAATTTCTATTCACTACATTTATAATCTTTTATTATATTATATATATAATAATTTGTATTTTGCTCACATTACCAGCTTTTTGGAAGAAGAATTTGTTACACCCGCGATATAAACTCAAGTAGTCACTAACATGGACAGTCAAAAAGAAAGATGAAAAGTACTTAGAAAGTTTCGAAATGTGGTTGTGAAGAAAAATGCTTTCGGTGAAGTGGACGGGTGAGAAATGAGGAAGTACTAAATAGACTAAGAGAAGAAAGAAAACTGCTGAGGAAAATCAAAAAAATGAAGACAGCTTGGATTGGACATATATTACGCCAAAATTGTCTTTTTAGAAGAATTTTTGAAGGAAAAATATAAGGAAAGCGAGGAAGGGGAAGAAAAAGAATGGGAATGCTCGATGACATAAAAATGGCCGAAGTTACAGGCAAATGAAAGAAGATGCTCAGGACTGACTGCGATGGAGGGCATCCAGTTGAAACCTGTCAGAGGACAGATTCCACTCAGAAGAAGAATAAGTCACTAACCACTGTACTGGTTTCTCATTCCAACTGAATTGCACCCACCTGATTGAGAAATCACGTCATGTTTTTCCCGTTATTCCCACGGTCGGTTTAGGCAGAATATTACTTTAAGCTATTTCTCGAAAGAAACCCGGTTCCGAAAAATAATCACGCTAACCTCATCCGTAAAGCGATTCCACCAGTAGGTTGTTTTCGGATTAAGAGACCTGAGAATCTCTATCCCTATAGAATGCCACTCTTACTTCTCCCTCAATATTGAATTAGTAGAGTAATTTGAGGGTTAAGATGATTGCTAGAATTTTATAAAGACTCGCAGAAACACATCAAGTGTTGATGTGTTTCTACGAAATTATGAAAAAAGTTATGTAACGCTAATTTGCCAAGAATAAATTCAATGGAAAAATATTCACCCACTATTTACTTAGATAAATATCAGATCTGATTTCTGTGAACTTATTCGAATCACAAGCAAATTTGAAATTGAAATATGTCTGATATATAATGTAAACCCTCAGTAAGGAGACGACAGTCATTCGATGCATTAAAACATCGATGTTTTCGCAGATGAAAGTTGAGCTAGTGGTGATTACTTTTAGAAACATTGAAAAACGGACTACTCGACGTGGCATCCCCACACCAAGTAAAATGCGCAATCATTTGATAAAAGTGTGTATCAGTCTAATCGATTGATGAACTTTAGATTGCATCTAATTCACAATATAGATTTCTTTGTGAAAGTTGGATTCCTTACTGAACTCTCCCTTGTCTGGCATAAAATGAATTGTAAATAATCGCTTTTCATTGAAACGGTCACTGCATTAGAGAAAACTCAAGGGTGTATGGAATTTTCATAATCCGAATGGACGGTTCTTCCTCTCTGCGCCGAAGGCGCGAACAATTCTGGACGAACCAACAGAGTAATAAAGAACATGATCGTCGCTCATAAACAACCTGGGTAATTTTTCAGAAGTACTAAGTTAAAGTTATTAAAATCACTTTTTAATTAACTTCTTTTAGTACGATCTTCAATGCCGAAAAAAGGTTTAGAAATATTAATTTCAGGATAAACTTTGTAAAGCCTCTATTGTTTATGATGCACTATTTTAATTCAATTTTTAATGATTCATATTAGTACCATCTAGCGGTGAAACACCGGAGAGCAGAACAGAGTAAAATTTTCTCGCTATAAACTTTGGAAGACTATGAAAAATAACACCACAATTATAAAAGGGAGGATATCATTATATATTCAAGTATTCAAATGGAATGGGAATACATGATGGATCAAGAGAAACAGTTATCAAATGAACGTTTAAGCGCACCTCTGTCCATGTTCCTCTCTTCCTCCTTAATATTCTACCTCCTATCCATTTCCATACGCAAATCCTATAGTTATTTTTTCTGCTTTGCCTAACCTTTCATGGCAAAGGTTGCAGACCGCCAATCAAGAGTATTTGTGTAAGCGTTCTTTTTATGAGTTCAATGAACAGAAACTACATCAACTTTGGCTTCATTTTGTTATTTTTACTCCGTACCTGTACTGTACTGTGTTACTCTGTACCTGATGATGATCAATTAAGTTGCCGAAACACATGTAATAGCGTTTGAATATTATTAAAAAAGTGGACAGTATAACATCGAGTGTTTTTTTTTCATTTGTTATTTTTACGTGGGGGATACTTCTTCGGACTAGTTTATGATAAACGTTGAATTTAGAGCCGTCGAGTTTTTATTTAGGTCAAATGAACCTGCCATTTGTAGTTTTCGGAAATATCATTCGTTGGCTAACCTCCTTAATCCTGTATCGTTCGGCGTACCTGTCTTGCCACCGACTCATGCAGGAGCTTTAGATCTAGAGAGACCAAAACGGCCAGCTGAGCTGGTCATCATGCACGCATAATAGCTTAAATGTGCATTAAATTAGAATGGTAATCAGGCTCAAATTTAAGAAAAGGCTCCATCTCGTGAAAGATTTTCAAAGAACTACAGAACTAGCCGCGCATTAACTTTAAAGGATTATATCGCTAGTGTACACACAATTTTGTGAAATTTATACTGGAAAAATCATTCACCTGGACTGGGAATTGAACGCAGATCCCTCGATTTCGCGCCGAGTAATCTAACCAATTTAAGTACCTGATGATGGCTTGACAGCTGAAAGTTTCAGCTGTCAAGCCATCATGATGAGCCTGAAACGCGTTGTACCTTAGAAGTTAAATCTGTGGAAGAAGTGCTATATATTTTAGTGTTTCTTTTTTTAAAGATTTTTCGTCAAGGAAGCGGTATATATACACAACTATCTGTACTACTAAATATAGCAGAATATATACTACCTATGGTCCTGACGATGGCTTGACAGCTGAAACGCGTTGTACCTTAGAAATGAAACATGTGGAAGAAGTGTTATATGTTTTAGTGTTTCTTTTTTTAAAGATTTTTCGTCAAGGAAGCGGTATATATACACAACGATCTGTACTACTATATATATCGGAATATATACTACCTATGGTCCTGATGATGGCTTGACAGCTGAAACGCGTTGTACCTTAGAAATGAAACATGTGGAAGAAGAGCTATATATTTTAGTGTTTCTTTTTTTTAAAGATTTTTCGTCAAGGAAGCGGTATATATACACAACTATCTGTACTACTATATATAGCGGAATATATACTACCTACCTATGGTACCTGATGATGGCTTGATAGCTGAAACGCGTTGTACCTTAGAAATGAAACATGTGTAAGAAGTGCTATATGATTTAGTGTTTCATTCTGATGTCCTTCCACTACGTCTCGCCGGACACAGTTACGTTCTAACCTATTTAGCTACCCGAGTGTCCTCATCCACGGTGAATTTTAAGGGGGCTTTAAGGAGCAAGCTGTCCTCACAGGTATCGTGCATTTAATACCAGAGGTACCCGTATGTGAGGAATCTGGGTTCGATTCCCAGTCCAGGGGAATGATCTTTCCACTGTGAATTTTACAAAATTGTGTGAACACTACCGGGTGACTCCGTTAAAGTTAATGCGCGGCTAGTTCCGTAGTTATGTTAAAATGTCCTAATTAAACACCTTTGTGTTTAAAGTTGGGCTTTACCCCGTGGACTGTAGCGCTGAGCACTCACATACGGGTACCTCTGGTATTACATGCACGATACCTGTGAGGAAAACTAGCTCTGTAAAGTCCCCTTGGGATTAACAATGGCAGAGGACATCTGGGTAGCTTAATTGGTTAGAGCACTCGACGGGAAATCGAGGGATCTGGGTTCAATTCCCAGTCCAGGCGAATGATTTTTTTCTAGTAAATTTCACAGTTTTCTTGAAAGACGTTGAAGTCGATGAGAAATCCCCCAAAAGTCTTTACAGAGGAAACTTGCGGAAGTAACTTGCCAGTGCAAACCTACCCTTATTGTAAGTACTACATCATGCGAAGTCAACTTCTGCCCTATGCACTACTTCGAAGTATAGCTTGCATGGAACCGCGTGGATTTTGACGTGGAATTTGGAGACGGAGTTTTACGTCCTGTTACAATTTTTTCAGGAGCCATGAACCAGCTGTAAAAAAGGTGCAAAGCAAAGTTGACGCATACCGACCAGGGAATATTAGAGGGAAAATGAAAAAAAATACAAGGAAAAAAAAGACCGTAAAGGGCGATGGCCGAGATTTAAAAAAACACGCGAAAAAAAAGATTTCAGGGTGGTGTGAATGTTTTGAGGGGTTAGGGTGGAGGGTGAGGAGGGGAGAGGTTGTTCACTGGGGAAACCGAGGAAAAATAATAGGAAGAAAGTGAAAAGGAAAACCTTTTATATTTGTGGTGGCAAGGCCATTCATTCTTACGCCTTCGCCTTGTGCGCACCCTTCTGCCGGGTTGGTTGAGGGTTGATATAACTCTCGGCCACCCACGTATCCCATCCCTAGCAAGATAAGGTCGTGGAGAAAGTGAGTGAAGGCTCTTGGGGTGGCGCGCAGTGGCGTGGTGTACGAAAAAACACCACCACTGTGTGCTTGCACGGGTGTAATCCACATCAAAGCGGTAAACTAAAAGCGAAGTCAAGAGTGTGCGACTGCAGGTAATTACACACCAGTAATTCACTAACCATCCAACGAACTTCCATATCATTCATAATATCACTTCTTTCTTTTAAGTATTATACCAGTTAAGGCAAGTTTTTTTGAATGTCAGAGAATCTCCTCCCGGTTTTTATACTTTCCTGGGCCTATCTCGCTCTAGCATGTCCTTTCTTGACTCAGCATATGATCTACGTTTCTTCACCCTTTCCATGTAACCTATTCTCTTTCTCTTCCCCGCTATCCCAGCATCCTTCCCTCTATCACTTGTCCTTGTTCACTTGTTACTTGTTCACTATAATCATTTGCTGTTTTTCTGTCTTATAAAATATTCGTTTGTTTGCTTTTCATTTTTTCTTATTAATAGGAATTACAGATTGTATATTTTTGTTTTAACATACTATTTTGATTATTGATATTGATACTGTTTTTTCATTTTCATTTATCTCGCTCATTGTATATCTCTCTGCTGAAATGAAAGTTGTTTGTTTGTTTTCCTTTTTTTTGTAAGGCTTTGTATTTTGTCTTTGTATTCCACTCCTCACGAAGGCATGTAAACTAATTCAATGTCCTAAGGGACTTTGTCCCAGGACAATAAAATTGTTTTCTATTCTATTCTATTCTATTCTATCACTGACTTGAGTAACCCCTCGCCCCTTATTACATCCTCCGTCCACCTACTCTGCCAATCTCGAATTTTATTAAGAAGTTTCCTTTCCTCGTCCACCATCTCAAGCAATTTCTCGTTAGTCTTCCTTTCTGTTCACCACCTTTCTGTTCTTCCTTTCTGCTCCATATCAATCTCTTCACCAGCCTCTTCTTCACATCCTTATCCAAGTTCCCCGTCATCAGCTCCCTTCTATTACTAAACACCTCCTAAGGTAACGCTATTCTCTTCCGCATATCTTTCTAAATATCTCCGTTTTCATCTAGCGTACTTTCTATGGAATTAAAATACTCTACTTATTGTACCATTAATGCAAGAAAGATCCGTATCAATATTGAAAACAATGCTTTGCACTTTTCTACGACCATTTAATATGTACCATTGCGTTTCTCAGGTTTACTTCATGGCCAGGTAGAATTGTATAATAGGGTTATTATAGAAGATTACAAAGCATTCTTTCCAATATGAATACTAATATTAAGTAAGTATGTTTACGACATGACGCCTGATGTAGTCAAGTTTGTGCTTGGTAGATCGCAATCGTTCGAGACGAAGTGACGTACTAGTCAAGGGCTAGCTAAGTACGGAGTGCACTGCATATTTAATACTGTGAGACATTTAGAGACAACAACAATGCGAGGAAACATATGACGGAAGGGAATATTTTTAAACGAGCCGTTGATAAGCTGACACTGTCGAAGCAGATTAAACCAGGTTTCGGGACCCAAGGCAGCTTAAATACTGAATAAATAAAATTTTAACTTTTTTTGCAAACAAATTGCCTAAAGGGCTCTTTCCATCGTAGACAAGATTGTTTTCTCAGACAACTCAATAATTGAAACAGATCACATAAGTATTTTTATATCATCACTTAACGATGACACTATCTCCTTGATTCTATTCTATCGTGGTTGCGAATCGAAACTTAACTATCGAGGTTTTTATCTACTATTCCAATGCTAATTTTCAAGTCGTTAGCTGCTCCTCTCATCTGGATAAAGCAATGCCCAGAGTGGACTCATTATGGTCACGAGAACTCTCAATTATAGTAACTTTTCTCTCAGTTAATTTAAGTTCAACCTCGGAGTAAATTATAAGATATTTTACTCAAAATGCAGCTATCCGGGGGTTACACTTTTATCGAATTCATATTTTAGTAAATTTTTATCCTTTCAGACGATGATAGGTTTCTTTTTAAAATGTTGTTTGTTATTCAATCAATTCCCATTTGATTTATCCATTAAATGAATTAATTAATCAGGCTTAACGACAACCTGCAAAAGTTATATAAGATAGATTCAACAACCCACCCAAAATACCCACTAAATTCATTTACTATTCCCTATTCATTGAAAATGTTTAGTAAATGCCACAAAATATCGCCGGAAACCACCAATCGGTATCCATTATGACCATAGAATACTCACACTCAACTACCGCATTTATCCGAACATAAGCCGCATTTTTTTCCCAATTTTGGGGCCTCAAAATCGGGGTGCAGCTTATATTCGAGGTGCGGCTTAAATTTTAAACTTTCATAAAAAATTGTAAAAATGCCGAATTTGAGCAAACCAGCCATTCGGATTCACGCGGACGCCAGCTAAACTCGCCTAAGCCATGGGGAAAGTAAGAAATAACGTTGAATAAGGTCAAATTGGTGCACATTTTATTCATATATCAAAGGATAATTTAAGTAACACTGTGTCACAGTTACATAGGTACTTAACATAAAAACAGTTATAAAATTCTGTCTAATACTGTAGGTAGTGCTTGTTTACAGGTGTAATGACTCTCGCCGCAGGATTACAACTTCCGCCCTGGTTTTCAAGCTCTCACTTATACCCGGGGCAAGGAAGAGGTGGGAGGAAAGGATGGGAAGGGAAGGTTAGCAAAATCATAGCCCCTTCGAGGCCGACACCAATGAGGCGGATTGATGTCAAAAGGACCTCAAGGGCCTCCGCCTCCCCAAAGTGCTCGTATTAGTTTGGCTACCCCAAACAACTGAGACGAGTGACCGTCGTTCTCGCTTTCGCGAAAGACCTACCGCACATCTTTGTGGACCGAGACACCATTAGTTGCCCAACTATTTGGGATTGGGTATCTCTCTGGCTCACTTTACGGGTTGACGCCGTGCGGTCTGCCGAAGTACGTCCTCGAGTCGGGGACCACCGGACCCATGGAGGGTCAATTCGGACCAATTCTGGTCAAAGCGTGGGTACATCCCTACTCTCAGTAGTTCTTGTCAACCCCTACTTGTTTTTTTACAGTAAAAACTAAGAATCAAACAGTCAGAAAATAAAATTCAAAACTAGTAATTCAGTCAGCAGGACTAGAGAAGGTCACCATGGCACGCTGTACTATGGTATGGTATTAACTTTTTCCCATGTTTGAGACCCCAAAAAACGAGGTGCAGCTTATATTCGAGTGCGGCTTATATTCGGAGGAAGACGGTAACTTGAAAGGTGTAACGCGATACTGGATAAGGTAAAGGCAAGGAGGAGGAGGCGTCACTGTATAGGGGTGTGTATATCCATGGGTTATAATATATAGGCATGTGTGTGTGTAGCCTTGTTCCATTCATCCCAGCCTTGGGCCCACCACACCCACACCCTTCCCCTCAACCCCTCCCCTTTCTCTCTCGGCGGCGGTCAGCCACCTGTCACTTCGCATGAGGCATCTCAGGTGCACCGCCGCCCCCCTTCTCCACTCACAGACCATCCCCCCCATCACAAAACCCGAACCATTCCCGAAGACTACATACACACAACTACCGCCGAGAGAGAGAGAGAGACTCTCCCATGGCCCACCCACCCGCATTAACCCGTCCCATCCTTCCGAGGAACCGAGCGGAACCTCCGTTACCTTCCAGGACACCGAGCTCGCATTTTTTTTAATGGGAGGGATATTGTTTTTTTTTCACTGGAAAAAGGGATGTCTGCACAAGGATCCGAATAACATTCGCCTCACCGTCATCTTTCTCCTCGGCCCACAGTGGGGCGGAATCCCAAAAACATGGTCGAAATTCGGAAATATTATTGTTTCAGCCTAAAAATTGGTGCACGTAGGTTTTAAAGGTCGCTGAATGCGAATTAGAAGTCAAAAGTTTGGAAAACATAGTATTTGAAGCGGTAGGGCGAAGCCGATAATCGTCATGTTAATTGCATTCGTTTCCATGGTCCTATAATGTTTACCAGGTTTACGTCCGCGCCTAACACGGCCTCTCGATCCGTCTTTTCAGCACCAAATTATGCAAACATGTGCGTATAATTTTCCCTGTCAAATTTATTTCTAGGAAGGTCAATCTGGTCTATACAAAATAATAATAAATTTACATTTAGTTTACGTTTACATTTAGTCCATTACGTTTAGTGGCCTGTAGAGACAGTGTCTCCTCCTTATTTTGTTTGAGTCAATAATGGTTCCTGGAAAGATATCCGTTTAGTAGTCTTCATCTCATATTGTAACGTTTCTTTAAGAACTAGAGATGCAGTGCTAGGTCGTAATGAGATTATTCCTATCTTCTTGCCGCTCGTATTCTCTGAATTTTACAAGTTACCTTAGCCTATTGCGTAAATTTCGATACTGAAGCGGCTCACACTCAGTCCTTTCATAAGCTGTGTGACTCTCATTTGTCTGCACGGAGTAATTTTAACGAAGCGTGCGGCTTTTCTTTGCACTAATTTTGCTATTACAATCTTGTCGTGTAGGATCAAGAGTTGTACCGATGTAATCGAGAGGTGGCATGATCAGAACGCTTAAGTGTTATCTTTTTCACTTTTTTACATGGGGACAATTAGCTCGATTTTTCCTAGTTTCTCCATCACTTGGTCACAAATGTTTACTATGCGTGGTAATTACTATGGTGGCAAACGCACCTTTTAAAGTCAGAGTTGTCTTTTCATGTCTCTAGCCTGCCACTGACAAGGGAAGGTCACGGCATACTCATCTTAATCCTTGATATGGCCTGAAAGCTATCTCAAAATTGTGTGGCATGGAGTGAATCTTCACCAGCCATACTATTATCGTCAAACATACATTCGTTACGTTAATCTCTCTTTCACATACGATACTGCTAAGTAAATTATCTATGAGGAGATCTTAAAAGCGATACGGATTGTAATCCTTGTTTTATTCTAACGGGAGGGATAATAGAGGTGAAGTCTACTTGAGATCACTTGGTCAAACTCTACATTGCCGCTTAATACAGAATTTGACCAATCGGATATCATTCTGGAGGTGGAGGTCAAATTTTGCATGGGGCAGCAATGCCGAATCCGTTGAAGAACCCGAATAGATTTCACCTCCACCATCCGCCGGGAAAGCACCATATCACTCTTCCCTGCACTGTTATAATTATTTCAAAATTACGGACACACATAAAATTAATTAGCACCCTTTGCAGAAATCAAGAAAACTTGGGAATCAAGGAAAAACCCACCCCAGAGGGGTTTTCTGTTGGAGAGGTTGTGGTGGGTCACAAACGTTTCCGTTCAACCAATCCAACTATATATTATTTTTATTTCTTTTGGCGAGTGGTTCCAATAATTAAGGCCGTTGGAGAAATTTTTTACCAAAATTTGCAATCCTATACAGAAATGAAAGTTAACTTGGTTAATACTGCTCAGCATCGATACTTTCCACCGTCAACTGGTAGGCAATTAGCTTCGCTTTCGGGGTTAAATTTTGCTAAAATTTCCTCAATTGTCTACACCATAATGATCGAAACGGATAATATATTATAAACATTTGTTGGAAGATCATTTGATGTATAGCAGTATTTCTTAAATAGAAGCAATTGAACGTTCATCATTGTACTTTGAAGCCCTATTGGCCACTGTACACACAAAAAAGAATGCATAGGTTTTTTATTTTCTACGCAGGCATTGAAGATATTAGCTGAAGATATGATTCAATAGAGGCTAGATTGTTAACTGCTTTCATCAGGGTCATTTAATTACTTGAAAGAGATACTCATCGGCGCCTCCATGTCATACTCAAAAGATGGGGCTTTTTATGCTCTGCGTCTTTCTAGGAAGCTTTAGGTAGTCCTTGGAGAGGAAATGGCCTTCTTTCCCAGAATTACACGTTTTCTCACGCCGCCAAAGGCTTATCGTTTTTACATTGTGAGCTCTTGTCTCATCCATCAAGCAAAACTTCCTGTTGTCATTACTAAATGCATCGGTTTACGAGGAAGTTTCACTTTCGAAGAAGTGTACTGGCAGTCAGCCCTCATTGTAGTACCTCAGATCACCAAATTAATTCGTTCCTAGTAGCCGTCTGCTAACCGATACACATGAAAACTGAAACAATATTCCCATTGGAATGCATATTCATCACGCCGGTCTATTTTGGGATAGGCTTTAACAAAAGAGTTTAACTCTCAGTGATAGGCCAGTTATGCTAAATCTCATTAAATAATTACTTTCTATTCTATCCTCTCCTTTTGCACTTCTTTCGCTACAGTTACCATCAATGCAATGGTTTTCAAACGCTTTCCATCCTTAAGACTACTAATAGCCCTGTTCTAAAGACTTCCAATATATTCACCTATGACTTTTGCGATTTACCCCTCTCTCTCTCTCAGCATCCTCTACTCTTTGATAGTTCCGTTAAATTATTCGATTTGCGATGACCGTCTCGACAACGCCGAACCAGAGAAGTTCTCTCCTTTCATTATTACCATTACTGTAAATCCGTTCTTAGCTATGAACTAAATAGATAAATCCGTCCCTTGATTCCACGTGATTGCTAATTACCATTTTTACTACTTATTTTTTTACTACTTTACTACATTTTTACTACTTGTATTAGGTAATTTTGTACTATTTTAACATGAAAAAAACTAATGAAAATCATAGAAAGAAACGCAAGAAAAGATAATGCAATTGAATAAAGAATAAATCTATCAGCGAAAACAATTTTCATCCTCACCTAAACTGAGGAGTCACCGTGGCATCTGTTGAGAGCGGGGAGGAAGTAGAAGGGAATGGATATTTTTGTTCATAAGTACATGAAAGAATCTTAAAAATGTTATTTTTGTATTTTGGCTAGCTGTATAAATAACTAATATGAGCATTTATCTTTCTCTCTTCTCAGGTGAGCTTTCAATTACTCAGTTAGTGAATCGAGTTTGGATCTGGATTAAGATAGTGTACTTCGCGGCGAGACACAAGATATGGATATTCCATCAATGGTACGTGCCTCCACCATGTTTTTTTTGTCTTGAAAACAAAAGAGCAATCGCTATTTATTTCCATTGCTTTTTAATTCCACTCCAGGTGTCTTACAGCTAATGTATTTCTTTAGGAAAATAAATGATCAATGGCACAAAAGCTTGGATTTGTAAATTACAAAAACTAGAAGTACTGTGTATTTTTACTTCTTATTGAGTAAATAAAAATTCTACGAGTCCTCAACTGTGATCGACTAAGTGTGGGACCCTGAGCTTATATAGCTCTCCATTACAACTTTCTTTACTCCCGTGCACATTTTTGTATATATCTCAGGGTTTGCGATATATATTAATTTTCTCATAAGCTAAGTTTCATTTAGTCCTAAAAAACTCTTAGTCTCATGTAAAAGTTGAATTTATCCCTTCCAGAATCGACAGCTTATGAATGATGAGTACTCATAGTTTGGAAGATTTTTACGATAATTGAATATCAGAAGTATTTTCTCGCAGAGAAATGGAGTAAATAAATTCAGAAGAGGATTTAAGGTCAATATAGAACGCTATACCAGAAGAGAAGAACAAAATGAAGAGGGCAAACCTCGAGGTACAAACGGTTTGTGAAAAATATAATTGAAGGAAAAAAGAGGGCCAAGTCCCATGAGAAAGTCATACATCTACATACTACCCTGCGATCCGCCGCATGGGCGTGTGGTAGGGGATGTTGCGTCACCAGCCGTGTAAAGATGTAATGGATAAGGTTTTGGGAGTTGACATGGAGACGTATATTATGACAGTGTATTTAGAGGAGCTCAGTTTTTATTGAGGTCGCTTATTGTGCGCAGAAAGAACGAGTATATGTACTTATCTGTTCGGCAGAGTATCTCTCTTATTTTATCGCTTCTGTAAGTCCTAGAGATGTAGTGAGGCATCTTGATAACATTCCCTGTGTCGCTCTGAATCACACCAGTTTTGAATTTCTAAAGCAAGCTAAGCCTAGCGTGCAGCCTCCAAGTCTCTAGGGGCTCCCACCTTACTCCCTCTGAAAGCTGAGAAACGTTATGTGTTTCCTCGTCGCAGTTTTTAACAAAACGCACAGCTTCTCTGTGTATTTTTTAATTTTTTTGTTAAATATTTATGACCAGGGTCCCAAATGCTCGCGGTGTACTTGAGGTGTATCCGTGGTAAGGCCAAGGGATAAATAAAGATTAATAATACCTAAATAGCAAGGGCCAAATAAAGAATAAAGTACATGGAGATAACTGATATAGAGTAATGGAAATAGCATTAATAGGGAGGGATGGAGGACTGCGGTCCACCACTATTAGGATTTAATGACAATGATGATAATCACACCGCGACACTAAATTATAGGCTGGGTTCATGAAGCGTTCGTGAAAAATCACTTCACAGGCTTCACAAATCCCATTCATCAAAAATTCGCTCTGACTACCTAAAACAGGGTGAGGGGTCATTAGCTTTCCTTGGGTGAGATGTGGGAAGAGAGTGCGGTAGCGGAGAGACAGGGAAGAGGAATGGGAAATTTCAAGGGGTCAGAGTTCGCTCCAAGGCGGTGCAAGGAATTAGACGTGGGGAGGGCGGCCTGTCGGCTCTTCGCGCGGGCGGGTTTGACTAACTTGGGATATCTTCATAGCCCGCCGGCGGAGGTTGGCGATGACCGTGAACGGAACTTGAAAAACCTTTTCATAGATCAGTGGTACGGAAACTGAACTTTAAGATCACAGGCATAAAATAACAATGACCCCGAAGTTCATGTATGCCACCAGAAGCCGCTGCAATTTTTGGCAATTCCGTTTCATTGGCGTAATCTTAGAAATAAATAGTACTGTGCGAATCAGGGATTTTCATTTCGAATCCAACGAAATCGATTCTCCCAAAAGATATTTCGAATCGAATGGAAACGAACTTTATTTTAATTTTGATAGCGAATCGAATCACCCGAAAAAATTCGCTTGCGAATCGAATTCGAATCTAAATAAAATGCAAAAGCTTATGCGCAGATAAGTAATAAAGATTTTCACAATATTTCAGGCGCTTACATTAGCTTATATATCTATAGTGGCACAAAGAATAGCACAGAATAACATGTGGTCGTTTAAATTTTCGTATCGCGTGAGGGAAACATCGTCTAAACGGACGGCGCACAATTTCTGGAATGAGTGCCATGCTTGAATGCATGCAACGATTCGAAGACGAATCTATCAGATTCGAGTATTTAAAATCATTCGGTTTCGAAGCATTCCGATTAGCAGGCGAATTGAATCGAATTAAGCCTGATTCGAGTCGATTCGAATCGATTTCGAAGCATTCGCACAGCTCTAGAAATAAAAATGTTGAAAATATGTTGCGAATTATAATTTGGTATTATTTTGATAGTAGTATTTACGCTACAGCCATGTGTTTTAATTTACCGTTTTTAAGAGTTCATTAAAATAATGAATAGTCGCAGATGACAACTCAGGGTAATACCAAATACTGAATTGTTGAATTTTGATGGTATCAATGATTTTTCACTAATAAACTCAGAATGCGGCGTCATAGGCAAAGTTCTTTCCTCAGATTTGTAACTCAAACATGCGGTGAAAAATAGCCTATGCATGAAAATTTATGACCCATTATTAGTGTTGCAGGAACAGATAGGAAATAACTAATTAATTACTAAAATTCTTTGATATAGCTAACTTCAAGGAAATGTTGGTAAAAAGTGTTTTTCTAACTCTAGGGAGGACGATTTCTGTTGAATGTAGGAGTAATTCTTTGTTAAGATCTTGGTCGATTTAAATAAAACCACACGAGTCGCGCTTTAGATGCAAATCCTTCATTGGAAAAACCGGAAGTAAGTTTTACAAGACAAATGAAAAACACAATTTATAAAACAAGTGAAACACACAGTGCAGACAGGTTTAAATCTAGATTACTATTTCCAACATTCTTTCTAGGTCATTCTAATAGATTCGTTAAACAAATGACTTTTGCAGCAGAAATAATAGCATTTAGAAAAAAAGAGGACGTTACTCCTCTTTACAAAAGAGAGCTACTCGCGAGCAAAACTGAAGTGGGTTTCCTTTACAAAAGGCAGCAAAGGGCGTTCTCGTATATTTTCCGAGGCCATCGGTGAGAATTTCATTCGGGACGAGCATTTTGCGATAAGACAGAGATAGTCAGCGGCAGCGGCTCGACTTCATGATTTCTGAGAATGTGCTCTCAGGGGCTGATATCAGGTATTGTGCCTCCATGACAGAGATACGATGCACAGTGGTTCCAATCTCTAATCTAGCGGGATAAAAGTCATTTTTGAAACTTTCGGGAAAACATTTACTCCAAATTTAGTTATATCGACAACTACTTTCTTTATCATAATCACAGGGAGCATCTTAAAGAAAGGTAATAATTCTAAGAAGACTTATTTGTCCCGAGGGGACCGCTCTTGCCGCAAACCCTATACACATCAGCGGAAACATTGAACTTTTTAATAGAAATTAACTAGGGATGAGTCGATTCCACTGCTTTTCGATTCCGATTGAGGTTTCGATTCCCTTTCAGATCGACTCCCGATTCTCGTTTCCGATTCCATCGATTCTTATTCCTAATAAAAGGTGGGATATTGATATAGTAGCTTACGACTATGATTTAAATTCAAGTATTGGCTGAAATAAAATAACAAAGACAATTAAGTCGCTCAAGCAGTATATTTATTGACATATAGATACTATATCCTCGGCTTACTGAGGTAGATAAAAAGTACAAATTGATAGCCTACACTCAAAATTACTGAGACAAATATGATGTGATAAATGAACTTTTTTTAGAATATTTATCTATCTGAAATCGATGGAATCGGAATCAACTATAGGCGATCGATTCTCGATACCAAGTCTAATCCTAAGAATCGACATTTGGACTCATCCTTAAAATTAACCTTAATAACCAAGATTACATACATAAGGACAGCAAGCAACAGTGCGTGTGTAAAAAAAGTCGATCACCAAATACATAAATCCAAAGAATGTATTGTGGCGCGTACCAGCGTGTTTTTCTCCCGATATGCCTGAATTCATTCTGGTTTGTTATTCCCTTTCTCGCTCCCTAATGCCCCGACGATGGCTCTAGTTAGCAAACTTATGGAACAAGAAGAGGAATCATTCGGTAAAGGCGCCAATATGCACAACAGCTGGTGAAAATACGTACAACGATAGATACTCTCCTACATACTACCGAAGGTTTCGTAACTCATCTCAGCATATATTTTTAAACAGTCATTTTAAATATTTGAATGGGGAGAAATGAGGAGGTTCTGATACAGAGGAAATAATATTATAAACCTAGGATTTAAAAGTGCTCGTATTTGAACCCAAGTCACGCTAAGCATTACCGCATACCGTTTGCTAAAATATACAGTTAGAATTTATAGTTGCTTTCTTTAAAACTTTTTTGCAAGGACTTGTAAACACATAACGGACCAGACACCGTCTGGATCTAGGCGGAGGGTCAGCAATCTCAACGCATAACTTTAAAACAGTGTTATAACTCAATAAATCCTTGTCAAAGATATAAATTATGATAAAGCAATTAGTTGCCGATAGAACCTAATTTGAAGTGACGACTATTTTCCCGAAAATTACAAATATGACTATTGTCCCGCTAGATTACTAATTTGAACCACTGTTCGATGGCTCCCGTACACATCGTCGGACGTCTTGCGTGACTGCGGGGCGAGCTGTATTAGCAAGAAGACCAATAGAGGGCAGGATGAGGGAGAGGGTTTATGAAAATCGGAGGTGGAGGAGGTACGAATGAAAGGGAATGGTGAGGAAGCGTCATGAGTAGTCGTCGCGTGGAGGGATGAGAGGAGGGAGTCGAGAGAGAGAGAAAAAGAGGCCCATTATTCATCCTGCTCCTGTAGCCAGTCGGCTCGGCTCAAAGCCAATTAAGAAGGCGGTCGCAGGAGGTCGGAGATAAGACGCCTACTAATAAGCAAATTGCGCAATAGGAAACGTTCGTTCTCCTACCAAGTATGCATAGGGATTTGGATCATCGTCCAGATGAAGAGAAATATTTACTCCGCAAGTATTATGGAAAAATTTGGTACTATTTAAATTTATTCAACAGTCATATAACGCTTAAATAACGAGGTAATATTGACTCGTACTTATTAGAATTATATGGGATATTGACTTGCTGAGGCGAGATACAACGGAAATTTATCTTTGTATTCAATGAGTTTCAGTCTTAATTTTCCACATGATTTATTTGATTAAGCAGGCGTTTCAACGTTATCACGTCACAATCAGGTAGCCTGTCTACAGGCATTGAATATCTCAGAAACGAAAGAAGGCGAGCGGCTATTTATGCTATTGGTTGAATTCCTATACAGCGTAGCTATCATACGCATCCCTCAGGAATGTCTGAAGTCCATAGATCTATGTCCAGTCTGGAATACCTTTTCTTATATCAGTTCGTAGGCAACACAATCGGGGTAATTTGCACCTAGAGAGGATACTTCACGTGAAACTGGAAATCAAATTGTTGCTGTAAATAGGTCTGACAGGTAGGAAATAGCATGTGTAAGAAAATATCATATTTCCTTAGGTGAATAGAAATACGTCATGTCAAGCGAATGTCACGGTCATGAACATAGAGACCAATTAAATGAAATAAAGGAGACTTGATCATCTTTATGAGGCATGTAAAGAGCTTGATATGGAGCGTAGCGTTGTTTAGTGCAAAAACGCAGACCTTCAGAAAGGAGCACGAGAATTGGCTGCTGGCGTTTGAGATGTGGGTGTGGAGAAGGATGAAGAAGGTAAGGTGGATGGAAAGAAAGACCAACGACGAAGTGCTTGAGATGATGGGCGAGGAAAGGAAACTTCTGAATGAAATCCGGGATGGGCAGGATATGTGGATGGAGGAAGTAAGAAGATAGGTTGCTCAGGATGGAAGAAAGGACGTTGGGCAAGCGGGAAAGGGAAAGAAAGAGAATAGGTGTCATGGGCGGGATGAAGAAGGATAGATCGTATGCTGAGACGAAAAAGGATATATTAGAGGCTCCCGTGTAAAAAAAGGAAAATAGGAAAGTGTAAAAAACCGGGAGGAGATTCTCTGACGTTCAACAAAACCTTTCTTTACCGATAAATACTTAAACAATTATCTTTATATTACTCCGTATTTTCCGTCAAAATGCGTAGTGAATAAACACAGCGAAGGGAGGTCTACATTAGAATCGTTTGACTTTACCGGGATTCAAAAAGATTTATCCTACATTTTTCATCCCACTCGTTTAAAAGACTTTGAACAGTGATGCAAGTATGAAAATATATATCAACGTTCCACGGTGCTTGACCACAGAACGGTCTCAGCCGATTCACGTTCATGGCCCGTCCTTCTGAAGATCACGTAGTGAGATATTGGTATTTTTTGTTTTCTTCCTTCGAGTCCATTCTTTATACGCCACGAGACACTACAATTGATTCCTAGAAGGACTTGCACGAGTGACGAATTCCTCCTCCACTCTTTGGAAAGGGAAGGTTTGGGCCGACTCGCTCTGTTTGGGTTAGGTTTTCTCGTTCCCCTTCTAATATGGTCGAAAACCCTGAGCCGGTGGTCCTATCTCCTTCTTCTATTTATTCACCTTTGCGTTTCCCGTTGAGGGCACGGTAGGGATCCAAAAAGAGGGGAGGTGGGATGTTCATTTTTTTAGGGGGGCGGGAGAAAGGGGTGGTAGGACTAGAATTTCCGGCTGGTAGGAAAAGAAAAAAAAACCGTTCCCGGTCCTTGTCTGTCGGAAACATCGGTCGAACCATTTTTTTGTGCGTGTGGGGAAACGTAGCGTTCGAGTGCAAGCGGTGGAATGGGAAGAGGTCGTTATTGCTCGCGGCAATGGACTGGAAGTACAAAAAAGGATAAGGCCCATGTGCTCTTGTGGTCCCTTTATATTACACACATCTCCACCCCCTTCCTGGGTCAGGGGCTGACTTCCTCCCGTATCATGATGTCGCACCTCCCCCGCCTAATTGTCTTCAGTTTGGCCGGTGCATTAGGACCCATAGAAAGGAGGCGAACGGCCGCGGTTGTGTTTCACGTGCGGCTATCACCTGAAAGACACTTGTTTGGGGTCTCCGTTTCCTCTGTGTGGTCTCGCAATTTGTTGCCGCACTGGTGAAGGGGTTAAGTGACACATTTTTTTAAAACCAGCGGACCCCCAATCTTCCTGGAAAAGCGACTCGAATTCATCACCTCATATTTCTACCCCATAGCACGACCAATGAATCCATTGTAATAAGTTCATATTAACACTTTCCTAGTTGTTTCGTATAGAAAAGCTCCCAATTATAAATCATCTTCTTCGTTTCACGGGTTAAGCTGTTAATCTTGTACTAAAATCCGCCTGAGACTTCGTCGACCACCATTGTGATGACCACTACACTAAAATTGTATGAAAACTCCGCGGATACGGCCGGTTGAATTTTGTCTAAATTATTGGATCATTAATTTCCGCATTTTGTAAGTTGTTCTTCTCGATGAACAGAGTTTAAACTATCATAAGCCTAACTGATATATCCAACCTCTTGTTTGGTGTGTAGGTTTAAAAAAAACTAAAAGATATACCAACCATCGTAAAATAAATTTTTATACCTTAAATCGATAAGTTGATAAAGCATGACCAAATTTTACCTTGTGTCAAAGTTTTTATATTAGTGAACAAATATCAACTTCCGTTTGTGGGAAGAATGCCGATCTAAAAAGAAAAAATATGGTGTAATTAGGTGTCATATACTGATTTAGCGAGTAAGTTGGATACATATCGCAATATATAAGCACTGATATACATTCATGCTTTTTAATACTTGACTTTCTCTCATTTTAGCCCAGGAAGTATAAGGCAAGAATTCTTTTATTCATTGAGACTCGACTGAATAATGCATTGTAATGCTGGTGGTCCTACGTTCTCTAGAAATTCATTTCCTCCCGCGCGTTGATAGTTCGTCGTAGTTTAAATATGATATAAACAGTGTTAACTGTCTCCACAGCCACCTCCCTTAAGCGGCAACCTCCCTTTAGCGGTCACCCCTCTAAGCGGTAGATTTTTTCGGCGGCGGATGAAATGAATGTCCCTTCAGTAGAGAAAGTAATTTTTCTCTCTCTTCTGCGGTCACCTTCTCAATCGGCCAATATTTCATGTGTCCGTTAGTGGCCGCTTAATACAGGTTTCACTCTGTATTACATCGAAATTCAGCGCTCGGGATATGGTTTAGAAGCATATATTCATCAAATTACGATCCTCTCTTGAACTTCTTTTGAATACATGGAACTGAGTAGATTACATGGATTCAATGGTAAAATTTAAAGACAAAATTACGTTTATCTAAAATTGAAACCTTTAAGCGTCCATACTCTCAGGCTCAACTCAGAGGAGTTTTCGAGGATAAACGTGAAATAAATTGAAGCAATAAATGAAGATTAGGGGAAGCTCACCAAGCAAAGGTAATCAATGTCTATTTCAGAGGACTACGTAAAGATCTTGCAATACACTGTTGTATTGCAAGTAACCTGTTAACAAATTCAGCTGTCAAAAAATCAAATTATAAAGATTGATGTAAAAATGAATTGCACATATTATTGTTCAGTGCTCAGTGAATTTGAGGAACTTTGAGTAAAACATCATTTTAACTATAAATCTATCATTTGATCTCATTATAATGAAAAATACCTCACTCTTCCAAAGATACCAAAATATTAGCCCCATACCACACAATTTTCCGAGATATTTAACAAAAAAATAACAGCTATTTTACATGGAAAATGGTACGTGCATGCACTCCGGATAGGCATTATTTAAAAAATAAGGAATTTCGAACACACTGATGTCGTCTAAAAACTAACATCGTGTAGTTTATTCGTTTCCTCATCATTTTTGAAATTAAATCACAGTAAATTTCTTTTACAGAATCACAAAAAACCTTACGCTATGACAGAGTTTTAAACATATCGCGCGAAATAAATGAGTCAAGTTAAAAACTTATATAGAAATTTCTATTTAATTTATTAGCACTTCAGTTGCATAGATGTATAATATTGCATCATTGATAATGTAATATTTATTTCATACTTCATTACAGCTGCTGAATTAAAACGCACAATTCGAATACGGTTTTTATTATGACTAAGGAACTATCTCGCTCAAACAACCTTTTAAGTTTCTGCTGAACCAAATTTTGACTGTAACTTTTTTCCCCCTGAGATTGTTTCACTAACATCTGATCTTGAAAGTGCGACGGAATGTCTCAGTCTTCATTTATTGCTATTGAGGACTCTGTAAGGAAGCTTAAAATAATGAAGCTAGCACAATTAATCTTCTAATGAAGAGCGAGTTGAATTTGTTAAGTTTCAAAATCATTGGAATATCTGCTTTCTAAGAGGCTTACCCAATTTGTTTCTGTGCTGGACAGAATTGCAACGCTTCGGATTAAGTTTGCGGAAAGTTGCGTCTCTTTCGGCGGTTTGTCAAACAATTTGAATAGATTAATGTGTGACACTATTCACTGAAGATGGCCTGCCCGGTGGAGCTCTGAAATAAATAGTTATAGCTGTCATTAAAAGAAAAAATTGGGAAAGCTTAAAAAGGTACGTTATGAAGGTTATATTGAAGTATACCTTGTGTATATATAATTATGTAAAGTATTATTTTACAATTAACATATGCTATGCACATATGTTATATTTCAAAATAAATGTTATTATCAAATACATTGCAATTTATTTAGAAATTGCTTAAATAGCACTAAAAAAAACTAATATAGCAGCAGTATTTGTTCACCCTGATGCTTCATAATTCTGTCGATAGAGAGTTGAGTCTTTTTACGAAGAATTTAAGTGAACGTAGCGTAGTTAATATTTAAAAATTTAGCTTGAGAGGAATAAAAATAGTGAGTTGAGTGGGGGTAGTGAGTGTGAGAGGCCAATTTAAAAGAATGTTTCTCCAAAACAACCGCCGCGGATCTTTGAGAACGTCGGATAGGGAAGTTCTCAGGTCTTTTATTGCTCTGGTGATGAGCGGATGTGGGAATTAATGCCTAGAATGATAACGGGCCATGCCCCAATAAAAAGGGTAATCATTATGAAATGCGATTGACGCTAAAATAAATTTTCTCACCATTAACTATTTATTATACTCGGAACAATGCCAGTCTTAAAAGGGTAGGGCCTTTTTACGAGATTAGCTATTCTCTCATCTCCGTCCCTCCTAAATCCAGCTTATCGTTTAACCCTATCAAAAATGCTGTAAAAGGTGTTTCGCCGGAATGTTAATGTGAGATTTAATTTCTTTCTTTCTCATCGATTTTACCGTTAGGCGTATTTGTACTAAAACTATAATGTTTTTACAATGTTGTTTTCGACGCCTTGATGATGCCAAAATGGTTAGTGACGCCGATTATCATATAATTCAAGGTTCAATTATACTCCGAGGAGACTAATTTTTATTTCTCCTGCTTTACATTCTGGATTTTCTAGCATTCTCGTCCTCATCTAGCGCTGCTAAAAAATCTTTAATTAAGGCTATCTTTAGAAGGGGTTGTCGGTTATTGTCCCTCGGGAAAGAGGTCATTGTCCCTCCTAGCGTGGAGCTAGAGGATAGTACATTTGTGCCTAGGTCTGCCTTTTTAACTCATAGACCGCTCACGTTTTTTCTATCCCAGGTATACCGTTTGAATCCCACTTGAGTAATTGTAAGAGGAGTCCAATGAGCATCACATCCTGTTTCTTCCCTTGAAAACGATTCATTACAATGCTTGCATCATTGTCCAAGCTAAATTTCACCTCGAAGTCGACTAAATTTCCCCATCAGTCAAAGATATTAGTTTATTGAATAAACAGAACCATGGACACTCTCTTCTAGAAGTATTTTGCGGATTATGCAAGGCAACGCAAGGATAACGCAATCTGTAAACCAAATTTTAAATAGAAAAGCAATTTTTAAAGGAGTTTCCACTGAAACTCTCTGAAAATTCTGTCGAAATTCTTTACTATATTCTTTAGCAAGCCAATTAACGGTTCAATAGGTTACTTCAATTCGTATTCGTTGGCTACAGTTTTTAGAGATTACTTCATTCATAAACATAACTGCTTAGTTCATTAAGGTGTTATCCTGTATAGAAAATTAGCAACCTTCAATATTCATTGTTTTTCATAGACTTCTAAAAACTTGCAGAAAATTTTCTGTAAATTTTTGAGTACATCTAAAGGGTTTCTATATTCTTCCGACACCACTTATACGCAGATGGAAGAAGGTGCTCATTTTCTGTGCAAATCCTTAACAGCGGAAATAATCGTATGGATAGTACAATAGTTCCCATAATATTCCTAACATTTCACGGGACATTTTTCGCTAAATTTTTTGGCATTGCTAACTGCAGCGTTTAAGATATAACTGAAATTGTCACTGCTTTCATTTATTGCAGTTGGTCAAATATGTAATTGAGATAACCTCTCATTATTTTGATTGCAAATTCATGTTTGTCGACAAAAGGAGGTCCTTAATCTCACCTTTCAACTGCGGGACGGACATGAGCTCATCCAATTGCAGGGGAAGTGGGAGACGAAATTGACCAGCAAGCTGCGAGAATTCGAGTCACTGCCCTTGAGATGAGATTTCAATACTCTTGGGCTCATTGAGTATAACTCCCTTCCATCGCTATCCACATTCATCAATCCGAAGATTGATTTTACAGCACTCCGCTCCGCTCTCCTACCAACTAACTATTTCATTCGAAGACAACAGCTTCACGTCGTCGACCATCTATGTTTATAATGCCTTCTAGTCATGGTCTTACTCGCTAATTCTTTCGATTCATTTCTCCTTCGAGTAATGATTGCAATAGGTCAATTTGTTGCAAATTATGTTCAGTGCATTTGAATTCGCAGAGTAATTCACCGCACTCTTTTTATCATCACCTCACAGTAGAAATTCGTCGTTTATGATTTTATACGCCCATCTGATCGTCATCTATCCTCCGTAACACCACATCTACACTGCTTCCAAACTCTTTTTCTGTAGCCGTTTATTGATCTGGATTTACTGCCTTGCTGTGCCGTTCAGACGATGCTCCAAATACGTGTTTTCCTTCCTAACCTCCAGTTTTTGTTATCTGATTCTGGCAGACCTCTTCTAAACATTATTCACGGATTATTTGCTTGTGTAGTTCCACATATTTTCAGCTACATATTTTTTTAGAAGGAATGACCAACTGTTGTATGCCGGGGAACCGGGTTGGTTTAACTAGTATTGCAGTAGCCCATCCAATTGTTTGAGGCCGGGATGCTACTGAAGTAAATCCAAAGACTATCTATACGGAAAACTACATTTTTATAATAACTTTACCTCCATCAGGCAAATATTACAATGTTAACCAAGTTACGTGAAAGGAATTCGTAGAATATTGATACCCCAGTGAAAAGCCCATTCTAGGTTACTATCGGAATAAAATTTACTAAGGAA
Organism: Ceriagrion tenellum; assembly: GCA_963169105.1. NCBI lineage: Eukaryota > Metazoa > Arthropoda > Insecta > Odonata > Coenagrionidae > Ceriagrion > Ceriagrion tenellum. The sequence goes on along the minus strand of OY720636.1, from coordinate 50,844,469 downwards.
GAGTCATTCAGACTTACATGTCTTTAAAGTACATTCTTACATTTTTACAAAGCGAACATAGAAGCTGATCATACCGGATAGTAATTAAAGATCATAAGCATATATGTAGCGGCATGTTTGCAATTTAATTTTCTTTTCGGAATTGTTTTAATAAAATTCAAATTCCTCATTACAAATTAGGCATTCGCAAATTTTTTTACAGATTTTGTTTCTACCAGGGAGAGAAATCACATATAAACTGTGACGACAGGTGTCATAATTGAGAAATAAACATTGTCCAATATGAATAAATATGCATTATTATAAATATTACCACCAAAGTGGTATCAGTTTGCATTGGGACAGCCTATTCAAGGTTACTATCAGGATGAAATTCGCAAAGGTAGATGCTATAACATATACATGCTTTTAAATTACATTCTTACATTTTTGACAAAGCGAAAATAGAAGCACATCACACAAAATAGTTATTAAAGATCATAACTATGTATAGAGCGGTGTGTTTAAAAATAAATCACCTTTAAGAGCATTTTTTCCAGAAACGTTATTATAAAATTCAACTTCCTCATTACAAACTAGGCATTCGCAACTCTTTTTGACAAATTCTGTTTCTACCAGTGAGAGAAATCACATACTATCTGTGTCTACCTATCTGTGTCTAGTGTCGTAATTGAGTGCTCATCGTTGTCCGATGTGAATAAATACGCATTATTACAAAAATTACCACCAAAGTGGTTTCAATTTGCCATTAGTCCTTTTCCATCTAGGTTCACGCCTATACGGGTCCACAGAGTTAGTGAGGGGTTGATCATAAGTGGTTTATTGCGCTGCCTGTTCGTGAGTCCATTGACCTTTGATCGCAGAAGATTGATCTTGGGCACCATTACCAAAATTATAACAATTTGTGGCTGTAAAATGGGTGAAAAAATCGATCTTCAAACCGGAAAAATGATCTCTTCAAATGAAGAAAGAGCTATCTTTGCCTTCTTGGAAATCAAAAATATATATATTTCTTCCTCGACGATCCAATGTGCTTTTTGAAATAATTGGGGCTAATTGCTACCGAATTGTTGCTGGAATATCGGAGACTTACATGCTATAACTTTTTTGTGGCTTCCAGCGGTTTTTGATTTTAGTGGCTTTCCGCTGGTATTAATAAAAATAGGCACCATTTATAACTGACAAAACTGAATCAAGTTGGTAGTATTTGATACAGAATAGGAGCGTTTTGTAGATAAACTTAATACTTCTAGTGAAAAAAGCAGAGTAATATTTTGGTGCTATCATTGTAACTAAGGGTAAGGAAGATGCTGGCGAAGAATTAATATAAAGTGTGGCATACGTATAGGTATGTGGACTCAGATGAAGAAAGGCGAGAGTATGCAACGAGTGTTTAAGATATGGGTATGGAGGAGAATGGAGAAGGTGCGGTGAACTGAAAGGAAGACTTTAGAAGGCGTGATTGGTACGATAAGAGAGGAGAAGAAACTTTGGAATGGATGCAACGTATGTGGTTGGAACAAGTAATGAGGGGAAAAGATCTAATGAAGGCCGTGTTAGAGGGAAAGATGTCGGGTAAGTGAGGCAATGGAAGGTAGAGAATATGTGTAGAGGAGAAGATAAAGATAGGTAGATAAGAGAGTGTATCGGCACAAACATTGAGGACCCTATGGATTTCCATATTTGAAAACGAACACTTGTACAATATCCACACTTATATTTCCGTCACCGACCATGGTTTCAGCACATTAAGATGCCCTAATGTGCTGTTATCTGGTCGGTAACGAAAGTAATAGTGTGGAAATTGCTCAAACGTTTGTTTTTAAATACAATGGAAAAATAGTTATAACCTAAAATGAGATTAGGAAATAAATTGTCTTGGCAGATAAGGTTTCCGCCTTTAAAAATCTAACGAAAGTTCACATCACTTCAAACTTTCAAACACACACAAAGGAACAGATTACCCTTACATTAAAAACAATGAAAATTTACATGAAATAGTTTACTAAAGAATAACAACAGCCAAAAAGTAACTTTTTAGGGAATAATATTAAAACTTGTTTCTCTTTCCCCATATATTCTTCTGCCATAGATGGTAAATGCGACGGCATATGAAAAATGTCTAACAGTTCTTGAATTTGTGAAGACCCTGTAAATAAAGATCATTTCAGAGGGTTACATTGATTATGGATGTTATCGAAGGGGTAGGTACCATTTCTTGTGACACCTAAGTCAAAATTACTTCTTTCATAAGCCAATGACTCTTTATTGGGGTATTAATCGTAAAGGTTTTGATCGGTTGCAGGTATAACTTCCGGAATCTTTAAAGTTTAGCCCCTTAAGGATGAACCCTTTGGCATCTACCAGCTCACTATTGTGGTTGGTTATTTTGTTATATCATGCTCTTAAATCCAATTCTTTCCCCAGTATTCCTCTTGTACCGCCGCAAGGAACCATGTACTTGCGAATTATAAAACATCGATGCATTCAGAGTTGTTAGACTTGAAAACTGACTGGTCGGCAGTTGTAGTCTCGAGAAAATTAAGATTTTCTCTCTCGCGTAAGTCCCAACGGAAAAATCCAATTTAGTGGCACCATCAACCGTTTCGAATGCCCATGTATGTACATGACCGTAGTTCGACGTTTTTTATGCGTCGCACATGATTACTATAAACTTCCTCTCCTGGTGGCAATGGCAATCGTAGTGTTTAATGAGGCCGTACCTGTCTATTTCATCGAATCGACTGGAGAGGCTTTCAGGTTAGAGTGGCCACGGGACCGCTCTCCCGGGGAGCAGTCCAGGATATAACTATACCTTTTTGAGGATCAACCCGAAGTAACCTCTCATTTCCTTCACCTTTTAATCCCTTGAAACAAATTGACCATTTGAATAGAATTACCTCTTTCCTATCTTCAGATAATGCCATGGTTATTAAACCTTTGCTGCATGTAACGATAAAATTGGGTATCATGATCGTTGTCTCCCGGATACCGTGATGGTTGGTCCCTTTATTTTTAAAGGAATTTTTTTCCCAATCAGTTTGGCAGTGAATCTCTCATACTCTGTCGCTTAAATTAGTTCAGAACAAATTGTTCCTGTCCTAATAGAGTGGAATTAGAATGGTTTCCTCTCTGCTATACAAAAATTTGCCTAATCTGAAATTTTCAAGTGATTTTAGCCTGTAGCCTGGGATTCTCTAGTGGCTCTTAACCAACAGCATAAGTTTTTAACGATGCGCACGTTTCCGTAAATATTTTATTTATTTCGCCAAATAAATATCTAGCATGGTCAACAATTCAAATCATTAGAATGTTCGCCTAGGGTTTTCTTCTCCATTTCTCTATCAGGGTTTTACTTTTATGCCTCCATAAGTCTTGATTTTTTCTTACCACATAATCTGCCGGCGATTCTATCCTTGGTATCACTCGATAGGTCTCACCAGTCCTTTCTCCTATCGTCATTATTTTCAACAGGCTAGTGTGCAAAACAATGCACCGAATAAGTCTGCCTATCACACCATTCCTTGAACTTCTTTTCTCTCTAACTCATGGTGGGACTTCTTTTGGCAATAGTCAGTCACTTTCCATTTGACCTTTGTCATCATCCAAAAGCAAATCATATTAATTGCTTTTAATCTTTTCTTCTATGCAGATGACAATTATTGAATTTTACTGTAATATTAGAGCATGCTAATAAATAAACATTTTGGTGACTTGTTTCCTTATTAAAAAATTTCATTATTTTTTAAAGAACAAATCGTATTTTTCTGTATATTATGAATACCTTTATCGCTAAAAAATATTTTCAGGAAGAAAAATGTCAAACGAAATTGAATAAAAGTAAAGTTAAAGCCCTTTGGCGATTCATTTGTCCAATTTTAATCCAAATTATAGAGAAATTTGAAGTGGGAAAGTGATTGAACCCCTATTTCCCTCACACCCTGTGCTTTCGTTGAGTTGGCATCTTTTGCCGGGAATATATGATCCTTGAATTATTTTTGACAAATAATCTGTATTTTTTGTTTCTTGGTTTTGTGTTATTTAAAAAATGGAAAAAGTTATCCATGAAAATTTATTTTATCCAATTAAAATAAATTTATAACTTTGCATTTTTCTATATCGCACAGTCGCGATTGAAACTCCTCCAGATCATGTCTGGGTGCCTACGCCGGGTTTATTTCCAACCTTCCTTCATTCCCCCCCAGTGATCTATCCATTATCTACCCACCTATCCGTCATTGACGGCACAAATATCCTTTAGTTGCCAGTCGCCTGCCCCTTAAGCAGCGAAACAGCCAACATACACAGGCCGTGCTCCAATCCATGTTGAGGCATGCTGGCCAGGCTTAACTCTCCCCTAGTTTGAGAGAACACGTCACAATCTAAACCTTTGGACCAACTACACAGCTGCGAAAGGGCTGGTATGGGTTAGATAACAAAAAAGCTTAGTACTAGACGGCGCGACGGTATCAGTCGAACTAATTCATCATGGCGTTAGCTATGACATGGGTGGCAAACTTTGCGAGGAATATTAAGGGAAATTTGAAAAAATACATAAATTAATCTGATATTATTTAACAGATGAACACTTATAATGTTCCTGCATAGCCAAATAAACTTTCTTCTTCAAGTCCCATTTCATTTCTTCAGAGTTTTTACGAGATGAGTCAAGAAGATTTTTCAGAGCGACATAGAGGATATTATCATGACTACCCACTACATCTCTAGGTCTGACAGACGTGATAAAATAAGAAAAATACACGGCCGAACAGATTGGCACAAGAACTCGTTCTTTCCGCGAATAAATAAGCGATCAAGAAACAATTAAGCTCACTAAATACACTCCGATAATTATTGCCACCATTTCATCTCCAAAAAAACTTACTCCTTTACACGGCTGGTGACCCAACACCCCCTGCCACACGCCCATGCGGCGGCTCGCGGGGTATTATGTAGATGCAGATGAAAGCAGCTGCCGTCACTTACTTGTTTGACGTACTTTTTGACAACAAGTATATACAGAAGCGCTAGTTGTCCGTTCCATTTCGCAAGCATGGCCCAGTCTTGTACTGAATTTAGTACATGGCATATAATCAGCGGGTATACGTGTCTCGCAACTATTCTTTCGTGAGCTTCCGCCCGAGACCCCCCCACCCCCCTACACTCTCCTTGTATCTTTTTCTCTCTCGCTCTGCTCTGATCTCCTCCTACACGCGTCTCTGTGACCCCTCTTCTCCCCCTTCCCATACCTCTCCTTTCCCTCCATCCCACCCTCAGTTGAACGGAAGGCGCTATTCCCTTCCCTCCCTCCCTGACGTTCACGTGCGTTTTATCCGAACTCTCTCGAGTCCGTTCCATCATCTTTTTGTGTGTGTGTGTGTCGGCCCCGGACGCGTTTTTTATTTGAAAAAATGAATAATTCCTCTTGCCTCTCTTTTTCCCAATACTTAGAGAAACCGGTTGAGGGGGGATGAGTCGAGAGTGTGGGGGGAGTGGAACAGGGGGGGGGGGAGGATGAACGGGGGGAAGGTTGAGAGATCGTCCGCTTCTTCTTCTTTTCTTCTATCGGACGGAAACAGTGAGTTTGCTTCCCCTCACGCTTAACCCCCCCAAATCACCCCCTTCTCTCCTTTCCTCTCCCACTACTGCCCTCTTTCCATTTCCCCCTCCCCTCCTCGTGCCCGTCCCTCGGTACCCCCCTCTCCTCCCGTCTTTCCTCCTCCCCCTCCTTTTTATCTCGGTCCCTTCCTACGCCTTCCCCTCTCCTACCCACCATCTCCGCCTCCAACCTCCTCTGACTATCGTCTGCCCCATTGAAGTAGACGGAGATGGGCATTACGTCATCAAACTGCAGTCTGACTAAACGAAGTAACAACCATATCGGTCATATTTCAACAATATATATTTCAGCTGTAGCGTTTCTTATATGATGGTGGATATGAAGCACAAGAAAACGTGTTGACAACAATGCCTATGCAACTGGTAGGCCTTGAGGAATTTAAAATAGGGAAAGTATACAGGGTGTCCCATAAATGTCACGCCGCAGTGACACTGGAGCTAGGGCAGCCTAAGAGGAACCGAACCAGCCTAATATGACCTCAGTAAAAGTTGCACGGTTTTCGAGATATTGCCAAATTAAAGCTTTTTCAAAAATTTCACTTTTTTTTACATTTCTAGACCCAGAATTCAATCGGATAATTTAACGTTCTCATTAGGGCCGCTCTTTTAATCTTCCAACTGTGACTCATGTGCCGACTTCTACCTGGAACAGAGGCCCGAGAGGGAGGGAAGGGGGGGGGGGGTCATGGGGTCCGAACAAACAAAAGAAACGCGAAAGCCGCTATACCTGTCTAACTTTATCGGCTTTCAAAAAATGGGATGGATAGAGTACTTTGTTTGTTAATTTGTGGCAATAGCCCCATCAGAGAGCCAAATTGAGAGCTGTTCAAGTGAATTCTGGGACTAGAAATGTAAAAAAAGTATAATTTTTGGAAAAGCTTTAATTTGGCAATATCTCGAAAACCGTGCAACTTTTACTGAGGTCATATTAGGCTGGTTCGGTTCCTCTTAGGCTGCCCTAGCTCCAGTGTCACTGTGGCGTGACATTTATGGGACACCCTGTAGAAAGGAGGATCGAAGATTTTTAGAATTGAATCATAATCATTTGATTGTAAGTTTAAAAATCCGGCGTAGAAATGATCTGGAGGAGGTTTCATTGCGACTGTGCCGTGTAGAAAAATGTGAAATTACAAATTTATTATTCAAATGGTTAAAATAATTTTTCATGGATAGAATGTTCCCATGCATCCGCAAATTCGTCTATTCCATCCATCGTCCATTCAAAGAAAAGTGACAAATGATTAGGGCTAGCCTAACTACTACCACTCTAACCTGACAAAAAATGAGTTTTTACGCACATTTTCAGTAATTCTCGACTGTTTAAAGGGTTTTTCCTCCATATTGCTTGAAACAATTTTTTTAAATAAAGGGTTTTAATGTTCCAAATTTATTTTGGAAGCTAATTTAAAAAAGAAACGATAGAGAGGTTAGTAGACAGTATTTTGATTTTTTTAAAATCAATTTTGGTAGAATTCGAAAACTGGAGAGAAATGCTAATTAATGAGTAAAAAATCGACCTTAAGTACTCTGAAATAAAACTTTTACATCATATATCCCTAAATATCAACTGACATGCGTTAAATGAGCTATTTTCTATTTATCCTAGTGGGAGAAAATAAAAAAAAATTATTTCAAGCCACATGAAGGAAAAACCCTTAAAAGTCGAGAATTCCTGAAAATGTGACTAAAAACTCATTTTTTGTTAGGTTAGCGTGGAAAGCCTCGACCCTGCGCAAAAATCTTGGAAATAATGCCTAGTCATAGCAAAATATTTGGTTTGGCACCCCTCGGGAAAACGATTTGGGAGAAAAGCCTTTTATCGAACCACCCTATTGGTTGGCCCTGATCATTTGTCACTTTTCTTTGGATGACACGACGGAATGGACGAATTTGCGGATGTATGGGAACATTTCGTCCATGAAAAATTATTTTAACCAATTAAATAATAAATTTGTAATTTTGCATTTATCTACATGGCACAGTCGTAATGAAACCTCTTCCAGATCATGTCAACGTCTACGCCGTGTTTTTTAAACTTTCAATCCAATGACTACGACTCAATTCTTAAAATCTTTGACCCTTCTTTCTATACTGTCCTTTTTTGACTTCCCCTATGCCTACCAATGGCATTAGCATTGCAGTTAACACCTTTTTTTTGTGCTTCATATCCACCATCATTTAAGGCACCTGTAATTCTAAGTTGGCTACTCAGTGCAACGAATTGTGCTCGATTTTAACGAAGTTTTCACCGGGAATTCGGATTACTTTTGAGTTATATGCATAAAACAATACATGCTAGGAGAATGCACACTAAAGAAGTAAATGCATACTAATTTCTAGTAATTCATCGATGGAAAACATAGTTGTGATTCAGGCTTCTGCGGGGTTTGGATGAAGGTTGATTCTTTCGTTTTGCAGGGTTTTCGCCGCGTTCTTTCATTTTGAGGACGACATTTCGCCGGCTGTCCCACAGGCTTCCTCAGGTCTAAGTGACAAGTTAGTTCAGGTGGCGCCGCTATATATAGCGTAGTTTTTCGGGCCTTTTTTCTATTAATTGCGTGGCACCCCTGGGATAAGTATGGTAATACCATATTCTTTCCATAGGGGCGCCACATTAACTGACTTGTCACTTGGACCTGAGGAAGCCTGCAGGATAGCTGCGGAAATATCGTCCTCTAAATAAAACAACGCGTTGGAAATCCCGGAAGATGGAAGAATAAACTGATGGAAAACATAGTTAAATTTGTAAATTAGTGCGTCAGCCAGTAAGTTCCAAAGTAAAATTGGGGCTAACAAAGATGGCGGACGGGTCACGCCCACTTAAGCATTGGTCATCGTAGTAAGCGCCGTCTCCACCTACCTCAATGGTCTGCCCCATGCATGTTATTCCACCCACGAAACGGGCCTTCATTCCCATCACTATCCCTTGCTACATTATTTTCAGTCATTCAATCCTAATATTCGATGACTCTCAATTCCTAAGAGTATATTTTTCAGTGGAAATGACGAGCTTCAGGATAAGCCATTCCCGCTATATAGAGACCATAGGATACTTTGACTGCTGCTGAAGATCTGCGATAAGATGGAAATTCGAATGACGGTTGTTTACTGCTTCAAAAGGATATATTTGTACATCTTTTTCAAATTTGTCACACGATATCTGTAGCATAGGCACTTTTGTGAGCAAAAGTTGTGCTTTCCAATACTTGCCTCGTCTATAAAATCGCAATATACGCCTGCTACTCGTCAAGAAAGACAGTGGGAGATGAAAATATATTTACTTATCAAAATTACCGTTTTATCTACATTTTTCTGTGGTTCAATAGCTCATGAACAATAAACCTGTGGAAAAATATGGTCATGCGTTTACACTAACGGTAAATTACATACACTCAGAATATCGGATGAGGTTTCACCTTGGCCAACTGCCTACTAGTAGTATAGACAGCGCCGTCTCCAGTAATTAAGTAACTATGACTCAACTCTAAAAATCTTTGACCCTTCTCTACATACTATCATTTTATGATTTCTGTGTATGCTTGTTGGTCTTCTGCTTCATAGCCACTTTGAGCTTGGCCCCTCGGTTTCCATGAATGTCTCTCCCTTTTCTCTTGTTTAACGTTGCGAAATGAGGGTTCTTATTGGTGTTTAGACCTTAATTTGGGCTTTAAATTGCAAAATTATTATGGACAATTTCAAAGTATCACGGAATTAGCCACGCAGTTACTTAAGTACCCGCTGGTGATCACACAAAAATACTATGCTTGAGTACGTACAAATGTGCATGCGATAGGGAAACAAACGGCAACAGTGATTAAGGTTCCCTTCTTATTCACCGGAAACAGCTCCTTTTGATGTTAAATCACGGTTGCTACAGTCCAAGAATTATGGAATTCCTGCACTATTCCAGTTAATTTACGCCAATTCTTAAATTTTCCTGATGAAATTTCTATTCTTTGGATTCTACTCAAAAGTAGTCGATGAAATGCATTAGTCATGATCGTTGAAATATACTCTTTATCTTAACCTTTTTTTGAAGCATCGTCCTTTAGAGAGAGTCTGCTTTTTATCTTCATGAAAACGCAGCATTATTTAATTATGCGTCTGATTTTTTTAATGAACTTTACTGATTTTAATGCAGAATTATGAAGGTAAACTTGATAAACTAATTGTCTTTTTAAAATGCTTAAAATTTACAAATTCCTTAAATTTATGGAATTAATATCATTTCCACTCCAGGCCTAACTTTGTGACTCCCGATCACAGTAAATTTACGACTTCTTTTTGAAAATTGCATTTATTATGTCTTTTGTATTAGGGAATTTTCTCATTAACATGTTATTCTCTTTAAGAGAAAGTGCACGAGTGTAGCATATTTTTAGAATTCGTCCCTATTTCGTGGAACTGGTGGGTTCTTTCTCAGCGATTTCGTGACTACTTTTACTACTACTCCTGCAAGAAATGGGAAGGTGTTTGCATTGCAAATCGGGGTCACATTTAATTAAAATACAATTTTTTTTGATGGTCTAGAAGATCAAAGAGAGAGATGTAAGTTCTCCAGCCAACAGAGCACCGCCACAATCGTTTTGGGGAAAAATCGGATTCCTTTGTTCAAGGTATATTATCTCCAGATCTCAGCCATTGCTACGGTCACTAATTATCTGTGCACATTCAGAGAAGAAACAATTACTCCATCTTCCTCAGAATGAGTGTAAGGAATCGGACCAAAAGCTAATTCTATGGGCTAATAGCTTCAATTTTTTATTCAGGTGAGGCAGGTATGTACAAAAAAGTTAAAGTCGACACACTAACCGCCAATGCACAAAAAGGGTACCACCAAACCAAAAAAGCATATTATGAATGTCTATAATGGCTCGCGTGCTGACTTTTTGGAATTTAAAGTTCACATTAGAAATACATATGATAAACTTTGTAACTTAGACGCAGTTTATTGGTAAATGCCGATCGGCATTAACACTTGATCGTCATTGTCAAGAGAAAATATGACCAAGTAATTTTCCATTGAAAATGAAACGAATGTGTTGAAACCATCTGGACTTCGTCTCCTTGATAATGCTCATTTGCTTTATCCTTCTCTATTCTTCAGTACACATCCTCACTTCTGATCCTATACTTCTATTTGATCTTCAGCATCCACCTCCAGTTTCGCAAAAATGTCCGGTGTGCACTGAATACCCTCAGTTCCCCGAAATCTCATATACTCCATTCACACAGTAATGCATGTAGATGGTCTGAATAATTTACTTCCTTGTAAACATAAAGAACAGGAGGGATATAACCTAAGGCTCGAGTATAAAGTTGCCCCTAATGAATACACACGGGAATTTCATTTGACGATAGTTTATATAAGGAGAATTAATGCATTTTTGCGCGCACTGATAAGTTCTCTGCATATTTCTTGTGTTTATTTTATGCACCAACCTTGATTTTTATATTCTTCACTTTCATTATTCATTCTTCAGGTGGAACCGGTAATAATGAAAAGTATTTATTCCTTGCAGGCACTAAATCCTCTCTCCTCCTTGGGCTGTTGATTTTTAATCGCTGGTAAATATCCTTTTACAGATTGCTCCGCATGGCCGTTTATAAGTTAAGCTCACAAGCATTTAGCATAGGCGAATCGCTTATAAAGCAGAAATGCAGTGAAAAACCATGCTTTTGATTGCGATTGCATTGATATTAACAGACGTGGAGAAATAGATGTGGAACCCGGGCGAAAAAATCATGTAGGTTTTATCTCAAAGAATGCTGCGTTGTCATTACCTGTTATCGTTTGAAATGGAAAATTGTACCTCTCGAAACTGCATTTTTATGGTCAGCGCCTCGTCAGAAGGGAACAAAAAGACTCCCATTGTTTTGAAGGTGCTCGGAGGATGCAAAAGCGGGTTGCGAGCTGACCTCTGGAAGGGAATGTACAGGGTGGAGGGAATAATTCCCCTTCCACTTGTTGGCATGGCTCTATCGGCAGTAACAGACGCGTAACATGGTGCCAGAACTCCGTGAGTTGGCTCATTTGCACACCACCACCGGTGAACTTTCCGAGAAGACCAAAAAATTTCAATCAATTTTTTCTCTGAAATACTCGTTAAACATCATTTCAAAGGAGTTAATAGTACTGACATTAAATTTTCTTCTCTTGGGGATAAATTCAATACAAAGGAAGTTTTAAACTGGAAAGACAGTATTTTTGTGGCCTGAGGTATTTAAAGAAAGGATGAGTCGAATCCAAATGTCGATTCTCGATTCCACCGATTCTCAGGATTAGGAGCGGTATCAAGAATTGATCGTCTAAAGTAAATACGATTCCATCGATTCAAGATAGATAGATATTCAAATCAAATTTCATTTATCACATCATATTTTTCTCAGTAATCTGTGTGTAGGCTATCAATTTTTAGTATTTATTTACCTCAATAAGCTGAGGATATATTTGCCATTTGTTAATAAATATACTTTTTGAGCGACTTAATTGTCTTAGTTATTTTCTTTCAGCCAATACTTGAATTTAAATAATAGTTGTCTACTACTGGTATATCAATATCCCACCTGTCATTAGGAATAAGAATCGATGAAATCGGATACGAGAATCGTTCTGACAGGGTCTGAATCGGAGTTGAAAAAAAAAGTGGAATCGACTCATCCCAAATTTAAAGTAAAGATAACCTGCATTCTTTCGTGAGGCAATAGCTCCGGCAACAGGATTTGGGAGAAGGAACCGTGAAGTTATTGAAGATTCTTATATTAAAAGGTGAGTAGAAGAATGACAGTAAAATCTTTATGGATTAAAGAGAGATGTCTTCGTCTGGGCGAAGGCCAAAAATAAATCTGGAACAAACCATAGATAATGGAACTGCAGAACTTTCCCAGTTTTCATTCGGCAAAATTTTCATTCTTGAGGAAAACGGTATCTTTTTATTCATAAGGGAGTACGTATCTTAAATAGGCGCAATAGTTGCAGCAGGATGAATTCATACATGAGCCATGGAATAGTATCCCAACGTATAGAACAATCATTCTGGGGGAAAATCGCTTCCATTCTGGTAGTAACCTTGTGGGTCCCAAGTCATAGACGGATTTCCTGGCACTTGCCTGCCTCTAGCCTTATTTGAAGTGGCCACCACAGATGAATTAGACAAAACTCGTTTGCGTTTTAAACATTCTATTTACATCTCTTGTCCTCTCCGTTATTTGGGGCATAATTATTTGGTAAACACCAAAACATATCTCCGCTGCTTCATTCAGACATTGCACTAAAAACAACTACGCACCGATAAACGGTAACTGAAATAGTACTCCTAATTTTTAGAAAACAAGCAATATTTTACTTGAAAAAGACAATTACCAGGCTAATTAATTACCATGTCTTTTCCAGGTATTGAGGCCTGTAGCAACCCTGAATAATTGTTGCGGTGGGTCATTTTTAGACTGAGTTCCCCGTATATTTTTCAGTATAAAAATGGAACCATATTCGAATGTGGGAAAAATAAGGTGTTAAAAAGAGCGATATGCGTAACTAATGGTGGCAATATAGGGATATTTGCAGGATGCTAATACAATTTCTCTCGTACGAAAAAAATGAGCCAGAAATTCACATCAAGCAAACTTCACAGTATTCAAGGAAAAGACAGAGAGCTATCAATAAATCTACCAACGCTTAATATAAAAACGCCATGATTAGGCACTCAGTAAATATTTTTCACAATTTTCATTTCTTTATACTGAAAATCTTTGGCCCTATATTAATGAACGATCGTTCGAAGACAACTAATTTTGCTCTCATCATTATTGGAGTAGCGTCTCCGTGTACATCAGACATAAAAAGCTTAAAAATCAGGTCCCATGCCGCCTCCAGAAGCTACACTGATCCCTGCTGAAACGCAGTCCTTGTATATTTTCGATGATTTCGTTTGAAGTCCGTCGTTAAAGTCTCCACTCGTCCCAGGGGTGGAGACTTTAACGCCCGCTTCAAGGCTCCGCTCCTCTCCATGCTATTGCGTAGCTCGCACGCATTCCCGAAACTTCCCAGCGTGGTGTATATAATACGCTCTGGGATTTACGGCCACGAAGAGGCCAAAAAGGACACACCCCCTATCGGCCGAGTCATGTCGGACCTGGTCTTAGCGTGGAGAACCCCGGGCACGATAGATGAAAGGGAAGAATAAGGCGGGATGGTTGGAGGGCAGGAAGGCTTGTGAGGCTTCTCTCTCCCTCCGCTCAACCCTCCTTCGATGGGCAAGCATTTTTACGATGCATGATGCCTTTCCCTGCCGCAACAGGTGTATGTAACGTCCCATTCCCCACCCTCTCCTCATGCCTTCGCTCCCGCACTCTTTCGACGGCCTTCTGGTTGCAATAGACGTGGTCGGTCTTGTTCAACTTGCGTTTTTCACTCCTCTGAGCTTATCGGAAGCTCTGGAATTTTGATGTGAGCAGCAACTACTGAAATTGTGTTCGGGTTAAGTTTTCTGCGGAGTTGTTAAGATGATGAAGGTTTTGCAGGTTTCTACTGCGTTCAATGGCATCCGTGGACAACAGCCAGCATTCCAGATAGAGTCATGAGATCTGTTTTCTGAGGTGACCGGATAAAAACAGCAGGAAACCAACGAAACTGTCGCGGAAACGCGGAAGGAAACCGTTGTCCAAGATGAAATTTGGGCCGGAAAACCGTCGTTTTCTTCATTCTCATCGGATTTCTCATGTATGTATTAAGATTAAAAGAAAAAAATATTATAGACATACATATCAATCATTCCATCCCCTTTCGAAGTAGGCATAGTCTCAGTCATGTGATAGTCTGGAGATGAATCTGTGACCCACCAAGGGCAAAAAGCAGCTGATTATTTGCGTTTTGACGAAATAAAATTGTTAAAAATGTAGATTTACAGAGTCTCATATTAAGGCTAATATTTTTATGGAACTGTTGGAAGAAAATTTGCATTGAGAAATAAATGCACACCTGAATAACTGAAATGCGTACATCGTGAAGTATTTGTAATTATTTTGATCTATTACCTAATTACAATAGAAAATTGGAAGAATGCTGTATATTCATCCCTCTGTTTAACATATCCAAGAATTTCGAAAGGAGTCGATAAAAGTTTCATACATACTATATATATTTTTTAATATTTGTTTCGATGGGTAAAAATGTAGACCTGTCTTAGATTTACTCCATAGTCTGAGGGTACGCAGTAACTTGATACAATTCAAGCTTCTTTGATTTTGGAGGGAACTAATTTTGATTTTATCTTCGAGAGGAAAAATGGCCAGTCGGAATTATTGCAGTATCTAAATTTGACTCTAATATTAAATACTACAGCTTATTGAGGTAGGATACAGAAACACAGGATTTTCTTCAGTGTGGGAGGAGTTGAAAATACTGATGAAATGAGGGAAATTGCACGAGCTCTCTCGTTATATACTCTAGTTATCGTATTCTTCACTTGCTGCGAGCGATGGTAACCATGATGCAATGTATATGAAGGCCAGTGGCTGATGAGCCTCTCAATGATCATATGAAGGCAGGTAATATATGTATTGATCGAACAAAGTTAAAGACTAAATGTAAAGAGTTCGCATTTGTCTGCTACGATAGGAATCGGGGGGACACAACTCAGCCTCCTACTCGAAGGCCAGAGATGGAAATTTCATTTAGGATGCTCTTTTAGTTAATTGGATGATTTCAGGCGTGACCTCGTAAAAATGATGGATATCCATTAAATGGACTCAACAAGATACTTTTCTGCTATATCTTTCTTTTTGCGACTTGGGAATGTCAGTATTTTTCGAAGAGTATTTTTCTTCTTTTCCAATTGTCATTGATGCCGGAGCCTTTCTAAACTACTTCCTCTTCTTCCGGTCACCCGTCATTTTTTTCGTCTACTCCCGTGTCTTCCCTTTCATTCCGTGCCTGTTCTTTCCTTCACATGCCTCTTTTGGTGACCCTCCACTACCATCAATTAAGTTTGGCTTCTGGTTCTTCTGTGGGGGTTATATGTCTTTAGTTTTATTGACGTAGCCATTATTGGTTTCTCTCTGTTTTTCTCGTTGCGGGCTCCAGCTGAATAATTTATCCAAATTTTGATTTTCTGTCCAAATTTCATATGGTTCTTTTTCCCACCTATCTCAAAAATATAATTTATTATGCTGCTATTGATTTTTTTCGCTCTAGTTGAAATGTTCTTAATAGTTGGACCTTTATTATTAAGTCTATTTCTCCTTTTCTAATTATAAGTTTATCATCTGGTAGTGTACAATGCTGCTATGTTTTATTCTATGCAGTATTTCTTGAGCAATGTTTTGATTATTCAAAACTATCCATAAATACCTGCATTGTGTTACGGTATATTTTTTACTTTCTATTACTTAAATTCTCTTATCACTTTAAGAATAGTAGTTCGCTGTTATATATTTTCGCAATCATACCTCTGTCCTGGATTATCTCACTCCGCATATTTACAACTTGTTATGAATGTGATAACCCATTAGATATGATAGCTATGTCATCTGCGAATTTCAGAGTTTGCACAAAAATTGGCTCAAGGCCTCAGCATCCTATTAGTTTCTGTACTTAATGCTGGCAAAGTTATCGCGTTGAATAATACTTACGGGTGACATCATGAAAATGGCGGGCAGTACTTCTAGCACCTTCACTAACTTTTGAATTTGATGCTGCACTAGTAATTAAATCTAGCCTTAACTAGAGCGGCAATAGGCCATGTCGTTTGCATATACGTTTAATTTGAAAAGAGCTCTGCTGTGAGTTTTTCTTGGGTTTTTACGTTTTGGCAATTATCAAGAAACATGATTTTGTTTACCTATCATGTGAGGTATTTTGGGCAGCTGTTTTGGATAGTAATTTTTTTAGTATCCCTCCACCATAGTGTGGCTAAAGTCCTATCAACCATTATCTTACTTTTTTGTAATTTTACTTCAACACAAACCGCCCATTGGCGAACAAATTTCTGTGTATACATCGGGATGATTGACGGTTCAAACATCACCGGAAGAGGCCTCGTCAAAGTGAAATCATTCGCCAAAATCAATGAGCGGTGGAAAAGTACAAACAAAAGTACAAATTTTAATCATTTAAAAGTTGCTCTGGTTGGGGTTAAATTGAGTTTATTGGTGCTCTGACTGAACTTTCCACTTATACTTCTCATAAGTTTCAGTGGATATTTCAATGGATTCAATATCAGGATATAAATTGAATCAATTGATCTAGTGCTTTCCCCGCAAACTGCACCAATATACTTTTGAAGGGTTTTCAACCAGGTCAAGAGCTCAGGTACAGACGTTTCGATGACAAAATCCGCCACCTTTTAAAACCATCTAAAAAAAATTGACAGTTTTTCATCGAAACATCGATAACTGAAATCCTGAGGGGCTATTCTGTATGCCTCCAAAATATCCGAGCCTCGGCAGTAACGAAATATGGACGTAGAACCTCAAAAAATCTAAAAGAGGCTTTTCAAAAGTTTAGGTTTTTTAGGGACTTTTACGCCACATTCCACAGGATTATCGAAGTTGGACTGTGTGGAGTCCAGACTTAATTAAGCCCTTGACCCGGTTGGAAACCCGCGAAGAATGTACTTATCGATAGCAATGTGTGCATCTAAGTGAGTTAAGGTCCGGGCTGAGAAACTGACATATACCTCAGCCACCCAAAATCACAGACCTCTCTAATATTTTGAACAGACTTGGACATTTTAGAAAGCATACTTCTTGGAAACGAAAGGAACTAATTGGGAGGAGACCTTTGATGGGTGGAGTAGAAATGAAGGGGGCGGGCAAGGGGTGGAGGTGGAATAAGTATGGAAGGAGGAAGGTTGGAATGGTTGCCTTGGTCACGGATCAAGCGATGCACTACACTGGGCGTGCATGCACCTCAGAAGTGTTCCCTGACAGTTCGGCCCCTGTGGGCATACCTACTCGTCCACAATGGCCCGGCCATATTCTCTCCTCCCCTGCGTGTCCCGTCGTTACTCGCCGTCTCCTTCCCATCTTTCCCCCCGGGTTAATATTAGGCGTTCGTATTTTTACGAGGTTTTTGGAGAATCGGTTTGGAAAGAATGGGGCTGGAACAACGGAGTGCAGCGTTCATATATCTTGCTTAGGGGAGGTCCCACCGCTGCACCTAATTGATGCTTGGCATGAGACGTGGAGCTCACTCAAGTTCTTGGTATGGTAACCCTATAGGTATGAAGAAACGTTGTTGCCGGGTTTCCCTACGTCGCCAATGGATAAAAATATATAGAGAAACCCATATTTAGCAACAGCATGAGAGAACATACTATCATGGATGTAGAATGTAAGTGGATAAGTAAAACAGTGCTTTATTTCCTTGCAGTCTACGAAACTACCAATGGCCAAGAATAGACACAAGTTAGCATATTAAACGTAATAACTAATGCATTTAACACATTTCCCTTACCACACAGCATTTAGTAAATGAACAGCGTCCTGGAAAAACCTCTCCATCGCCTTTACGCCAACTTTTTGAGTTCAAAATTAGACATTTATATTCATAATCTGGTGAAATTTTATCTAGCATGTGAGATTTTTTGTTACTGGGAGACTATATTTAGAATTTAACATGATTTCCTTTCTGGAGGTAGAATTGGGACATTAAAACTGCTACAAAAGCATCAAAATAATACGCTAGGAAAATGAAATCTACTGGCAGCACAAATAAAAATGATGAAGACATAATTTGTAACTCCCCAAGCTTTTCATTTTTTTACCTAACGAATTTCGATGTTTTTACTTCATCCTCAGAGATAGTAATACAGAATTAAAAGAGTGCAAAGTAACCAAGTATTTTTTATCCTTACGGCCCACAATATTCTATTCCACAAAGTTACGTCGCCTACAATTAGTCTATCAGTAGTTATTTTGAACTCGAAAATTTTCTCAACATGGCTGATGATCCTTTACTGGACTGCTTGAATTTTACAATGCTGAAAGTAGGAAACTTCCAGTGTCTTAAGTATCCGCGTAAACTCTTTAGGTCGCAAAATTTCGCGGGGCTTTTCCAATACCCCCTTATGTTCCTGGAATGATACCGAATGATAATTCCCTGAACATGGAAAATAATTTTTAAAATCCTGTTTGCCTTTGCACTGCCTGAATGGTTTTAAAAGTCAGTGACTTCCAAATGTTGGCACATTTTTCCTTCAAACATATTCTAACTCCCTTTTTCTTAAAGTCGCTCATTTATCCCTTGCTTTACATATGTATAGAGAAATTTTTCCGATCTCGTGCGACGTTTATTCGTTGATTAAGCATTGAAATTCCAAAATATAATCCATCAATACTTCAAAAGTTGAATTATCAGTAAAATTCAACTATATTTGCAGGGTTAAATTGTCCGTGTATGTTTTTCTATTAGTTTCATCAATTAAGGTTTCTAATGTTAATAAAGTCCATTTTCGAGGGTAAACAGTAGCATCACTCTGCATCCTTATTTTCATAAGCGCATGGGAAACGTGTGAGTTATTATTCACAAATACTAGTTTGGCCCACCAGCATTTGTCTTTCAACTCCCTTCAACTCAACAATTTTGAGCGCATGCCTGCAGCGGTATTGCCCGTTTACGGTTGTTTCAAGGCGTTTACAGTTTCAATGCTTACTTTCTTTAATAAAATTAGCGGGAAAATTATTAAATATCGAACTTCTTTTGTTTTGTAGATGCTAGTTGATCTCTTAGTAGCTGTGGCATTATCCTTTATGAATTTATTTGTCGAGTTATACTGAAATTTACTTACATAAAGTCTATAATTACCGAAATAGTTAATGAACACTTCGCCCTTTCTATTACAGGTTAACTTTATTATTAACATAAATTCATCTAGACCCCAGATTGGAATATAATCGACAAATCATCGCGGGTGATAATAGTTCTCACGAGACTTCTTCAGGTGCTTAAAAGATACTCTTGTTAAACGTAAGGAGAGCTTAGTGCGAAATTGCTTTTATTTTAATAGTAGCAAATACTTGGACCATCAAAACATTTGACAGAGAAGCATCGTATTAACCAGTTAAAATAACTTCTTAAGAGTACGATAGAATGCATTCTGTAATTGGGAGATTTAAATTGAATTAAGTGAAATATAAAATTGAACGGACGCAAATATTCCCGGATTAAACAGTACATATAACTCTTCCATCATTAATGCACACTCCACAGTTTTATTACACCACTAGTTTTAAACAGATTTTAAAAAAAGGCTCTTTCTCTGGTTTTCTGTATATCGATGGGGAATAAAATTTTATAGGCTCAATTTATCAGCACGAAGCGATAAAATTACCATTCCCATCGTTGAAAGCGCTACCTTGCGTAATTTTTTGAGTTGAGTTCATGCTGAAATATTCCGAGAAACGAGAAGAAACAGTCGGGATAATTTGATTCTGCACCGGCGGCGCTCCAAGAGTGGCAAGGGTCTATGACCCTTGTTAGTGATCTCCTTGTTGCGGGAGGCAGCGCTTTCATGAATTCCGCGTAACAATTAAGCCATCGAGCTGTCGCTGAAAGGAGATGGCTCTTCCGCGGAATTTATCGGCTGGAAAGATGTATCCCTCGTGACATTGGAGTTGAATTTTTCTCGGAAGTTGAGTAGGAAGTGACGGGAGTATTCGCATGTCCCGTTATTTCTGGACTAAGTGTTTCGTTTTTAGTGGCATTTCCTTTCAGACAAATCATTTTCGGAGGCTCTTACATTATTTATAAGAATTATTATTTTAATTTTTCGTTTGGCCGCCCTTTTGAATTTGTTTTGGATTGTTGATTGGCAACAATGGCAGGAGTCGTAGAAGTGACAGTTACACGAGAAGGCGTTAAAACGCGTTTGGATTTTTGAAAACACTTTGCGGGGATACGTTTTTATGGCTTTAATTTGGATTTTAATTCATTGGTGGACCATAATCATCGGGAGTTATTGCCTATAAATTCCTCTGTAGAGGATCTGAAAAAGATTGTTTCATGGCGATAAAAAAAATCCCATCAAATATTTCCTTTCGAGAATTAAATTATATTCCGAACTGGAGTTGCTGTGGCGCCGGGGTGTTTTTGTTAATTAATCGGGGGGGCAACAACTTGGCAATAAAGTTAGAAAAAGCTTAGCTCACCTGTGAATTAATTCCAAAGCTGTTAATGTGACTTCTCGCGTACCTATCGCTTGTTATTTAGTCAGGGGTTTCATTAAAATTCATGTACTCACCACTTCGAGCGACTCAAATTTAAACGAATGAGACTGCTCGGGTATTTCAACCCAAACGCGTTGCTATCACCCACTCAGGTTACTCCTCGAAGATGTAAAACTGATATCAAAATATATTCGTCGTAATTTTAGGGCACGTTTAATCCAATCCTGGTATGGAGTCAAAATTCGCAAGAGCTACCAGTGGTCCTGAAATCTTGGAATGTTTGAAGAATCTACCTTCCGCATCATTCGGGTCTATCAAAGAGACGCAAGTCGTTATTCATTTATCAATTGCAGGAAATATATTTGTCATTTTTACGTATTCCGCGCATCTTTTATTTTTCTGCTAACTTCCACACTCGTAATCTACTCAGATATTTTGCTAACAGACGATTTAAGTACCTCATCATGATTGGTCTTTCAACCCTAAGATTGGTAGACTGCAGCCATCCACCCTTCCCTATCTAATGCTAGTTCCCTTACCTTCTGGTATCTCTTCCCTATGTACGGTCTTCATTATTTGGTCCATGAACTTATTCCTAAGTATTCCTCTTGGAACTTTTTCTTTACCCTCTACTTTACCTTCAATTATGTTCATCACTGATTGCGCCTCAGCGCGTGTCTAATTTATCCGGTTCTTATCCTCTGTATGGTGTTCCATATGGTAATTTCCTCTTCTACTCTTTTGTACACTTCATTGTTTCTCATTTTGTCCGTCCGTTTTATCTTCACCATCCTCCTCCAGCACCAGGTTTCGAAGGCTTTTATCCATTTCTGGTCAGCTTTTCCAATGGTCCATGCTTCCGATTCATAGAGTTCCACGCTCCACTCGAAGGTTTTGACGTACCTACTGTTTCTATTTAAGTACCTACCTACACAGGTTAAGTAAATACCACCAGCCAAGTTGGGGATGGAATTTTACTTAACGTGTTCGGAGTATTACACCGACACTTGTTGCGCTCTCTCTACCAGTTCAAAATAGCGTAGGAGGAAACGTTATTTTGTTCAAAGCAAAATATACATCAATTTGACAGATGCAAGAGCTAACTCATTATCGGCGATTTTGTAAGTGAGCTCTTAGTCGCGTTAAAAGCAGGGTCGATTCTCAAATTCCAGGCGACTTTACCATGAGGATCTCGTTCATCGCCATCTTCATCTCATTATTATACTTCTCCACGGAAATTGACCAACTTGAATACTATTCCCGTGATGTCAGTTTCCCAAATTGATTGAAAACGCTGAGTGACCAAACTAGTCCTTCTCTGGTGAGTTTTTAGATCGCCCAGAGAATAGACTATCATGTGTTAGTTAATGTAGCATCAGCGAAATGGTTTTTTAGTCAACAAGGAGGTACTATTCGAACGATACGTTTTCATTTCAGCTACTTAAGGAAACGAATTAAATATTTCATTACTAATGGTGCAATGATATACGTTTACATGGCTGAAATTCAAAATAATTAATTTAAAAAATCCTCTATTAGTCTTTAAATTGACCTTTTTTCTTCTCGCGGTACGTATAAAACTCCTCACAACAAAATATTTTTTACGATCCTGAAATAAATAATGCAATATCTATATGATTTATTTATAAAATAGTTGAGAAATCATACAAACTACACACTTGCAATTTTTGACGGACGGAGATCTAGGAGTTAGAAAACCCTAATTTCTAAAATAAGGTCTTTCCAGAGAGCATTCACGTGCCATTTACCATGTAACAAGCCGCATATTTTTCTTAAAAAATTTCGGATAGTAGTTTGGTAATAGGATGCTATTTTGGTGTGCTTCGAAGGGTGAGATATTTTTCTCTACGGGAGACAACTTCATTAATTTACAGTGAAATGGTATTTTGATCAAACCACCTTCATTGAAAGCCTGAATCCTGGTTGAAGCTCCTTCCGTTGAAACGGATCTCAAAGTCTTCTTTAGTTTAGCGCTCCCAGTATCCTTGGAGAGTAAAAGCAATTTCGATATGTATTTTGTCAACTGATCAAGGAATTGAGCGTGTATGACGATACGAGTACCCGCTTCCCCTTCCGAGGGTCCTAGTTCGAATTCCGGCAGTGGTTGTAGTATTGTAGGCAGTATAATCACGACCCCTTGTCAACTGATTTGTAAATATCGAATCCTAATTGTGTACAGACGGGCAAGCAGAGGCTTGCTTTCCCGTCGGTAGGCACACTGATGACTAATTTTTAAGGATGGCAGGCTGATTTCGTTGCCGAGTTTCCCTCCAATCTATACGCACAATGTGACATTTCTTGGAACAATAGCTAACGCGGGAAGTGGCCAACTGTTACTATCTCCGAGTGAGTGGCCAAATCGTAAAGCATCTTCCACGCATTCAATAGCTAGATACTGCCGTACTATCGTATATTTAAGAAAATATTATACTTTTATAGCAATCTAACAACTAAAATATGCGAATTACTACCTTCACTTGTGTGCGAATATGAAATTAGGAAAATAAATTGTAAAAGAGAGAGATTATGAAAAGAAATTGATGATCCAAATAACCAGAGAGAACTAAAGTATTTTTCTCAACTGTTCTGCCATTTATTTTAGTGAAAAAATATGCGAAAATCAACGGTTTTGTTTTCGGTTTTGAAGTATGATAAAAATAATGATAACTGAAAAACTCGTTTGAAAAATTAATACATTTCATTGGTCGATAAATCCTAAGATTGGTTGACTTCAGCCATCCACCCTTCCCTATCTAATGTTAGTTCCTTCATATCTTGGTATCCCTTCCTATGGGCTTTCATCTTTATTTGGCCCATAAAGTTATTCCTGTGTCTTCCTCTGAGGACTCTTCCCACTATTTTACCTTCATTTATGTACTTTACAAACCCATTGTGCCTCATTGTGTGTCCAATCCATCTTGTTCATCTTTTCTCTATGGTGTTTAATACGGTCCTTCCCTCTTCTACTCTTCTGCACACCTCATCATTTCTTATTTTGTCCATCCATTATATCTTCAGCATCCTCCTCCAGCACCAGATTTCGAAGGCTTGTAGTCTTTTCTTGTCAGCTTTTTTAATGGTCCATGCTTCCCATCCGTACATGTGTTCAAATCATCACTAATTCAGACTGAACGTCATTAAATTTATTCGCAATGCAGTCATCCACGATAAACCGACCGTTTTAACTTATATAGCTGAAAACAGGGAGATATTATTAATTATTGATACTTGTGAGGATCGATATTTATTCAGCTGCATCATTTTATAGTACTTTTGTTTAATTTCGGCTCACATTAGTCTCATTTATCCTAGTCGTAATTTACTGTGGTACTTCATAATCCTAGCAAAAAAATATTTATACTGTGGCTGCACAAAGGCTATTTAGTTTATGCCAAGGAACATCAGAATCTGGCATGTCTGAATAAAAAACTATTTACCAAAATATAATTCCCCATCATGTGAGAAAAGGGATTACGGCAAAGCACAAAATTATTTAAATAAAAATATTATTTACACAAATAAGCCTTCTGTAATATCCGAGTCATTATTATCTTAGGTAGCCTCAGTCTACATTGCAACGGATATTCGAGACTTCACTTAGCATACAATTCTTATTTACATACCGTAGAAAAATTGGGGAAAAGTTTTTAGGGGTACGCATAAGTGTAGATAGCTTCTTAGCGAGGTTTTTGGATTAAATAAGTAGACACTTGCAACATCAGATTTGTCTCAAGGACAACCAACGCTTAACTATTAACGAAACTTTGTCCTCTGTAGTGTTCTTCCTGGTTTATCACGCAGTCAAGCAACTTGTTTCACGGAGCTTATCCTTCTGTCACCTACCGGATTGCAGAGGTAACTTCATTCACTCACTTTCCATTATGTGGAGTTGGGAGAGGCATTTATGTGGCATTTGATAAATTGTTTTCTCTTTTAAATTAAGGACGTGAACTCGGCGCTAATTTTTTTGAGGATAAAATATTTTTATGCAGAATAAATTATCCAAAGTACCACCAGAGTGAGAATGAAATTGTGAATGAAATAAGGCGTCACTTACTAACAGATTTTATTGAAAGTTTCTGCAACCGATCTTTGGGTAGCTAATTTGAAGGCTTTTATCATGCGCCATCTTCATGGGCATAAAACCTGAATTTTTAAACTTCGGATCAGATTTTTTTCACACACGAATTCAAGGAATGTTGAAAATGTGTTTTATGCGAAGTGAGAAATGTCATTATGAGACGGAAATTGGAGTGAAAACGCGACCATTAATTTCTAATTTTAGACTAACGGGTATGATAGGACGTAGTGTTGGGAAAATTTACAAGGCCAATGGGTACTTAGTATTCATTTTACCGAACCCGAAGAAAAGTTAAGCCCGACTGTTGGCATGCTTTTGCTCCGGTAACATTTATAGGCATTAATGGAGCATTTCGAATTTTTATGAAGGTAGCCATGTTTTACAACATTTTTTCTTAAATCCAATTCAATTGGAGTCAAGAATATTTTAGCAGATGTTATAAATAAAATAAATAAAAATAAATAAAAAGATAAAATTGGGGAAAGTTACGAAGGGTGGGTACTCCAGTTCTTCACGATGACTTTTCGGTTAATGAAGCTAGTCGCGAATGGGGGAGAAATTAAAGAAACTGAATAAAATGAATCGGTATTGATAATGCTGAAATGATGAGAAATTTAAGATTAAAACTCCCTTTTTAACGCAAGATTTCTGGTGAGATTTTTACGGTGGAAAATTATGTTGTCCTGGTATTCATCGGCTTTCTTCCAGAATAGGGGAAAAGAAAAACATTAATTCATAATACGGTATAATTGCGTAGAGATATGGAAATAAAGCAATTCACTACTATTAAATGATCGCGTCTTATTCGAGGCATGATACTGGAGCTTTGATATCAGCGGCTTTTACTGGGGGTAGGCCGATAATTGTTTACAACGTTAGTACGCTGAGAAAGTCTTAAATATTTTCATATTTAACCTTTTTTACTTATAAAAGTTACATATTTTAGACTCTCTCGGATTAAGAGTAGGTTTACCTAGGCAAGTTACTTCCTCAAGATTTTTCGGCAAGATCTTGTCGGGTATTATGCTAAAACAAAAACTTTTCACAACTGAAAATATTGAGAGGGACAGTTGCTGCTAACTGAGGCAAATATCTGCCCCCGCAAGTGACATGCCGAAACTTCAAGTTCTCCGAGTGGACTTGAAGACTTGTTTACACGTGATTTTCTCATCAAAGTCACTATGTGTAAGAAACTTGCGCCAAAAACTTGCCAGGGTAATTCCACCTTGACGCTGAATATGCTCGGATTTAATATTGTATCCCCATATTTACAAGTCAAACTGTAAAAATATATGCACCTTTCAGATAATGGATATTCATGGACCTCTAAGATGGACGCAATAGTAAGCGAAAATATCTTTAACGTCACTATATTGGTCCAATGCATCAGCAAGATGTTTCATCGACAAATTTAGTGACTTCTAAGATAAGGAGAGCATTAACCCAAAAAACTATAAAACAATTATTTTGCATAAATATCTGGCATTGGAATAGAAAAGTTCATGAAATATTATTATTTTAATGCCAGGTGTATTAAGACCAACCAAACAAATTTTCAAAAGTTTCGTGAAGATATGTTTTATCCCTTACAACCACTATCCTGTCCCGTATTAGATTTTCAATATATACCAGGGTATTGAGACAAAATACCGGATTTAGGGAAAACCATTGTTAGCGGTGATACAAAAATAGGCTTACCCGTGGCTACTTCACGAAGGCTACAAGCCTGGTTTTCTGGAGATGGAAATTTATGGTGAAGTCCTCCAACTGGAGATGCCTTCAATTTGCTGAATGATGGTGCTGTTACACTGTAGAAAAACAGAGAAACGATTTTGGTGACTCGTGATTGGAGCTAATGAAATTTCGGGATACCTCAATAATAATATCTGGAGGAAGAAGTTAAATAAGAAGGAGACCAAGACAAGAATAAACAGAAGAGGGAATGTCAGATAAATGCTAAACAAAATATCAGAGAACATGGTGTTGAAAAATAAAACTAAAAGATACTTTCAAAGAACTAAGGAACTAGCCGCGCAGTAACACTAATGGAGTCCCCCGCTAATGATCACACGATTGTATGAAATTCACATTGGAAAAATGTTTGCTAGGATTGGGAGTCGATCGCAGTACTCTCGATTTTGGGCTGCTAGCTCTAATCAGTTAGGACAACTTGCTTCTTAAATCCCGCATGAGATTCACATTGGAAGAACACGCCAGGGTTGGTTAGAGCACTTGATGCAAAATCGAAGGATCTGGGTTCGGTTCACAGTTCAGGCAAATGATTCTTGAAATGTGAAATTCACACGATTATGTGGAAACTAAAAGACTTCTAAAAACCACATCAATGAAAGTATTTTGATTGGATATTTGGGGAGGCGATCGACGGCTAAGGTCATTTGCGCCATAGGGGATAGGTAAGGGAGGAAGGGTGGATAGAAACCCGGCCTCGGAATTAGCCTGCTCTTAACGAAAGACGCCAAGGGGACCACAGTTTAACGTCTCATCCGACAGACGGAATACTGTACTTGAAGTGCCCTCCACAAGACACTCAAGTAGGGATCGGGTACCCTCTGAAAAACATCCGCCTCTGCAGGGATTTGAACCATGGCCGCCCTTGTGGTAGGCGAGTACTCTAGCCACCTCACCAACCCAATCCTCTTAAGCATTTTGAAAAATCCCGAAAAGAAACAGCGGGATGTGTAGTTATATGTTCACGAACTCCGTTTATATTCATAGACTGTTTGCAGAGGAGTGACTTCAACGTACAATTTCTAGTTGCCAACTTAAATTCATGAAATTATTTTCACAGTTGCCTCGATCTCATGATTGGGCAGTAACTTGGTCCTCATTACACATGGTTGCTGAGGGTTGTCTTTCAAATGTCACTCATCGGTCGCCCCGCGGTCATTGCGAGTCGTGCACGTGAATCACAAGTGGGCAAAGAAGAGGATGAGAAGTCCCATGGCAGCGATTCCAGAAAAGAACTCGGTCGAAGAACGGCGAGTCCCAAATATAGGAAACGCGATCCACAAGTAGCAGCAGAAGAAGGGGAGATGCTTCTGAAAAAAGTTTACATTCGGGCAGCTTATGAATAAAACAGGAGGAAGTGGCGTCTGTGCCCTTTTCGTGTTCGAGGCCATGTGTGCAGCGCACAGGAAAGCATGCAACGGAAATAGTCCGAAATTATGTTTTAAAAAAAGATAATTAAAAATATACTCCCTTGATACCGTTAGCCTATTTTACAGATTAATCTTGGTATCCTATGAGGGGAGGCTATAAGATTTTTCGAGGACATGGTCTTTATATTCCTTTCTCTATGCCCATCAATTTTCTAGCCCTCGGCCTGCAGTGATCTTATGGACGAATTTAGTTCGTATCCAAGTCATGTTCACACCCCATCTTATTATTAAAGAGAATGAACTGATATTTAAACCATAAAATTAGTATATGTGATGCATTAATCGCAGAATTGCCTTTTTTCTTCCTTTAAGCTTTACATTGTTTTGTTGCATAGTAACGCGTGGCCATTCATTTTCCACACACCATTTATGCAGCACTGATAGAATCCGATGTTTTTTTACAAAAAATGGCTCAAATAGTTTACGGTGTTACTCGAGTAGCTGGAGTCTGCCAATTTTTTGCGCAAAAACAATAATGAATAACATGACCTAATAGACAAAGGAATGCAATGGTTGGACTTCAATTACTGACCCAACATAGTGGTCAATATTTCTTAAACTTTTTGGAGAAGTGATCTTTTGATTTATTCGAGAGCTGTTGCCCCTGTCTGCAATCGTAATAGGTCTGTCTGTAATAGGTGCGAAATGAGACATTAAAGCTTAAAAGCACGTTAGAAGAAACTACTAATTCAACTAAACACTTGCATGTGGTTTTTCTCAAGAAAATACGTACTAAACATGACAGTGAGGATTTTTTTCGGACAGCGTACTGCTTGTAGCTTGGAACTTCGTCAATAGTGTTATCCTATAAGTGGAAAGCATACGATGACATAAAAGTAGTCCAAAATGAGGATAAATTAAATGAGTGAGACAGTTCGCGAAATTTTTGTTTTTTTATACCATATAAATCGGGCTCGAAGTAACTACCTACTAAGTAGGAGTGACAATTGTCGGACGAGGGGAACAGGTGCAAGGGTATCAAACAATAAGAGTAGGATCGTCATTTCATTGTGATCGGTATTGAAAAATAGTATTTTTACGTGATTTTCATTACGTGATTTGATTACTGTTTAAAAGATGCGCCTGGTAAGATGAAGGAGATTTACCATCTTATTTTCTCAGTAATCAATGGCTGAGTGGTGGTTGTGAGTCACTGACTACACTACAATAATTATTTAACATAAAATTTAAAAAAAATTCTCAGATCACATTTCATTTAAGAGTATATGTTAATACGACAAAACTCACCATACTGGCAGAATCGGCAATGACACCAGAATTTAAAAAAATTATTTTTGCCTGATTAACGTATGTTGTGACTAACTCTCGGTGCAGAATTTGAAATTTTCGAAACTATCATATTGGCATTGGCATTTTTTATGATGGGCTCGATGTGATGCCGCAATCATTTTCGTAAAAATAACAATTATAAAAAATGTATCATTTTGGATATATATAAAAATGTTTTTAAATAAAAACAAGTAAATATGCCCCGGATAAATGTAAAAACAGCACGGAAGGGCCAAAAAAAATGGAATCGGCATAATGAAATTTTGTTATGCGTGTGATATGCGATGTATATTGATGCGCTTGGGCGTCATTGACGGACATAGTTGCGTTCTGAGAATCGATTTTACGTTATCAATTATGTATGCTGTGGAATCAGTCAGGAACATGAGCTCCTAGCTTGTGCTATAAGAAGTAGTGCCAGTAAACGTAGGAACCTTTGAAAAGCCGATAGAAAATTTTCCGGTATTTCTTAGCGTGGATTCTCTCGGAGGAGTTTGGAGAAGTGAGTTTGGTCATTGATTCCTAGTCCTATTCAGAAATTAACGACGAAAATTATGTACATATGAGAACATGTACGCAAAAGTTCTCCTAAAATTTTCCGACATTCCTTAGCGTGCATTCTGCTGGAGCAGTTTGAAAGAAGTAAATGTGGTCATTGATTATGTCCTATTCAGAATTTAACAACGAAAATTATGTATACGTTAGAACATGTACGCAAAGGTTCTCATAAATTTTTCCGGCGCAGGAATAAAAGTCGCTCTAATCACATTACATTTTTAAAATAAAATTTTCAAGTCATAAAAAGTTCCTGAAAAAAATGACCAGAGAAATAATGGCGATCGACGCTCGTTGATGATGCAGTGGGGAGATGTAAATTGGGGGGGGAGTTGCAGCGGGAGGGGAGGACAAATCCTTACACCACTCAGTGGCAATATTACGTCTCCGCACCGTGGGTGTGTGAGTGAGGAGTTGAGCCGGGGTGATTGGAGGTCGGCGCGATGCCTTCCCATCTCTCCCACCGTTCTCGAGGTCCACGTGGTCGACCTTCCGACGCGGGCCGGGCGAGGGAGAGAGAGAACAACGGTCGACCAAGGCCTCCTCTCTCTCCCTCTCTCTCTCTCCATTCAATCCCTCATTGTCAGGGGCCGTCTCACAATGGCCCAGGCCATTAAGGGGCATGACGCGAGCCGGCGCGAAACAAATACGAAAATTATGTAGATGCCAAGAAGAGGTGAACAGGCAACACTGACTGACTCCCTTTTTCCCCACGGAGTAATCGCGAGCTTTGCTTTCGCCGAGGTTAGTATCCTCCCCAAATGTTATATCTGGGGGTCCGTTGGTTTTATTTTTTTTGTTGTTGTATTTTTTCTTTTGTTATTTTTTTCAAATATAATGCGAATCTTTATTTAACGATTCATTCATCCATTCCTTCAAATATTTTTGGAGGGCTTACACGCGATTCTTTTCGTCGAGGCTGAGCAACCCTGCTGGGACAAATCCGTGTAAACTGTTCCGTGGCGCATGTGAGATTCTAAATATTTTTAGCATACTGACTACATAACATAATTGCAGGTAAAATAGAGGGAAAAGTCCCCAGAGGAAGACCCAGGAATAAGTTTATAGACCACTTAAAGAGGAAAGTACATAGAAAGAGATACCAAGGGGGGAACTAGCATTAGATAGGAAAAGGTGGAGGGCTGCAGTCAACCAATCTTAGGATTGAACGACTACTGTTGACTGCAGAACAAGTCCTTTCCTTAATAATTAGTCGGAAATATGAGCTACCTAGCTTGTGCTACAAGAAGTAGTTTCGGTAGAACGTAGGAAGCTTTGAAAAGCCCAGAGAATCTTTTCCAGCACTTTCTTAGCGCGAACCCTCTCGGAGGAGTTTGGAAGAAGTAAATGTGGTCATTGGTAATGTTCCATTCAAAATTTAACAATGAAAAACTCAATAACTTACTAACAAATAAAGTCACTAATTTTTTCCATCACATATGAATTTTAAAAATTCCCAAAGTACTTCTGTAGGCATTTATACCCAATGCAGCGAAGAAATTCTTCTGATTAATCTAAATAGTTCTGCAGAGTACGCTTTGAAATGTCTTCACCAAGTTTCGGGAATTGTGGAGAAATTTGTAAAAAAATATGCAAGTATTTTATGTAATTCCTACCGAGAGGAGTTACGAAAAATATTTTACTAAAACGGCATAGAGATATTTCTTCATGAGAAGCCTTTGCTACAGTTCATTCTTCTAGGTAGGTGATTTCTTCTTAGCTCAAATATCAACATAAAAAAATAACATTGGAAAATGCTTCTTGTATAGCGCAGATTCCATTTGAAATGAAAACCTAAAATAATTGTAAGAGGAATATATTTTCCATCCCTAAATACTCTATGCATGCTCTATGTATTGTGCTACCGTTTATTATTATTATTTTCAAGTGTAACACGAATCTCTTATTTATCTATCATGCATTTCCTGTCTATGGAGGAACTTATGTTCTAAACGCTTTGTCGATGCCATATAAGAAAAAATGTTCCCCTCTGTGCACGATTGAAAATTAGGCAAAAAATATATATTTTTCAAAATATCTATAGCAAAATGCTTCTCATGAATATATAAAAATATATTTTTTCCTTTTTTCAGACATATTGTGCAAATAACTGAGTCAAATAAGCTAATCTTAATGAAATTCATGATCGACTGTGCAGGTGGATGGAGGAAGTAATAATTCACGGGCGATGGGTTACTCAAGACCGAGATTGAGGGAAGGATGTTGTGCTAGTGGGATAAGGGAAGAAATAGAGTAGATTTTATGGACAATATGAAGAGGTATAAGTCGTATGCAGAGACAAAAAAAATATTATGTACAGATAGGACCACAAAAGTGTCGGTAATCGGGAGTATTTTCTCTAACTTTCAACAAAACCTACCTTTTACCCGTAGAATAGTACACAGAAAATAAGCTAAATTATAAATTGACCAATAGGTCAGAAATAGCTGTAGTTGCTAGTTTTCGGACCTAAGGAGTTCACCAAAAATCCTAATAAAACTGGGTAAGTCAAAGCAACTTACATTAGGGTGAGTGCAGATGGAATGAAGTACCCGTGACGAACTTGCGCCGAACATGAGATTGATAAGAGTAGGAATGAGTGGATAATAAAAGAAAGTGAAATGGACGCTCAAGTAATGGCCATATATGGAAGAGGCGTTCGTCGTTGGTATGATGAAGTCGAAAGGATGGCCGATGATAAGAGTCGAATGAGAAACATTTGAGACAGTGGTAAGATTGGTATGAGGAGAGCTGGTGGACTAAGAAATTTAGGGGATCATGTATTGGAAGATACCAAAAAAGAAGGCACGTAAGGAGTGATAAAGCCTGTTTTACACGGGGTGCATAATTTCACAAAATGATCTTTGCACGAAAGTTCTTTTCAAGTTGCATCGCGTAAAGCGGTGACTTGCAAGAACCCATGCGCAAATGCATAAATGCGATATGGCAAAATGGCCCCTGCTCCAATTTAGTCACTATTGCACGCCCATTTGAGAAAAATATTGTTTTAAATTTCAAAACGAGCTTTAGAATAGGAGAGTGCGTACGGAGCAATAAATTAATGTAACCGGAGCACAAGAGGTATGCCAGGAAAGGGTCTTAAATAGTGAATTATGGAAATAGAATTTTTTTCCAGGCCTAACAGGAATAACTCAAGTACAGTAGAAGGAAAAAACCAGAGGGGCAGACCTAGACTGGACGATATGGGACAGT
This sequence comes from Ceriagrion tenellum, assembly GCA_963169105.1. Taxonomy (NCBI): domain Eukaryota; kingdom Metazoa; phylum Arthropoda; class Insecta; order Odonata; family Coenagrionidae; genus Ceriagrion; species Ceriagrion tenellum. The sequence goes on along the minus strand of OY720636.1, from coordinate 50,811,346 downwards.
TGATGAAGGAACTAGGTAGCAAATCGTACAGTGAAGTGAAAAGGTTGGCTCAAGATCGGATAAAGAGGAAGACTGCTGTACACCAATCCTAGGAATGTAACCAGAGAAGAGAGCAGGAATAACTAAGTTCTTTGCCTTTGCCTATCCCGAAAGGGAATGACAAGATAGAATGTCTGCCTGAAGAGTAACGTTACTTCCTTAATTCTTCAATGTACAGTATAATGAGCATAGTGTATGTAAAAGTTTGATACAAAACTAATTTGCGGAAAATAGAACAGAAGAGAAAAATGAATTTTTAAACTGTGCGTCAGCGTTTCCTCTATGGCATCGTCCATCAGGTAAGGGAAAAGTTTCGAGAACATAGCACCACGTCTCTTGGAGCTTCATCTGTTAAATTCCACTTTTTACGTACACATTTTATTTCCCAACTGATTGTTTGTTATGACGTATGGTTGCCACGAACGGTCACCAATTTTTCTTTTTTCTTAAGAATGTGAATGAAGGGGAAAAAATCTGTCTGAATGGTCCAAGGGAACTTCTCAATCACGCATATCTCAAATTAAGATTATATCAAACGTTCATGGGTTTTAATAAAATATAAACTACTTAAGATTCTATGAAATTTAGGCAATAACCTATCACGACATAATAGAGATATTCGTAAGGGTTAATATGATTCTTTTACTAGTTTCTACACCTGACAAATATAAGGTTTTCCATGACGGAGTATTTTCAGTACTTTAGGGATAAAATTGCATGACCTTACTGCATCATCACAACGTAATCACTTTTTCGTATTCTCGATTAAACATCTTTTTGTAAGATTATACATATCTGTCAAATTATTGAATGGGAGTTACCTGTCCGTGGACGACTTTAAAATGGCTAATTTTCAGGCTATGATGGTATGCGTTTCACAATATTATCAGTATTTTGAACACAAGCTCTGAAAATAGCATGAATTTTGCGCAACGGTCCGATTACATGTTCCACAATCTGCAATGTGAGGTCTTGAGAATCCTTTCCATTCATTCGTCCAACGGCGAAGCATGAGGAACAATCATATTTTGCAGGCGACCTGCCGTTTTAAACTGCGCTAGCCTACTGAATAAAAAATATTTTTGAATTAATATCCCTTTCGAGAGAGTATCAACCCGAATGGAGACAAGGAGGGTCAACGAACGGACTCCTGGAAGACGAGGGAGCTATCGTTTTTGTGATATTCGGTTGAATATCTTGCGTGGGATGCAAATTCCTCCGCTTACACAAAAGACCAATAGTCTGTTCGAGGCGCATTTCTCACAGAGAGCAATTTTTCTTTCTCTTTCTTTCGAGCGAAAAATAATGCAAGGGTTTAAAAGAAAAAGAAAGAGTAGCTCCTACGCTGGCCCAGCATAACTCCTGTCTCCCTCCCCAACCTCCGCCTCCCTCCCATTTCTCCCCCTCCCTCTCCTCTCGTCCCCTCCTACAGACTCCCCCCCGCCCCTCCCCCGTGTCCTTGGATTGAAGCAAATTCACGAGGCTTTAAGGTTTTGGCGGACTGATCGCTTGACGGTTCATCACCCTCCGACCAGGAAAGGGCATTCGTTAGCATACTGGACCCTCACTTGCTATCCCTTTGCGCGCCAACTCGAGAGCGCCCCAAACCCACCCCTTTGAATCTTTGCGTCTGCTCCTCTTCCTCCCTCTTCCTCATCCCCGCGGTCTTCATTTCTCCTTCCCTCCCTTCCTTCCTCCCGCCTCCCCCTTGCAACCCTCCAGTCCATCTGCATTACCCACCCCTTAACAAGGAGGCTGGAATACACAGGAGGTGCTGTTTACGATTTTTCAGTGCGAACAAAATTCCGCCATCTTGGTCTGACAATTTCTGGACTTGGTTCCCCCTGGGCCAACTGATTGCCTGCCTCATGGCACCTACTAATAGTTCTCAGAATTGTGTCAGAAATAACGGACTAATTTTTGGTTGCGGTGTGCTTAGTAATAAATTTAAATTAATCGACTTCTTTCGTGAGTGTTCAATTATCTTATTTTACGTTAATCGACCTGATGATGACGCTAATCGTCAAAACCATGGTCGTAAGTCATTAAATTTATTGTGGAAAAACATAGTTTATCCTATTTATTTAAAATGTTTAGCAAATTCCTCAAAGTATCGCCGATAACCACTAAGTTCAATTTTCTTAGGTATCATTTCAATAAATGTTGGTCAATCAGTTAATCTTGGATGATAAATTACTCTTCTCGAGGCAAAATTCAGTTTTTAGCCGGACAATATGTTCGACAAATCCATGAGGCTAACTAGTGATTCCGGCTTCCGAGGGTTTTGGATGAAGGTTTATTCTTCCGTTTTCCGGGGTTTCCGCCGCGTTGTTTTATCTTGAGGACGATATTTCGCCGGCTATCCTTCAGGCTTGTCTTGGTGTGTGTGTCCTGGGCCTGAGGAAGCCTGTAGGATAGCCGGCGAAATATCGTCCTCAAGATAAAACAGCGCGGTGAAAACACCAAAAAATAAAAGAATCAACCTTCATGAGGCTTACTAGTCATTTTGCACTAGAAAAAGATATCTGGGTAATTATTTTACAAAGTTAGACCATTAAAGTGAGAAGAGAAGGTTTAGTTGACAGAATATCACCGAGTTTAGATAGCAAGTGTCACTAAAATTTTATCATTGATCCTTGGGAAAATTTCAATGTTATGGTCAAAGTTGGTATCATGATGTCAAAAATAGAAAGGTTTTTGTTCACTTTCCTCATAAAAAAATTTATTTTCCGACCTGGTTTCGACATTAGCTATTTCATTTTCAAGGTGTGTATCTTATGTCTTAGCTATATCATTTTAAAGGGGTGCATTCAGTGCATCTTATCTGAAGCTCTAGGTAAAAAAATATTGACACATTCTCATTACTTTCATATGTATTGAATTATGGTTCCATCTTTAGATATTTCTATAATTCAGCTGTTGAGTCTAGTATTTTATGGTTGAATACACCGGATCGACATAGCTAATGTCCAAACCAGGTCGGAAAATAAAATTATTTTTGTGGAAGGTGAACAAAAACCTTTTAATTTTTTAGATCGTGATATCTATAGTGCATTTTCACAACATATCGCCGGATACTCTAAACTTCAATTAGGTATGTCCTATCACTTTGGGAATCGGGTTGGCGTGGTTTCTAGAGCACTCGTCTACCACACGGGCGGCCAGGGTTCAAATCCCTGCAGAGAAGGATGTTTTTCAGAGGAAACCCGATCCTTACTTGAGTGTCTTGCGGAGGGCACTTCACAAGTACAGTATTCCGTCTGTCGGATGAGACATTAAACAGTGGTGCCCTTGGCACCTTTCGTTAAGAGCAGGCTAATGCCGATGCCCGGTTTCTATCCACCCTTCCTCCCTTACCTATCCCCTATGGCGCAAATGAACTTAGCTGTCGGTCACCTTCCAAAATATCCAATCCAATCTTATCCCTCCCAAGCACCCCTATCCAGCCGCGCATAAGCTCCATGCTCAGGACTTGTAGCGCCCCTTCCAGTGTATTCCAACCTCCTTGCTCCTCACCTATCTTTTCCTCCACCTCATCTCTTCCTCCTCCTCCATTTGATTCCCCTAACCTAGAGATTCACTCCCTCATCGCGGCGATAGCTAGACTACCATTCCACTCCCACCTCCTCTACTCATTCTATGCCTTCTCAGACCACCCTGTATGTTTCATCCCTCTCCCTACCATTCTCTTTCTACCAAATGTTCTCATATCTCCACTCCTGGTTCGTCTTTTACTCGACGCATCGACTGTCTGATTTTTAGGACGGTTTTGGGAAAAGCATTTTTGATAAAATTATGTAGTCTTGTAAGATCTGGTACTTTCCCAGAGTACTTGATAAAGCAGTTTTTGTCGGGCTCTCCGTCTATTTATGCTCCTTATACTCGCCAATATTTCGATGCATGACTCTGACATCGAAAGTCGGGCAGTATAGAGAGCCTGATACGGTGGAGAAGCCAAAAATAATTCCGATATTATATAATCATAATGTAATCATAACGTAAATGAAGAGTAAAAGACCATGTGAAGGACAGAAAATGATTATTTACACAATTACAGTAAATCCGGCGGCGGTCGCGTCTCATCTGAGATATGACTTTTTGTTACGAAGTCATACCATTTTACTGTCGCATGAGCTGGAGGAGAGTGGCTCATGCCATCTTTCCCGCCTTTCCTCTTCTAAGCGACAATGTATTCAAATATAAGTTGCGCGTACATTGCGCACTTTTACTACCCTTAGAATCACTCAGATGACACGCGACCCTTTACGCTATTCTTTGTAGTCATCCTTTAGATGACTCGCGACCTCTGACGTTTTAAGGTTAGTACTGTTTTGAAATCAGTCGGTGCAACTTCTAGCACGCTAAAGTTTAGCAATGAGCTCTCCACCCACAGCATCGTCTTCTTTAGTGCCGAAATTTCCTGACTTCACTAGGACACTGATCGTGATCTGTAAAGGATACAGCATGTGCTTTTTTCCAATGACAATGTGAGTGACGAGCCGCTTGATGAAGATAGTGACACAGATGCTGAGGAGATAGAGCCAGAAAATAGAGTAGAAGACTCGAACACAGAACAAAGTGAAGATGAGTTTTTTGATGCGGACAGTCGTAATGATTCCCGGTTTTATTTCGGGCGTGAGAAAAATTGTAATGCCGTCGGAAACTCATTCCCACCAGCAGCCGGAAAACCCCGAGCCAAAATGTGATTACTCGACTGCATGGTGTCAATGGGGTAGCCAGAAATGCCAAAACGCCCCTGGCAGCTTGGGAACTTTTTATTACTGAAGAAATGGTCGAGAAAATACTCTTTTACACTAATAAGCACATTACGTCAATCCAAGCAAAATTCACTAGAGATCGTGACGCACGCAAAACAGATTCCATTGAAATTAGATCTTTATTTGGACTGTTATATCTAGCTGGTGTGTACCACGCAAATCGATTAAGTGTAGAGGAACTCTGGGGAACGAAGCATAGTGATGGAGTAGAGAAATTTCATCTAGTGATGAACAAAAGAAGATTCCTGTTTCTACGGAGATGCCTTAGATTTGACTGCAAAGAAAGCCGTTTCGAGAGAAAAGAAAATGACAAATTGGCAGCAATCCGTGAGTTTATGGAAAGTTTCATCAACAACTGCCAGAACCACTACTCCATGGGGTCGAATGTTACCGTAGATGAAATGCTGGCTGGATTTCGAGGACGATGCAGTTTTCGCCACTATATTCCATCAAAGCCCGCGAAATATGGACTGAAACTCTTTGTGCTGGCAGATAGTAAATTGTTTTATTCTTACAACTTAGATTCAGGAAAGCAGCCAGAGGGTCTATTTAGTGTGAGTAGTAAGCCTCGCGATGTCGTAATGACATTAGCGAAACCTATATTCAAAACCGGGAGAAATATTACAGGGGACAACTGGTTTACAGATATGCAACCTGTGACGGATCTGATAAAGAAAAAGCTCTCTTATGTCGGTACAATACTAAAACTGAAAACTGCTATTCCAAGAGAATTTTTATTGGTTAAAAATCGTCCCGTTCACTCCAGCATATTCGGGTTTTCAAAACGTATGAGCCTAGTATCTTATTGCCCTAAGAAAAACAAAAATGTGTTGCTATTGTCCAGCATGCATGTTGACGACAAAATTGATGAAGAATCTGGTGATGCAAGAAAACTGGAAGTAATTACTTATTATAATGCTACTAAATCAGGTGTCGACGTAGTTGACAGACTTTGTTCCAATTTCAATGTTTCTCGGAGTACCCGAAGATGGTCTATGGTGGTGTTTTACACTGTGCTCCAAGTTTCTGGCATCAACTCAATGGTGGTTTACCTTGGAAACACCCAAGGAAATGTTTTGAGGCGGGCGTTTTTGAGGCAACTGTCTCATAGTTTGGTGCTACCAGAGCTACAAAGAAGAAGCCTTCATAATGTAGGGTTCCACGTGACTCTACAGAAGAGACTGAAATCGTTTAGAAAAAATCAGGAGCAACAGCCTACAAATGAAGCTGGACCATCGCAGAAGCAAGCCGTTCAAGATAAGAGGAAGAGATGTGACCCCTACCTCAAGAATGCCAAGAGAAAGCGTTACACCAAGTTCTCATGCAATAATTGTGGTTCCCATCTCTGCCTCGACCATGTGAAGCCAGTATGCGCGAAGTGTAGGGAACTTCTTTTGCGTACTCAGCCTCAGGTGCCTTAAGATATTGACAGTGAGTAAGCTCTAAATTTTATTGTCATATTTTTCATCCTCAGCGTATCTTATAGCATTTGTAACATCAAGAAATGGACAAAGCATAGTGCCTTTTATAGAATTCAAAATCTGTTATTTGATTTCATATATAAGACTTGAATCCATTATTGAGTAGTTGTTAAAAATATTACTTCTACTTTTTAATTTTTCCTGAAGAAAACCAGTTATTTTGTGTGCTTATCATCTTTTTTTATAATTTTACAAATTAATAAATGATAAATAAAATAATTGTCTTGCTTTTGAGTAAGTACATTTTAAAAATACCAAGTAAAAAAAGAATTGCACATATAATTGTTGTACATATGTAAAATCTATAAAACTCATCGCAAATAGTCATCGCGACTATTCGAATAGCAGAAGCTTTCGTGGAAGGTCACCTGAGAGATGACGCGCGACCAACCGCGAGACGACTGTTTAAAATTTTTTTCAATTGTTGTTATCATTCCCAAAAATATTTTTTGTTACTGATGACACTATAGAGAGACTAAAACATGATTTCATAAATAAAATCGATGAAAAGATACTTTAATATTTGAACAACACAGAGGTCATCTCACAGATGACGAGCGACTGCTCGTGGTTAAATAGAGGCGCGATTACTGCTGGGTTAAATGTCTTCATTTTTCGATAGTCTTCTTGCGACTGTGTTATGTTGCGACAGCACCTTGTCCGGAACTCTGGCCCACGCCTTTAAGTCGAATATGCTCGATCACGTCGAAAAGGTGTTTTGTTGCCATTGTGGCAGACATTCAAAGAAACTTTAAAAAAATCAGAAAGATATTGAAAAACACCCGGAACCCGCGTCTCAGCGATTGTTTTCCTCTTCGGGATCTAAATAGTATATGAATTAGATTGTTTTCGACTTATAAGCACTCGCCTTGAAATTTCAACTGGGTCCTATGGCAGCGCTATCGGCCCGGAACCCACTCTAACGCGAGTGGGAAACCGGTGAAAACCCCGCACTTCTTCCACAGATTATTTATTATTCGTCTCGGTTAAAATTGTTCTGCTATCTCAATAGCCTCTTAATTAAATTTGGAGTAATACCGATCCTCCTTTACTAGTACCCTGGCCTTATCAAATACAATTTTATGTCCCGGTTTACACTAGGCGTGTTATGCGATGGTAAACAGGGTAAATTATTTGTTTTTGTCGCCCTCAGGTGTTCCTGCATGCGCAATTTAAGGTAGTTTGGTCGATATATTTCCCTTGTTTGAAAATGGCAAAAGAACCATTTTCAAAGAGCAGGGGGTATAAGGAGAGACGCAAATAAAAGGCAGGTACACACTCCAATTTGGATTGTAGCGCTGTATGGTTCGGACTAGCTGCTCGGATCGGCTGTACGGTCATGGGGAAGGCACTAAAGCGGGATGTACGCAGACTTAAGGCATTTGAAAAGGGAGGGAATGCTGAAGACGGTAATAGAAGGGAGAACACAAGGGAAACTTGGAAGTGGAAGAAAGAGGATAGGAATACTGGATTAAATGAGATGAGGAAGACGATATGAGGATTTTATGAGGGATCTAATGTCAGATCAAGTATAGGAGGGAAAACTGAACAATAGGATGGGGGTTAGGACGTTAAAAAAATAATGTCCAAAAAACTAACTATCAGCTGATTGAAACTGAAATAACCCGACCGTAGATAAATTCTACTTGGTTATTTTAGCAACTGTAAGAAGCGTGAAGTATAAAATGTAACATAAATAGCGCAATATCACAGTTTTTAATTACTAAATATCTCCGTAATTAACTAAGTATACATATAAGGTTACAGTTTGACTAATTTCTTACCATCGTACGCAAATAACCCTTTACAGCGGAAGATATTTCAGCGATTCTCTAATAATACCTGATATAATTGATTTATTTTTAAAAATAGCTGAGATCTAATATAAAATACTCGGAATTTTATTTATGAAGAGGTCGATGCGTTAGAAATCCATAATTATTTAAATTAAAGTCTAATTTTTAAAAGTTCCACTAAAGAGGGAAAGTTTAATATTTAAAAAGTTAATTAAATTGGTTAAAGGCAGGTATTTATTTTGCTAATTTCTTTGGTAATGGTGAATGGCCGATACTTTGCTATCTAGATAAATGCAAGAATTTTTCCTTTTCATTGAGCCCAAATTTGTCGAATTTGAAGTGGAGCGACACCTCACTGAAAGCTAATACCTTAAATGAATTTCAGCCCGCCGATGTAGGATTTTCCGCCGAAGCTTGGTGTACGACACTTGTCACTTGGTGTACGAAATCGAAGGAATAATTTAATCTTTGTAATATTTAATCAAATGTTTTGGTAAACATCTCGAGTAAAGTACTTGAGAAGGAACCAGTGAGTAATTACTCAAGGCAGGGAAAGTGGAGAGAATTTAATGAGACAATCGGTTCGTGCGTGCTTCTATGTTGTATGTTGTGCGTATGTGCGTAACAAGTAGCTGTGCTAGCGGACAATTGGCACAGCCTCCGGTCTCCGGGTCTAATTATCTTCCCAAACATTATAATGGTCAACAAATCTTACTCTAAATTTATGACTCGGATATGTGATTCCAAACTTGACTTTTATCCTAAACTGAAGAAAAACCAATAATATAATGCTCCTGATCTGTTTTTGCGGGCCTGGCATTTATGTTCCATATTTTTATGCTTTTTCTAAATTTTTATCTTAAGTTTGATCTGGACGACCTATAAAATTTATCTCCAGGGTAGGACGCACAATGGCGCTCCCCTACATTGGGCTAACAATAAGTTAGGTAAACCGTCGAGGAGCGAAAAAGGCATTTATATATAATTTTTTTAATTGCAGTTTTTGGAATTTTTTGCGATTTTTTTTAAACAAAGACTTTTACGCAAATTTAAAACGCGAATGAAGGAGTTAAATACGTTTAAATTGATATGTAATGATGTATTTTCAACGTAAAAGTATCATGAATGGGGACTATTGTGTCTAATACCACTTGGTGAAGTTAAAATGCTGATAAATGTACATTAAACTCATATGCGGTAACAATTTGATTACGTCCAATATCCGTGATAGGGCTACGCTTCTCGGACTTCGTTTCAGCTCAAATGACTGGAGCTAAGGAGGGGTATTCCCCCTTGCAAAACCGAAGCATTGAAACAGGAACTACTCCTCTCCGGATTCCGATCATACCGTCTAGTCGGGTTCTGATCTGCGGTGGACTATTTTATATACACGCTTAATGTGATATTATTTACGCGCTTTTCCATGAGTTAAGGTGACGCATCACACCCGCTCGACAGGTCGGATTTGTGATGATTTCCGACCCCAGATTTTTTGTTTGAGTCTTACGTCATCAACTTGAAATTGTTATAGTAAAAATAATAGGCCTTTGCCAAGGGAGGCTCGTATCTGAAACATGAAAATTTGATCCCGGAGAATAATTAAACCATCGAGAAAACGGCAAGATGTAGGGTATATTTTTATAAAAACTATTATTATTATTGACATATCTAAAACTAATGGAGATGTATCAATCCCTCTTCTATCGGGATGCTAAGTAACAGCCGTCACGGTTGTAAGATATAATCTGTAATTGGTATATTTCGACAAGCTACCTGAATGGTTTTCGGCCATGATGTGCTCGGACGGTGATGCAATTAGTTCAGTCATCTTTCACAGATCTTATATAAGCGCTGCCTGTACTTACGCGCCGGAGACTTGGCTACAACTTACCGACGATTGTTGCCTTGTGCGAGAGTTATCCTGGAGTAGGAGACTCCTGACACCAAAACGCCTCGATCGGGTGCGAGTGGATCTTGTGGATTTTCGACTGAACTTTTCCTTACCACAGGGTATGATGCGTCGTCTTAATAGCTTTAATTTGATTAAATTGATTTGATTGGGTAGACGGAAATAACTATTATTAACGAATTTTTGGTATTTCGGATGTGCAGAGTTCAGCTGGCGATGGGAAGAGGTTAGGCTTTCGGTAAGATCCAGAGTTTTTATAGGTCCTCTGTAAATGCAGTAGCAAACACAAGATTCTTATTTACGGGGACTGAAATATTTGCCATGACATACTGTCCTGTGTTCCATCTCAGTATCCAAGGCCTGATGGGGCCAAATGCGTCTGTTAGATAAAAGTTTACCTTATCCCACAGGTGATCTCTTGAATCCTGGACACGTCACACAGGGAGGGGTTAACTAGAAAGCGTTACATTACAACACGGGCGCGTTAATGCATAAATGTATTTTCATGTATTCATGACAGTATTAAAAAAGTTATTCGTGAATGTAAGATGTAACTTTGATAACTTTCTCATCAATAGGAATGTATGAAGTTCAAGTAAAATTAAATATAATGGCTTTCTTCTCTCGTGTGAACACAAAATATACTACTATGAAAACTTTTTCGACGTATTTATTCCTTTTTTTGTTTCACAGATATTAAAGGGTTAAACTGACGGTAAATAGTTAACACTAGCGAAAGGTTCCCCTTTGAAACTCTGAAGGTGTGAAAAACACTAAATTTATTACATACGAAAGCCATAAAACCTGAAGAATACTGAGCGGTCTTCTTTGAGTCGTCTTCTGAGTGAATGAACTTAATCGCTTCCCTTACATATATTTACGTACATACATATATTTGCATTCAATGACTTATTTCAGTTGTGATAATCATTAATTATATGGGCGTTGAGTAACTTTAAACAGGAATGGAGAGTAGGGGTAGAATCCAGCGGATGAAATTGTCCAACGGATCATTTGCTGCAGCAGCCATGTTTATTTGACCAATTCATCCTCCGTTACGTGAACTGCGTTTTAGGCTTAAAGGGTAGCCAAAACCATTGGTTTCGGGTTTTAAATAAAAAATATAAGTTGATTCTTAGGAAAATTGTCGATTTTCATGCATGGATGGCGTTCATTGACCAGAATACCCCGTTCTTCTTTCGGGTAAGAAGAATGTAGTGACGTTATTATAGTTTCCGCCATATTAAAACAGATTGAAGTATCGAATCAGATGTGTCAATATTTGAACCAGTGTTATAGCTGGGTACTCTTCCGTGGTTGGGTTAGGATGAGATTTGTGCGGTTCTTAGTGTGACCCGAGAAACACCACGGGAAGGTTTCTCATTTTTCTTGATATAGGTAGCCTTTTTGTGTTGAATTTTTATTTATTTTTTCGTTTAATGCTTATAAACACTGGTCATCATTAAAGCATTGGTATCAGCTCATTAGAAAATAAACTTAAACATTATATTTACGGATTGGAGTTTTGAAAGTATACTTATTGGAAATTTGCATTGAATTTATCGATTACCCACCTAAGAAATCCATCATGGGGCCCTTAGGACTCTGGGCTCATTGGGGCCCATGGGACTCTAGGCCCTTCTTATACAGATATTCTCTCAACATGATATCATGGGCCTGCAGGAAAAAATGTTACTTAAAGAAGCGTGAATATCTTTTGAAAATAAAATCTTTGGTTGCCAAGGAAATATGATATTGCTGATTTCAGAGAGTGTGTGAGATTTTTCAGCTAAAAACATGACTTTCACACGAATACTAAACGTAATAGAAAATCAATTGAAAGAATTAGAATTTTCATTTATTCAGCCATCCGATAAACAAATTCCTGCCCTCTATCTTGAGTGAACGTACTTTTAAAAAGCAAAATATAAAACCACTGCACCGAACCCAATGATTAGCATGGACCACCAGAGGGGCCTTTGGGGGGCCTTAAGGGACCCTGAGGGCTTATTAATATAGCCTATATTACCTACAAATATATTTTCTATCTACATGTTAAATTTCAGCTCAATCGGTCGAGTGGTTTTTGCGTGATTGAGTAACAAACATACAAACGTACAAACTTTCACATTTATAATATTAGTAGGATTATGGACTACCTAACGATTCATTTAAATTATTGCTCCTCTCTTGGCAACGAAGAGAATAGAATCAATTTGTCGTAATTCTCCATTAATTTTTCGTATTATGCAGAACTTTCCCTAATTTTGTTTATTTTATTTACAGGTAAGATTTCGGCTCTTCAAAAAGGACTATATTTGCTGCACTACAGTTTTGATTGTGAAAACTGTCTTCCTTGACGTAACTGTGGATATTGCTGGTGAGAAGAGTAATGATAAGGAGAGATGGTGACAGTAGTCCCTTGCCAAGTATTGCCAAGGGCGGTTTATAAATAAGAGGTAAAAACTACGATACCTAGAAATAGCCTCACACTGGACATTCAAAGCATAATAGGCTTACACTTATCATCACATTGGTTACATCAATTGTATCAATGTATTGTACTTTTATATACATATTTTTTTTAATAGTAGAGAGTTATCTTAGAAAAGATTTTTCTCCATCAATGCTCAGTCTTAACTTAATTCAGGAATGATACAATTCAATATCTTCGAACCATCTGGTATATCGTCTTTATGAAAAATTTACGATCCTGGAAAATACGAGATGAATCCGTAAAACTTTAATGCAAAGTATAAATTACTGCTTCCCACGGTACACGCTGCAAATAAACCTTGGGAAATTAACCCAATATTTTATTCTTCAAATTAAGAATGAGCTATCTATTACTTTCTCTCTACTCATCATGTATGTAAGAGCAAAGAACATATTTTAAGAATAATAATAAAAGATAAACGTCGCACACAAGGAGAATACTTGATTTGGGGGTCATTCTGGCCCATCTCATAATGACTTGAGGTATCCTCTCCAAATGGAAGTGGAAAGCAGGTCCAAACTCTTTCAGACTCACTCCTCCCGCATGAAATATGGGAAGCAATAATAACAGATTTATAGGGAGATATGAGAAATATGGGATCGCCCGGAGATGGGAAGCAGACTTGGATCAAGGTCATAACTTGTAAGGTACAAGCTCATATTACAATTATTTTTTTTAATGATTCGAGCTTCTTCTCGACGCCGGAATTCTGCTGAAACGTGTGACGTTGAGGGGCTTATGGAAATTGGAAGCCAGTCGGTCGAAGAACGAAATAAAATTGCTGCTTGTTTAAAACCATGCGAATTATCCTCAGAATTTTTATGCGAAACGGAACTTTTCATTGAGTTACTAATAAGTTGTATCAATTGATTCAAGTAATCAATGAAACTGTGAGTAAAACTATTATATACGACAAGAATTCTCTGAGCAATTTTGGAATCGATTTGCCGAATGATTGGCGAGGTATCGCCCATTGAAATTGACCGTTATTACACTACAATGAATGACAAATAATGAATTTTGAGTATTACGTTTCTTATGATCAATAAATACTAACTTACCGTCTGCTCAACAACCTTGAAAATGCTTTATCATCCTATTAACTTCTTCCTCGCCATTGTCCGATATCGCATTCCTTCCCTCATAAAGTGTACTAAAAATTCATTCTCTCTTCCCTTGGAGTCCCCCACCTCTCTCTCCGTCATGTGCTCTCTGACAGGAAGTTCCTTCATAACATCTGGAAGGGCACTCTCCGAACAAATAACCTTCTTCCTCTCTTTCCATTTCGTGTTCCTCCTCGTTCCATACAAAATAGTTGTTCTATTAACATCCCCAAATTTTGTCTTTCCATATCCCAGCGTTCCTTATTATACCGCATTCCAAAAATTTTCAACCCCCTGGCTTCGCATTCACCTTCCCTTGACCTCTTCTCGCCACCCTCCGCATTCACATCCTTTCTTACAAGCCAGGTTAGCAAATTAGCCCCATCTACCCTGTTTACTTATCGCTAAGTCTCGTTCTTCTGTTCTTTTGTGTTTTCCATTTTCTGTTACTATTTTTATTTTTTATCAATTTTTATTATTTATTTGTTGGTCATCCAATGCTATAAGCTCAAGTGCCGCTTTTGGGTCTTGACTAAAATAAATAAATAAATTCAAGGTACCTCCAATAAAATGAAAAGAAAAGATTACGTATATTTAAAGCGAACCTTGCAATTTCTGAGTGATTGACCGTATATTTATTTTGTACGAGAAAATATAAAAATAAGCGCAAGGGAAAAAATACTTAGCCAAGTTCTGAATTACTCATAACAAATGAGTATAACTCAAGATAATTCCAAAAAGCTAAAGGAAAAGAAATTTCACATGTTTAAAGAGAGCCTCGCAATTTATGGGTTATCGACTGTATAATTATTTCGAACGAGTGTGTATCAAATTAAGCGTTGGGAGAAAAATACGTACCAAATTTCAACATACAGCTGTACTGCATGAATCATGCTAAATATTATTTTTCAAAGTGATATTAACTCGATATACTTCATGAATTCCTGGAATGTTTTATACTATGAAAAAGAAAAAAAACTTGTACTACGAAAAAAGCAGTCTCCCAGTCTTTTCGTTCCTGTGCTCGTAATACCATCAAATTCTCTTCCACCCTCTCTCTTATTCAGTTCCTCATCATTAACGCCATTCATAAGCCGTAGTAGCATATTCTTTGCATTTATATTTACAGTGTACTATATAGATTTTTGGCCGGTCGGGTATGCAGGTGTTCATTGGTCATATTTATTCCCAGTTGCATCTTTTTTCTTCTTCTTCAAATTCGTCTTCCAAATTAAAACTTAAAGCCTTGTACCCAATATTCTCTTTGCCTTATAAAGTCTTGTACCCAACAACAACAGAAGTGTTTTACTTGCTCAGTTCTTCTCCTCATTCTGCTACTATTGGTATCGTAAATTTGAATGCAAGTCTGAACTTCAAATGAATCCGCATTGTTACTGGGCCCTACTGTGGTCATTTATCCCTTAAGATAGGTCTAAATGAAAGCAATATAAAATCGTCAAGAAATTTACCCTTGCGGGACCCCATTCCGTCATTTATTCCCATAATTTATTTTTCATCTCAACATATTTCCTATCCTTCTTCATCTCATTCATGAATCCTGTTTCCTCTTCCTCAGTTACCCGACAAACTCTCCTTTTTCACAGCCGTAAGATTTCCTTTACCCCTCATCACCTCTTCCAATCGCTTACTTTGCCTCACCCGAAACTCACCGATAAGTCTCCTATCCACATCCATCGAACTGAGCAAATTCTTGTTTTTCTTCCTTTTCGCATTTCCGTAATTATTTCTACACATCCACCTTAAAAACATCTGCTGCCCGTTTAGTTATCTTATGTGCTCAGAAACAATGTTTCAGCAGCATCATCATCATTGGTCGTTCGATCCTAAGATTGGTTAATTGCAGCCCTCCACCCTTCCCCTTCTAATGCTAGTTCTCTTACCTCCTGGTATCTCTTCCAATGTACTTTCCTCTTTATTTGGTTCATGAACTTATTCCTGGGTCTTCCTCTTGGGACTTTTCCCTCTATTTTGACTTCAATTATGTTTTTCACAAATCCATAGCTTCTCAGGGTGTCACAAATCCGTGTTGTTCTTCTTTTCTCTATGGTGTACCATATGGTATTTTCCTCTTCTACTCTTCTGTAAACTTCATCATTTCTTATCTTGTCCATCCATTTTATCTTCATCATCCTCCTCCATCACCAGGTTTCGAAGGCTTCTTGTCTTTTCTGGTCAGCTTTTCCAATTGTCCATGCTTCCGATCCATAGAGAGTCACACTCAATACGAAGGTTTTCCCATAGTGTTTCCTAGTTGTAATCCTATCTTCTTTGAGCAGAGAAGTTGTCATTTTCACATGAACGCCTACTTATCTTGAGCTATTCTCCGCTCGATGCCCGTTGTACTTCTTCCGTCCCACGTTATGATGCTTCCGAGATAAGTGCACGATTTTCTGCATCATACAGCGCTATATGTCTTTAGATTGCCGTTTAAAATCCGCCCTGCCGCCGTCTTCCCTCTGTCCTCCCTCCTCTCTTTCCCGTCACATCGTTGTCCCAAAGCTGAAACAGCTGTATCTTATGTCTTTTTTTCCCTGATCCACTCTAAAAGTTTTACTCCCCGGCTCTCCCCACTCCATTCCACTCCCCTCCCTTCCCCCTTCAAACGCTTCGGTTTAGAGTTATATACGAGGATAAAATAGGGAAAAAATAGGGGTCTCCAATGTTTTACGAATTTGCATATCCGTTTATTTTATATGATATTTACATCATGTCAAGGTACTTTGAGCGAATTCTCATTTTACTCAGAAATCAGCGAATTTGGTCTCATTTTAAAGAAAAATATCTCATTCTTCTAATGACATAAACAATTAAACTCCTTACCACATTTCTTTTGGAGATATTTGCCCAAATATTTCAGCACTTTTACATGGGAAATGGTACGTGTATGCACTCCAGAGAGACATAATTTACAAAATGAGGTATTTTTAACACTTACACGTCGTAAAAAAAACTAACAGCGTGTAGTTTGTATGTTTTCTCAACTATATTTGAAAATTAATCATATTGCCACTGCAGTAGATTCTTGGGTATCGCAAAAAAACCTTCCGATTTGAAGGAGTTTCAAACGCACCGTACGAAAAAAATGAGTCAAATTAAAGACTTATTTTGATATTTTATTTTATTACTTACAGTTTCTGGCATATAAAACTATATTATTGCACCATCAATGATGCAATATTTAACTGATGTGTCCTAAAGCTGGTGAAATTAAAACGTATAATTCGAAAATGGTCTCTATTGTGACTAGGGAACTATCTCGCTCAGACTACCCTTAAGGTTAAATATTTGTATATTTTTCCACAAAATTGCCACTTCGGTCGATGCATTATTTTAGACGCTGTGACAGTTTTTGTATGCCCATGTCACACCAGCTCGCCGCCATGTCCTTGAGAAACCATTGAACCTTATTTTTCACCTCGTCATCGAAGCTGAAACGCCTTCCGACCGAATATTATTTTAACTTAGGAAACAGGAGGTAGTCCCTGGATGTCACGTCCGGACTAAAGGTTGGGTAGGTGATGAAGTTCCATTTAAACTCTTGCAGGAGAGTGACAGTTAGACGAGCGGTGTGTGGGCGAGCGTTGTCATGGAGAATGCTTAAGCCCTTGCTCTTTGCGGCTAGCGGCGACGAGCTGGAGTGACATGGTCATGCAAAAACTATCACAGCGTCCACAAAACCGCATCGACGAAAATGGCAATTATGTAGAAAAATAGACAAATATTAAACCTTAAAAATGATGTAAATATCATAGAAAATATTCGGATATTCAAATTTATAAAAAAATTTGAGTTGCGTTGTAACTGACTGCTATGAAACGATGACGCGTTTAGCGAGAGGTCCATAGCAGACACCTGAAAGATGCGGGAGGAAGGGATGGGTGGGGTGACGCTAGTGAGGGTGGGACGGGATTGAAAGGGGAAAGATCGGGGTAGAGGATGAGGACGCTCCCGAGCATTGTGGAGAAAGCCAAAACAAGGCGACAATATCACGTGCGTTAATCGATGCAGTCATCTTCGTGTGCGTATGCAATAGAGAAGCTGCCGGCGGAGAAAGTTTCCCACGGAGCAGTACACAAGGTGTAATGTAAGCCACGGTAAGGCTGCCGAGAATATTATGAAAGCCTATTCTGACGATGTATCGGCATAATAGAAATTAGTCTTACCTTGGCGTTGTTGGTGGGAATTTGAATTTTTAAACGAATGAATTTTTATCAAGTAAACAGTACTTGAAAATATTTTTGTGGAGAGTGGCAACATATGGATCAGAAACATGGAACAGTGAAAACACAGACCAGAAAATATTTGAGTTAGTCGAAGCGTAACGTTGGGGGCGGATGAAGAAGATCAAATGAACAGATTAAATAAGAAATGAAGACTTTTATCTACAAAAGGACCATATATAAAACCACACAGAAAAGAAGAGCTTTATGGCTTGGATACACATCTAAATCTACATACTACCCTGCGAGCCGCCGCATGGGCGTGTGGCAGGGGGTTTTAGATCACCAGCCATGTAAAGATGTAAGGTTTAGGTGGAGCTCAGTTTTTGTTGTGGTCGCATATTGTGCCCGGAAAGAACAAGTTTTTGAACCTATCTGTTCGGCGGTGTATTTCTCTTATTGTATCGCTTCTGTCAGACCTAGGGATGTAGTGAGGCGTCATGATAATATTCTATGTGCCGCTCTGAGACATACCAGCTGTGAATTTCTCAAGCAACCTAAGCCAAGCTTCTGAGTCTCTAGGGGACCTGGACTGAGGAACAATGATTCACAGAACGATATAATTGTAGGAAAAGCATCGACGAGCGATTTTGAAGGCTCATTCTCATTTACATGTTTTGACATATGAGGAGGGAAATATCTGGAGGAGAATAGCAGGATGCAAAGTACATGGTAGGAAGAGGTAAAGAGGAGCGACGAATAGCTGCGGGCCGAGATATAGGATATGACAAGCAACGAAATTTAAGAGCTAACTTTATTATAAGAAAAGAGTTATATTTAAGATACCTCCAATAACGTCTACTAAAAGAGATCAGACCAATTGAAAGCATACCTCGCAATTAATGAGTGAATGACCGTATATTTATTTTAAAACAGTGAATATAAAATTAAGCGTTGGGGGAAAATACTCAGCCTAGTTCAATACACATCTTCACTTAATAAATCAATCGAAATATTATTTTTTAAAGTTTTACTATCTCCAAATGGGAGAAGATAGGGTAGGGAGAAGTAATAAGACATGCTTCGTGGGTTAGTCAAATAGAGGTTTGTCATATACTGAGATATGCAAAGTAAATTTGTCCGTAGATAAGAATTTGCACCTATTAAAAGCTATAACTGTTCTACTATCTCTCATCTTAACCTGCCTTGCTTAGTAGATTACCTTTACAGTAATAATTTTTAATTTACATTTTCAATGACTGGGTGGCATGTTGTTTAATTATTGTTTTACGTGCCTCCATCATTTTTCAAAGAGGTTTTGCCTGTCGGCATTTCTGAACCCTTATACAATGGTCCCCGTGATGTCAGAGTGCATCGTTCAAACCGCGTGAGTAGAATTGGAAACCATATTTGATGCTAAGTCCCTTTGTTACGAAATTGTCACCTAACTTAACATAAAAGTATATATTTGAAAATAGTTAATATCAATTTACATACATACATACACACCAATCACGCCGTTCCCTTCCAGGGTAAGCAGAGTCACTAAGTTTCACTCATAATTAAATATTTGTGTACCTAACTCTGCTTCAATAATTTCCTCCATACTGACCTATCCTTGCAAACATCTTTTCCTTCATTTACCCCCATACACTGCTTCATATACGCCCTCCTGTTTTTAAGACTCCAAATATTCCTCCTCCTGAGAATTTCCTAAACCGCATTCAACCACAACTTTCTCGGCTTCCTCTACCCCTCACACCATTCATTTCACTCTTGTATATCTGTTTCGTTATTCGAAAAATCATCCATTCTCTCAACAGGGCCAAGCCAACGAAGCACACTCCTTTCATATATGCCCATTACTGGAGCATCTAACGCACATTCATTTATTACCCAATCATTCCTGACCCTATCATTCTACTTTTGCCGCAAACACTCCTCAGATAACGGCGTTACCACATACCTCATACCTCATACCCACGGCGTTTAGTCTACTCTTATGTCTATCCTGACATACCCATGTTTCACTGCCATACAATATAGTGGGGAGACGTACAATTTTATACAAGACGATTTTTGCTTCCATAGACAAGCACTCATTCCTTGTCATAGAAATATGATAATGTTAATTAAATTATGTTAATTCACTAAAATTTCAGGGTTCTCTTATGCGTCCATTCGTTGTTTGGCGGCGTAATATGATAATGTTTATCAAATTATGTTAATTCTCTAAAATTTCAGGGTTCTCTTACGCGTCCATTCGTTGTTTGGCGGCGTAAGTGTTTCCGGTAGGTAATTTTTCCTTTATCTTTAGATCAAAAGACGCCTCACTGAAGCCGTTCTGTGAACTGATGACGCCAGTATAAGTGTCATCGAAACCTTTTCCTCTAAGAAACAAACAAGATGCGGAAGTTGACTAAAAATATAGAGATCCGACAAGAACACCTAGTAGATCCAACGATGGGGTAGTTTTTTCAAAATAGAGGACGCCTGGTTAGGTATCACTCCCTGCCGCAAACACAACCTTGATTTGCCTCCGTTTACACTTACAAAATACTTGCAAGCCACCTTCAGGGTGTAGATCATGGTGTGTTTCCACATCAGGTTTGCCAAGCTCGCCCCAGGGAACAATGGAGGGTCAAACCGGAGGGGAAAGGCCTACGCTTTTTAGCGAACTAATGAGAGGCTA
Organism: Ceriagrion tenellum; assembly: GCA_963169105.1. NCBI lineage: Eukaryota > Metazoa > Arthropoda > Insecta > Odonata > Coenagrionidae > Ceriagrion > Ceriagrion tenellum. The sequence continues at coordinate 50,790,870 of OY720636.1, read as the reverse complement.
ACACGAGGTTTAGGGGCTCGGTAATTATGTTCAATATTATTCTAAACACGAATTGACAAAAAAGACAAAAACAAGTGAATATCATAACCGCACTATGCAACAGAGTATAAAGAGCTGAAACCAAAAAGAATCAAACAGACTTACAATATGATTACTATCTCTACTAATTAATGTAGGTTCACTTGCATCTTTTCTTCAATGCTTTCACACTCAATGGAAAGGACCCAAGTATCTCTCCAGGTAGCTGTTTTCCATCTTAATGCCTGTTCTTCAGGATTTTAATGTAATCCCAAACTTATGGTTATTTTTACCATTGAACGTTATTGTATTTTAATCCCTTACTATGCTCAGCTCAAGCTACTTCGTTCATTATTATGCTGAAGACCATATTATTTTCAAACATAACTTATGTCTACAAACATACTATTATTCAACATCTGGGTTATCATACTGATAATTATTACCAGTACTCATAATGTAAAGGTACTACGGGAAATTTTATTTTTAATGTCTTTATTTGGGTGACTTTCAGCTTTTTTTTTCAAGGGCAGGCGTGACGAAATCGGCTAAAGGCTAACCAAAGGCTCGTGCTTAAAATTAATACAGTCGGTACTACCAAAATCGAGAATTGGATATAAAAATAATGCTTCAAACATGAAGATTTAAATTGAAAGAAGGATATATTTATTTGAGAAGGAAAAAATCATGTTAGGCGTATCTAACGGGATGAGGCGATAATAAAAATTCTAGACTATTAACCCTGCCAAGGTCACACGCAATATAATAGTAATCTACAATTGGAAACTAAGAAATCCCCAAAAAGCCACTGGCACTTAAAAGTGAATGGTTACAGAGTAAGTAGGCTTTGAGTGGCACGAGCGCCGGTCGCGAGTGGTGTTTACAGGGGTGCCCCATGAAGTCCGTGAATTACTACTGACATCCGCGCGACCTACTACGTGAATATTTTTGCCATCCTATTTGTTAGTTTTATTTACATTTTTTTTCCTTTCATAAAACATAAAAAATAAAATGGAAGTACACATCTTTCTCACGTTTAGATTCCAATGTACTGATAATTGATTCAACATGAACTTTATGTTTGATTTCATTTTGAAACCAACGTGCCATTTTATCTAAGAATAAGCAGAATTTTAAAAAATGTAAATTATGAATAATTTATGAGACTTGATTATTTTTTCATGAGTCATAACAAATAATATCAATACGACCGCATTAAAAGCTAAATAAGGAAAAGTTGATTAAAATAACACATTGTTATTATTATTTTAAACTGGACAATGCACGTAATCAGTGTAGCCAGTGGCCAAATCAATGGCAAGGTGGGAAGATAACATGAGCAAGGATGCAAGAGACATACTAAGGATTAGGAACTGGAGAGAACATTCAAGACACCGAGATGGATGGAAACGGAAAATTGACGAGGCTGAGGCTCAACTTGAGCTGTAGCGCCATTGGAGAGAGATATATGAGGACCCCAGAAGTCAAGGGGTCTAAGTGACATTTAAAAAAAAAAACAAGTTAGGTACAGGAATGGGATGTGAAACTATAAATATTTTAGGTGGGAAAGGGATCCAAGTGATTTTCTTGATAGGCGATGCTATCTAGGGTAATGCCTCTTAACTACTTAGTGGGTTGTACCAAACATTTTCAACTTAGACTCAAGTTTTCTCAAAATGACGATTTTGTTACTTAGACCCCTTGACTTCTGGGGTCCTCATATGTAATCCAGGCGACCACTTTAGTAAGTAAGCAAACGCTGCACTGTTTAACAAAAATACACAACCTAATACACTTATGGAGTACGGCGTAGACTTCATAGCTACCCATACACTCACCAGGACGAAGCGGAAAATCCGAGCTTTTGGGTTGCAGTCTCCTCCCGAATATATATATATGGATCTCCGGATACATAGTGCCGCGGCCCCTTGGTTATACCCACGGCCCTATCACGCGCTCACTCACACAAGCACCTAACGGTGGTCACCCCCCGTCTCCCTCCACACCCCTTTATCCTTCCCCTTCCTCCCCACCGTTCCGTCCCCTCCCCCCGTTTTTTTCATACCCTATATTTATGTAAATGTGCCCGTCGATCTGGACGGGCTCAAATAAGTCGGATAAAAACCCACCGCGACGGACTTCCAACACTGGAGCCTATAAACATTGTGTTTCCCCTCACCCTTCCTTCTCCTCTCCTCTGCCTTTTTGGACAGCAGCGAGACGCCCGGGCAAGAGGCATCTCTCGCGGAAGCGGGCAGGCAAACCGAGCAGAGGGGCGAGGGAAGGGTATGCACAAGAATTGAGGGATGAGAGAGTCTCCTCCTCACCCTCTTCCAAATGAGACCATCCACTCTTTGGTCCCTAACTGATAAAAGTCGGTTTGATCCTCTGTCGACCTTGCGTCATTCTAACAGCTGATTGGTATAGTTCCGGTCAGTCCTTCCTGAAACTTTCTTTTTGAGGTAAACATCCATCAATCCTCCATGCCAATTTTTTCCCATTTTCACACACTAACTGTGCAACCCTACACCTGATCAGCCGAGAGATCTTCAAGCGCGGTTTGTGTTGCATTATTCCGTATAATTTGTACTGAAGAAAATATATTCCGGAGAGAAAGAAATGCATCAATTTTCTTTACTAGATAAAATATTCAATAATATTGTCGGTGCATTGTTTTTAGAAATTATAGTAGTTTTCATTTTAGTAAACTATGTAATTTTCATTTAATGTAAAATATGTATGGTAGTTTTCTTTAGTAAACTATGGTTAATGCTTTCCCTTCATTAATTTACGCTGGCGAGGATTTAAAAGAAGGATGACGTCTTTCCGTGCATGATTAGCAACTTACACGGTACGATGTGAAACAGAAATTTCACAAAACTAACCTCACATGTGAATACTTCAATTTGTTGAAATGGAACAGTCGCCTTTGATTAACTGGAAATTAATCTTAATATTGAGAAGTGAATTGTGAGATGTTTTATCATCTTTGTTAGTGGTTTTCCTGTCGGTCTCCTGCCATGATGGATGTTGTCCCTTACAATGCAGGGGAGTCCGTCCACACTCGTTCTACCGACTTGTTCTGTCTTGCATCTCATTCGTTCTCTTGCCCAACTGACGTCATGTTTTCCTGCTGCCTAAACTTGATGTTTCTTCATATCTCCAAGAGTTTGTTGCTCATAATCATTCTTATCACCGGCTCTTCTGAAGTACACTACAGTCTTTTGCTGTGCATTGTATCTACCCTCGTGTCTGCTCCATCTCTCATGATTGGTCTTACACACGTTATTCATACGTTTGTTTTGAATGCCGAGCATTTGTACCTATTTTTATAGGTGCGCTTTCAGCGCCTTGAGATTAAGGCTGCCTTGACACTCGCGACCTGTTTTGAGGGGTGCTGGATCTGAAACGTATGGAAATCAACTCCGCTGTTATGTTATGCGAAGTGAGGTGTGGACTACAGAAAACGGAATGGATTCAGCCTCATTTATTTTTTTCAACTCGCTATTCCGTTTTTCAGATCCCTCCCCTAATGCTCTAAACTGACTACACACAGTGAGCGAAAAAATCAACAAAAAGGTGGCCAAACCCTCTTTTTTTGAGGTTTTTCAACGAAAAGCTTGCACATAATATAGTATTGAGTGATAATACGTATAGTCTTATCTTCTATTCGCACACTTGAAGTGTTCCATGGGGAGTTTTGTAATCACACCTATGTTTTGAAGTTGCGCGAAAAAATGGGTTTTCAAAGCAATTCTTCGATTGAAAAGCGAAATGCTTAGAGAATTTTACTTTTTTTTATTTATTCAAATTTTGTGATCCTCCCATTCAATACACATTTTTAAAAGAATAATTAGAAGATCCCAGTAATTAATAGCATGAAATTTATTTATGTTGCTAATTTACCTAAGAAACCGAGATCTTTGGCTGTTTTCGACAATATATCGTAGAATCGTCCCATATGATGGTTTACAACTCAAAAAGGTTCTTAAAGATATTAATACTTATCATATGGGGCTGAATGGGAATTGTTTTTGAATATTTCGAGCAATTATAATATTTCAATGGATAATATTTTTGCATGCATTACCATAATTCTATTCCATATCGAGGTAGGTAAATTTTATTAGGCTAAGGAAAATGGCTCAGTTGTAATTTTTCCTACGTAATACCTTTTCCGAGCATACCTATTTCGCTTCTATTGTATCCCTGCATCGCTCCATACACACTCTTCTATTCTAAAACTATGAATTACTAGTAATTTCCCTCCTCTTGAGAGTCTCTACCACGACTGTCACCTATGATACATCAAATCAAAATCAAAACACATCAAAATTTAATGATACCAATTTATTTTCCTCGGTTTTCCGCTTCTGCAATCACCATTCACTCCACAATCACTATTCGACTCCGATTCATACTTCCAACATATCCAAGCGAATGAAGTACACTCCTTTTATAAATGTCTCTTACAGGATCATCCAGCTCACATCCTCTGAAAACCCATTTATTTCTTAACATATCCGTTTCCTTATATCGTAAACCCATCTCCTGTACCCTTTTCCAGTCGTATTTAACCAACTTTAGCTTTTATCCCGGCATATTCAAGTTTTACTACCATATTATAAGGCCGGGAGTAGAACATGGGTATTCTGCGATGTTTGCATTTTTTTTAAGGAAGGTTATTTATATACTCTCTGTGCAAAGTCGAAGCGATATTAACTTGATTTCGGTAATCAATAAGGTATATTTCAGTGGCATTGTGGGCCATGTCTCTTGCATTAAGTTTTTTTGGGTGAGGTAGATTGGAGTTTCACGGTCTTTGACATTTTCTTGACGTACCTAAATCTGACGGCCCTTCGTGAATCCGAAATAAAGATCGATATCGACTCTACTGTAACTATAATAGGAGAAAGTAATGTTTATAAACAATTTCACAATTTTCTGTTATAATTGACAGATACCAAAAAATTAGGCCCGGCACTGTGAACTGAGAACTATCATGGTTGAGAGAGACCCAATTTTTCGTCCTAGAGTTTAGAGAAAATTTACAATTGAGTGGTGCTGTTTTGAGGCTTATATCGTTTCCTGTTACTAGCGGAACGTCAAGGAGGGGATTTTGAATCGCAGTCTTGGAGCTCACAATGAATACATCTTACGGTGGTTGGAGCGATTTTCGTTTGTGTACAGATTTGCGTAAAACTTTTCACACAGTTACTAAATAATTATATATATGGAGAGAATCGATAAAAATTTAATGATACCAATTTATTTTCTGGGAATTTAATGTTATTTAAACATGTTTCCTTATGACACTTGGGATTATTTCGAGATAATTTGACGACATACGCACAGATATTCTCCGAAACGCGAAAACAATGCGTTTGATACTATTATAATGAATGCTATTAAATGTCAAAATATCATACCGAACACATACACGTAAAAAATACGGTTTTTGCTTAAATTTCGAATTCCGTGCCGTATTACCAACATTTTTATAGCAAAAATTTAACAAATTATCACACCATTTATACGAAAAGATGTTTGACTATTTCTCACGTGTAAATAGCTGTACTTAAGTGAAGTGCGGTCCAGGGATTTAATTCTGAGTTACTAAAAAAATATTTAAATTGTACACTCAACGGCTCACGATTCGCGCTTCAACCACCTTAACCTCTGAAAAACCGGCCCAACTTGGCAATGAGTAATTAAGGATGGCGGGTATCAATCTCGCGACGAACTTAAGGTGAGCCTATTTTCACTACACTGACTGTCCCTAGAATAATATAATTGATGTATGATAACGTGAAACGTGATGAGTTTTCTTACGACAAGTATTTGCTTCCAGCTTTAAAGTGAAATATTTTTACATTTTTTATTGTATCTAGAAGGCAATACTGGTAGCATAGGCACTAAAGATCTGACAATGGCCATTTCAATGCTCCCATGTGCCGATTTCTCCTTGAGATGGGTAGTAGGAAAGGAAGATATATTTACGAATTGACTTACACCAATTTCTCATAAATTCAACATTTTCCGCACAGCAAACGTGTTATTACTATTTTTAAGACTATTAAAAATATGGTAAATCACGGATACTAAATTCGGCAAAATTGGCTTCAACTTGACTCACGCCAAGTCGAAGCTCCCCTGTACTTAAATAACTCTATGTACAACCAGTGCAAGCAAAATCGGGTCAATCATCAGTGAAAAGCTTTCTCTCTCCATTTAAGTCGTAATAAATTCGTTCGATTTCGACTGTCGGCCCATATGGGTCCATTATAAATATCGAAGCCCATCCAAATATTCGCAAATATCTCCGCTATCGGTAGGAAAACAGTGGATACATGCCGTACAGGTCTAGATCTATCTCATGAGTGGATATGAAAAAAATACTTCGGGGTCGAGGACACAAACTTTATACAACTCGCGTTGAATCGCCCAGGATTATTTTTCCTCAAATATCCAGCATCCAAGGGAAAAAGAAAATGAGACTTGGAGAAGGTTGTTGATTATTTCTCCTTGATTTGTAAGCCGAAATATGAAACAACTGAAATAAATTAGGGCGTAACCTGGAACTTTCCTCCTACCATAAGTTTTCTCAATGCTGCGCAGTGATAAAGTACGCTTTGTCATAAGCTTTTGATGCTCTTTTGACCTTCATTTTATCTCGTACCCGCCTGCGAGCTCCAGAAAGAATATAGGGGAATAGGCATCGTAAAATTCAAATGTTTATGATTGAAAACTGAAGTTTTTGGCACTGTGATCATTAGTTACCCCGATACAGTCCAATCATTGATATATGCTGTATTATCATTTAAAAATAAATGAAGGTTTTAAAATGTGAACATTACCACGAAATTCAGTCATAATCTCTAAATATCTCTATAATTTTTCTCTCAATTAAATTGGTTTATTTCTGTGAGTTGATTATTTTTCCAAAGCGTAATAATTTTTAAGGTTTTAAAACACTTCACACATGCATTCCAGAAATATATACAAAACTAATCCATTTAATAGCGTTAAAATAAATTATTTGAAATCACCAATCAGTAGGTGATTTAGTGATGCATTATGTATAACTACCGTGAATTCAAGTTATCATTAAATTATTGCGGAATAAAATATAATTAACGCATTGGCATCAATGCGCAATAGAGATATGTAGCTTAATAGTTGGTGAAGTTTATAAAACTGTTCTCATTAATATTACACTTAGACTCACCCTTAGCAAAATCGAGCCTTATACCTTCAGTTTGGATGTTTCGGTAGTATCGTGGTTATCCTGATTATCTGAATGGCTAATTCATGTATTATCAGCGTATTCATACCAATCCAATTAATGCCTTTCTGAACTAGAATATGTGGGACGAGAACGTTAGGCTATGTTGTATATTATTGTTGCCGTTTTAGGAAGTGTACAGTTTAAGTTAGAGTCCATCAGTCATTTGGATAGTTTACAACTGCCTACATTGTTTGAGGGAGTCACTGACTCTATGTAATAGACGCATCGATATCTGCCAAAAATATAAATCCAGCCAAAAGGAACGGCCAACCGGGTTGAATGGAATTTTCGTCTTGACTAGTTCAAACCAGCTCGAGTTTGAAAATGTTAATGGACTTGGTCATTCCTCGTGGGCTTCTGAATTGAAAATGAGTTGCGTCATGTCGCGCTATTTATTTTTAGTTCTCAACGAATTAAATGATACCGTATTTGTGTCGCGGCTCTGACTGATCAGTGCTTTCAAACGCAGAAGTCCTTAGTTCAATTCAAAGGTCAGGCGTTCACTTGTTTTGATTCCTATCCTGAGAGTCTTCGGTAGTAAGTTGAGTACATCACGGCACAAATGACTGTATAAGAATGCAAAAATTATCATGTACAAAAGTGAACTCCACTTCTTTTTATAGTATGTTAGCAACATTTTTCATATTCCTGGAGAAGTAGTGAGCGGCTTGGGTGGAGTAAGTGTGAGTTTTCTGAGAAGAGTTCATAATAATCGCCCGAAAGAAAAGGTTAGAAATGGGTGCGTGATGAAAGCGGAATAAAATGTAGTTATCTTTAGTAAGTATAGATACGTGCGGAAGGAGCGTACTTTTCTGGTTTGGCCATGTCGAGAAAAGCCTCCCTGAATGCTCGTGGGGCCCCGAGTAACGTTTTGCCAGGCCCGGGGCAACTTGCCTGGTGTAGCCCCAAACAGATATGATCTGTGCGGCCCTGGGCAATTATGGATTACGAGCCCAAAAAAATGTAGTGATTAGTGCCCTTTTTGACAAAAACAATCCCCAGCATGGTTCATTATTACTTGAAATTCATTTAGTAAGTTTATATATGCCATACTTTTCAATAAAACTAATAAATTTTGCATTCCAAATGTGGAGTATGAATCCTGAATAGCACACAAATTTGCGTATCTAGATATAAAAAGCGACGATCAAGATACACTGACCAAAATCAGATAGTGCAATGTGGCGGTCATACCAAATTTTTATCGTTTTATTTCTACATTCAGAGATTACCGAGTTCCTCTAAAATGCGGGTCCCTCGGAGGAAAGAGGCCAGAGGCAGTTGCCCTGCTCACCTATGGGTGGTATTGCGTCGATATAAAGGATAAAGACGGTATAACGAGTAGACTTGAGTTAAAGTAGTAAATATTGTTTGGGAAGAGAAAAGACTGAAAATGTCACAGGTGAATGTTGAGGAAGTAATTAGTTGCAGAGGAAGGAAAGTTTGGGCCTTATTAGATGAGATTTTGTGGATTAGGTCGTAAGATCAGAAGGGGGTGTACCCAGCAGTGGAAGAAGGTATATAAAGCAAATGAGAAATGCAAGGATAATAATAATAATACTAATAAACTCGTTTATTGTTCTAGGAGTGAACTCCTTTGGAACATAGAAATGAAAAACAGTGGTGTGCAAGACAATTAATATGGGAATAAGCCAATCAGGAAACAAAAAAGGGAAGTTATCATATGAATTGCTAACAATAGACATATACAACATTATCATTTAGCAATGTAGAAAAAGAACTGAATTTCTTCTTCTAACAAAAAAACGAACATTAAACATATCAATAAACAAATAACACAACTTTTAAAAAGAAAATTTAGCTTAACAAATGAAAAGAAAAAAAAGGAACTGAATTGCTTCTTCTTACGCAACAATGGACATTAATCACATCAATGAACTGATAAATGAGTTATATGGTCAGCATTCCGGAAAGTAAGTGTGTCATAATCTTTCTCTTAAATATTACCAGTGATGCACTGTCTTTTACCAGTTTGGGCAAGTCATTCCACAGCTTTGAGGCAACAACTGTAAACGATTTCTGGACTGTAGCTGTCCGGAACTGGGGGGTTAGGATAGGCAGATTAATGGATATTATTATCGCAGAGTTAGGTTTTAAACCCTCTCTCCGAGATTTCAACTATTTGTCCGACCCTACCCCACAGGGTAACGACACAATGGGTATCCAAGTACGTATTAATTCCTTTTAAGATGAGAGCAGTAAGAATGGGTTTCCTGAGAAGTGTTTTCAATAATCGGATGAGGGAAAAGGTTAGAAATGAGTGCGTGATGAAAGGTGGAATCAAAGATCTCTAGTGAGTATAGACTAGTTTAGTATGGAGTAAGTATATGAGCGGAAGGAGACCGCTTGGCTGGTTTGGCCATGTCGAGAAAGGGACGCCCCGAGGGCTCGTAGAGCCCCAGGCGAAGATACAAGGCATTTGGGCAAGGCACATTGAGAAGTATAATAGAGATTCTCGCAATTGAATAATAGCCTTATGTTAATTGAGTAAATACTCTTCACACCCAGATGCCTTATTTCACCCGCCAGTGAATATGGCACATTTTGAAATGACAAGGTGGAATTTCATATAACTCCAATCATAGGCCTCTATTTTTTCATATGCTTCACAATAAACATGCTTTTTCAATCAGTTAGAAACATATTCGGGATAATCAGACATTTTGGGTCGATGACATGATTAGAAAATCACGATGTTCATCCTCTAAATTCAGTGCCCTTCGGGTGGGCAACGGTTATACTTTTCCCTTGAAGAATTTCTCTGAATTTCACCAGTCAAAACTATCTCAAATCCCAATGTGTGTACATTTATGCATCAAAATGTATTATGAAATGTTTAAGCGTGTCCCATTGATCATGTAAACTGATGAGTAGGCTTGAAAAAGAATGAGAAAATTTACTCTTCTTCCGTTAGCCCCATATTCGAACTCATTCGTCAACGGAGGTAGTGAAATATTATCATTATAAATATGATAATTTCAAATGAGTTCATTTTTATTAGGGTTTAATATAAAGACCAAGATGCTATTTTGCTTGTATTGCATTACATATGGCTCATTTCTTCACTGAAATTGTTCTCAACAAAATAAAAGCATTCCTCATAGAATTGGCGGCGATATAAATAATCCTTGTTTTAATACAATACTATTACTTCATCCAGAATAACTAATATACCACATATAACTGTGCTAAATGATAGACCATTAATTTTATGTTATTTCTTTATTACTCTGAAGCTCTTTAAACGATGGCGACCTACTTGTTGGGTCGAGTAATTATCCTAGTTCTGACCGGGCATACGCCAGACTGTAAGAGAGAGACAGACATTTTCCTCTTATGTCGCCCTCTAGAGTACCTTGGATCTGCATTTAATGGTCTTTCCTGTGCGTCCAATAAAACACTGCATTTGAATATAACCCGTGTATCAAATTTGAACCCAAGTGTCTATTTACTAACGTCTTTCTAATTCTTCATTAAATTTTACTCGATATTTCAACTATTCGGCCGAAAGGTGTCCTACTGTTATGAATTTTTATATTGCGTAATGTCTTCATGACCGGGTATGCATGATGCATATATATAATAAATAGAGTATAAAGAGCACATCAGTTCCACATTCTGCAGCCCTTAGAGCAGAATTAGGCATACCAAAAACGCTGGCACGTAAACGTTTATAAATACATCATGATTTCCCTCCCATACCTCGAAATCATCATATGCAAATTAGCAGTTTTTGGTTTATATTTCCCTCCTTCGATGAAATTCTTCAGTCTCGGTACCCCTGTATAGAGTTAGGGTATAATGAGCGGACTGCGACAACTTGCATAATGTACGCATGAGAGCATTTAATGAGTACATTCTTTTTTCTCAGTCCCCCCCTCTCTCTCTCGGATAAAGGATTTTATGATCCTTAATAACATGGGAAAAAGCATATAAATTGACATCGCACATCTTCTCCTGTTGGATGAAGAAAAAATATGGAGGGCAGCGAATATATCATAAAAAAAGAGTCTGAGTCTCCTTCCCCACTTTGCGTACGTGAGTGGGAGAAGAAGGGGCGAGCGAGTGGATGAGTCCCGAAAAATTAAAAACTCCTCGCCCCTTAGTCCCCACAAATTCTTTTTTCCCCAGCGTTTTGTCGCTCGTCGTGAAACGGACCCGTTCACACAGCGACATTTCTAGCGCCAGGGCTGGTGAGGGAAGTAGCTAGCGGGAACTTTCTAAGCATACATCTTTCATCGTAACAGCGTGTCATCTATGGAATAATCTACCTGAACATATAAAAAATAGTCCCTCTCAACTTTTAAAATGAATTATTATAATGTATTATTTTCTCTTTCACAAAGTTGCTGTTGCATCCTTATATCTTGAACTTGTTTGCGGAATTTTGGATTCAATACATGTAACACTTTGGAGTTTACTTTGCAAACTTGTTAACTCTGTCTGATTTGTACTGTATAATTTTATGTACAAATGTAATGTATCATATATCTATTCGTCTTTGCCATTTTATAATCGTTATTTTTTTCTTATTTTGATTACTGTCTTGCATCACTATGTATACTAATATTTTTTTTTGTTCTTAAGGGGCATGACCCCAGAAAAATAAATAAATATTCAATTCAATTTAAATTACATTCCATCTACTGGCATGCAATAGAAGATGGATGTCATTACCTCGTTCTTTAATAAGGATTAGAACAGGATAAATCAATAATGTTTAACGAATCCGGTAATATCTTCCAAGTATTGATTACAGATATCAAGATATCAAAAATTCAATTCAGTTATATTTCCACAAAATTTATATTACCACACACCGACCAAGGTTTTGACTACTATATAATTTTCAGCCTTGACAGTTAATAAGTATCGTTGAAACCTATATTTGCGCATGGTAATAAAAACTGTGTGGCAATATATAGAAGTTCTATTATTTTAGATCACAATAATGGTTAATTTTTTCTAGCGATCTGGCAGCAAAGTCCTTGGGATTCACGCAAAATTCGAAAAATAAAATTGAATAAAGAAGGCGATTTCGAAATGGAGTATTGACTTTATTGATCCCACTAATTAGTGAGAAGATAAAGCAATTTTTCTCAATCATTTACTCTTCTGATTAATAATGCACATAATAATGATAAAAGAGTATGTTACTCACAACAAAGCATGGAAATAGCATTTTTATTACGAATTAGCCCAATTATAATTAATTAAATAATACAATCGTAACACTTTAATTGAAGGAAATACGATCTGAGCGTTTTTTTTATACTTAAGACAGTTACCCGCGCTTAATTGTCTCTGTGGCTTCGTGACTGCCTGTGGCTTTAGTAAAAACGGCGTAGTAATGTTACTTGACATCGGTGGCCATCATTCCATTGGACATAGCTGTGCGCCGTAATGCATGCCAACCCTGGAATAGTAAATTTTCATTGGTTTTCAGTGCTTAAAGCAGTACCCTCAAGCAGGAGAGGCCTTGACCAAATTATGGAATCAGCTTGGTCCGCGTGAACTCTTTCTCCATAAAATGGATGAAAGTCATATAGAATTAGTGATAATAGAAAGTGTACGCATTACTATATAAAAATGAATAAAAATGATTCATTATCACCTACGTCATTATTATGTTTGGTAGCAGCATCTGTGCGTGATTACTCAAAAATGTATGCGATAACAAGAACAAGAAATGACAATTAAAATTAATTTTAGGGGCTTCCACTGCAAATATGTGGGTTAAAATATATAAAAGATTTAAATTTTTTTCATACGGTTTCTAAAATTTCCACTTTCGGTGATGGAATATGTTAGTTATTGAGAACCAAAATTTGTGGCATAAAAACACCAATTATTCCACGGATATATTTTTAGAGCACACCTTTTTGTATTAGAAACCATACTGTAGAGATGCTAAGTGCTTACGCGTAATTATTTAATTAGTACGACGCGTGTCTAAGCTTTGCTGCGTCATACTCATTGCTACATCGTAATACGCATGCTTTTGGACTTTGCAGCAAAGCTGTGAAACGCGTCGTACTAATAAAATATTTGTGGAAACGTTCTAAGCATCTCTTCCATATGGAATTTATCATAAGATTCTTCCACAAAGTGATATTTGAATTCGTAATTTTTACACCTTTTTATAGCGATAGACGCTAATTGCAGCGACATTTTCCCGGAATTATCGTATTTCGAATCTATTAAACGATATCCGGCAAGATATTATGGAATATCATCGTGAAATTAAAAGAAAGAAACTTTGAAATGCCCAATCAGTTATTAAATCTCACAACGCGTTTTAACACTGAAAGCGACGCACCACACCCGCTCGACCGGTCAAATTTGTGATGATTTCCGACCCCAGATTTTTTGTTCAAATCTTACGTCATCAACTTGAAATTTTGAGAGTAAAAAGAATAGACCTTTGCCAAGGGAGACTTGTATCTGAAATATGATAGTTTAATCCCAGAGCATAAGTAAATCATCGGGAAAACGGCAAGATGTAGGGTATATTTTTATAAAAACTATTATTATTATTATTGACCTATCTAAAACTAATAGAGATGTATAAATCCCTCTTCTATCGGAATTCTTAGTAACAGCCGTCACAGTTGTAAGATAGAATCTGTAATTGGTATATTTCGACAAGCTACCTGAATGGTTTTCGGCCATGATGTGCTCGGACGGTGATGCAATTAGTTCAGTCATCTTTCACAGATCTTATATAAGCGCTGCCTGTACTTACGCGCCGGAGACTTGGCTACAACTTACCGACGACTGTTGCCTTGTGCGAGAGTTATCCTGGAGTAGGAGACTCCTGACCCCAAAAAGCCTCGATCGGGTGCGAGTGACGCCATCTTGTGGATTTTCAACGGAACTTTTCCTTACCGAAGGGTATGATGCGTCCTCTTAAAGCGTATCATCAGGTACAATGTACCTGATATACATCATCAGGTACAATACCTAATGATGACGCTTAAAGCGTTGAAACGCGTTGTACTAATAAATGAGAGGGCAATTCAAAGTATCTTTCTTTTGGCATCATATTTTGACTTCAAATTTCGCAGTTATTCATAAATATCTGAAGAACTTAAGGCGATAAAGGTCACAAGTTGAATTTGATATCAATTTTTCGCAAGTGTTTGCTTCTTAAAAACAGGTTTTCCTAAAAATGCCATTAATATTGGATTGAAAAATACTATTATATTCATCTTTCTCACACCACCCCTTTGAATACCAAGTCATTTCAAGTTTAATTTCCTAGAACAATAGAACGGAAAAATAATATTAAGTTCATTATGTCAGATAAAAAACACAATTTTCAGTAAGAATTCAGCATATGAATTACGGGCTGACGCACTGATTTTGCAAGGTTACGACTTTTCCATCGATTATTATAAATCACCATGCATTTACTTGTTTGCCACGGATTCTCCAAATATATATTATTAATTTCATGTTTTAAATTTATAATAATCCGCACTTTCGTTGAAAACTATGGTAAAATCGTCTGAACCAGTACTAAGTAACCAATGAATGTCTCAAGAGTTTCTTCCTTGAACTTTCGATCAGACGATATTCATGCCCTGTACGCCAACTCTGGTGATTTTGATCAAGCATATGATTTTGATCAAGGTTCAAAACTTCCGTCCAATGTTCCTCAGGAGAAATAATCATTCGCCTGGGATTGAGATTGGATTTTGGGGAGGCACCCGACAGCTGATGTTATTTGCGCCATAGGCGTCGGCATTAGCCTGCTCTTAGCGAACGGTGCCTAGGGGACCACGGTTTTACGTCTCAGCCAACAGACGGAGTACTGGACTTGAAGTGCCCTCCACGGGGCACTCACGTAGGGACCGGGTTTCTTCTGTAAAACATCCTCCTCTGCAGTGATTTGAACCTTGGCCGTATCCCCGTATGGTTATCCAGTACTCCAACTACCACACCAACCTGATCCCCTCATTCACCTGGACCTGAACTCCCTTTTAAAGAATCCAGTCCCGGCGCTACTCCCGAGACGACGTCAATCATACTGTGTGTAGAGCTAAAATAAGTCAATTGTATGCTGAAACTTGAAATGCTAAAGTTATATTTAGGAACTCCCAAGACTAACAGGGACGCCAGAATTGGCAGCAGACGGCTGGCGGATGAGGGGACTGACCATTGAGATGTATGGATAGGGTGCTTGCAACAGTGGTCGATTTAGAAAGCTGTGCGATGGTTGTGGCCTGTCCACCACATTTGCTAACCCCGGAGATATGAAAGAAGTGCGCTTCGTTGGTTTGGCCATGTTGAGAGAATGGATGAGAGTCGAAAAACGAAACAGATATATATGAGTGAAATGAATGGTGCGAGAGGTTGAGGTAGACCGAGAAAGTTGTGATTGAATGTGGTTGAGCAAATTCTTAGACGGAGGAATATAGGAGTCTTAAAAACAGGAGGGCGTGTATGAAGCAGTGTATGGTAGTAAATGAGGCGAAAGAGGTTTGCAAGGATAGGTCGGTATGGAGGAAATTATTGAAGCAGAGTTAGGTGTACAATTATGTATTAATGAGTGAAACTTGGTGACTGTGCCTACCCCGGAAGAGAACGGCGTAACTGGTATGCATGTATGATTTCCCTTTAATGCATACAGGCTGACGCGCTGATTTTGCAGTATTACGACGGTTTCAATCGATAACTTACGAGAAATCAGCATGTATGTATTTATAACATGGAATCTCCAAATATTTGTTATTTATTTATTATTTAAAATTAATAATAATTCGGATTCTCGTTTAAAACTATGTTTAAATCGAGTAGAATCCACTGCACCAAGAAACCAATGTATGTTCCCAGAGTTCATTCATTTATTGGGCACTCAATCCTAAGATTGGTTGACTGCAGCCCTCCAACCTTCCCAATCGAATCCTAATTCCTGCACCTCCTGGTATCTCTTTCTATGTACTTTTCTCTTTATTCGGTCCATTTCCTTATTCTTTGGTCTTCCATTGGGGACTTTCCCCTCTACATTGCCTTCAGTTACGTTCTTCACATATGTATGTGTCTCAAGGAGTGTCTAATCCATCTAATTCTTCTTTTCTGTATGGTGTCCAATATGTTCCTTTCCTCCTCAACTCTGCTGTACATTTCATTATTTCTTATTTTGTCCGTCCATTTTATCTTCAACATTCCCTCCAGCACTAGCTTTCGAAGGTTTCTATTCTTTCCTGGTCAGTTTTTCTAATGGTCCATGCTTCCGATCCATAGAGCGCTACGCTCCACAGGAATGTTTTCACATACTCTTTCCTGGTTTGTAGTCCTATCTTCTTTGAGCACAGCAGTTGCATTACAGCCCAATGTATTCCCAAGAATGCCTTCTTGGGCGTTCTTGGGAATAGCTTCGGCTATCTCCAAGACGATATTCATGCCGTGTCCGCTAATACGTCCATTCCGTCGCGCTATCGAAACAGAAGGTAAGGAAAGAGCAGGAATAACGAAAATGGTTGTTATTTCGGTCGTCAAGCTACAGTTTGATGACGTAATGCCCTGTCCAACTACCTCAATGGGACTGAAGAGGGACAACGGGGTGGTTTGGCTGGGATGAGAGGAGAATTGCAGGGGCGGCAAGATGTCGAAGACCCACTCCTTTCTCTCAAGACACCCTCACCCCGCCCAATTCTCCAGACCCACCTATTCGTCTCCCCTTATAAACCCCCCCTTTCCCGCTCTCTCGACCACCCCCCCCTTGCCCCCCGCGCCCACACCACTTAAGTCATTATATGCCACCCCATCCACTTCGCGAACGAATTTTTCGGGTGGTGTCTCATATAGGGAGCGGGAATGATCTCGCCCCCTCTCATGCAGCTTCCCTTCCTCCCGACCTCCCTGCCCTATACTGAACGCCAAAAACCGCTCCTTGTATCTCTCCCCTTCCGTTTCCCCCCCCCCCGCCATCAGGCTTCCCCTCCACGACAACCCTCCCTCCCACCCCACAAACATCCACTCACTCTCGCTGGCTGATGACCGCTTAAAAAGTTTTGAATCTCCCCTTTGCATCCCGCTTATAATTATCTGTAATAAAGTCCCTTTTCTTCGCAAGATCAATTTAACGCGGCCGCTGAAAACCTCGGACCTATCCATAGCAAATTTTCTCCTCTTAAATGGGTGGGGAAGGGAGGCGGGGAGGGAAGGGTTGAGGTCGATCGGACGATGGTGGAGCGACGGGAGCGATGCTGCGAGAGTGCGGTGGGGGAAAGAGAGAGAGGTAAAACAGTGATTGCTCTAATTCTTTTTTTATTCTCTCTTTTTTAATTCTTATTCCCCCTCTTTCTCTCGCCACCCTCATTGTTTTTACCGCGTGAATTGGAGAGAGACAGGGAGAGGGGGCATTTTGGAAGGTGAGGAGAGATAGCGGGGGAACGACGAGAGATGAGACTTGTTTTGAGAGGCCTGTATTGAAAGTGTTGAAGATTTAAAGGTTGTTTTTTCCCAAAATTTGTGGCCAAAACTAGGGTACACACTTGTGTGACTTATAAGTCAGACAATGCAGTTGAAACCTTGTGCCCTCGCTGGCTGAGACGGGCCAGCTAAGTGACTTTGTACAAGATATACTCCATTTCTCCGGGAAGGGACGGAAAATGGATGCCTTAGTGCAGCAACTGATCAACCTTGAAGACACCCAATAGCTGCTCAACGATGTCATATTCCCCAACCAATCCACTATGTTACGCATTACCCTGCCTCCCAAATAGCCTCATGAACACCCTCCCAGTACCTTCAAATTTTCCTTTGTACCATATGATTCCCACAACCCACCTTCACCTTGTTCCACCAACAAGTTTGCACCCTCCCCACCATCACTCCCCCAAAGTGAGTATTTCCCATGATCCTCTGTAATATATATATGGACTGACAACTGAGATTGAGTACCTGAAGACAGCTTGGCAGCCGAACCCGGTCGTAATTTTTAAATAAACAGTGGAAGTCACAAATATTATCGTGTTCACTATGACATCTTTCCACCTAGTGAAAGCTTCTTGTTTCGATATTATTTAACGTACCATTTTTCGCAGAATATTAAATTACTGTCTATTATTTAATATATATATAAAGGAAGCAAAGCTATTTTTCAGCTTAATATTTTTGCAACATGGGTGGTTGAAGTTAGTTTTAGTGACATATCTCTTCACAAAAAAATTCAATTAATGGCCAAGAATTACACCTATATTTATAAAACTTTCTTCCATCATTAATGCAACAATAAGTAAATCATACTTCTTTCTGCTCCCGAAATTTAATTATAAAATTTGAATATGATCTCTGCTATGACCCAAAAAGGCTGGCCCGTGCTTCCCGTAAGGCGGCTGAAGCAATTATCGATTGTGTACAAATTTGAATGGAACTTTCCATCATATTCGTCGGTCGTTCAATCCTAAGAGAGGTTGACTGCAGCCCTTCGCCCTTTTCTATCTAATGCTAGTTCCCTTACCTTCTGGTAGCTCTTCTTATGATCTTTCCTCTTTTCTTGGTCCGTGAACTTATTCCTGTGCTTTCCTGGGATTGGATGGGACTTTAGGAAGGTGACCGTCAGCTAAGGTCATTTGCCCCATAGAGGATTGGTACGGGAGGAAGGGTGGATAGAAACCCGGCGTCGGCATTAGCCTGCTTTTAACGAAAGGCGCTAAGGGAACCACGGTTTAACGTCTCATCCGACAGACGGCGTACTGTACTTGAAGTTCCCTCCACAAGACACTCAAGAAGGGATCGGGTTTCATATGAAAAACATCCTCCTCTGCAGGGATTTGAACCCTGGCCACCCTTCCATTGACACCAAAAATTTAACCCCTTACCACATTACTTTCCGAGATTTTTGAATAATAATACCACCCATTTTTCAAGGGCAATGATAGGTCACGATCTCCAGAGAGACCTTATTTAAAAAATGAGACATGTGTAACACCTAGATCTCGTCAAAAAATCAACGACGTTTAGTTGATGTGTTTTTTCAACTATTTTTGAAAATTAATCATATTGTCATCGCAGTAAATTCTTCAAGATCACAATAAACTTTCCGTTTTGATGGAGTTCCAAACGTACTGCGTGAACAAAATGAGTCAAGTAAAAGACTTATTTGGATATTTTCATTTGATTACTTAAAATTTCAGTCGTATCATTGTATATTATTGCACCATTTATTGTGCAATATTTAATTCGTGTGTCTCACAGCTGGTGACATTAAAAGGCATAATTCGATTATGGTCTTTATTATGATTAGAGAACTATCTCGCTCGCACTACCTCAAGCGCGGTACGTAGGGCGAATTTCCTAACGCCAGGGCAAGAAATGGCTGACGGTATCTTTGAGCAGTTGAATCGTGTGCCATGTAGTTCTGGCACGCTATGGAATTGCCTACGATTGTCTACCTCTTGTAAGCATTAGAGTTAATTTGATTTTTCCAAGAAAGCTACATACGGACTCAGGTTTCGACTGTATTTTGTTCAAATTGTCGGTCTCAGGTTGATAGGATTCCGAACTTGCCGATTGGCAGCACTAATGTTCTAAGAGAGGCAACATTTGGAACCTAAAGCACATAAAACTATTTTTGAATGCGTAAAGTGTTATTAGCAGTTTAGCTAATATTGATTCCGTAGAGTTGAAAAAATGGAAAAGTGAAAATGCGAATAGTTAAAAACCAGTACAAAATTCTAGTTTGATTGCAGAGCAGTCTGTATACAAAAGCAAGCTCTTATTCTTTTGATTCCACCGTCAACACGCACGAGATAGGAGAATACCGTACTCATAAACTGTTCTGGGATTCATCTATAGATCTGGCAGCGAAGTTAATCGCATTTTTAGCTTCATTTTCCCGCGAATGGAGAAA
Source organism: Ceriagrion tenellum (assembly GCA_963169105.1). Classification (NCBI taxonomy): domain Eukaryota; kingdom Metazoa; phylum Arthropoda; class Insecta; order Odonata; family Coenagrionidae; genus Ceriagrion; species Ceriagrion tenellum. Next base: position 50,770,681 of record OY720636.1, on the reverse strand, counting down.
TTTAGGATGCTTTCCATTTGAGCATTGGCGCTGATTCGTTAAAAACTGAATTGGTTTTGGTGCTTTCCAATTGTCACCGTGACGTTAGCAGCGCGGCGTTGGTGTAAACACATTCGGACTTCTGATCCATGCTAATCTGCGTTAGCAAACCACTGTAGTTATGGCAGGGAAATATGTCAGGTAGATAAATGAACGCCTCACTGAATAGTTAAATGGGGTGGATCTCTCATAAAAGAATCAATGACACGATATTTTAGCCATTTAAGTTTATATTTTGTCTCCTCTTAAAAGTATTAAACGACTTTTTTCACGAGTAACAATAGTAAAGTAGTCTAGTCTGGCACAAATAGAATAAAATTTGACATAATAATTTATCTTTATAAATGTTTTATATTACGTTCACCCTTATCTGTAGAATAAAATGGAGTTCAAACCATGGTTATTACAATGAATGAACTTTGAAGCCACTATTTTTGCCTACTGTTCCACCATCTTGGAAATACAAGCACAGATGCGTTCCAATCGTCTTCTCCTGTGTTCAACTTCTGTGTTTCCATCTGTTTCGATATGCCCTAATCTCCGCAAAGCCTAGGAAAGCACACGTAATTTCATTAAGTGAACGATTTTATACAGAAGTTTGGTACGAATTTCGGGACTAGCCTCTGTATGACCATAGGGAAGTCACCCATTAAGTGTATAAACGTATGGAATTCCATAGAGAAAAAATTCATCCTGACTGGAATTCGAACGCGGATCCTTAGATATTGCGCCGGGTGTTTACGTCAGAATGACAAGGTAGCTTTAAATCAGAATACCAAAATCAAGTCCAGAATTTGTTTTCAAAATTATTGAACATATGAATTGAATCGAAAACAATATTGTCTAAATAATGATGTGCAAATTGTGAAAATACGATGATCCGCCTAGGAGTTATCAGGCTTAAAATCGAGTCTACAGGAGGTTGCCGCGGACAAAAGTGGCTTGCAGTGGCACGAGCAAGTGGATAGATGACATGATTTCAACACCAATCAAAGAGCGTATCGCGAAAACAGACGACTGTTCATTATTTTAAGTTTAAAATTTGCTGAACAGCTAGGAAAAATTATTACCAAACAACTGCGTGATTTAAATCAGGTACCTGTTATTCTTCGATTTCAATAATGAAGCTGCATCAAACATTTTTTCATGACAAACCTCCATTGGCGAAGGCACTCGGTGCAATACCGAGGGATCCGGGCTCGAATACCGGTCAAGGTTAACGACTTTTCCTAAGGGGAATTTAGCTCTTGCGTGAACTTACGGGTGACTCCGTAGAGAAAACGCTATACCAGGAATCCCCATAATTCACGAAAAAAAATTATTTCACTCCGCCAGGATACCAACTGGATCTCCCAATCACCAAACAGATGCGTAAGTCGGTTATTTCAGGCATTCCTATGATGCCGAATGATTTATCCACGATGGATTTCAATTCCCGTTGATGATTATCTTTTCACCCGTGTATGCGACTGCGTTCCATATCAATTGTGTATTCTCAAGGATTAGGCATTTGAAGGGAAAAAAGCACTTATATGTCAACTGAGGTCCATTGAAAATACGTCTCCTTGTTAGCTACGGGGCTGCACTCGTTGGTGGACTTATTAAATGAACAGAGTAAACATTATGATGAGTGTGAAGGCTGGAATTTTTATAATTAAAAGATAATAGGGCGCTCAGTGGAGCAGATGGAATACTTTTCAATTACTATAGGGTATTTTCATAAAAAATGGATTCAGGTAGCAAGGAAATAGAATAAAGAGTTTAACTTCATATTGCGGAAGGACGCATAGACGGAAAGGAAAAATGTATGTAGGGAATTTTCACCCAAGATATGGGGATAGGACGTCTTAAGGTAGTGCGAGTGAGATAGTTCCCTAATCATAATAGTGACCATATTCGATAAATACGATTTAATTTCACCAACTATGAAACACACGAATTAAATATTGCATTATTTATGGTGAAAAAAATAAATTTCCAAACATTGCATGTAACAAACATGTAGTTCGCATAAACCCCCATCGAAATTCGCCTTGAATGAAGATGGCTTGGTGGTATAACTGGCTAACACACCTGACCGGCAATTGGGAGATCCGGATTCGAATCCCGGTCAAGTCAAATGATTTTTTCATAGCGAATTTCAACCCTGGTGTGAAAAAAATAGTTTAACATGACAGAAATTGTAAGTAAACAAATGAAAATATCTAAATAAGTCTTTAACTTGACTCATTTTTTTCACGCGGTATGCTAGAAACTCCATCAAAACGGAAGGTTTATTGTAATCCCGAAGAATTTACTGCGGTGGCAATATGATTAATTTTCAAAATAGTCGAGAAAACACACAAACTACACACTGTTGTTTTTTTACGAGATCTAATTGTAGAGAATGCCTTATTTTTATTATAGCTCTCTCTGGAGTGCATACATGTACCATTTTCCATATAAAATGTCTGGTATTTTTTGGCAAATATCTCGGAAAATAGTAGGGTAAGTGGTTGAAATTTGTGGTGTAAGTGGAAGGGCGAGATATCATTCTTAAAATGAGACTAAATTCATTGATTTCTAGGAAAAATTATATTTCGCTCAAACTACCTTAAGGGAAGCAGGACTGAGGCACGGAAAGACATATGTACTAAGGAGTTTAGCTTCACGTCTAAGGAGTTATCATCACCAGATTGCATTCTATAAGATAATAAAACACTCTTTTCACCATTTGACGCTTAAAAAAAGGAGAAATGGGGCAAATGCTTGTTTTCAATGTTGATTTCAATTGTGTCGCAGAGCAAAAAAACCAAGTTAGTAAAAACTGTCAATTTTAGGATAGCATTGGAAGTGATTCAATGATTAATAAACGCAATAATTGATCTACTATATAATCCTTCACTTTTTAATTCAGTCATTTTACGAGAATTTTAGTTCCTTAGATTTATTTTAACCGCCGAAAAGGATATCCGGTGCAGGCAAGGCCACTTTCCCGGTATTGCTCCGCAGCCCTCCACCTCAACCATACTTCCTTTACGAAATCATTTGAAATTTAGGTGAATTTACATTCGCAATTTCGTTGAGTACCCACCCCCTTTGAGAATTATTGGTTAAACATAGCGATGCTAAATTTGGCAACCCTTATGTTTGAGGCACGTTTAAATCGTAAATAGTGAATATTCTCAAAATATTTTCACACGTGGACCCCTTATGTACTGAATTTCTTACCTTCATCTCAGCAAATGGCCTAATCTCCATCAATCACTTCCATAAAACCTATTCTTTTTCTTCCAAAACGATGGTTCAAAATAAAATGCTATTACTAATTCGTAATTTAGCTAAGTAATTTAGTATGAATATGTTAAGTAGTATCATTAAAAATAATAGTCTACTTCAGAATATTATGCAACATTTTACAGTCATATATATCCTAAATATACGGGATATAAGAACCCCTTTGGAGAAACTCCGTTTTGGGTTTAACGACTCGTTCTTAACTAACAAAAATAATTTGGAAGTGATGCAAGAGACGTAAAAACTACATTGTATTTGTGCTGGTATAGTTACAAAACTTCTGGTGAAGACGCATAGAGGATAAAATTTATTAAAACTTTTCATATTAAGAATAAAAAAACCAAACAAGGGTAATTAACACTGCTGTGAGCTATACCATTTTACACACAGTTAAAATAAAGTTTATAAATCATCAATAGAAAAGAACAATTTTTTTAACCTCCCACTATTTTTACATTACAAGCAATAAATTCATGGAATATACTATATATTTTGAGCCCTAGTTATAAGTAACTCTGCTTAAAATTCTGTTTTTGGTTTAAGTATGGTTACATTGTGATAGCTACGTAGCTCATACACTCTTTGATGTTTTCCATTCACCGCCACGATAATAAAAAATCCGAGGGACCTTATAAACAAATAAATGCGTCAATCTATGCGTAACCGCTATCAAAGTCTATGCGCATTTCATTCAATAATCAATCATGGATAAATATAACTTTCACATAATATTTTCAGAAATATTAATACGGTTATTTTTTAATTATATGCAATACTACGTACTCCCTACTGCCAGTCTTATTCATATTCAAGCGTAACAATTTGGTCGGTCGTTCCGCGACGACCACACCATTTTCATTCCTGGAATTTTAAATATTCTGACGATGACAGACTTGCTTCACACTAGCATCTTGATAATCTCCCGGATCGATCCCGGAAAGGTGGCAACCCTTGCTTTGCACATTCACGCACACAAACACAGTGCGCCGCCCCTGGGGGGAACGTGAACTGCGCAACACGTGGGGATCAACCTTCCATCTCCCCCCCCACCCACTCCCCCTCTGCCCCAAGTTGGCTGGTAGGCTCACCCAATGAATTCCAACCTTGACTCGCTCGGCGTAATGCCTTGTAAATTTCCGCACGCCCCGACGGGCCATCATCATATTGTTCTATTACTCGTTTTGGCCGGCAAGACGGATCTTATGTAGAAATCCCCCGCGAATTACGTATTCATCAGGCGGGGAGGGTAGGGCAGGCGAGCAGACGGGGGAGCGCAGGGGTTAAAAAATGAAAACGGCATGAAAAAAAATGTATTCCTCCTTGGGAGTCGATATGATTAAAATAAAAAACAAAACACAAATACTTCGCGTTCCTCAACCGTACACCCACCTTTCAGTTTTTCCCCACCCACCTCCCATTCCTTCCTCATGTCTACCGTCCGTATATATTCGGTTGCTCCGATGAGTAAAGCGTATTGTTTGCGTTTCCGTGGAGAGGTTTAAACAGAAGAGTAGAAGTATGACTTGAATATAGAATTTAGTTTATAAATTAACAAATGATTATCTTTATATTTCTGAAAAGATGAATGTGAAAACTACACTAAGGTATAACAGATAATTACATCAAATGCATTGTCTTAAATATTCGTATGAAAGTACACTACATAATTACGAACGAGAAGTAAGATTTTGTTCTGAATCATCATTTTCTACAACTGTTACAATAGCTTTGTGATAAGTAAAAGAGAGTGTGAGATAAAAGAGGATCGACACACTAATTTGCCTGTGAACAAAAGGACATATACAGGGTGTCCCATAAATGTCACGCCACAGTGACACGAGCTAGGGCAGCCTAAGAGGAACCGAACCAGCCTAATATGACCTTAGTACAAATTGCACGGTTTTCGAGACATTGCCAAATTAAAGCTTTTTCAAAAATTTTACTTTTTTTTACATTTCTAGTCCCAGAATTCATATGAATAGCTCTCAAATTAAGTTTTTTTTATTGTACAATATCATCAATCGGTTATTAAGCTGACAAAAGGGTTATTTTATTGATAACTAATGTAAAATGAGGAAAAATACTGCATTAATCTTGACAACTTAGCAGCAAAAAAAACAACTTCGACTTTAACCGCCTGCCGTGAAAAAAAATACAAGAAAGTAAATGAGATAGTAACTTCAAAAACTTGCGTATGTTATGCCGATTTTAAAATGGTATGAGTGGGAAAAGTAGCGTGATTTTATTTAGTAAGATACATGTATCATACCATTTTAAAATTGGCACAACATACGCAAGTTTTTGAAGTTACTATCTCATTTACTTTCTAGTATTTTTTTTCACGGCAGGCGGTTAAAGTCGAAGTTGTTATTTTTTGCTGCTAAGTTAAGTCAAGATTAATGCAGTATTTTTCCTCATTTTACATTAGTTATCAATAAAATTACACTTTTGTAAGCTTAATAACCGATTGATGATATCGTATAATAAAAAAACTTAATTTGAGAGCTATTCAAGTGAATTCTGGGACTAGAAATGTAAAAAAAGTGAAATTTTTGAAAAAGCTTTAATTTGGCAATATCTCTAAAACCGTGCAACTTTTACTGAGGTCATATTAGGCTGGTTCGGTTCCTCTTAGGCTGCCCTAGCTCCAGTGTCACTGTGGCGTGACATTTATGGGACACCCTGATTTAGCCGACTCTCTCATCTCCTCAATATCATTCTCTCCGTCCGGGATTTGAGTGTTGCGTGACGTTTCGCTTGATAGATTCGCCCAGTCTCCAATCAGGTGTGACCCACTTCACAAGTTTATCCTCTTTGACGAGAATAATTTACTTAGGTTAATGTGGTGGCTACGGAATTGGCTTTTATTCCCCTAAGCCCGGGCTCACATTCAAACGGTTGGAGCGGAGATTTGTCTGCGAAATCTGAATCCCAAATTAAAAACTTTGTGGAGAAAACATCAAAAAAAGTACAATTTCTGACAGACGGCACATTAAATCGTGAATTTCTAGGTTCCCTTTGCAAATGACCTGGATAAAATAATTTGGAAGATTAAATTCCTAAAATATGAACTTCAGTGATTTTGCATGCCTGGGAGCAACCCGATACGTGACCAAGAATTGGAACATTTTGACAATGATATACGTTTTTCTTAAATAAAAATGCTTTCAGATGGGGTTTATTACTTAAAACTTTTTGCGAGAAAATTCTGTTTAACCTATTTAATATCTTTTTGAATGAAATATTTTCAGTCACCTGTTTCGCTCGTGACTCTGGTTCGAAGAAACAGATCTGAAACCCTTAGCCCGTAGAAACACCACCACACCCAGAGTCTCCGAATCAAAATGAGTCTGCTAGCAAGTCTAATCTCTAATGATAAATATGATATTCTGAGAGGGAACGGATTGCTGTAGTGAGAAAAATACTGGCTTCTCATTGATGGTCAGGGATCGAATCTTGCCAGTAGCGGAGATTTTCAGAAGGATCTCAATCCCAACTTGGAACTACAAGTAAAGTACTTGCTCTGTCCGTCACATGGGATGATTTACTGCAAATCTCTTGGGTTTGTTAGTTAAAGGGTTGCATATTTTTCGAAGAGACGAGAGAGAATATTTTTGGAAGATTGCAGCTAGTTTTTCTCAGTATTTCCGCCAGGGTCTCACGGTAGGCCAGAATAGCTCCCCCTCCTCCATACCTCCATGGATCCTTTGCGAAATCCTTTTGCATTTGGGGAAATAACACACTTTTTCGCCAAGAATGCGCTTCCCAAAGATGTTTGTGTCAATAGCGTTATTCTGTTCGGAAATCTTAGGTAGCCAAAAGGAATATGAGCGCGACTCGAACCCTGTAATTCCTTCATTATTTCGCTAGAAAAATGGCGTCGATCTAGGCCATATTTACTACCTAATATAAACACAATTTGTGATCACACAAACATACATAAAGACCAAATGTTGCAGCGGGCCTTAGAGGACTGCACACTTTTACCTTTGGCCACGAATGTGTGTGACAACCATGTAAAATTAGAAAAACTCGGCCAGTACGTGAAACAGGAAAAAGGCCTGACAGGGGGCATTTTATTTGCCCGAATTACGTGATTTTAAAAGACAAGATCTGTCAAAGTATTACTATTATTTCGGGAGTTAAATTGCAATAAGCCTACCCATCACTCAATTCCTTTTGGACCAGGTAAAGTCAACAAATTTAGTTATTACCGTTATCCCTAGTATACTATCTCCTTTTTAAGAATGGCCTCCATAATGACCTATCCCTTAAAACACTTTTTCCCTTGTATTATCGTACATTGTGCTCTCCTATTCTTAAGATTTCTAAATTCCTTTTCTTTCAGCATATGTTATCAAAAATCAAATTACAATATTACAGTTGCAAAAACCCACCCTGGTTTTCATATCACTGAACATCCCTAATTCGGGAATGACTGCGTTAATTAAATTAAAACTGCGGTTTTAACGATTTTCGTTTATGTAGAGATTTGCGTGAAAATTTTCATAAGCGTACTCATTTGTAACTGGTATTGAGAAAAGCGAATAAAATGCATGTTATCGATTACGGTTTTCGGCAATTTAATGCTATTTTAAAACGGAGCCTTATGGCACTTAAAATATAATCCGAAATAACTCGACGACATATGTTCAGATTTTCTCCTAAACACGAAGGCATTCCTCTCATCCTTTGATGATGGTTTCTATTAAATATTAAGGTAAAATTATGAAAAAACACGTATCTGTATACGGATTTAGCTTAAATTTCGAATTCCGCGCCGTAAACCCAAGTTATTACAATACTTTAATTACGACAAAATTTTGAGAACATAAATATTGCGCAATTTATATTACAAAATGTAATAATTATAAAATTTATTATCTATATTAAACTTTATTATGATCTTACAATCCAAACAGACAAAATAATTAGTAACAATACACCAGATATAATACTGATTAGTTAGAAAAATAGAACTTGTTACTTGGTAGATATTGCATGGCACTTTCCCATAACATTGAAAAAACCATAGCTGAAAAAGTCAACAGGTACTAAGAATTAGCCATAGGAATAAAAATAATATGGAATATTATCAAGGTTAATATGGTGCCTATCGTCATCTCTGCTATCGGCATAGTCCCAAAATATTTTTAAAATAATCGATTTGAATCCAAATACATACATTAAATTACAAAAGGCCATAACAATCGCATCATGTCATATCGCGAGAAAATTTCTCAACTACGCAGAACAGTGAAGAGTTACTTTGATAAAACCCATACTCTGTACCGAATTTTCGGCACAAATTTGGCCATAATTTCGCCGCGGACATTTTCGCTCGCGGAAAAGTGCGGTAGGGAGATTTCAAAGTGCGCACTGTCGGCGATATTGCACGTTGTCGGAGATATTTATTTATTTATTTAAAGTAATAAAACCACATACAGCTATGGTGCCATTTTATAGTGGCCATGTTACAATACACACACTTAAAGACTTGTACAAGCAAACTTAACAACTGGTTGCAAGCAGAAATTATGGAAATATATAAAAAAAAGAAAATTGGGGGAATAACTACTTAGGTGAAAGATACAAAAGAGAAAGGCTTATAAAGGATTTAGATGAAAGTGCAAGAGGATCAATGTGGGAAGGGAGGGAATTCAATAGAGAGGAGAGGCGGAAGATATTGCGCGACAAGAACAAGGTGCCCTACTTTTGTAGTGAATTCGCATCTGGCGTCCTCTTTTCGGAACTTTGTGGCAATAGTGCTCCTCTACGCCGCCGTCTCAACCAATGGCTGGACGAACAGTTCCTCTACTACCCCCTTCTCCACTGATCCAGAGCTACCTCCCCTCCTTTTGACTGCGCAGACCGGACGTTTCATCGCAGCGGCCTTCTCCTCTGCCAGCCACCGAAGTGTGTACCTCGTCAGCAGGCAATGTTCGTCAAGTTTCGCCAGCTAGCCTGCGGGCCTCATTGCCATGTAATCATAATTGTAATTTAGTATATTAAATATAGTGTGACTGTTGGAAATCAATCCGTTTCGGTCATTTTTGACTCCTTTTCCACTGTGTCAATTCGTTTTTCCGCGACGTTCGTCGCAACTCTTTACTTAAAACTCAGCGAAATCTGAAGAAAACTACATGAAAAAAGGATATTAATAAAAAGACGTCTTCATTGAGTCGAGATTGAGACTAAGGCAATCCCCTTCTTCCATCCAACCCCTCGTCAGATAAATACTTGAAATCAGTGTGAAGAAAGATGTATACATTTTTTGGGAAAAACGAACGGAAGTACGGTTATTTCCAACGCATGAATTGAAGAACTTAGGTAAATGTATGGTTATTTCCAACGTATGAATTGATGAACTCAGGTACATTGTGGTCAAGCATTTTTTTTTGACTTATTTGAAAAGCTATTAAAATGTGCACTCCACGACTAAAGATTTGCGCTCCAAACACCTCAATGGGCTTTTAGCAGATATGTTACCGCATTGTTTTCTTTCAAAGGGAGAAAAAAGTCTCGCTGAAATACAGAGTGATTCATCAACGACTTGCACTACTTAAGGAGGTGGTAGTGGAGGGTTATGCATATGCAGAGGAGTATTACACGTTACTCTCTGTCCCGTGAACATTAAATTGTAACTTGAAAGTTACTAAACCCCACAATCCGTCTGAATTACTTCCTTTTCCTGTAAAGTTCCTTTTGCGAAATCTCATACACCTACATATAAATACTACCCTCCTAGCCGCCGAATGGCAGTGAGGCAGGGATTGTTAGGTCACAAGCCGCATTAAGATGTAAGGGATGAGGTTTTGAGAGGTGAAATGGTGACTCGCATCATGGGAGTGTATTGAGTGAAGCTCCAGTTTAATTATGGTCGTTTATTGTGGAAAGAACAAATTTTTGTTCCTATCTGTTCGGCAATGTATCTCTCTTATTTTATCGCTTCTGTCAGACCTAGAGATGTAGTGACGCGTCATGATAATATTCTCCGTGTCGCTCTGAAACACACCAGTTCTGACTTTCTCAAGAAAACTACGCCTAGCGGGTAGCCTCCGAGTCTCTAGGAGCTCCTACCTTCATCCCTATAAAAGTTGTGAAATATTATATGTTCGCTTGTAGCAGGTCTTAACGAAGCGCGCAGCTTTCCTTTGTGTTTTCCTAATTTTTTTCCTAAATCTTTCTGTCCAGTGTCCCAAATGCTCGCAGCATATTTTGGGTGCGGCTTAGCCAGAGCAAAATAGCACCTCACATTTACTTTTTCATCCAAGAACCTTCCTATTTTAGGCTTGATTCTTTTCCCATTGCGCCGCAATGCCATCAGCATTATTGAAAGTTACTTGCACTTACAGTGATTCGGTATTGGAACACACGGAGGGCCGACTGTGTCCGGAGGGAGAAGGTTTCCAAGGTATATTGCAGCTCGGCGATCGATGCCCGGAGAGTGAGGAGGAAGAAGAGGCAACGATGTTGCAACGGCAGAGACAATCTGCCTCAGGGGCTCGTAAAACTCTTGCTGCACACCGCAATAAACGAGGACTCGGAAGGTGCAGGGTCTGCTCGGGAGGAAGGGGGATGAGGGAGAAAGAGGAAAAAGAGAAATAAAAGACAGATTCGCCTTCAAACATCTTCCCTCCCTGGGGAAGGGAGTTGGCAACATCTGGAATTGACACCGTCCCGCAGGAGTGGCGTTGTTAAACGATAATAATATTTTTATGACGGCGTCATATAACAGATGTTGCGAAACGGCATGCGTGGTTAAGATAATAGATGGCGCGACCGAGATAACTGATCTTGCAGACGTTTCTCTCAGATGAACATTGTATTACCGTTTTGGCATATATATTGGTGATTAATTAATCGTGAGAATTTTTTGCCCCTGGGATTTGGAAAGCTTGGAAAAGACGAGGCCCTCGTTATCGAATCTCCGTGCAAGGCTGGTACGGTTATTTCGGGTTATCCTATGAGTAAACCTTAAATGAGTGTTTTGACATAACGCACAAAACTTTTTCTATGACGTGCTGGAAATCATTATTGCGAAGTCATTGTAATTATTAATAGTTTGTAATTGTTTGAAAAGGTGACTTATTTCAAACGTTTACACGGGAATAAATTACCGAACAAAATTTTGGCTTAAGTAAGCCATTGCACTTGCATGTAATGAATGATGAAGGAAATTTAAATTAACCAGCAGTTGCCTTAGTTGATTTTCTAGAGCCATTTAGTTTTCATAAAAATCCGTACCAACGACGATAGGTGTTTCAGCAATTTTTCGTTAACCCTCAGATTAGGAGTATTAGGAGTAACTAAGGAGGGTAACTATAGTACCCCAGGCAACATTTTCAATCGCAGAACGTGTGAATATTTTTGGTAATATAATGCTTCCAAGTAATTGTTCTTCTATAATTTTAGGACCTAATTACGAAAAAATATTTCCCCGTTGGTAACTAAAGTATCGAAGCAGTTTTGTAAGTAAAACCATTAAAGTAATACATTATATGCGTTCAGTAAAATTAATATCATTTTGTAACATACTTCTTACAATTATTAGTATGAAGTATGCCTGATTGATTCTAATTCATATGGATGTCGAAATGTGGACAATTGCTAGCTTCACTCGTGTCTATGGGGCCTTGTGAATCAAATACACTCTCATAGAAGGCAAAAATTTATAAACACTCTTCAATAACTAATTTATCATTATAGAATAAGGAAAACACTAGGATTGAACTGTATGCTGAATTTCAGACTTTCAGTTTACAAATGACAACCAGAAAAGATGCTCCTCCAATACTTAAGCATTAATTGGAAATCATTTTGAGTATTGATTGGGAAGGTAACTCACAGAAGAAGCAGAGAAACTGATTTCTGATCGGCAAATACGAAGACCCGGTGTGCGAAATCGTTCTTACTGCACAGCTAGAGGCGCCGGCCGCTGCACCACCATAGATGGCTCCCGGTAATATCGCAAGAAATCATGTCCGCGCCTTTCTCGCCATCGGCTTCCGGGCGTTAAGTTAACTTCAAGAGCATCTAGACTCGATATCTACTGGCATCTAGACTCGATAGCAAAGGGAATAAAATGAGGATGTGTTGAGGAAAGAGATAAAGATTCTATAAAATTTTATTTTGAATATGAAAAGAAATATTTTAAATCAGGTTCACCCAAAATGATTGGAAGATATCTCTACAGTTCTCTCTATTTCATTAGTTCTTAAATTTTCTCTTATTTGCTAAATATTAATGTACAAAATATAAAGTTGACTCTTCTTAATGCCATGAAACGAAAACAGAAGAAGTTTTGCAACTGCGTAAAAATAGCTGCATGAAATGACTGATTCATTTAGGAAAATAGTTGAAAGATGTTAGAAACTCACTCTTTTAAATTTCTGGCGAATTTCATTCGTAATAAATACCTAATTGTTTTAATAAAGTCTCTATGGAGTGCATACTAGCACATTTAAGATGGGAAATGCCTGTTATTCTTAACAATATCGCTCAAACCGCCTTTGTTGAACAACAAATTTGAAAAAACAATGTGAATTGCACACCGTCACATTTCTGACGCTAAAATACCTATGTTTTTTAAATTAAGTCTCTCTGGAGAGTATACTAGCTCATTTAAGATGGAAAATGCCTGATATTCTTTTCTGACGTAGAAATGTGACGGTGTACAATCTGACGTGATCTCTAGTTCAGATCTGAGACCAGTTTAGGTCAGATTGTTTTCGACGTGCACAATGTTTTTCCTGTTATTTCCCTGGAACGCACAACCATATCATTTTTTAACGATACGTATTTTATTTTTTTCGTAGAATATCTTGAATATCAACATGGTAGGTGGCCGCAATACTTTGGAATCATTAGAGAGATCTGTTGGCGAGGACAAAATCAGTGAATTTTATGGCCATCAAAAATTAGTGAAAAATAATTTTTGACTGCGGATTAACGTAAACAATTCCTTGGAAAAATGGATAACCTGCCTTGTGGCAAAAATTTCGAAAAGTATTGCATTACGTAGCCAATTATTTTATAATTTTTGTAATATCCGACTTTTGACGCATCTCTTTCTGCGGCCTATAACCCTGAGAATGATTGACAGCTATCTCATTCTTCCACACATTCATATCCACTTTCGGTCATTTCAATGCAACATAAGGCCTACAGCCAAAGTCTTCTACTATTTCCTTTGTGTGTTTAGGAACTAGGTTGGCCTTCCTCTCGAATTTTTGTTTCCTGAAAGGTGAACAACTCTTACGGTCCTTAGCCAGTCTACATGGCGTAAAATTGATCGAAGTCATTCATCTCTTTTGTGTGGACTAAGTATTCGCCTTTCATCAATTTTTCTAGTAAACAGCATTGATAATTTAATAAATTTTCTCATTTCAATATCCAACAATAGCTCAATGTTCCGATACTTCTATGTTCCTCTGCTGTTCCAATAGTCTCAAGTATTGGAGCTGTCCATGCAAATAGAATCCTCGCGTAGGCTTCGAGCATTTTTTTCTCTGGTGACAATAGACGGTTAGCGAGGTCTAATTCATTGAATTTTATGTGTCGTGATATCTAACCTCAAACCACCCAAAAGGAAAAGTTTCCACCACATCAGCTGAAACCTTTTTCTAGTTACGCTACTCGCTCACGGCAACCTCCCATCTCTCTCCCCCCCTCTTTGGTCCTCTTCTCTCTTTCACAGCCTCCCACCCTCTCAAACCCTCCCGCTTTCCCTCCCTCGCAAATGGACTTATTATCTGTAAATTGCTTCGGTGCAGGAGTGAACAAATCATCTCAGACGGTACCGGGCGGTAGACAGCGACCTATCAATCAACCCAACTCTAGTTCTCCGCCGCTCTCCTCGTCTCTACCTCACTTCCCTGCATCAATCCCAGCCTCCCCTCCCTGTTCTCTGCTAACCCCCTTCCTGGACCTGCAAGTCCCCACTCCCCCACACCACATTCCCCTCCGTTTCCTCGTACCCCTCCCTCCCCCCTCTCGCATCCTCTGCTTACCCCACCTTCCGCGAAAATATATGCTCTTGTATAGATACATGTATCTGTTTTTACTAATTAAATTATATTATGCTCACATGTTTTTTCAACAAGACGTCACAGCCGTGACAAGCAAGTGCGCAGGCTCCTTAAGAAGGAAACTCACTCGCAAATTTAAATAAATATATACATAATTTATAAAAGGGTCCGCGTAGGTAAGAATGATACAATTGAAAGGCTTCTTATGATTCAGACGTGTACTAATAGATGGCATGTGAGCCCCAATATAAGTACCCCATCACCTACCACAAACTGACATATATAAATAAATATATATATAGTATAAATTTAAATAAATATAAACATACTTTATAAAAGGGTCCGCATAGGTAAGAATGATAACATTGAAAGACATTATGATTCAGTACTAATAGATGGCAAGTGAGCCCCAATATAAGTACCCCATTACCTACCACAAACTGACATATATAAAAAGCTACGCGTAGGTAAGTATGATTCATTTTAACGGCTTATTATGATTTAGATTTGCACTGTTAGATGGTAAGCGAGCCCCCATATAAGCTCTCCACCACCCACCACAAACTGACGTAAGGCGCGGGGCTTAAATGAATATGAATGTTCAAAATACATGAGTCATAATCGAAAAACAAACATACATTTTAAATAATTTTAACAAACTGTAAAGGAGATTTTGTTATCATAAGAGACCTGACAAGCCTCATATTGTTTTTTTTTAGATTCCTACTAATAGCTAAACCAAATGGCTATGCCAAAAATATTGCTTTCAAAGAAATCTTTGCCATTTAGATACATTTATCTTGACTACACTTACTATCTATTAATAATAAAAAACTTTATAAAATAAAAACATTAAAAATGTTCCCAATAAAAATAAAGACCACTATAACTTGGATTTAATTATTTACTCTGTTATTTATTTTTGGTTATTTTGTCAATATGTTACTGTTTACGTCCCCATCCGTCCTTAACCTTCAAGCGCGCTCTGTCATATCCGACCACGGGACGCCGATTGACTGAGTCTTGTGTGTCAGTTGCCTGTGAACGAATATTCTCACTAACAGACTAATTATACAAACATATGGAATTTTAACCTGAATATTTTTTAATGCCATGCAACGAGAATACACTCAAAATCGAAGATTTTTTTCAAAGGTGGGTTAATACTTTGGTATCATTCGAGAGATACCCTTCAAAGTGAGGACAAAATCAGTCAATCATGTAGTCTTGAAGCGTTCCATATTTAGTTTATATAATAGTCTTTGGAGTGCGCAACAGTTTTGAATTCTTTGCAGTCCCACCTTGATTTTAAAAATATAGCGAAATACACACCGTTACATTTATGACACTAACTACAGTTTATACCTGGGCATTAGATAGCATTTAACGAATACTTTGTTTTTTATTATGTTTCTCGGGAATGCACAGCCGCGTCATTTCCATTGAATACAAACTCTATTATTTCGGAAAATATCTTGAAAATCTAAACGGCGGGTGGCTGAACACTGGCATCACAAACGGTGGGTGGCTGATACACTGGCAGAGAAATATTTTTCTTCATGATGAGGACAAAATCAGTCCATTTTTATGGGCTTAATGCGCTCCATAGTTAGTTCATTATAGTCTTTGAAGTGCGCAACTGATTTCTTTTTCAACCGAGCTGATTTCTTCGCAATCTCGCTCAAACTACCTTTATTTAAAAATAAAATGTTAAATACACTCCGTTCTATTACTGACGGCATCTTTGTTCAGTTCTGAGGGTCAGATTGTTTTAAGCGAGCACATTGTTTTTAATGCAGTTCATGTTGTTGAAGTCTTATATATGAGTATGTGAGGTTCGATGCTCTCTTCCTATCTTTCTCTCTCTCATTCCTCTTGCCTCCTCCTACCTCACTTCTCCTCTTGCCTCCTCCTTTAAGAGTCATCGACCTCCTTCCTTCTCCTTCCTACCTCTCCTTCTCTCTCTCTCTCTATCCGTCTCCCTCGCTCACTCACTCTCCCTCAGTTAGGACGTAAATGTGAAGGGAGGTCCCTTTCTCTTCTCAAAAGAGTCTCTCCTCTTCACTTCTCCAGTGAAAGATAGAGAGAGAGAGGGATGGGTAACCATAGCGAAAATTCTGGATTTCCTTGTGTATATACCTCATCGTCGTACACTGCACGCCCCTACCATACCCCTCATTGTTGTGCGGCACGTGGTGACTCCCTTGCGTGTCTTTATTAGTTAAGCACTGGCCGTTGATTACATACCATTGAGCGGCAAATTTGATGATCATCATTAGTCATTCAATATTGAGGTGGTTCGATGTGTTAACGTATATATTTGTGTGTTAATTTGCATACGTATTCTCATTAGTAATATCTATTGAGAAAAGTGAATAACATTCATAATTTCGATTATGTTTATTAGCAATTTAATGCAATATTAACGTGTATACATGTGGTTCATGGCATACATCTCGTATTAATTCTATTTTATGCATACAGTGAAACCCCTCTTAACGACCATTCCTATTAAGTGACTATCCCTCTATTAGCCATAATTCAGCGGACTATCGGTGGTCACTTCGTTCAGGTTTCACTGTACGAGCTCATTAAATTTAAATGCATTAAAATTTCCCAGAAGCAACTTGATTACAAGGAAATAAAAGCCATCTATAGTGGCATTAACAAAATCGTCATTTCAAGAGTTTTTTCATTTTCAACCAATCAGCCGCCCGTTCATTCGCATTATATGCATTCCTTAACACTGAACCCCTTCGTACAACCATCCATCAAGCAACGATTTTTCAGCGGAACCGTTGGTGGTAACTTGAGGTACATTGAGCGAAATATCATTTTACCTAGAAATTAATGAATCTGGTCTTATTTTAAATAAAAATATATCACCCTTCCATTGGCACCAAAAATTCAACCCCTTATCACATTACTTTCCGAGACATTTGCCTGAAAATACCAGCCCTATTGTATAGGAAATGGTACGTGTATGCACTCTAGAGAGACCTTATATTAAAAATAAGGCATTTCCTACACTTAGATCTCGTCAAAAAATCAACAGTTTGTGCGTTTTTTCAACTATTTATGAAAATTAATCATATTGTCACCGCAGTAAATTCTTCGGGAACACAAAACATTTTCCGTTTTGATGGAGTTTCTAACGTACTGCATGAAAAAAATGAGTCAAGTTAAAGACTTATTTAGATATTTCCATTTGATTACTTACAATTTCTGTGATGTAAAACTATATTACTGCCCCATAAATAATGCAAAATATAATTCGTGTTTCTCACAGCAGGTGAAATAAAGACGTATAAATCGAATATTGTCTCTTTTATGACGAGGGAACTATTTCGCTCGTACTACCTTAATACGGGCGCTGTATTCCATAAATTGAGAAAATATATTTAAAAATATTTTTCGTACGCCGTTTCTACCACTGCCTAAAAGGAGAGTTGAAACGCATAAAATGGTGAATTGAAGAGTGAAATATGGTCAAGGATTGTTTTAAATAATTTATTTAAAAATGCTCTCAATAACCCATGACGCACCCAGATTGGTTGACTGACCCCCTCATTCTAACAGACCCCCTGGCTAGATCATTTACAGCCGAGTAGCTCTTATCTTTCTCGTCTCTTTTTTACTGGGACATATGTACTTTATAAGTCACCTCGCAGATGTGTGACAAGGACTGACTGCACGCCAGGTATGCACAAACTTTCAAACACACTTCTATGGTTTACATTGGATCATAAAAATGTCACTCATTCTTAAGATAAACTCCGGATATATCGTGGGGAACACACATACAAAACATATGTGGCACAGCGTTGAATATACTAGGTTTTGTTAAGGATATAATAGGAAAGTCCTCGGATGAAAAAGTGAAAGAGAGATCTTTGCTCTGGTTAGGCCACACCTCTAGTACGCCGCGAGCATTTGGGACCCTGGTAATAGATACTTAACCAAAAAAGTAATTAAATACAAAAAAGCTGCACGCTTGGGTAAAAACTGCTACGAGCAAACACATGGTTTTCACAACTTAAGATGGGAGCCTCTAGAGCCTCACAACTTTAAGGTGGGAGCCCTTAGAGACTGAGGCTACACGCTAGACTTAGCTCGCTTTATAAATTCAGAACTGGTGTGTTTCAGAGTGACACAGGAAATATTATCAAGACTCCTCAATACATCTCTGGGTCTGACAGAAGCGATTAGAGAAATACATTGCCGAACAGATAAGAATAAAAACTCGTTCTTCCCGCGCACAATAAACGACTTCAATAAAAACTGAGATCTAATAAATAATAGCGATATTACAGTTAATAAAAGTTTTATGGTTAATAAAATGAATACTAGCTGGCCCGTGCGAATATTTCGCACAGTGTGCAGCTTATTCCTGTTTCTTCATTCATTCTTCCTGTGCTTCTACCTGTCGAATATTTCGCACGGTATACCTACAGCTTCTTTCTGTTTCTTCCTTTATTCTTCCTGTTCTTCTACCTGTCGAATATTTCGCACAGTATGCAACTTCTTTCTATTTCTTCCTTCATTCTTCCTGTTCTTCTACCTGTCGAATATTTTGCACAGTATGCAACTTCTTCCTGTTTCTTCCTTCTTTCTTCCTGTTCCTGTCGAATATTTTGCAAAGTATGCAGTTTCTTCCTGTTTCTTCCTAATTTCTTCCTGTTCTTCTACCTGTTTCTCCCCATGGACAATTATATGTTATTTATGTTTGTGTTTAGGATACGTAACGTAAACGGTAAACGGTCACACTAAATGCATGTAGAATGTAAACAATCTAACTAAACGATGTGTTAATAGATGGCGCCTCCTAGTCTTTTAAGCACGTAACCATAGCCAAAATATTAGTTGATTATATTGTCAACAGATGGCACTGTATCATTTTTTAACAAAAACTTTAACTTTTAATTTTTAACAAAACTTTCAATTTTAAACTACTTTTCTATTTTTTGTCAATAGCGGAAAACATAAGCTTTAAAACGATGTTTGAATCATTAATTTTTATTAAGAATTATGGGAGTTATGTCGTTGCGACAAAAAAACACCTTTGAGAAATAATATATATGATAAAAAACTTGTTGTTTTCTTTAACATTTTATTAACTAGGACTAAAAAGTAAAAAATTGAAAAAAGAATTTTTATGCAAGCTTTCCAAACAAATATTTACAAATCTAAAAAAGAAATATCTTAACATCATACTAAAAAAGAAAAAAAAATATTTTACTCGGGTGAATGAAAATTTAGCCTACAACTGGAAATAATTAAACTCAATTCAAAGAAATTCGCCACGCAATGATGAGACCACAATGAAAAGTATGGGGCGCGACATCATTAATATTTTTCACCTTAACTTAAGCTCATTTAAAGGTTTTCTAGACATTGTATGCTGAAGCTTTCCATTCCATTGAATGCCAAAATCTTCATATTTAATGAATTTATGTTGATATCGAAAATGAAAGAGCGCCCCACGCTTTTCGTTGTGGTCTTATCATTGTGCGACTAATTTCCTTGGATTGAATTTAATTTTTCCTGTTCTAGGCTAAATTTTCATTCACTTGAGAAAATATTCTTCTTTTCTTTTTTAGAAGGTACGATGCTAAGATATTTCTTTTTTAGATTTATTAAAATTTTTTTAAAAAGGCATGCATAAAAATTCTTTTTTCATTTTTTTTTGCATACAGACATCTTACTGCCTATTTTTTTAAAGTTATTAGCGAATAACTGCCGTAATTGAAGTGAAAGAGCGGTAGTTCCATGAAAATGGCACTGCAATCGACTCCTAAGGCAGGACTATTGTGGTCATTAAAAATATATTCGTGGAATACTCAGCATATATTGTACATTTATTTTGGTTTTCAACAGGTAACCAATTTCATCTATTTAAACTGAATAAAAATAATATGAAATGTAGCATTTGTCTTGACTCACACAGTCCATCCAGAGCCACCTTAAAATATATCAAGGATATTTACTCTTTTTCATTCAAACATATCTTAACCGGGAGAATACCCCTAAATAAAAAATCGTAAAAAAATTTAAGCATGCTTTTCTAAAAAGACATAAATACATCTAAAAATATAAATATCTTAACATCGCACTAAAAAAGAAAAAATTATATTTTCTCCAGTGATTGAAAACTTAGCCTAGTACTGCCTAGTACTGGAAATAATTGAATTAAATTCAAGGAAATTAGCCACACAATGACAAGACCACAACGAAAAGTGTGGGTCGCTCTTTCATATTCGATATCAACATAAACTGATCAAATATGACGATTTTGGTATTCATTGGAATATAGAGCTTCAATATGTTTACAACTTCTAGAAAATCTTTATATGAGCTTAAGTTAAGGTGCAAAATATAAATGAGGTCGCGCCCCATGCTTTTCGTTGTGGTCTTATCGTTGTGTGGCTTATTTCCTTCAATTGAATTTAATTTTTCCAGTACTAGGCTAAATTTTCATTCACTTGAGAAAATATTCTTTTTTTCTTTGTTAGAAGGTACGATGCTAATATATTTCTTTTTTAGATTAAAAAAAAATTTTTTTAGAAAGGCATGCATAAAAATTCTTTTTTCATTTTTTTCAACTGTGTAAAAATAGCTGCATGAAATGACTGATTCATTTAGGAAAATGGTTGAAAAATGATAGAAACTCACTCTTTTAAATTTCTGGCGAGTTCCATTCGTTATAAATACCTAATTTTTTTAATGAAGTCTCTATGGAGTGCAAACTAGCACATTTAAGATGGGAAATGCCTGTTATTCTTAACAATATCGCTCAAACCGCCTTTGTTGAAAAAAACAATGTGAATTGCACACCGTCACATTTCTGACGATGAAATACCTAAGTTTTTTTAAATTAAGTCTCTCTGGAGAGTATACTAGCTCATTTAAGATGGAAAATGCCTGGTATTCTTTTCTGACGCTGAAATGTGACGGTGTGCAATCTGACGTGATCTCTAGTTCAGATCTGAGATCAGTTTAGGTCAGATTGTTTTCGACGTGCACAATGTTTTCCCTGTTGTTTCCCTGGAGCGCACAACCATATAATTTTTTAACGATACGTATTTTATTTTCATTTGCATTTTCCAATGCATTCATACACATCATGTTATATTCTTGTGAAGTCAACAAAGTTTAATATTTTAATTACAGCCATTAACCCCAAAATATTAGCTCCCTTTAAGCGATTTCCCCCATATTGCCCCATCCTTACAAACCATTTCCGATTTTCTCACAACCATACATGAGGATGCAGTGTGATAGGTAACTTATTGTAGATTTACAAACGATCCTTCCTTTCCAAGTGGAGCTCAAAATAAAAAATATGAGAGAATAAAATGAGAACTTAGCTAACTTTGCAGTACTCCATCTCAAATACCGTATTTCTCCGAATATAAGCCACACTTTTTTCCCGATTTTGGGGCCTAAAAATCGGGGTGCGGCTTATATTCGAGGTGCGGCTTAAATTCGAGAACTTACTTAATAAATCATAAAAATGACGGATTTGATTACATCAGCCATTCGGATTCACGCGAAAACCAGCTAAACTCGCCTAAGCCACGGGGAAAGTAAGAGATAACGCTGGAAAGGTCAAATCGGTGCACAATTTATTCACATATTAAAGGATATTATAGGTAACAATGTGCCACAGTTACACAGGTAATGTGAAAACAGATATAAAATTCTAATGCCCATTACTGTAGGTAGTACTTGTTTACAGTAAAAATTAAGAATCAAACAATCAGAAAATAAAATTCAAAACTAGTAATTCAGTCAGCAGGACTAGAGAAGGACTCTGTGGCACGCTGTTCAGCCATATCACGCGGGGCACGCGCATTCTCATACCGGTAATGTCACAGGCTCACTCATCAAACTCATCGGTTTCAGCTGAGGCGCAACTGGCCACCGACTCGACATTTCCGTCGACTTCATCGCTGTCATCTGAGCCACCGTTGTGGTCCTCTGTGTCGCGGTCTGAAACAATTACCAAAACGATGAATTTTCTCACTAAGGATGGTTTCCAAATTACAGCTCGGATATTAAAATGTAGCTTGCCAGTCTCGTCTTCCCAGAGAATATCATCCTTGGAGCCATCTAGGGCATTGCTGATGCAGCATTTCTTGAAAGTGCGGACCAGGATTTCTTCAGGGATGCTCTTCCAACCTTCTGACACCCACCGTGCCACAGTACTTGGAGGTGGCTTCTTGATTTTTCCTGATGGCGTCAGTTCTCGGGCAGGATCTCATAGCCACCCGCTGTAAATTTTTTACGGCCAATCCTTAGAGGGCTTGTTGACTGAAACGTCCATTGGTTGGAGGTTTAACGTCATTCCTGCAGGGATAATCAGGAGGTCGGATTTTAACTCATACATTTTGTCCTTGACTTTTTCTGTAAGATGGCCCTAAAATGCATCGAGGCACAGCATTGATGGCAGCCTCAACAACGCCCCCGGTCGTTTATTGCACACTGTATTGAGCCAGTCGACCATCAGGTCTTCTGTCATCTACCCTTAAGACTGAACCCTCACGATGACGTCGTTGGGGAAGACCTCCCTCTTGAGCAGGGTTTTTCTCTTCGGGATCAAAAAGGGGGTCAGTTTTCGGCCGTCTGCCATTCTCCCCAGCAACACGGTCATTCGCATCTTCTCAAAGCCGCACGTCTTCAATAGAACTTGCTTGGAACCCGATGCCTCCACAGTGTAATTCATTGGCATGTCGAGGTGTTTCGTCGGCGTTACCGATTTGTCCGAGAAGGTACTCTTTTTGTTTCGGCGCTCGGTGACGAACTTCTGGTAATTAGTCAGTTGAATTTTGAAGTTGGCGGGCAGCTTTTGGCACACCGTCGTGCGACGTCGCAAACTTAAGCCTCATAAAATGCGCCACCATGGCTAGCTTTAAATTTAGTCCTTGGTATGTCCTTAGATCTGGCCAAACAGTTTGGTTCAAGGCGCATGATTTCGTAGGTAACTGGCAGTGCATCCTTGCGACGATCCTTCGCAAACTTGAGAACAGCATTATCAATTTCTGGATAGCGCCCTTGTTGAGGACCCGAGAACTTACGCTTCAGGGGTTCACAGTGTACGAGCACATACATTTGCTTACGCCATCGGCGCACCAAGGTTTCATCTGCCCCGAAATGTTTGGCTGCAGCACGATTTACGTCCTTAAGTTGCTTTTTACACTCTGACGGGATGCACTAAAAAGGGTGCCGCTTAAATTCGCGTATTAACTTTTTTCCCTGTTTGAGACCCTAAAAAACGGGGTGCGGCTTATATTCGGAGAAATACGGTACTTATCGACTAGTTAAATTTTAATAGAATTATAATCTCTCTCCATCACGATCCGGGTTTCGATTTCTGAGCTACACCAATAGGTGATTTAAAAACAGTATTATACTCCCTTATAAATTATCAGTGAGTGGAAGAGGTTGGGGGAGTGGCCGAATTTTGGGAGAAGGGAAATGCACATACAATGGCGGATA
This sequence comes from Ceriagrion tenellum, assembly GCA_963169105.1. Classification (NCBI taxonomy): domain Eukaryota; kingdom Metazoa; phylum Arthropoda; class Insecta; order Odonata; family Coenagrionidae; genus Ceriagrion; species Ceriagrion tenellum. The sequence goes on along the minus strand of OY720636.1, from coordinate 50,746,838 downwards.
GGTAGGTGGAATAGGCGGGTAACAAACATTCGTTAATAAGATTAAAATCAGGACCATGACGTCGTCTAAAAATTTCGAGTCATTCCAATGTTAATCTCTCCCTCGTCTTTCAATTACTGATAATATATAAGGGAGAGTGGTACTGTTTTTAATCACAAAATGATGATGCTTAGATATCGAAACCATGAGTGTCGTGAAGAGTGACTTAATTCCGTGGTTTGTAAAAGTTTTACGTACTCTTACTCCCATGACCATCTATACCCAAGCTGGGATTTGGCCTCATCGACATGTGACCTCCATCTCTCTCTGTCTGCTGCTTCCTCCCCTGTTCCCCCAGGCCGATTGACGTCACTTCATCCCACCATTTTCTTCTCGATCTTCCCAGGCCTACCTGCTCCAGTAGTGTACCCTGCTCACTTCGCATCACGTGGCCAGCCCATCTCATTCTTCTCGTTTTAGCGCATGCCGTTAGGTCATGGTCCTTATAAAGATCTCTTATTTCCTTGTTGTGCTTGATTCTCAAAATCCCAATTCATTTGTGGGGTCAAAGACTTTTCTTAGGATTTTATTTCCAGATACTATAAGTTTTCTATCCTCCTTATTCATTGTCCATGCTTCTGCGCCATTCAGGACCAGAGGGCAAATTATTGAGCGGTATATTCTTATTTAGGTCTTGTTAGATATTATCCTTGAAGTTAGTATCTTGTTGCATGTGAACAAACTTTTTCTGGCTAGTTTTATTCTATTGGCTATCTGGGATAAAATTAATGGCTGAAGGCGTAACTTTGTGGAAGGTTACCGCAGACATGACGGTAAAAATCTCTTAGTAAATTCCACACTTAAAATTTTATTACCGACCTAGGTTTCGATTGCCTTGCAATCATTTTCAAGGTGATCCTAGGTTTCAAAGACCTTTGAAAATGATTGCAAGGCAATCAAAACCAAGTCCTTGAGGAACTTCAAATGGAAACATTGCTTTTCCTGGAAAATGATTGCAAGGCAATCGGAACCATGGTCGGCTATAAAATTTTAAGTGTGGAATTTACCACGTGAAGTAAAATTCTTGTCAGTTCTTCTAGGTCTTCTTGGCTTCAAAACTTTTAAAATGCTAATAAAAATGTATGGTCGTTAGGGCGATAGGTGAAGAAATTTCTACATTAAGGTAGAAAAGATCAATGTCGTCATCGAAGGGTATAAGGAACAGATGACTTCATCTGCCGGTCGTCTCCCCCTGACAATTACTTCAGCTATGCGGTCAAGAATATTCGTCCGGATGTTTCCCACCATCGCAGGAGTGAGTCTGGATGCTTCGAGGTGAAGAGAGGGGACGGTACGTCAGGGCACCCCTTCCGGAAAGGGATGTATTCGGGCAGGAGGGAGGAGATATCTCATCTTGGCTCATCCTCCGCATCTATCGTCACTTCCTCGACCTTTGATTGCCTTCCCTTACCGCCCGCGCAGCACGTGATATTGATTTCTCCGCGAATGCATTAAACCGAGTTGGTAATTTGGCCGCTTTCACAGCGGTAGAAACGCTACCGACTTACCAACTACCATTCTCGACTCGCTATCTCACCCAAGTGCGCTCATAAGCAGTATATTTTCCTCATTGCTGTGTTACCTCCAATAGTGCACTCTCCGTAATCTCCTCAATTTCAAATCGTATTGACTCTGCAGAATCAAATATGATTAGGGTCATCAAATTTCAGCGCAGGTTAATTTCTGATGTCAAAATGAGTAAGTCTCTTCCTATATTTAGGTCAGGCTTTACGGTAGAAGATTGGATTGATAATTTCACTTCGAAATAATTTTGTGCTGCCTCTAATTACGACGCTATTCATTCCTACCGTCAGATTACTTATTTTGCCCGTTGGCCTTTATTCATGCCTTATTCCATTGTTCCAAAAGGTAATTTAAGCTATAAATACGTGATAGGGAGGCTTTTTCTATTTCCCCCCATACTGATCCTTCAAACTTTTTACGTCTACTGTGTTTTATGTGTCCAAAACATGTGGGTAGCCAGTTAACAGATTGTTGTTATGATGTGGTTTTTGATATTTGCAATAACATCTAATTACTCGGTATATTCTCTGATTGTGTGGTTAAAGGCATTTTCAGAATATGATATTGGATGAAGATTTTCCACTCCTGCCGAAATTAGTTATGATAATACCTAGCAATTGCCACAGGAAAAGTTTCACCTGAACCAGGAGTCTAACCATGGGCCCTTGGATTGGCGGCCAAATCTCATATTACCACGCCACCCAGGCTTATAGATTCCTAAGGTATTTTTTCGAAGGATTTAATGGACCTAGATGTTCAGCCCCAGCAGTCGAGGAAGGATCGCACTCCTAAGGGAACATGGACTACCAAGATACCAGGAACCTCGAGGACATCACTTATTCTTAACATCTCTTACGCCATGAATAACTACGTACATCGAGTTCCATTTTGACCTTTTAAAATTGCCTTGGAAATTAGGAAGCCTGTGTACTGTGGTGATATGCACATTGGCGTGGGTGGTTCGACTCCCGGTCATGCGTTTTTTCCCTAAGGTAATTTCTACGTATGGCATGGGAAGTCTATTGCGCTTCATGATCTATGCGGCAAATGTTAATTAGGTACTGTAGTTGCGAATTAGACCTGTAATTTGCAAAACACCAAGTGATCCGCCACCAGGGTGTGCAGCATGGGGTTATTCTATTCAAAGTATGCAACGCGCATTCCTGTTTATGATTGAAAATCACACGCTTTCACGACTCCTTAACTTATTTTCTTATGAATGTTTTATAAAAATAATATTTCCTTGATTTTCGCTCTGATTTTCAATTCCATCGATCTAAGCTTGCAATCTAATTTATCAATCAAAGTTATAATTTTGCGAATGCAAAAATTTCGTACATTTTTTAAGTCTGAAGTGATGTCTATTAATGGTTTCAATTACTTTGTGCCCCGTTTGACGCGAGGAGGTAAAAAAAATATATAGAAGTTATGTGAAACCCTATGTATTTATTTCAAATTTAATTTTTTTAACCAACCCGATTTTTTGTACCAAAGGATGATGTAGTCATTATGAGTACTGGATGTTAAACTTGAGCTTGGGTTTTATGAATTACATTACGTGGTAAGTGAGGTGACGTAAGAGTGATCAATGGAAAAACGTATGAACTTTTGTTTACATAGAGAAAGATAATTCAACCAGAGTTTATAAAACCAGGCATTAATACTCTAATGGGGACCCGAGTCAGAAAGGTAACCTCTAGTATATAATATTGCCTGTAACGTATGAAATAGTAAATTACAAAAAATTCAATGTAAAATGACTGATTTGTTTTACATTCAAAACTGTAAGATTAGATATAGACGGTAATTTATAAAAACCTTATGCGATTTATTTCCTTGATACTTCCTTGTCTCTTTACAGTTCCAATTTATTTATTTCATACGTAGTTCACGAAAGGCCGATTCGAGATAAAAAATTACTATTTTTGCAACAGCTTTTCTATAAGTATGAATGCACCCCGTCATATCGGCATTGGGATTGCCATTGGGCATCTCCATCAAAATAAAAACTATTGAAATTTACGAGGCAATGTTATACCCTTTCGTCTACATCCACATTATACCCTGAAAGCCATTTCGAAAGAGTGTGGTTGATGTTGAGCTATCACACTAGCATGCATTACACTATACTCCCATTAAGTTAATGAATCTAAGTGTATAAGGGAATTATCAAACAAAATAATTGTCAGAGGTTGGGATATCACCAAATTGCACCACAGTATAAGCATGCCACTAATGTTAGAGAAAATATTGGTATCAATGCATTTTGCAGCTAAATAAATTGACATTTACTTGAGTTATAGCGGAAAAATGTTCCACGAGGAGATAACACCAGGTAATAGAAAAGGATAAAAACATTGGGGAGTGAGTCAAATAACTAGTCAATATGGAAGTTGAGTTTAAAGTGTCATTGAAGTCTCTTATTCGCGGAAATAATGACATATTAAACCTGTTCATTTTACAATTTAGCTCCCTCCGTTTACTCTGATTTGCTGATATACCGTAGAATGTCAGGTTTCGTAAAATGCCATTAACGTCGTACGAAAGTAAATTTTTCTGGAGCATACATAAAAGTTTTCGTCAAAATTTTTAATAAACGATGCGACAGCTACTCTCATCTCAGTTATTGCATGAAGCCAGTTCCTTTAATAAGAATGCCATAATGGCCTTTCACTAATTCAGCCAATCTTCGCTGCACACACTCTAACTCGATAACTGAACGATAGAAGCAACTTGGGTGATAGTCTCCCATTCGGCAATCGAGGAGTAATCTTGGCCTTATACGGTTAGTATGCCTAGTAGATGGCGATGATATTGGTTCAATGGCTCTCCATCGAGCTGTTTCTCCCTAAATACAGCTCCACAAATTTTTCCCTTGTCTAGATGATGTTTATTTTCGAAACCGTATATTGAAACTATTTTTAACATACGATACACATAATTCATCGGACCAACCCCTTCTCTGGTTAGATTTTACAGCAGACATTTTACTGGTGCAGGGATGCGTCAGAATAGATGACTCGCAGTTTTCTTTACTTAAATTTTAGAACTCTAACGCGATAAGTCGATTTAATGGGAGAAAAACTTGTTTCACGCCTCTCCATGTTTCTAAATGCGATGTGTTAAAGTTCATTGGCTCGCTGGCTCCGTAAATCCTCACGAGGCGAGGATTATAAAATAGCAGGTTAATTTTTTCGAGGGAGTCTTCAAGGAAATGAGTTACTTTGAGAAGATTAAGATGGTTAATGGTCGGTGAGGAGCCTTATGGGTTAGATTGAGAAAGTCAGACGCATATTTTTTGCGCGGAGAGAGAGAGAGGTGACTAATCCATCAGAGCTGCTAGCTACCGACGGTGGAGTGAAAGTGACAAGGCAAATCAGAAGTGTAAGTAAGCGTATACGTTTCAAGTGGTAACCATTATGAAGTCATGGGACTGAAATAAGTTGTTCGTGAAACTTTAAAATGTTTAATGCTGGAAAGATAAAGAATCCAGGAAAAATTACATCCTATCCTACGATATTTCTTATAGCTTGATTCAAGTTTGATTGCATTGAGATCCGGTACGCTGAGAAGCTATTGTAATTCGAAATTCATTTTTTGTGTCAAATGTGATAAAAGTTTTTTCCTTCTCTGTTCGCACGGAGACCTTGGAATCCAGCGCGTAAATATTTAATTCGTCAAAAAAATATACGTGAAGGTAAGCCACACGCTCTGCTACGAGCGAAAAGAAATTGTTACTCTGCTCTGGGAAGGATTAGGGTGGGAGCTGTTTGAGCTTCGGAATCTACTCGCTTGGCTCAGATTACTTGAAACATTCAGTTCAGGAGAGTTCGAGACAGTTCAGTTCGACACAGGAGAAATTATTTTGACCACCCGCTTTAACTGATGGGAGCGAAAAAGTAATAGATAATCACCGTCGAACTGATTGGCACAAATATTCCTTTCCACGCATCATAAGTGGAAACAACACTTGTCAAATTTTATCGCAGATTCTCAATGCCACAATCACCCTACCAGGACCAAGTCAGACATGCATATCGATTGCATTCGTACCAAATCAACCAAACCAAACGTGCAAAATATGGACTGAATTCAGTAGGAATAAAACCATACAATAAATTTCCTCAGAAATTTAAAGATATATGACAAAACTAGGTTTAAAAGGCAAATAAAAACTATTTTGACTAAGAAAAATTATTACAGCGCGTCTGAATTAATCACTGATAAAGTATGACTTCGGCATGTAAAATAAAACCTTTGTGAGTGAAACATAATGTACGAATAAAATATGATTTGTGTAAAGTAGCGATAAGTAAATGCATATTTTCTCTGAATATGTATACGTTTTTTACAAATATATGTTAACTTTTTCATGGCGTGTCCTATATAGTAGCTATACTTCAATTCTTGGGCAAATATATACATTATTCTTCTTCAGTGTTCAACCCTGGGGTTGGTTTGCAGCAGTACGCCATTCCTCTCTTCTGTCTGCTTTTCTCTTCATTTCTGTGTATGTGGTGAAATCCATATCATTCACAATCTGCTGCATGAATGACATCCTTGGTCGTCCCCGGCGATTCCTTCCCTCTATAGCTCGTTCTGCTATTGTTAAAACGATGTTGTCGTGTCTTAGAATGTGCCCTACGAGTTTGTCTCTTCTTGTTTGGATATGCCTCCACAGGGATTTGGTTTCTTGAACTCTTTTCAGTACCTCTTCATTCGTGACTCTATCTTTCCAGCTGAGCTTCAACATCCTTCTGTAGAGCCACATCTCCAGGGCTTCTAGCCGCCTTATCTCTTGGTTTCTTATTACCCATGTTTCGCTCCCATATAGGGCCACACTCCAAACAAATGCTTTCATCATCCGTTTCCTTATTTCCAAACTAATGTCCTTGCTGGTGAGTAGGTTCTTCCTAAGATAGAATGCAATTTTGGCCTGGTGTATTCTCCTTACAATTTCTTTCTGGCTTCTACCATCTCTTGTTATTCTGCTTCCCAAGTAGGCAAATTCCTCTATTACTTCTAGCTTCTCTCCTCCAATTCTCATTATTGGGGGTTCATATTGTTCTTCATTACTGCAAACCATCACCTTGGTTTTGCGTTTGTTTATTCTCATGCCATACTGTTTACAGAAAATCCTACCCATTGTGTTGAGCATCCTTTCTAGATCTTCTTTGGTCTCTGTGATCACAGCAATATCATCTGCATAACGCAGCATATCTATCTTCAGTCCATTAATTTTAATCCCCACCTCAGTAGTTTCACGAACTTGGTCTATAGCTTCCTGGATGTAAGCATTGAATATAAGAGGAGAGAGAGCATATCCTTGTCTCACGCCTTTTCTAACTTTTGCTTCTTGCTTTTGATGAAAATTCCTTATCACAACCATTTCGTTCTTGTATACGCTGAGTATTGCCCGCATGTCTTTATATTTTAGGCCTGCTTTCTTCAGCACTCTGAACATCTCTTTCCAGATAACATTGTCACCCATTATATTATATTTCATTATTATATTGTATTATTATCATAAAGAATTGCGGGATACTAACATCAGCACTTCCTGTTAAATCATTCCTTGTGATGAGAATTTCAAACGTGAAGGTTTTACGACAGATTGAGGAATCTTTTCGTGTCTGTTCAGCTGAAAAAAATTGAAAAGTTCAAGTACCATTGGTTCGTCTCTTTCCAAGTGTACCTTCAAACTCATTTTGCATAAAGTTAAAATTCCGTGTCATTCATTTTTCTTCGACATGTTAAATTACTGCAAGTTCGTTGCATGACAAGTTCATCCTTCATATACTTCTGGAAAGCTACTGCAGGATTTTCTCGCAGATGAGATTAGGATTATGAGCTTGTCCGCATCCATTCGTAACAGCGAGTAAAAAATTCCGGAAAATTTACAAGTAATTGTCTCTCTCATTTCCGCCTCGGTGCAAGTCAATGCTCTCTTTCACCGTCTGAGGCAAAAACTAATGAAAACCTCGCAGCCCAAGGTACTCGACCAGCTTTCCCCTCTCAACTTGCTACACGATGGACATTGAGGAAAACGACAGTTAGGTAAAGTAATTTTCTCACCGGGGGGGGAGGGGGGGGTTGGCTGGGATAGGTTTAGCTTTCTAAGCTGAGGATCTGCATCTACATATTACCCTGCCGAGCCGCCAATGAGAAAGGGGATGTTAGGGAAAACAGCCATAAAAAGTGGAGGGAAAAAGAAAACATGAACTGGCAGTGGGGAAGGACGGGAGAGAACTGAATTTTGAAGAATTATATTAGTCTCGCTATCTTCCTGAAATAGCCACTATTTAAGGTAGTTTGAGCAAAATATCGTTTCGCCTAGGAACGAATGAATGAATTTGGTCTGATGTTAAAGAAGAATAACTTACTCTTCCAAATATACCAAAATATCAGCCCCTTACCGAACTAATTTCCGAAATTTTTGACAAATAATATCAGCCCTTATAAATGGGAAAAATGTATGTGCATGCTCTCCAGAGAGATCTTATTAAAACAATGAGGCATCTCAAACACATAGATCTCGTCAAAACATTAACTATATGGAGTTTGCATGTTTCCTCGACTATTATTCAAAAGAAATCATATTGTCACCGCAGATTTTTTTCAGAATCGCCTTAAACCTTTGGTTGTGAAGGAGTTCTGAACGTACCGCGGCAAAGAAGAGTCAAGTCAAAGACTTAAGTGGATATTTTTACTTTATTTCCTAGAATTTCAGTCACACACAAGTTTATTATTGCACTATTTTTAATGTAGTATTGAATTCATGCTTCCAACAGCTGCTTAAAATAAAACGTATAATTTGAATACGATATCCATTATGACTAGGGAACTATCTCGCTCAAACTACCTTAAGCGACGATAGATGTATATGTTACTGCACTTATTGCTTTGAAGTTATTTAAGGTGACTCTGGTTTGACTATGTGAGTCAAGAGAGATACAATTTCACACATTTTTATATATTGTTTAAAAAAATTCTGCTTTCGCTCATGAAATGAGTTGCCAATTAAAAACCAAAATTAAGCTCATTAATAGGCAGATTATTCCGCGAATATATTTTTTATGACAACATTTGTCCAAACATAGGAACCGACTGTAGCGCCATTTACAAGGAACTGCCGCATTTTGACTTCAATTATGGAAGTAATCCGCAAATAACTAAGACAACGTTGCCTGTATTTTATTTTTAATCTATTTCCAGTAACTATCCGATTCTTACAAAAGGTTTAAATTAAAAGCTTGATTATGCTCTCACGTTCATTTTGACGTTTTTATGCCGTAAACCGAGCGATCTCTTTAGGAGTCCAATTTAAAAGCACCACTTTCAAGACTTAATTAGAGTGAGACTATCCTAAAAACCCGATTTTATTTCCTTCTCAGATTCATCTCAGATTATTAAAAAAACACTTAAAAGATGCTATATTCAAGTTTTCACGAAATCTGGAAAAAATGAGCCTAAGGCTAGAGCTATCCTAAATTATCTTGACGATGGATGTGCTTAAACGCGGACTAAATGTAGCGGGAATGGGGTACCTGAAGCACGAGAAAGTAAGTTATTGAGACTGTTCGGGTGCTTCACTGAGAAAAACTCCTTATTCTTGAAGACATTTCGATGAAAAAGTCGTCCATTGTCATCTAGGTATGCATAAATACATCACACCCTGATTAAGAAGGACGACTCGTACATCGAAACGTCGACAGATAAGTAGAGTTTGATCCTATGGAACACTCGAACAGTCTTTACCAACGTCATACATAGGGAAAGCATAAAGTCTTTCTTCGTGTGAAAGTAGGATTGATAGAGATAGGAATGAGAGGACTATGAAAGAATATGGGTTAGATTCTCCTGTAATGGACGCATATGCGAGTAGTGAGCTTAGTCGCTTTGGCTACGTTGAAAGAATGGTTGAGAGTAAAACTACAAAACGAAAATTAAGTATATACTGCGATATGTCGATGGAATGCATGGTGTGAAAGGAAGAGGGGCAAATCAATGAAGTCAGGGGTGAATGTGGAGGAAAAGACTGAGGAGGAGGAATATCAGTTGTCATAAGAATAGAAATCGTGGAGGAGACAGTACAATGATGTGATAAAAGTGAAAAAGAAAGGGCGTGATGGACAAAATTATTGAACAGAGCAATGTTTTCAGGTTTAACTGAAGCAACCAAGTCCTCCAACATTGCCAACTCCGAAAGAGGATACCGTGATAGGTATGAATTTATTAGAGCTCAGGTGTGTCATCCAATTCTCTCGCAGCTCCCAACCGGGACTATCAAATGTGTTAAACTGTCTGCTCGTAAAAGTTATTTTTTTATATATTGCAGACTGTAAGTCAGGTGACGTGAGCAATATCTATATGAGAACGTGCTAACTTTGGCTTTCTTACTGCTGAAATAGTTTGCCAGAGGCGACATGGGCGTAGTATCTCCCACTTTTTTCTTTTGATCATCAAAATTTCATGGGGAGAAGGAATTTTTGTGTAAAGTCTCTTCATGGAGCATTGCGAAAGCCTTCGTCAGAAAATCTCCTTCGTCTCCAGTCATTGTATTGCTCTCACAAAAGCTCCTGCCTCTGCGCATTGAACAATTTTGAGAAATGGGCTATGGAACCTTCCACATCTTAAAATAAGCAATAAAAAAGGGGATTTTATTTTATGCCGCTTTAAATGGTATATGTAGCGTAAAAACAAAAATATTGTCTTAAATGAGAGCTATTGCGCCGTGTATAGCGGTAAATTGCAAGATTTACTGAATGACTGAACGGGAAATGATACCTGTATAATTTCATTAATTTTCTTTTAAATTCTATGATACATTCGTTAGTACAATATTATATAGCGTGTAAAGCGTCCTTTAGAAATGAGGATCAGTTACAAATACTTTCAAAATGCTGCCAACGTTTAACAGTGAGATCTTAAGATATTGTCCCGATTATAGAATTAGTGATTTGGTGCGATAGGTGATGCCAACCACTTTCCTGACGCGAATGTGTCTCGTGCCCGTTTCGCAAAGTTGTTTGGTCCTCCTGGCTTAATCGCTTTCCTCTGTATCTCTCGTTGCCTTCCTCTCTTTTTATTCTTTTCCTTGCACCACTTTTACTTCTTCCTCCTAAACTTTCAGCACATGTCTGCACTAGGAACTTTTGCGAGCGATATATTTTAAGCCTAATTTGTAGCTAAATAGTCCCTGCCGCTCCAAGCCTACCGTTTCCACCAGCTGCGCAACTCTCTCTTTCTCAGTCCATCTGCAAAACTTGTTTTAGAAAGAACGCCGTAATACAATGCCTTTATTTATTTTGCGGATTTAGTCTTTTAGCGCGTGCATTTTAGAACTCTTCGCGTACTCTGGTGTGGTCCAACTTAAGCGAAGTAACATCTGTCTTTCAATTTATCTACCAAAATTATACAGCCATAATTATAGCCAAAACTGTATCTCAATGGCCCCTAATATTTGATTCCATCTGATGCACCTTAGTTTACTTTAGAGATGCTGCGCTGTCAGCCATATTAAGAAATTCGCAGACGATTTTATTAGGTTGTCTAACCCCGTTAACACGGTCCAATATTTCTCTGAATTAGGCTTATTTAATCCTGAGGCACAGAGCTAGGTACATGATTGTTGCCTGATGTCACAATTGTCGCGGCCAAGTTGGTGTGGACGCTTCAGTTTAATTCCTCTTCTTTTGAGCTCCGTCAAAAATTCCCCAAATAATAGCCCTTATAAGAATTTATCCTAAAAATAATCACAGTGCGTGATGCAATGTCCGACTTTTTCCATAGTTCGACGCTTCAGTTTAATTCCTCTTCTTTTGAGCTCCGTCAAAAATTCCCCAAATAATAGCCCTTATAAGAATTTATCCTAAAAATAATCACAGTGCGTGATGCAATGTCCGACTTTTTCCATAGTTCGACGCTACGGTTGTTGAGATTATGCTGAGGGGAATATAAAGAGAAGTAAACTGCAATGGTGGATTGCGAAAATCAACTTTTCTCTGGAAATCATCTTCGTCCGTGCGAAAGCATCATCTTAGAATAGGAATTCAAGTCTTGAAATTCCAATACCTTCAGCAAAAACTACACCCACATTTCTCTGTTAATAATTGAAGTCAGAGTTCCATTTAATTGCAAGATTTTTCTGAGGGAAAATGCTACGGGCTTGCAAGGAGAAAAGTCCGATCATGGGAGTTTATTGTAAGTTGTGAGTTTATTTCCACATGGCCTGCAGGTAGGGATATTCGAAGGCTATCGCCATCTCAAATATTCGAAAAATCTGGATCTCGGAGCGAAAAACCATCGAGAGGATCCTATACTCTTTCTGTCTTTGTCTTTCCTGGGCAGGGAGTAATATCGTTTACACACTTCACGGCTCATTAACTGCAGTACACCTCTCAAATTGGAAGGCGGACTCTGCAGCCATTAACGGTGCCCATAACTGCTGCGTAGAGCGCACGATCGTTTTGTTATCACTTCCTCTCACGGCTACATCAAACGAATTCCGAACAAATTTTGCTTTGCTTCCTCCTCCCCCATCTCTCCACCCACACCTCAAGCTCTTTTCGAGTCTTTGCCAACCTCTCCGTCCCTACACCGTCGCTCTTTTGCTAGACATCCCAATTAAAATTCAACGCGCCGCAGACAGAATGAGACTGGGGCAAACCTAGAGCCGTGCCTATGGGTGAGGCTCCTGTCTCGGGTTTTAAAAGCTGGGATGGAAGCAAAAAAACATGAAACATTATGGTAGCTTGAGCGAATTTACTTTCCTCATGAATTCGATGAAGTTGTTCTAATTATAAAGAAAAAGACCTCAACTCTCCAATGGTAGCAAAATTCTAAAACACCAGGCAATGATTATAGTAATTTTTGAGATGTTTGCCAGAAACATACCAGCCATTTCCCATGAAATATGGTATGAGTATATAATCTCCAGGGGTTCCTTTTGAAAAAAATGAGGAATTTCTACAGCTCATATCTCCTCTTAAATTGAAAAATATGTAGCGTATCTCGGTCCTAAAGCTCAACTGCGAGGAATTATTAAAAAAATTATTTCAAACATGCTGACATTACAATTCATGGCCGTTTGTACAAGATTTTACCTTAGTAAGAATAATGACCATTATTAAATTTCATTACTAGCTGTATGCAGCTGTAAAGGACATGAAGTAAATATGAGTTGTAGAATTTATGATTCGTAAACTTTATTTTGAATTACTTAAATTATCAAAAGTAAACTAAGTATACATACACGTAAGGTTTTACCTGGTCGTATGTTATTCCAAGTCTTGTGCTCCAAATATCTTTACAACGGAGAGTTTTTATGCCATTCAGTAACAATTACACTGATAAGTCACTGCTTTAGTTTAAGAGTTTTAACAGCAGCGGTCGCACTTAAATTACAAGCTGATAAATTGAGGAAGGAAATTGATGATGATCTAGGCTCCGACAGAAAGTGAATGGTATTTTTCGCAATTATCTCGATAACTATAAAAGTATGATATTATCATCTGAGAGGCGATAACTTTGTTTCTTTATGATATATTCAAATTCGTAGAATTTTATTTGAATTACTACCCAGTCCAAACAACCTGAATTAATTCCCAGGTTCGATTCAATGCTTTAAATATTCCAATTTGTTTTTGCCAACGGTAGAAAAATGGAAAGCTAAGCGGAAGAAATTGTAATTTCAATTTAAAGATAGTAAGTTTGAGGGTAAAACCAAGGCTACGTCGCTTGCTGCGATATATCGTATGTAGTGACTTTAGCGTCATCTACTTCAGGCGCAAATTATAAAAGATCTCTAAATAAGACGATAATCCAATGGTCCGTATCAAAATAACAATCATGGCGGCAAGTCGTGAATGTGAGAAGCGACTCGGGCGGCATTATTGCTCAGCCAGTTGGTGCAATCATTTTTCTGGCTGCAGATTAGACAAAAAAATTGTATTTTTCAACTTCCCGAGTGATTTAGCGAGGTAAGTACGGTGTGAATAAGATGTTTAGGTGTTTTTACAGTTATGACCAAAGCCTGCTCTTACTTTTGACTTAACATCTAATTATTTAATTTGGCCTATGGCCCTATAGTATGGCTGTGCGAGGATTTATGTAATTTTATGCCAAGTTTGAAAATGAATTCCACTTCATTGTTTCAAATTTTATGTTAAAGTGTTTGTAATAATGTAAATTGTGTCTTCAGTATCATTTTTCACAATAAAGTTTCTGTGAATTCCATTAGGTTTCTTTTCATTGGAAATTATGTACCAAACCTAAGAAAGAATATCAAATATCAGGAGACCTCGTGAATTTTCATCATTTGGACCAATATCGGAAGAATGCAGAGGTCATGTTATAAGCTATCGCTCAAGGTTTCAGTTCTTTGGTTTAAATTTAGCGGGGTTATTGTGGTTGGGAAGCGCCTGACCGCTTGAGTGCTCTGCTAGTAAAGCATTACCGTTGAGGGAAGGGGAGCGTCGCGGTCTTGGGTAAAACTATCATCGCTCCCGTTAAGTCTCTTCAACCTTGAAGGAAATGTAGTAATTAACATTAAAGTTTCAATCTTTTATTGTGCCTTTATCGGTCGCTTTGACCTGGCAATGTCACAAACGGATTGACTCTCGCGGTTATCTCGGCGTTCAAATTCGGAAGTCTACATCGTCGAAATATGAAAATTAACTTTTCCTTTTGGTCACCCTTTCCCTCGATTGGGCTTCCAGCAGAATCGCATAGATCGTGATAATCCTTGGCTCGTGTGATAGTGGAAGGTGCTTAGGTGAAATTTTCAAAGGAAACTATTATTTTTATTATAACCTTGAATGCTGCGTCGATTTGGGAATTTGTATTATTTCACTGAATCATGATTTTTGCGTAAATATATCTCTAGCCTAGAGGAGGTAAAATGCATTCGTGGTTGCCAATGAAGAGGTATTAGCCTCTTACATGGGTCTGGACATGTTACGCCTAACGAGGAGTCATTCCTATTATAAAAATTCATTATAATTATTTTAAAACTTATGTAATGTTGTATTCGGAATAAATATTTATTGTAACTTTTTATTAAAGATGTTAAATTTATTAAATACGTTTATCACTAACAAAAGAAATTTTAAAAATAATGCCAGTCTAAATGTAAATCTCCGTATTTGATCCAATTTTTTTATAGTTACCTCGGAACTCGTGTCACCTTGGATAACCGAAAGGTCGGATATTGTGGAAGGTTGGTCTGGAAGTAGATACGCTATTTTCATGTCTTGCCTTAGTGACATACATTTACAAAAATATAACGTTTGAGAAATAACTTCTATAGGTAAAGTATTTGCCTCATTCTCGATAATATGTGCCAATTTTCCATATGCAGTTAAAATTTATTTTCTCCGACTACCTCTTAGCATTTCGACAGCAACTTTTCTGCAGGAACGGTGTACTAAAACTGACTGTTGAAGGAATTGAAACTAGCAACAGTAACTGTACATCTCAGTCATTAATTAAATTACATTGCATACATAAGGGACTTAAAAATAGGTTGATCTAAACAAACTTGGTTCATCGGAGCTATGAATATGTATTACAGAACCTTGTAAAATTGGGAATTTTATAATTTTGGAGACTTCACCCTATTATTTTTCATTCGCAATTTATATCTATTCCATGTTTTGTCCTTTTTTCACCACCCTTCAACAAAGAGTGCTCACCCACGTAAAACTGGACGCGAATGTACGTACCTCAGTTAAAGCATTCCCCGGCGCGCGGGCACCTTTCGGTCACAACCCACCGGTGGGAAGAAATTAGCATTCCAAAACACAAAATGTAACATTGCAGCGAGGCAAGGCGAAGCTATGTTTGGCGGCTCCATTAAGCTCTCTCTCTTTCTCTTTCACTCTCAAGAGAGCGAGAGAGAGTTTGAAATTATTTTAACCCCTTTCGGGGACTCTGGAAACAAATGACCACCACGTTCGATTTAATCTATTTTTATCGTCGTCCTCGCCTTTCCTCAGTCCTCCCACCTCTTCCCCTTCCGCCCCATCCTCCTAACCACCGCCTCCCACCGGTTCGTTTCTCAAACCTCTCCCATCCTCCTCCCTCTCCTTTCCTTTCTCCTCTCCCGAATCACTCTCTTTTCATCTCCCTTTACGCCACTCTCTTCAACTTTCTTTATCCTTTCAAATAGTAGCAAAGGCATTAGGTTGAGACAATTCGTTAGCTAAGGAGGCGTATAACAATAGAAGGGAACTGGTGACGTGGACCTTGGGTAAGGATGTGGTAAAGAGGCAGGTGAAGAGCTTGATATGGAGCGTAGCGTTGTATGGGGCAGAAACGTGGACCCTCAGAAAGGAGAACAAGAATTGGCTGCAGGCATTTAAGATGTGGAAGCGGAGAAGAATGGAGAGAATGAGGTGGATGGAAAGGAAGACTAACGAGGAGGTGCTTGGAGATGGTGGGCGAGGAAAGGAAACTTATAAATGAAATACGATGTCGGCAGAGCAGGTGGGTGGAAGTTGTAATAAGGGGACAATGGGTTGCTCAAGAATGTGATAGAGGGATGAATGTTCGGCAAGCGGGGAACGGGAAGGAGTATAGGCTTCATGGACAGGAAGAGAAAGGGTAGATCGTATTCCGAGGCGAAAAAGGAAACAATTGAATGAAAAAGGAAAAACTACAATAGAATAGAAAAGAGGATGCAAATAGATTGCAGGCATTTGGGATGTGGGTGTGTAGAGAGATGGAGAGGGTACGGTGGACGGAAAGGAAGACTAAGGAAGTTGTTCTTAGTATAGTGGGTGAGGAAAGGAAATTTCCGGATGAAAGCAGGAGTAGGCAGAGTAGGTGTCTGGAGGAAGTTATGAGGGGAGAGGTGTTGCTCAAGACAAAGACAGAGGAAAGGATGTTGGGCAAGGGAGGAAGGGGAATAAAGAGAATAGGTTTTTTATGGACGGGATGAAGAAGGGTTGATCTTATGGTGAGGCGAAAAGGAAATACTAAAGATAGATAAGACCCTGACAACGTAGAAAATTGGGAGGAGTTTCTCTGACTTTCAGCTTAACATTTTTAACGTTAGAATTCAAGAAAAAATCATTTACAACTCCCTTCATGCCCCTTCAACAGCCAGCATACCACTAGATTTATATACTACCCCGCGAGCCGATGTCGAGGAGAGTGCCAGTGGATGATTGGACACAAGTCATGGAAGGAGAAGGAAAAGATGGTAGGAGAGGACGACTCGAATTATATTTTGACGATGTCTTATGTTAGTGCATCACCGTATTGGTAATAAACACTAATAGTTCGTGGAAAGAAGGAATTTCTACATCTATAAGTTCGGCATTAATTTTCTCTAAATTTTTTGCTTCCATCAGATAAAACACGGGATAAAAATATTATCCCCCGTGCCGTACTGAAACTCACCTAAAGCGAAATATTAAAATTAACTCGGAGTCGCGCGTAGACCCGAATGACTAACGGTTCCCGACCTAGTCCTTCCATGAATCGTATAAAACTTTCTGTTTTCAACAGAGCGTGGGGCTTTAGTTTGTAAGCTATTTACTCCACGAATTAAATATTACTATGCAAGCCGCTAATCTACCTCGCAAAGGTGTGTAACTACAGATAAAAGTGCCTTTTCCATGTTGAATTCTTTCATGAATTCTTCCTCCAAATTCATATTCATAACCAAGGGATGAAATTTGCCATGAAAAAAATAATAAGACTTATCTGGGATTCAAACCAAGATCTCCCATTTGCTAGTCCGGTGCTTGCTAGTTACACCATCAAGCCATCTGCAGACAAATCGAATTCCAAAGAGGCTAAATGCGAACTAGGTGTTCGTTCCTTCTTTGCATTTCCTTCCATATTATTCATATTATTAGTACATGAAATATTTGGAAAATTCATGGAACAAGTATCATGAACGTACATACTTTGATGTTACCCAAGCAGAAAAAAATCATGAATTAGGTGCAGCCTGAAAGAAACAAATTTTCAAAGTGATGCATTACGTGACTAGTGTCCACTTGATATCTCCTTAAACATATCCCGTGATAAATTATAACATAAGTTATACATGGTGACGAGCTAGGTATCAGTGGGGTAAAGTCCTAGTCTGCTAACTCTCGGCTCGAGGTTTTGAGTCCAGTCTTGGTAGGATTTTCATTTACCAGGGTATTGCTGCATGAGTGTCCGTTACTGCGAAATACAATGCTTCGTTAAAGAAGAGAGCAAGAAGACATGGGGAGTTAATATCTTATAAACAGGTGCAGGTTTGTGAGACTGTTAGATCTCCATGTAGATAGTCACCTGCACAAACGAAACGCATTCATAGGAGTCGTAATCATTTGTCTCGTTGACGATTTGGATAAACGTTTAATTTTTATAACCAAACAATTGTAAGAACCGCTCGTGTCGGTTTTCATGATGATGTAAAAAGAATATATTCTGTCTGCGTAACCACGTAGATTGTATAAGAGGCACGAAAAAAAATAACACCTAGCGTTTAATTATTCATTCTACTTCAACAATGCACTTGGGACCACCAACAAAGGAGTTCTTTGGTTAAGATGCGTAGTTTATTAATCCGATTAGAATACTCAAACGTGCTGCGCAACACTCATATTTCCCTCATTTGGCTGAAAACGATTCCACCAACTGACGGACATCAATCACGTTTTCTCCTTAAGAAGTCGAAGAAAAAATTCCTCGTTGGAAAGTGGTCCTTGCGCATGCGCGCAAACGAAAGTTAATCAGAGATTGTGTTCCGTCAAAACTTTTAGATGATACCCTATTTTACAGTAATTCTCACGGAAAATTAGAATGCGCAGTCAATATATTAGCACAAAGTATTCTTTTTTAATTTTTAAAATGCATTTTTTTGTTTTTTTATTCACATTTAGTTTGTTTTAAAATTTAGGCTGTTGAAAGCAGCGATGAGGAGTTAAGAGTTTTAATATGGACGTAAAATCTTTGTATTATGTGGTTCATCTTTTGGCAGTTGAGAGCACTATGAAATAAATATTTTAATGCAAATAGTGCAAAAATAAAGTTCTTCAAGACTTGCTCGTGTGGTTCATCTTTTGGCAGTTGAGAGCATTATGAAATACACATATTAATGCAAATAGTGCAAAAATAAAGTTCTACAAGACTTGAATTCTTTATAATTAGTTAAACATACACGCATAAGGTTTTCCCCTAATCAATCATCCTACGCCGATTGCTGAAAGCACCTTAACTTCCGAATTCTTTTCGCAAGGTTATACATACAACTAATGACTAATTGATTAGTATATCTCTTCTTAGCAATCATTAAGAAACTTTGCACAGTTAAATTTTTGACACATCAGTTATTTTTTATTTCACTGGAGCGCAGAGTTGCATCATATGTATAGGAAAATTGCTTCTGATTCTTAGCAGATATCTCGAAAAATTATGCTATCAATCTTTGCCATGACTGATACTTTGGTGCTAGCAGAAAAATGAGGTTGTATTCTAAATGATGAGGTCAAGTTCATCAAATTTTATGAGTGGCGATGTTTTGCTTATACTATCTGAAAGAAGAAAGAATAATTAGGCGGCTTTGACGCTGGCATAATGGAGGAATGAGGACCATCGATCCAAATTCATTATGAATACATACGCCCATCCCCACATCTCTGCCAGTGTGCTCGCTCTAAATATGCTACTTAGGAATATCTTACAGAAATATGTTTTTTAAATTCAATAACTAAATATTTCGTCTTTTTTAAGGGACATTTTTTTGTCTCACCAAACGCACCGTGCATCACTTACAATTTATTAAACGAAAAGAAGCCAATTAATATCCAAAATATTCAGTAAATTTTCTGTTTAAATTTAGCATAAATCATAAATTTCATCTTAAAAATAATAAATGTAAAATTTGAATACCTTTAAAGTGGTTGATAACACTTTGTTCAATGAGCTGGAGTTGTCCGTGTATTCAAATGCCAGTTTAAATGTCTGCTACATGCTCTCAGAGCCAGAGAAAAATTGTAAATGTTGATAAAAATTTTTTTAATTCGATATTTTTTAATAAAGGTTAGTAAAATATATACATATTAACATTGTATAATATATAAATACGTATTTTCGACACGTTATTATATATTATTCAACTGTTACATCAAACAAAATATGACTTCCCTCTCAAAACTGTTTTAAATTATTTTGTTTGAGGTCACGTGGAACGTACACACCAAGTTTGTACATTAGTCAGCCTCAATTTCTTCCCCTGATTCCTCAACAATTTCATAAGTATGGTTGGAATTGGATCCTTCGTTGAGGGTATCTTTACAGGGATCATCGTGCCACAATTATGTGATAGCCGTGGACTGCCGGAAAGAGATATCTTCAAGTAATAAAGCTTTCACCATTGTTAATTATTTTAGTAACTACTTCTTTTTGACAAGGACCAAAGAATTGTCATCGCTTGTTTAAAATCCGCTATATTCCGCTATACTCAGTTATTTCGCATTCGCAACATTCAAGAGCTATTTAAAAACTGGAGGGGAATTTTATGAAACTCTGATGAGAAACTTAACCAGAGGTTATGACAATACGCTACAAATTTATGTTCCATCATCTCGACAATAGTCACTCTGATCCTCTGCAATGGGTGTGTATAAAGATTACTGCAGGCAAAATACGCATGGTGATATCGTGGGTGGGAAAATAAAACGACCCGCTCGGTGACACAAAACTTCAACCTCTCGATTAGCCGGTGAGGAACCGACCCCGATGCCTGGGGAGAATTTCAATGTGACCGGAGAGCAAGGTCTATTGCTGCTAGCGAAAAGCGCCGAGGAACTCAACCCCTAAGGGGCAATTCTGTAAGTCCTGCCGCGCAACAACAATAGTCGACTGTCTCCCTTACGGCCTAAATCGACATGAGCAATGTTCGTAACCTCAATTTCAAAGTCTACATAGGTGCCGCTGAGTTTATCTCACAGTTGGATTGAATAATAGGGGAGGCGATCGACAGCTAGGGTCATTTGCGCCATAGGGGATAGGTAAGGGAAGAAGAGTGGATAGAAACGCGGCGTCGGCAATAGCCTGCTCTTAACGAAAGGTGCCAAGGGACACAGTTTAACATCTCATCCGACAGTGGGAGTACTGTACTTGAAGTTCACTCCACAAGGCACTCAAGTAGGGATCGGGTGTCCTCTGAAAAACATTCTCCTCAGCAGGGATTTGCATCTTGGCCGCCCGTATGGTTAGCTAGTAGTCTAGCCCCTATACCAACCCGATCACCACTTCACAGTTTTGAATTTTTTTCACAAATAAGTATAGACCTTTTTTGAAGTTTCTCACAGAATAAATGTGCATTTAGTGAATGGATATCACCGAAAATCGTATCGTGAACCTCTTTAAAATACTGGATCAAAATGTTTTGTTTGCACCTGACGTGCAAATTTGCCCTTTACTCATTCAATGATCGTCTGTTTTAGACCCTGAGGAAGTGGTTTCTCATAAAAGCAGCAACCCAAGTCGCTTACAATATCCTCGACATCGTACAAAAGTACCGTATGTAGAAAAAAAAGATGCTATAGACTCGTCAAGCATGATAAATGTCGCAGGAGAGATATCGTTCTCATGACGGATGACTAAGATTACAGACTTGTCTTTATAGTCCTTGGGTTTATAAGGATAATCAAGCCGCCACACCAACCCGATTCCCAGCTGACTCTGGTTTTATGGTCTACAGCCTCACAATTGGGAGAATTTATGAAACAGAAGTGGCCCGCACAGTACGGGGATATCTTGTACAAAGTATAGGTTTACCCGCGACGGCTTGTTTAGAAACCAAATCCCATTTCTTCCTTCGCTCAAATTAATTCGCTTCGATTGCTTAAAAATATATTCCTCTCGCTGATAGGTAGTCTTTACTATTTAAATGCAAGATGAAGACATAAAAATGCAGGATTTTCTAGGAATATTTTCTTGATGAGAAACGTTTCCTGCCACAGGAGTGGATTTCAGCGCCTCTGTTTTCAGACTCTAATACAATTTGACTCAACTTCCCCGGGTTAGTTGCTATTGATACCTCAAATAATAACATGGTCAATAGCTTTTTGTCCCTTACAGTTCATTTCTATGGGAGATTTAGGCTATCGTTTATCATCTTTATCAGTGTCGCAAAAATGACATTTTCTACTCATATAATCCATATATTGATAACACAGTTTTTTCCCAGGCGTCGCCCATTTTCTGATTTCACGCTTACTAATTTCTAGTTTCAATTCGTCTTGAAATAACGTAAGAAGATTGGGAACAAGGCCCTGAAAAAATTGCGTACAAACTGCTTTTCATGATTAGCCGATTTTTTTTTGGACAAGAGTTTATTTTTCATATTTGAACGGAATAGAAACTCCTAGTCCGTGCTCATTCAGTAGAATTAGTTACGGATAATAAAAAAAACTGATAAATGCACGGAATATGAGAAAGCCTCCTTATTAGAATAGATTTACTAAGGTCTTTTCTTGATATGATAATTTCCTATCAAATAATGTAAGGAAGAAATGCAGTAACATCATTATGATTGAAGTACATGAATATAAATAAAAAATATTGATTGAAGATATTTCTTCTATATGCACATCTTTTGGAATTCCTAAAGAACATATGAGGCAAATTTATGCATCATGTCTTATTGAATGCTATAAAATATAAAAACGAATTTATATAATTATTGCAAGGTAATACAAAAGAAATTCCTTTTGAAAGTGTTTCAATAACTATTGAAAAATTAGCAAAAGTTCCAAGGGAGTTCTCGAAGAGTAATTCTAAATTAAGGCCAGAGTTCTTTCTAGCACAGAAAGGATAACTTGTAAGTAGCACTTTAAATTAGACAAGCCTGGGCTTATCGAACAGGTTTCTTACATAATAAAATTTTCAGCCATGAGATGTCATGACGGGCGAATTCTGGAGAAAATATTTTCCAGTAGAACGTATAGAATATCAATAATAAGTGTACGGCAGCGGAACCTATGAATATCAGGATAGGTACGCATTAGATCAGCTTCATGGCTCAAGACTATCTGGAGTCATTTGAACAATCACAGTGTAACGAGTGCTTTTCATGACATTCGGAATCCACCGCGTTTGATTGCTTTTCTCGCAAAGTTCTACCACTCTTAAAAGCACATTCTTAAAAATCTCGGAAACGTGAAAAACTATTTAATTAGTGTCGCTGAAGGTAAATATCACAGCATTGATATGGAATTATTGGGTAAATTATAAAAACAGTCTTTAAAGGCAAATAACCGTATTTTAATTTATACTGGGTTTCCATCAAATGAGAAAATCATGATGGGCAGGGTGTATATATGAAATAAGAATCTAGATTATGAGTTAAGGTGACACGAGCGCGAATTGCGAGTCATTTAGTGCACATTTCGATAACTTTTTAAGTAAGATGGAAAAATTCTTGGACCACACGAGTATGCGTTATCTAAGTACACCCATTTATACGTCGTGAAATAACAATACTGCCCTCCTTAGCTAAAATAGTACATACATACATACCCATCACGCCGTTCCCTTCCGGGGTAGGCACAATGAAAATGTTTCATTCATTAATACATAATTGTACATCTAACTCTGCTTCAATAATTTCCTCCATACTAACCTCTTTTGCCTCATTTACCCCCAAACACTGTTTCATACACTTCCTCCTGTTTTTAAAACTCCTAATATTCCTCCTCCTAAGAATTTCCTCAACCACATTCAACCACAACTTCCTCGGCCTACCTCTACCTCTCACAACACTCATTCTACTCTCATAGATCTGTTTCGTTATTCGACTCTCATCCATTCTCTCAACATGGCCAAACCAACGAAGCACACTCCTTTCATACACGTCCATTACTGGAGCATTTAACCCACATTCATTCATGACCCACTCATTCCTGACCCTATCTATCCTACTTTTTCCGCAATTACTTCTCAGATAACTCATACCCACGGCGTTTAGTCTACTCTTATGTCTATCCTGACACACCCATGTTTCACTATCATATAGCAAATTGGGAAGAAGTACACTTTTGTACACGGCAATTTTCGCTTCCTTAGACAAGCACTCATTCCTTGATATGCTCCACATGCTACCTACCACTTTCCTTCCAGCATTCGCCCATCTCTTTATATCCTCATCTATTCTTCCATCTTTCGCATACATCTTACCTAAGTACACAAAATCATCCACCTATTCAATTACTTCACCATTCGCCCTCATCATACAGTTATTATCCCCATTCTCCTTATCAAAAACTACTACTTTAGTCTTGCACGCATATTCCTTCAGTTCCTTCTCTCCGTTGATTCACACAACTTATCTGGGAGCTTCTGTAATCCCTCTTGACTGTCTGAGATCAAAACAGTATCATCCGCATATAGAAGAACTCGCACGTTTGCATTTCCAATCGAAACACCGTCGTTTTCACTACATGCGTCTCTAACACATTTATCCATAAATACATTAAACAGCCATGGAGACATTATGCATCCTTGCTTTACACCCCGATTTATTACAAACCAATCACTCAGAACCCCATTAGCTCTAACACTTGCCTTACTATTGTCATACATCGCCATCATAACATTCAATAACACCCCATTCACTCCATAGTCTCTCAAAACCTTCCACAACTTCTTTCTATTTACTCTGTCATATGCCTTCTCTAAATCAACAAACGCACAGTACACTTTCTTTTGGACACTCATACATTTTTCTATCACTTGCTGAAGTGCAAAAAGCTGGTCACTACATCCTCTACCAGGCATAAACCCACACTGCACACCCCACACTCTGTCCGAAGTAATATTCCTCACTCTTTTGATTAATATTTTACTGAACACTTTTCCCGGGATACTCAATAAACTAATGGCCCGATAATTATTACATTCGGTCTTTCCTCCCTTCCCTCTTTACAACGGAACGATGATAGCATTCTTCCAATCCGCTGGTTCAACAGAAACCTGTAAGCATACATTGTATAGTTCACGCAGCCTACAAATTAATAATTTACACCCACACTTCAACATTTCACTGGATATCCCATCTTTGCCTACAGCTTTCCCATTTTTCAATATTCTCACAGCCGCTGTGAGCGGCGGCTAAAATAGTGAAACTGAAAAAAAAATTACATTTTGAGTTGATTTAAATATTTCCAACCCCGAGAATTTCAAAATTAAAAAATGCCGTACTTGTAGTGGTATACAACATAAATTGTTCTGGATTTACCGTATATACTGCATATTTATGTTTTATGTGTTAGGAAAAATTAACGAGCTATGAGCCAAATAACCGGAACTGCAAATACTTAAATAAAACTAAAGGTTTGAAAGAAAAATTATGTCTTTGTTAATTTCCTCTCCCGAAAAATATTGTGAGTGTAAATAAAAAAAATATGTCCACTAAATA
Organism: Ceriagrion tenellum; assembly: GCA_963169105.1. Classification (NCBI taxonomy): domain Eukaryota; kingdom Metazoa; phylum Arthropoda; class Insecta; order Odonata; family Coenagrionidae; genus Ceriagrion; species Ceriagrion tenellum. Next base: position 50,721,847 of record OY720636.1, on the reverse strand, counting down.
GTTGGCAATGAATGAAAACAAAATCGTGTAATATCTCAAAATCAACAATGATGCAGTTACTGTTATTTTAGTTTAGCATATCAGCATACCTACATGCTGTAATATAAATTATGCAGAAATTACATGTTAAAATTCTCGTCAAAATTAAAACACTGCAAAAATGGTTATGATTTACAGCATGGGATACGAAAAATTAAGCGAAAATTGGACGCGTGCATGCGTTCTGTTTGGCACTATACCTCAACAAACATTGCCATAATACTGAAAGTACGTTTTCACGTTTAGGTGAAAATCAGTACATGTATACAATCGAAAATCGAAAATAAATTATTTCGAAATAAATGTCTACTTCTACATAATACCCTGCGAGCCGCCGCATGAGCGTGTGGCAGGGGGTGTTAGGTCACCAGCCGTGTAAAAGTGTAAGTTTTTGGAGAACGAATGGTGGCATATATTATAGGAGTGTATTTAGTGGAGCTCAATTTTTATTGTGGTCACTTATTGTTCGCGGAAAGAACGACTTCTTGTACCTATCGTTTCGGCAGTGTATCTCTCTTATTTTATTGCATTTGCCAGACCTAGAGATGTAGTGAGGAGTCACGATAATATTGTCTATGTCGCTCTGAAAAATATCAGTTCTGAACTTATCAAGCAAGCTAAGACTGGCGTGTAGCCTCCGAGTCTCTAGGGGCTCCCACCTTAATTCCTCTAAAAGTTGTGAGACATTATATGTACGCTCGTACCAGTTTTTAACGAAGCGCGCTGCTTTCCTTTGTATTTTATTAATTTTTTTGGTTAAATTGATTAGACAAGGGTTCCAAATTTTTTGACTTTTTCATCCGAGGACCTTCCTATTATACGTTTAACAAAACCTAGTTTCTTTAATGCTGCGCCACATATGTTCTGCATGTGTAATCCCCTAGATATATCAGAAGTTAAGGTAATTCCAAGATATTTTACGGTATCTGAAGACTTTATGTTCACTCCACCCACAGTATAGGTGTGGCATTTTTGGGATGACTTTCGCAGCAAGTGAACTGTGGTGCATTCGTTGATATTTAATTCTAACCCCCACTCCTGGTCAAGTGCCAAGATCCATGAGGCTACATGTTAAATTAGCATTAAATTACAAAGAAACAAAACCAAAATATTTATACTTTTATCCATACATACCACCCGTCAAGAGCACACGTACGCAATGATTCACGCTAATCCGCACATAATTAAATTTCGCACTAACTACCTCAAATGAATTTTTACTCATTTACTAGGGGAAGTACATACTTTTTCAGTATACTAACCGTATACCAAGTATATACTTGTTCTCAGAGGTCTGAACTAAGAACGATAGGGTTGACGAAACAATGTAGCCGTGCATGAGAATCGAACCTTGATACTTGTCTGCTCCTATCCTTCTCGTACTCTCTCCGTCCATCCACTCTCCCTTCCCCCATTCCTTTCTCTCCAGTCTTAACCCCTTCCCCTCCTCCCCCACCCCACCTCTCACGCTCCCCTCCCCTCCCTCCCAGTCCACATTAGTCTGCCGGGGGAGCGATGGCCGACATAAATCAGGTATCCCCCTCTTCTCCCTCCGCCCCCCTCCCTCGCCATCCCTCCCTCCTCCCGCTTCCTCCTCTTGAGCCGGAGTGATCATCGCCACCGAATCAAATTCACAATCTCGGGACCGTTAAATTTTTGACATTGCAATTTAACATTAACCCCGGCAGTAAAGTGAATGGTTTTTGTGCTTGATCAGTCGGAAGAAATTTTCGGACGGTAGAGGCTTTGAAATCTCCGTGACGCGGTCGTGTAGGCTTCTTGTCCGGTGACGTTGAGGGGAGGGAATGGACGTTGCACGAGCGGGGTCGTGTTTTTCTTTCAAGAGGAGGAGGAAGAGGCTGTCTTAGTTCCAAATTCACAGCCATGGATTGAATGAGAAAAAGAAATGGAACCATACGGTACGTTAGCATAGCATTAAATGCATTAAAATGCTCAATCGGCCATATTGAATAGATAATTAAACCTAATTATTCTTCGTTGCCGGTTGCTATACTTTCACTAAACCAGAAAAAAATAAAAAATAAACGTTCAAAAATCATTATTTACACAATAGACAGTACATTTTACAAAACGATTGGACTACTGTTTTTACTTTACTTTGTACTACTTTACAAAACGATTGGACTATTTACACAATAGACAGTACATTTTACAAAACGATTGGACTACTGGTGCGTGGCAGCCTTGTTTGGGTGGCTCGTTTTCGGCCAAAAATGACGTCTTCCCCTAGGTGCGCCAAGCCGCCATTAAATCTTCTCTTTGCATTCGCCCATAATTAGCATTTTCGAGGGTAACTGAGCTGTAGTGGGCGGCGGAAGCTTATTTGACAGACGATTTTCTACGAAAGTTAATCTTTATTGATTGATAGATTTGCCATGCATCTTTTTATTCTTCGAATACATGCCGTAGATAGGTGATCTACGGAATTTTTCCGGTCATAGAAACTATTTTCAGGGCTCAAATATTTTATCCCTCCCCTTAAAAAATTTATGCCGAAATCCTTTAGCATTTTCATTTAAACATCTTAGTGAACATGTAAATAATGAAAAAAACTAAGTGGATTGAAAAAGGTCTCATGAAACCGAGGCATTCTGCTAATATATAATAACACATAATAGTACCACCCAAGTTACATACAATTTGGCCGGGTAAACTACTGTGGGGATAAAGAAATCATTTATAAAAACTGCTCCAATATTTGCATCCGAATATTGCAAGAATTCTACAGCGATAGCTAATAATGCAATTTGGTGTAGCACCGCATGTATTAAGTCGAAAATGAGCAGAAACAGTACCATAAAACATTGCCTGCCATATTCATTCATTTTTGTACGTTCATCATTACTTCCCATTTTTCTCTGCCAATTATAGCAGTACTTCATATTAATTTAATAATTATAGTAATATGAATATATAGTAGAGGATGTTGAATTTTTTTAATTCTCCATAAAAATATTTTCGTTTTCCTCCAATAAACTGAGTGCTGTTAAAGTAGTGATCTTCTCTCCATCTTCTATGCATCCATGCATTTTATTATTGTTTAAAAATTTTCTTTTTGCAACTACTGCCACATTAATTATTAATAGACATGTACCTTAATGACCAAGTAGGAACCGAAATAACACATTCAAATCATCGGAGAAAGCAACAAAACAATTAAAGCTAGCAAATAATTAGTTAAAGGTAAATGCTATCAGCAAATAAGATGAATGAAAAATGTGCAAATCACTAATTATCAATAATTATCGTAAGATTAAACATCACTAACAAATAAAATATTAATTTTACTAGACGTTGGTGAAGAAGTCATATCAATTTTTATTTCTCAACCGAGGCCGATATTCCCTGAAAATAAAAAGGACTTTTATTGATTTAGTTCTTTGATTTTTGTTCAATAAATGCTTATATCTCTTATTGCTATGTTAAATGGAAGTGCTTTTTAAGATTTCTGCATTCAAACAATTGGAAAAAAGCTTATACCACGGAATAAATATTTATAATTCTTACGAGTTTCAACCCGACGGACAGAGCGTAATGCATTTGGAGCGCAGTTCACGTAGCGACGGGAGAAGGGCTCAGGACTCCAAGGGTAATCTGTCCAGTGCTGTCAGGATTCGAACCCGGGCACTTTCGTTAGGAAGTCTTAGGATTTTACTTTTTCATTCCTGAATCAACGGATTGCAGTATCGGTAGCTCTCAAGCCTTTGGGATGAATTTTTCTCAGAGTAATTCTGCAGTCGAAATTTCGGAGTGTTTTCTTTGGTTACCTTTTCCAATTTTATTTACGTTATCGGAACATGTTTATCAAATTTTCGTTTCCTCTTTCTTTACAGGTAAGTGTTCCTCTCATCAAGAAAGGATTTCCATGTGATAACCAAGGTGTTTTACGGAAAACTATCAACTCCGACGGAAGTGTCAAACTCTGTGATAAGAGAGTGTTAGAGATCGTTCATCTGGACCAACGCAGAGATGAGGTCTCTGCCTATTCTGCTGGATCCTAACTCTATACATTCGAAAACGGATTTCAGTGAGGGTGAGCCATTTCATTTTTCGTTTTCAAGCTGGGTATCCTTTTTGTTTCCTGATAAGCTCTTAGTGTAGTACTATTTTATTATTCATCCATTCGATTTCAATGGCTATTGCATCTTTATAAAGGTGAATTTGACATGGAAAAAATCTTTCCCAAACTTATATGTACAGTGGATGTGACTTGAGAATGGGGGAGGGGAGATTTTAGGTCTTGTGGTGGCGTATTGTTTTATTTTAATTAAGACTTAGTCAAAAGTGTGTGGACGGAAGGTAACAATAAACGATTTCGGGCCCAATTGGTGACCTCCATGGGTGGGACATGTGCCATAGACTTTTTTCACCTTTACTTCCAAGAAAAACCACAACTCCAAAAACCCTGAGCTTCCAACTAAAGTAACATCCTTTTGGTATTAGGAACTCGATAAGTTGAGAAGCTTTTTGCATCGAATCGTTTGACTCGATAGTATTGCTTTTATCGTCGAAATCGATTGGGTCAGTAATAAGTAAGGTGGATGCGTGCATAGTGTTATTTTTGTCATGTTTAACGTAGAGAAATTCCCCGAATTTTTGCCCCATTTAATTTTTTTAATACTTTGAAAGACTTGGGTTGTTTTAATTGAGCAGTGCTTTATCGTATTTCAACCGCTGAAATACGCATCGACTAACAAATGACTTCAGTAGGGGAGCAGTTGCATGTAAGCTCAACCTATGGAGTAGGTCTTTTACGTAGTAAATGCTCGGTTGTGAAGGATTTCTTTATCGTACACCAAGCTTCTCCGAACCCCCTATCATTGAGGGTTTATCTCTATAAACTTTGAAGATACTGGGATGAGGGTATTTTCTAAACTATCAATAATTATATCTTGGGGATGTTAAAAATTACAATTTTTATTAACTGAAAGTACTATTTATTTGCAAATTAAAGAAATTACAATTCTCATCCTGCATTAAAACCAACTCGAATTTGGAGAGATTCTTTTATCTCCCTAATTTCTGCTTGATTGAATTAACGTCCTGCTAATGGATGGGACTAATCTACTCTTCCATCCTAATACGCTAATTTTACTCGCCGTTTGGTATAGCTCATTGTATCCTATACCCTAAACTATCAGGCCGATTTTAATGTTGAGTACGCGATACTCAACGAATAAATAATTAGATAAAAAAGCTCACTAATTGCTCTTTTGAAAGTTATTTCCGTAATAGATTGAAATTGCACCCACTCATAATCAATGGATACATCTAAATTAGTTTCAGAATACGCACTGTCGAAGATTTGATTTTAAGTACTAATACAATATCATTTGTAAAATTCACACGATCGAAGAAATTTCATCAACATTTTAAATAACCTAATTGAATTAGTGAATATAATTCAATAATCCAACTCAATAAATGAATGGGTATAATAAATTTAAATAGGAATGTTCTAGTTTTCATCATTGTACATAGCAAAACTTTGGAATCTCTGCTGAATTAATGTTTGTCTGGGACTTAAGACGTAGCTTAAGGTTACTTAAGCTACGACATAGCTTAAGAACACTTAAGCTATGACCCTAGGAGTCATAAAATGTTTGCGCATCTGAGAAGAGCACTTACGCTCTTAATGCGCCTTTTCGGGGTACATATTATTGTACAAACGAATGCATTAACTTTTCATAAATTGATAAGATAAAAATTGATAAAGATGAAAATTGCTCTATATCCTTTATTTTTCTAATAATTATATGAAACATTCGTTTGTGCAGTTAATGTTCCATGTAAACTGGCCTTAATGATGACAGTTCGATCTTTTCTGCGTTAAGTCTGGTCGCACCTTTATTTTAATATGAAATTAAGTTCACCTTAATGCACATATTTTAGCTCACGTAATTGTGAGGATTATTGCTAAATTTAACTGCTTTGGAGATATTTTATGTACGCCCATTTTTTATTCCAAAACTTACCGAGTCGCTCTGAAGGCCTATATCTAGGAAATGTTGGAAACATTACCTACACCTGTTCCTAAAAGATATTTTTGCCGAGCGTTATGTTATTTTTCAGAAACAAGATAATTAAGTGTATTCATTTATTTATTCCTATTAGTTATCATGAGTCACTTGAAGTTTATAAGTATCAAAAGATTTGAAAAAACATGCAGCAACGATAGAACACGTACTGCAGTTTAAAATTTTGTCATATGAGTGATCAGCTTCTGGATTCTTTGTTTGCGTCATTTAATTTTGCGAAATTAAACATCCTGAGAATCTAGAATCCTAAAGAAAGTAATCATTACGTCCCCTTCTAATGAGAAAACGACTCGTTTCTGGCACTCAAAATGAGATTCATAAGTACTCCGGAAAAAAATATGGGATAAAGTATTTGTCACAGTGGGTCAGGAGTGAAGTTTCTGGTGAAGACTAGGAACAGATAGAGTAGGTGTTTGGCAGAGCTAATAAGGGATAAATTAAGGGTGTGATAGAGAGAAAGGATATTGGGTATTCGGAGAATAGGAAAAACGACGGTTGGTTTCGCGGATAGGAAAAACAGAGGTAGGCAGTAGTCGTGTTGAAGAATAAGGTTCTACGCCGTCATTATCATATAAATTCAACTCAGGCCTACTTTAACCAATAGATTACCCTAATGATAATATTAACCATAAAACTCATCAACATTTCCTTTTCAATTGAAATAAACTACACTTGATGCAAAATTTATGTAGCGGTCCAAATACATCAATTTGGCAACGAATCGTTCGTAGGTATGACTTCTTTCGCTATGTTATATTGTCTATTCGGTGTGTTAACGTCTCTAACTCATGTGCTCATGTTTTGTAAAATCATTCACTTACATTTCACGCGGCAGGTAATTTCTGGGTTCCATCTCGGTTATTTCTTCGTAGTTCTTTGTAATCGTCGTCAGTAGAAACTGCTCCTTGAGGTATTGGTTTGAGGCTGGTTTCTCCTCTCAATCCTCCTCTCCGCTAGCCTCTTTGTATTTCTCTGCTTTTGCGTCGGTCGTAATCTGACTCATGTATCTCTCGCGGAACGGTCCGCTGTAGTTGTTCTCGTTCACTTTTCCTTTCGCAGTTGTCTTCGAGTGGGTATCTTGCCTCAAAAATGACCCAACGGGTTTATCCCTTCTTTTTCAATGCTTTCCGTAAGCTTCTTTCTTCTCCCAGCGCTTTAGAAAGCTCTTTCACTCGCAATGCGATCTGTGAGTTTATGCCTCAATCGTTATTCTTTGTCCCGCTTTCACTACCTGCAACCTTCTTCCCTCCGCTCCGACCGAAGACCTTGTATTGCATCCGCAGGAGCATATGCTTCATTATTGTGTCTCGATGTTGAAGTTAATGATTTCAAAACGTGATGCTCTGCTATCTCATACCAGTCAGTCAATCTCAATGAGCCTTCATTATTACCTAGATGCTCGTTTTCAGCTTTCCATCTTAATTGAAATATCCTTCTATATATGCAAAAGCCTTCCACTCACTGTATATCTTGATTAAACAGTTTTTGTGCGTCCTAATTCATTACCACTCTCCTCCAACTGAGATGCCGGTCCAGTTACATCCGCGTACATAAGTTTATCGTCATCTCAAGAGTTGCTCTGCGACCTAATGAAGCGTTTCGTTTTTGCTAATATCACGGAAACTCAGCAGCCATTAGAAATGTCTTAGGCTTTTCCATCATTTCATATGTTTATTCCTCGAAATTAACGATGAGACTGTTTTTTACCCGTTAAAATCACTAATCTTGCTTATTTTTGTGATTGACTAGACATTTAATTACAACATCTGGATCTTTCCAGGGCTCTCCAAGTGTGCCTACCCTTTAATTTCTTTGATTTGACCTCAACAACTTTCCTCCATTGTTAGGTGATATATCAGTCTGCTATTTGTTAAATGCATTCATAGAGTTAGCTCTCCAAACATTTATGCCCTGTGGCTCCTGCGTTTCTAGTTTTTCTGGCTTAGTAACTTTTCTGAACGATTATTTTTGACATATAATTCAAAATGCCCCAGTTTTCAAGTACCCAATGGACTGTGAAAATAATTGAAAAAGTCCATGTTTAGCAGTTAATAGCTGAAAAATAGTCATTATTTTTTGACGGTAGGAATAAAAACTGACCATCTCCCTGGATGGAGATGACCCAATTATTATAATTTAGCTAGAGGTATTCTACCGGATCATTTTTATTATGTCACCTTGTTAAATCAAACAAGGAAACGCAATTATGTAGTGGAATCCCGAATTAAATGTAAGACCATTTGATAAAATATGGCTTCATATATCTTCAATCCTTGTAAGTTTGAGATAAATACGTTTTAACGAACTGAAAGGCTTCATTTTAAAGTTATGCATGAAATGCATGAAGGTATCCAAACTTAGTAATTACTTCATATACTCAGCTTTTTTGTTTCTTATTCATGCATTACGCATGTTACGCAGTTGACTAATATGCTATAATTTTGCTCTAAATTTCATTTGAAGTAATGCAACTGTATTTTCACTGCCATGGAAAAAGAGTCTCTTGATGGGGGTGGGAAGAAACTGAGGTAAACACATCCTTTTCTTCGTCCACAACGCATCGAGGGGTTTTGGAGAACTTTCTCACGATATTGAATTTTTTTCCAACCGGCTGAGCTCCCCCATCGAGATAGCTCCTATGTAAAAACTACAATAGCAGGTGTGCGCATGAAGGCGGAGAGATACCTATCTGGGGCCAGCCATACCACCCTCATTATGACTAATTCTTTCAACCTTTCCCCACGAAGCATTTGTGACTAATTGGACTGCCGTTAATATTTATGACACGGTGCGGTAATGTAAGCCGTTGTAACAGTCAACGCGATGCCAATGAACGGAGAAATATTTTGGGAGCTTCCGAGGAGATAAAATTCCTTTCCCGCGAACGCGTTTCCCGTCATCTCAAGTGCTGGAAAGGGAAGGCCTTAAATTATTCAAATTGGCCCTTCACTGCATATGCCGCAAATAGGGCCATGTATTTATATTATTTGATGATATGTGAAGGATGACCTTTGATCTGATTGAAATATTTTAGGCAGATACAATATAATATATTATTTTGGCAGATGATGAAATCACGCATGTTGAGAGATTTCATTTTTGGGACATCGTTGAAAATTGCGTTTTCTTCAGTCCACTAGCCTCACATCTTCTCTGATACAGCACTCGCTATTTTTTCCGAAAAGAAACAGACAACAACGGCTGAAACCTGGGTACTTATACTAGATAGGGCGTTAAAAACACAAAAAAAAGGTTGACTGATCTTACTTGTCTAAGTTAATACGGATAACATTAAATTTTTGAAGTGTATTCAATGGTTACACAATCGTATTTTTTTAAAAATAACCTCTATTCCAGTGTAACCTCTATTCACAGTGTGCAGGGGAATGATAGCAGCTAAGTTTGCGACGGTAAACTTGGCTACTAACATTCCCCATTACTCACCAAAAGACGACTGAGATGTCACATTATTCTAATAGACTTTTAGAAAAACTTGTCCTTTTTTTTTAATCCTACCTCTCCACGCTATATCCTTGGTATGCCTCAAAGGGCCAGAATTGAGCAAAAAGAAGGAAAATATTAGGTATTTTTCTAGTGATCAGTGAACTTCCAACCCCATTTCTGGGCAGTGAAACTTGGATATGAAATGATATACATAAATTATGGCTTAATGCAGTGGGTATGGGTTAGAGGAGTATTTGCAATGAATGTAGTAGGATGTGAATGGCTGATGAAAAAATGAGGAAATGATGCTCGGGTAAAGGTTGTAAATAAAAAAGGTTTATTGCGTTGGTTTGGCCACGTTAAGCGAAAGGATGAAAGTCGAATTGAACCACTTATATGTGATAGAGGACGGAATGGCGTGCAAGTGAGACGTCGACCGAGAAATTGATGAATGTTGAATGTGGTGAAAGAGACTGAAGAGGGGGAATAACCTATTTTGAAGACTCAGCACAGTCTCGAGTCTTAGAAATAGGTTAGCGAATGTAAAGCAGTGGGTAAATGCTACAGAACAAAGCAGGTTAGCAAGATTAGGGCAGTATGGAGGAAATTGTTTGAAACAAAGGCAGTTTCTAGGTCGACCATCGAAAACGCTCTTATGACAATACCAAACTCTAATGGGATCGCCTATAATGTACCGTATTTTTATGCACAAATTACAAAGAGATATTTCCATGAAAACTATTTTCTTACATAAATTAAAGGTAATAAAATGCAGGGAACTTTCCGTCATCAAATATGAGATATATATATTGGCATACTTTAAAGGATTTTATTGCTGGAGAAAATTTAGTCCTGCCTATTGAAGTTCACCATAAAAAATCATAGGCACTGCATATGGTATGGATGGAAAGGAAAGGATAGAGAGAGAAAGTTGAAAAAGGTTGAATCTGGACAGGCAGGCATTGAATAGGAGACAGTATGCTGAATCCTAGCCAAAATTGGCCGTCGCTTCTTGGGTGGTATATGATTTTTTATAAGTCTGAGATAAACGAATGTTAAAATAAGATTTACAGCATGCGGGATATTGACCAGTCGCGGAAAAAATTCAATGGTTTCACCGAATTTGACTGAAATGTCATTTATCCGTTTACTACGTACTAAAGAAGCGTGTCCTGGCTTGAATGTAACCTCTCCACGCAACATTTTTGGGGAAAATAAGCTTGGACAACCATGGTAAAAATTGCAAAAAATGATGAGTAAACAAGGGGAAATACTATTTTATCGTCTAATTCATACACTCTGCCCGCGAAAAACGGCTGAAAAGAAGTGAACCATCCCCAGAAAATGAATAGTTAATAAAAAAGGCTAACTTCCAACACATATTTTAATGAAAGATGTGATATTTTGTCGGGTGAACGATGCTGGTGAAGTTTTTTTCCAGATCCTCGCAGGGGCAGACATATTTCTCCTGCCAACTTTTCGACTGCAACCTCCACCTTTCTCCTCTGGGCACGTGGACACGCGTTTTGCCATTGATTCGTTAGTCATCGGAGATAGCTGTCCAGATTTTGGTGGCACTAACTTTACAGAACAGGTGGGAATCCTGATAGAACTTCATCACGATATATGTTGAGTGCGGCGGAGGGATTTTTCTAAGGCTTTCACCCCTGGAGAAGTTGAGGAGGCGCTGACTAAGATTCGGGTGGGAAGAATGATCGGGGAGAGGAAGTTGAAAGAGGATGAGGTTGGACTGCGGACAATGAATAGGGCGTAGTGTAGTGGTCTGAGACTAGAAGGTAGGAAGGGGGAGTAGGATGGTGGAGTGGGTAGAGTGTGTGAGAGAGTGGGGGAGGTTAGGGGAGGAGGTGGAGGAGGACTGATCGCGAGAGAGACTATGAATGGTGGGTCTCTGTGAGTGAAAGAGCACTAGGTGGGAGGGAGGAAGAGAGAGACTGGAAGCGTAGAACAGCGGGGTGGGGAGGGAGTCTGAGACGGAGGTGGAGATGGAGGAGAAATGGACCTTAGGGTAGGGGAATGAGTGAAGGAATGGGAAGGCACAAGGAGGAGGCAGACCACGTCCTCTTCCTCTTCTTTTGAATTGAAAGAGGTGATAGGATCGGCCTCAAAAAAAGCCGTACGAAAACTTATGAAATTGCAGGAGGAGCCAATTTGTGGCTTCCAAAAGAGAGAGTGAGAAAGGGAGCCGTATACTGCCACACGTGAGTGGATGAAATCGGAGACTTTAACGCTCGTGTGACGCGGAAACTTCAACGATCGTGCAACTTGGAGACTTCAACGCTGGTATGACCGCGGAGACAGAAATATCGCAGAGTTGAGGGTTTGGAGAGGTAGGTAATAATAAGGAAGAGTTTCCTCCCCCCTTGCTTATATACAGTGGGAGATGAGATTGTTACTGTTCTCTTCTCTGAGTGAAAACTCGGTGATGGTCGGGTAGGGATCTTTATGCCGAGTGTCCCACTGACTCGTTGCCGTAATCTCTGTATCTTATTCCTCCTGCGATTTCGTTAAAACACTTAGTCGTAATTTGGTTGGACTTGGAAGTGAAGGAGTATTAGACGCCTCAAGAGAGCACATATGAAACAGAAAATTTATGTGACAGAATCAAAAGCTATGGTAAAGATTACGAATTGAAAGAAATTATTGCAAAAGGCCATTTCTTTGCGCTCCGAAACCAGACAGTTTTTGACTGTCGCCATCCCGAAAAGGAAGCAGTGTGAAGTTAGAAATGTAGAAACTCTAAAAGAAGAAATTTTATGCCATTCTAGGATACGGGTTCGAGAGATGTGCCTTACACCATATGGATTTGATCTTCTCTGTTGATTTTACTTCTTTGCTCCAACAAGAACTTATAAACGTACTACCAGTGATTTGTTTCTCCCTCCCATGGAATAAGAAAAAGTGCAACCATTAAGAAATGGGACTTCATCGAGATGAGAATCCGTTACGGTGAGAGTTGGTTCTTTAGTGAACACTCGCTAAATTTGAAATAGATATCTTTCACATCTGCCTGATAGACTAATAAATTAAACGCCGTAGCTCTGGGTTTGAAGTTTTGTTGTTAAACGATTAATCAATTTGAAATTGTCTGTCATTCTTACTGCCCCAGCATTTTCCAGTCATGAAACGCTTTTGTCAATTTTATTTGAGACGTAATATGACATTATCCAATATGCAGATATGTAGTTTTTGTTCCTCATTCGCGATGAAGACTAAAATAAATTTTACGAAGAAGTGCTTTAGTAAAACCTTTCACATTTAATCAGAATCATTTTTGCTCCTCAGCCTACCAAAGACATAAAAATTAATAAGTCAAATGAGTGACTGCTGAGAATTTATACGAGCCAAGAATATTCGATTCGAATATAGACGATTAATATCCTCTTCATTCGATAGCTCTACTTGAATGTACTCAAAGAAATGATTTCCTTAAAGCATAATGGCCTGCGGATTCATCAAGTTTTTTTTTGGTGCTGCTTTGATTAAGGCTTTGGAATTATTGGCTACGAGTACATAAATTCAGACGAATGCCAAAAAGATTAACGATAGAAAAGTAGAAACTTTTTCCCTCTTCTACGTATTTTATCCAGATAAAAATTCTAAGTTGAAGGAAAATTGAATTAATATAGAAGTTTTCGCTTCAATATGCACTCTATTAGTGACAAATCATAAGAAAGAAAAAATTTATCTCGAATTTGTTTTTCAAAAATCGATTGCAATGCTGCTGAAGTCGAGTCTTTCTTTCTGGTAAAATTCCTAGAAAATGATCACTATTGTGATATTCTAATGAAACCACATGATATTACTCTTTCTGTCCCATATAACTAATGGCAGTAATGCCTCAATTATGGACCTCGGGTGGGAATTGATTACAGTTCCAGGGTGACTTTCAAATTGTACAAATGTACCAGGGTTAATTTTCATCCCCTGATGGAGCTGCGGTTTTCAGCATTGTTTTAGGACCCACATGTGTCCCAAGATCACTTGCGCGAATGCTACCGTCCATCATTACTTAAGGTTTTGATCATTGAAGTTCGTAAACACTTCAAGATGTCCACTAGGGAGGGGGGAGAGTGCAGTAACGCAGGCCGAGCACGGAACGATGGTCCTAACATCATTTCGTGAATCACGTAATCCATTCGCTTACGTTTGACAGTTCTGATTGATTGTCGATCGTAGGACTGGGGCGAGGGGGTACGCTGATTCTCTCGCCAAACTCGTTTTCCTTTCTCATCGGAAACCTATATCTACCCATATGGTGAGTGAATGGTGACTGTTCTTACATACTTCACCACCAAATTTTACCAGTGAAATCTACCGGTTAATGATAGTTTAAAATGGTGTAGTGATTACATCTAGATTTTGACTAGCACACACCTCTCTTAGCCAAAATAATTTTTACCTTCGTCTAAGTATATGATTACCGTTCTTCCTGCCGTCCATTATCTTCATTTTCCTACCCCGCTCACCCAACATCCTTCTATCACGGCCTTCAGCATCCTATCACCCCTCAACACTTCTTATAACCTCCTATTCTGCCTTCTACTTGTCTCGTCGAGTTTCCTTTTCTCACCCACTACACTTAGAACTTTGTCGTTTGTCTTCATTTATTTCCCTCGTATTTTAACCATGGTGCAAGTTCCCTCAAGGGAGTGTGGAATGCAGTAAGTGTTCACCAATATGCACCGCACAATATCAAACAAATGTTTCCGAAACTATGAACAGAAGCGATACTTGTTCTACTACGCTCTTAGAAAATTTAATAATATCATTAGTGTAAATACTACGTATTTAGCAATTAAATGCGAAAGCATTAGTCATCGAATCAAATACTTCGCTGCACTACCGAAGGAAATACTTAATTATCACTTAGCTATTGTGTTATAATATCGTACGCGGGGAAAATGACATTTTAAACATGTTAGTTCTGTAATTGAATTCCCTCATTATTCGTTCGGCATCTAATCCATAGTATTCGGTTAGTCGGATTCCGAAAAAATACTTTCACTAAGTCGTAAAGTTACTTACAACAGCAAGAATGATGAAAAATTTGAATTACTCTAGTTAGGTCATTCGTCGAGTATGCCGCGAAGGTATGTGATTCAACTCAGAAAGAATAAATACTCAAAATGAATAAAATATAGAGGAATACCGCTCATATTGTTAAAAACTGGCGTGAGGAAATAGTGTAACAAGGCTGATGCTAGGACTATGCTGAGAGCATCTACTGACTCGGAGGTACCGCGCTCGGCTCTTCGTTCGGCTCGAGAAAAAATTCGGTCACGCAAAGGTTCAGGACGATATGGAGGATATCACGTGAATCCTGCACTGAATATCTTGAGCTGAAAAAAGCAACAAAATAATAGAGATACCCTCGCCGCCAAACTCATATGAGAAAACTTCCTTCTTTCCTCGCACTATTCGCCACTGTACGGATGACCTTGCAATGGCAAGTTACTTCCTCAAGTTTTTTTCTACAACAGCTTCCGGGGATATGTATTCTGACTTTAGTAATTGTCACTAGATATTTGCAGAGCCAGATAGGCTGCTGTTTACACCGGCAAAAATAATCATTATCCAGCGTATTGATGAAACTATAATAAGCTCTCTGAGCGGACTTGCCGCTTATGTGCGGACGTTACGTCAAAAGTCGCTCGTTTCCAGTTACTTGCCTAGTAAACTAGGGATTGTAAATCCATTTACACTGATACATCCGTTTACATCCAATCCACTTTTTTCGTCTCCAGTCTCCATTTATTTCCGCTTTTCCTTCAGAAAAAAATAAATAAAATAATAGACAATAATCCAAGGTGTACACATGTAGCTCTTTTTTATCTTTTAACCCTTTGAGTGCGGTATGACGTGATATCACGTCATGGTTGTCTTGCGCGGGAGCTGATGGGTATCAAGAGTGTTCCAGCTTTTACAAGGAAACTTTCACTAGGTGTCCTGGAGAAAACTTGAACACTAACGGGACCCATGTCGTGGTATCACGTCATCAGCACCAGCGTAAATACAACCTTGACGTGAAATCACGTCATGCCGCACTTAAAGGATTAATAAGGTATATGGTATGTATTCAGGGGAATTTTAAATGTATATCCTAGTAAAAAGATGCTATCTGTTATGCACATCCAATATTTGGCGTCTGATATTCCCCTCCATTCTTTATGACAGGTGCACTAGCAGCCCCTTTACCACGCCAATGAGATGGTCTTTAGGGTACTATTCATATCATCTTCAGTATTCATTAAAATTAGTTCGCTCAAATTTCCCTAAAATCCACCCGCCTGAGATCTACATAATTCTTCACTTTGACGTATTTCATAACGTATCTCAAGTATTCCATCCTCAGGGTCTCTCTGTGTAGTATTTATTTTCAACTAATCCATATAAACCTTTCATTTTCAACTAATCCATATAAAACTTTCATTTTCAACCAATCAATTTCAACTGTCAATCATTTCTCTTATCACTATCGTTTTCCATACACTAATGTATAGCAAAAGTGTTCAATAGTTTTGAATCCTCCTCATTTTCTTCCATGTTAACGTATTATTTCTTTCTCCTAATCAACTCATAGTTGAATTCCTCGTCGGTGGTTTCTCCCAGGCCACTTTATCTTCAACATTCTTTGATATAACACCACACCTCCTTTGCTTCCAATTCATCCCATCTTCACCTATTACTGTACTGGTTTTACCTCCATACGAGAGCATGCTTCAAATGTACGTTATAAATTAATGGTAAATAGATGAGGAAAGTGACGCTATTTGAGCATACCACTCACCATACGGCCTCCGCCAAATTTGTCGTAGAGAGCGAACACCTCATTAACATTCATGTTTGGATTCAACATCGTGGATGGAGCACTAACCCTTTGGACTACTTATGTTGCATAAAATGTCCGTTAATCTTGAACATCACAATCCTTTAACTTAACTGAAAAACTTGGCACGGTTTCGAGGGGTTCCTGTTCGATTTCCAGTCGGGGTGAATGAATTTCCCTCCATGGAATCCAGTGGAAAAGTGAACCAGTGTGATATTCGCGCTCCGTGATCTTATTATTGGTCGTCGCCCCAACATTCCCGCGTGGACACCCGTCATCGACAGACGATAACGGGAGAGGGAGCCTGGCGGGGGGTGCAGAGAAGGAATGGTGTGCACTCTTTGAGGAATTGTGGGAGGGACGATGAAGGCCCGCGTTCGGAGCAAGAGGAGGGGTAAGAGAGAGGAATAATAGCAAAAAGGAAGCGACTTGTGCTGCGCGGAAGAAGGGGTAGGCGGGCGGTGGAGGAAAGACTTTGAAGGAAAAACTTTTTCAGGTGACGCAGGAGAAAAGACGCCCGAGTTAGGACCGAGTCCGCCAGGCGGCTCTCGGATCGGATCTTTCTCTCTCCTCGTATTCCTCTCTCCGTCGCTCTTCCCAATGCACAGCAGCCCCCCCCCCCCGCCTCCTCTCTCTCTCTCTCTCTCTCTGTGCTCCCAAGCACTCTCGGCTGGTAACAAAAAACACTGGCGGATGTCGGGAGGAGGAGGAGGAAGGGGGGGAGGTAGAGAGAGGGAGAGGGGGAGTAGTATAAGAAGGGAAAGGTCCGCGCTGTGGTGTAGGGAGGGGGGTGTATACGGCGCAAGAGGATGGGGGGTAGGTTGGAGGAGAAGGAAGGCTCAATGACCGGGAGGAATGAAGGCAGGGGGAGGGAGAGAGAGGGGAAGGGCGGGAGGGGGAGGGGACAATAGAGAAGGAAATAAGGGGTGGGTTGAAGGGGTCACAACTTCACCCTCCACATCTCGTCCCCCACACTCCTCCCCACTTGACTCTTTCGCTTGCATCCAATCTAAGGCGTCATTGGCGAGGTTAGGGCTATCCTCAACACAGCTCACACATTCTCTCCTCTTTTTCTCTCTCTACATCTCTCTCTCTCTCCCTCTCTCTCTCTCTCTCTTTCTCGAGGATCTTGCTGGTTTGTGTGTTGGCTGGTGAACTGCGACGGCGGCTGCGGCCTCATCATGTGCCCTCTTCCTCCCTTCCCGCCCTCCGTCCCCCTACTCCTCCTGCTCCTCTCCTCGTATTGTTGTGACCGTTGCTTCGGATGCCGCGAAAGAGAGGGCGTTTGCACATCCTCCGCTGCGGATCTTTCTCTCCGCCGCTCTCTTCCTCCCTCTCTCTCTCTCCTCCACATTGCCACGCATTCCCTCCGCAAACGGGAGGAATAACTCCTACGTGGTGAGTATGTATGTATATATGGTCGAGCTGCCCCCTTCTTTCATCGCGTTGCAACATAGGCACGCGTAATGCAGGGAGATTGTAATCTCACGCACATAAATGCCTACATTCCCATCATGCCGTTCCCTTTCCCGGGAGGGCTTACTCCAAATTTTGATCGACAATCTCAGTCAAGTGAGAATACGAGTATTATACGAACGTTCTTACTTACGGGTGGTCGGTGTGATGGCTAGAACACTGGCAAGCCGTACGGACGGCCAGGGTTCAAATCCAGAGGAGGAATTTTTCAGAGGCAACCTGATGCGTAATTGAGTGCCTTGTAGAGGGCACTACAAGTACGTAAAACCGTGGTCCCAAAACCCAACACAAGAAAAAAGAACCCCAACAACAACAAAGAACCCCAACACAAAAATAAAATAATTAAATAATTAAACGAGAAATAAGGGTTAAAATTAAGTAATCAAATATGTAATTTTATTGGTAGTGAGTCTTATATAGGTTTTAAGAAGACTAAAACAGAAGTAGGCTTGAATACTTAAGTTTTTCTACTTTACTTTCTCAACTAAGTTTTCATCTTAGATTTATTTATTCATACACTAACGGTGAATCCATTACATTTTTTTGTTTTACTTTGCCGGACGATTCGGACATCATGTACAGTTATCAAATTATTGATATACTAAAGTCGCCATTGTTGATTTTATTGGTAAAATAAGGATTTATTTGGGGGATCGGGTTGGTGTGGTGGCTAGAGTCCTGGATAACCATACGGACGGCCTGGGTTCAAATCCCTGCATAGGACGATGTTTTTCAGAGGAAACCCGATCCCTACTTGAGTGTCTTGTGGAGGGCACTTCAAGTGCAGTACTCCGTCTTTCGGATGAGACGTTTAACCGTGGTCCCCTTGGCGCCTTTCATTAAGAGCAGGCTAATGCCGACGCCGGGTTTCCATCCACCCTTCCTCCCTTACCTTTCTTCCATAAAGAAAATGACCCGAAGCTGTCGGCCGCCTCTCCAATATTCAATCCAACGCCCTTACTTCGCAACTCTATTCCATGGGGCTTTACTTTTGCCCACAGTTATTTCTGCGTTAAAGAATCTTGTCCCTTCCAATGACACTGCTCTGCCACCTTCAATATTTCAGCTGAAGGAGCTGTTTTCAACGGAATCTCAGCCGTCGGTAAGAAAAGTTTAAGGTGACAAATTAATGCTTTAAGCTCACTATTCCTTAAAAGAGACGAATTAGCTCAGCGAAATCCGTGCGAAATATTATATCTTCGAATTCATATCATATTTGACATTTTTTAAATCCAAGAAAATTAAATAGCACGAAGAAAATTCAGCGATATATATAAAGCAAATTTTTACAACATAACCTCTCAGTAAATAACAAATAATACATATATGAGGCTTTTAATCCGCTTCACCCCATTACGATACGATGTAGATGTCATGTAGATTAGTATCACACATTGCCTCATAATTGCTCTTCTAATCTAAAATACTCCTAATACTTGCAGGGTTATTTTAATGTCACCCACATAAATACCTACATACCCATCATGCCGTTCCCTTTCCGGGGTAGGCTTGCTCCAAAATTTGATCAGCACTCTCAGTCAAGTGAGAACACGAGTAGTATACGAACGTTCTTACTTCGTAACTCAATTCCTTCAGGCTTCACTTTCTCTCACATAATTTCTACGGAAAATGATCTTGTGCCTTCCACTGATACGGCTCAGACTTCTTAAATATTTCAGCCGATGGAGTTGTTTTCAACGGAATCTCAGTCGTCTACAAGAAAAATATTAAGTGACAACTCAATGCTTTAAGTTCCCTTCTCCTCGATAGAGACGAAAAAGCTCGGCAAATTCATAGAATTCATACTATATTTGATTCATTTTAAATCAAAGTAAATGAAAAAAGCATGAAGCAAATACAGCGATATAAATAAGGCAAATTTTCACCACACAATCTCTCAGTAAGTAGCATATAATACATATATTAGGCATGATATCGACTTCACCTCATATCGATACGATAATAAATTTGTATCATATATTGGGCCCATATACCCTTCACATAGGCCCTCCTAATCTAAAATACTCTTAATAATCTTTATCAGAGTCTCATACTCTGCATATACCCTTGACTTTCTCGGTCCACGCCTTTCTTTTGTACCATTCACTCAACTATTATATCTCTGTTCCGCTTTTCGAATCTAATCCATTCTCACGGCATGAGCCATCGAAGCACCCTTCTTTCGTGAGGTCTATTTCCTCACCAACCAACCCAGTCTTTTATCACCCGCTCTTTCCTAGCCTATCACTCTTACTTTCACCGCAGTCACATCTATGATATCCGTTATGCCAATGTAATTAGCATTTAATTAAGCTTATCCAAGCACTCCAAAGTCTTAATACCATGAATTATACTAAGCATGAGTACACTTTTGCATTCCGTGGCTATGAACGCGTTAAAAATATGTATATATGCAAACACAAACACTTCAATATCTTTTCCAAGAAGATTCAGCGACAGAGCCGCTGGTAATTAACCTGAGGGAACGGAGCTGTATGAGAGAATTGACAGGGGATCTTTGTTTCATTATCGTCACTCCTTTAGCACTAACCCACGGTTAACAGAGACGCGGAGACTTTGATCGCAAAAATTCAATAGGAATGTGCGAAATGCTCCGTGGAGCAGTCATTTGCATTGACTAGGAATCAAACGGAAATAGATTCGGCATCGAGGGTTTTAACCAGATAGGACACTCAGGCTTCGCCATTCACTCATGTATCCATGTAATTCGCGAAATAGGCGACGTGCAGAGGAAAGCTGTACGATCTATGAAAATCTCCTTCGAGAGAACGGAGAAAGCTACTGAGCTATCGCATTAGATTAGTTTATGAGCCGATACAGACACAGAGGCTATTTGCAAAGGCTCAGTAGCAAAATTTACCAGATTCTCGCCTGTGATGTGCATTATGTAAGGTAGAGGAAAGTATGCAAAAGAAGTAAGACGAAAGGAATTAGGGTTCCATTCGAATTATCTGCGGGAGTCTTTCTGTATATCCTCCTATACATATATATAGAGTGGGACCATGGTTCCTATTGTCTTACTTCTTTTAGATCATTGGCTGCTGAATTACTCTCACTAAACTCTGAATCCCCCCTGGTAAGTTCCTCTACGTTTCGACACATTTAGTAGGAGAATATTAATTCGGGGAATTTCAGAGTAAAACAGTGGACACTAATTGGACCCCACAATATATCTATAGAACTGATGGGAGCGAGAAAATAGAAGATGTACTACTGCCGAACTAATAGGTACCAGGATTACTTTTTACGCCCCATTAAATGCTATAACAAAAACAGCGTGAATGTAACAGAAAACTCATCGTTAGTATACAATTCACCTCTCTTTGCCACCCTTTTTTCCCTATTCCTTCTCCTTACATTGCTGGTATTCTTACACCCGCTACTATACGCCTTCATGGCTTTTCTCATTTTCTTTTAAATCCTGATGGCCTCGTCTAACCTATGAGACTTGTGTTTGCACGTTCTCCTTGAAGTCGAAGACCTTATTTACTTTCCTCTATGGTTCAGTTATTCCAACGCGTCCATTGAAAGTCATTCGTCTTCTCTTCATCTTGATCGAGATCTTTTCCAACTTTTCATTCAATTCATGGTTCTGCATTAGGGGACAGGTCATTAGGTCATTATGATGTTTGATCCTTTCATTAGACCCAGGATCTTTCTTGGAGACCTCCTTTTGACCTTTTCCCTAATTTTCTATTTCCGTTATGTATCTCACTTTTTATTTTATGTCTCTACTGCATATAAGTATTCCGATTTGCCTAAGGGAGTGAAATCTTTGAATTTGGCGAGATAAGATTTTTAGGATTTTTGATTAATATTTTGTAGGTCTTCCGACACTGTCTTAATCAATTCTTCCGAAACTCTTTTCAGTCATCGCCCAGATACCGCTCTCCTTGGTTCTCATAACCTCAATCCAAATCAGTTGCAAGCTTCAAAGCCGTAGACTTTATGACAAAATCAGTAAGATTAAAAAAAGTAAACGCAATTTTGATTAAATAAATTTTTGTTTCGAATCAAATGCGTGGACAGCTTTACCTTGGAGTATGTGTGTATTGTATCTTTCAGTCAAGACTCGCCTCTAGCCACTCCCCTGCCGTTCCTTGTTTCTCCCCTGAGAGCGGTAGCACGCCTTTTGAGAGCCACTTATCTACATTCCGTCACAATTTTCTCATCCTTCCTTCGACTTAGGCAGTTGAATTTTACGTGTACATGTCTTAAATGCCGTGCAAGCCACCACTAGGGTGCGTGGCTTAGTTTTTTGTTGCACTGTGTATGCAATAACCGCCGCCCCACTTCAAGGTCCTACCTCGCACGCTCCCCTCGCCCCCTGGGCGCAGACAAAAAAGCAGTCAGGAGAACAAAGCACAGCCAAATTAGAAACCAGATCTCCACGTTGGCGGGCATTCTCCAAATACAGGACCAGGGCCTAAATACTACAATTGTAGTACAATCACTACTACCAATACCAATTTATCATAACGAATGAGGTAACTCTATCTGGTTCCACACTTTATTTCTACAAACGAACCGGTTTTCGGCTTACCATGCAATTTTCGAGGTCTATGGCCTTGAAAATGCCCATGTAAAAATATATTCCTTAAAATTGGCGCATTTTTCCAGAACCCTGGTTGGTTGGAGAAATAAAATGTGGAGTAAGATGAAGTTATCTCTTTAAAAATGAAGAATATAACAGAGTTCCAATGAGTAACGCCGGAGTTAGAGTCTTAATGCTACCAATTTATCACACCACTATATACTAATTCATGCAGAAACCATAACCCGTAAAAGATAACATGTAAGACTCAAAGATTAAAATATAATCCAGGACGCACGAGATCTGCTGCCGGATAATTGAGATTGAAACTTATTAAACCGTGCATACACTCAGATAACGGGCGTCTTTAATGTCGTTTCTTTGAAGGAATTCCCCGTGGTGATGACGGACTATCGAGTATGGCCTGCCGTCATCAATCCATGTACCCCCACCCACCACCTCTCTCTCCTGCCACCAAGAAGCAACCTCTTCGGGATGAAACATAGGTGACCATCACGTAGGCGAATATGACTGTTATACATTGAGCAGAAGGCCAAGCTGCTACGGAGCCGAGAGATAATACAACGTGGTGGCTTAACGACCGCCCTGGGAGCCCTTATTTCAAATTGTTACGGACGAAGAAACTCAAAAATAGCGTTGACTCATCACAAATGATCTCGTCTCCATCTTGAGATGTGCGCCCGGGTTTTGAGTCATCGAAGGCCGGCCGATGGGAATGGGGGGAAGGGGGGGGAGGTAGGGAGGAGTGCAGAGGGTTGTTGCCATATGGGTTCGTCCGGTCCGGATTCTTCGCCATCAATTTTTTAAGTGCTGCTTGCGTGAATAATGACGGTCATCTCCACGATTCGAAAAGATTGGATTCCATGAGAACTCTATCGATATTCTCTCGCGAGGCATATTAAAGTCCCTCCCGCTTCCCCCGACCCCAAACGCTTTTACCACCTCATTATAATTCTCGGCCGGGAGATGTGAAGAGGACGAAAAATATATGCGGTGTGAGGATTTTTCGCTCGGTAAAAAATTAATGACTTTCGGTCAGGATTATAGTTTTTTAATGGAAAATCGCTCCGTTTTGCCCGCGCGTTAAAATACAAAGGACAACCTCGAGGAATTACGTTATAATCCTATCTAGAGTGCTTCATGAAACAGACATAAGTATTGGTCGTATTGCATATTTCATAAATATGAACTGTCCAAGATATCTTTCATTGCCTTATGTTGCGGGATCTTCTGAAACGATCGTTTTGGTGGAGCAATAGCTACCGGCTTGTCGCATTTGATGATCTAATTATCTCCCTCCCGAATTAGTGTGGCGACAGGGGAAATATTTAATATGCAATGCTCAAAATATTTAACTATAGCATCATTGGATAATTTCCTTGGAGTATGACTCCCTCAGAATTTCCCCGGGAATCATCACTTGTACAAGTCGTTAATTTTGATGAGACATTCCCCATACCTTGCAATATTTGACGCCATCGTTTCTAGAATAAATTGGATTAGAAATTCATAAGCAAGCTTCTTCCATACTCTAATGGACAGTGTCACCACATGATACTAGGAATTTCAGTCTCGATATGAGATATTCGTTCTGAAGAAGTTCATCGTAGAACTTCTATGCAGAACTATATCTTCTTCACAGAACTATATAAATGGGTACATATAAAGTTTTAATTCGCTTACTCTACCGCGTCTTTATTCTGCTTGTTTTCATCACATTGCGATCTATCTACTCATATTATTGTCAGTAGTCCACGTACCAATGAATGCTTTTACAGAAATTAGCTTGAATTCCAAAAATATCTTATATACAATCTAAACGTATTGAAACACGGAAATCTAACGCATAAGTAAACACCATTAATTAATGTATTTCTGGTATATACATCCCGAGAATTACAAGTTAGTGCTTGAAAAAATATTATGTTTCTCCATATTGAATGTGATGAATGCTAATCGTAATCATATAACACATGTACTAAATTTATTTAGTACGAAATGAAAATTTACAATACAAGATTATTACCTTTACAAATTAACTTAATTATATGTTACATTACTATCACAGAATACGAATGCATACTTTTCTCATGAATACCTTTTTGAAGATGTTTTTTCACAAAGGATCCTGCATATAATACATGAGAATACATAGTTGGTCCAGTGCATTATTTGATATGCATATGTAACTGTAACAAAAATACAGTTAGTGTAATGGTTTCAAAAATACTTTTATAACATATGATTTTATGTAATTGGTCAATTGCATCGTAGAAATGTGTATCACTGTATTTATGTACGCATTCTCATAAGTGTTCCCATGGAGTGCTTTTTTCTGAGTTGGCGTCGCCTGATTAAGTAACTTTTGACAGGAGAGATTAGTTTTTATGTACTTTTCTAATGTGCTAGTTGTAAATTAAAGTTATCAACGCTCTATTCCAAGCAAAATACGCGACCGCTTCAACGTCGCATTCTACAGAGGAAAAAACTGCAGTTAAGAACTCACAACTTGCAATTATAAAGATGAGGAGCGTACAAAACTTCTACTCCACTGCTATGCGTCGAACCGAGGTCAACTTCCCGATCTCGATCGAGGCTCCATTGTGCTATCATTTTTCTCTCACCAGTAGGTAGATTTACGAGTAGCTGGAGGAAAATGAGCGTAGTTGTAAGGAGAAAAGGATAATAATAGCAATTAGCAAAGGAGGCGTTCACAAATAGGAGAGAAGTAATGAAGAGAACCTTGAATAGAAATGGAAATAAAATACTGGGGGATGAGTCGAATATAAGACGCGGCCCTGTGGGATGTAGAAACGTGGGCATTGTGGAAGAGTATGAGAGTTATTTGATTCATGGATGCAGAGTTGATTGACGGAAAGGAAGGTAAATGAGATAGTGCTCGGCATAGCAGGTGAGCAACCAAGTGAAAGAGATTAGGAGGCTGAGTTGGTGGTTTGAGGAGGGCCAGTGGTTATGATAAAGGGGAGGATATTGGGCAAACGCGGAAGGAGACAAAAGGGTAGACGATATATAGACGGGGTAAAAAGATGTAGGACATAATATGAGCCGGCGAATAAAATCGCGTAAGAGATATGGAGCCGCGTCAGAAAAATCTTCAAGATTTTCATTCTTTTACATGCAAGACCTACCTCAACCGGTAGATAACGTCTACCAGTAAAATATTACTAATGCTCGGTCCACAGACCATCCTTAAAGATTTATTAGGCTTTGGGAGAAGAGGGGAATAAGAGAGGCTATATTAGCTCTGAAACATAACAGTGAAGACAATTCAATAGGGCCAGCCCTCTAACACTTGCTTCATCGACCTAGAAAAATTATTTCACATTTAGCTGGATGAAGTCAATGTAGGTATACCAAATGCCAACTGACTAATGGAGAGAATGTCTTTCCAGTGCCGCGAGAAGTCGGGACCAAAGTCGGAAATTAATTCGGAATCGATGCCTCGAGGCATCTGTTTGCACAATGCTGATCTCAGTGCTTTGAGGCGATAACCAGACATCCGCTGAACGGCACAACCTGAATAGCCTGGTCATGGCATTTGAACTTATTTTTCTACAACTCATCTTAAATTAATTTGGTAAACTCCAGCTCCACCACCAATATTCACCCTAAGCGCTTGACTCGCCGAATTGTCGGTGATTAGTGGCTGGATGAAAGAATCAAATACTAAATATTAAATACACATCGTTCTCATTGTTTTTCAGCACTGACAACCGAATAAAATTCTTATAACGGATACAATAACACTCTTTAGACGGTGCCATCAGAAGCATAGGCCCTGAATTCAGTTCGACGTCCAGTTTTGAAGAACATTGTTCGCAAAAGAGACAAACACAAGCTCTTCAAAAGACGTAAAATTAGAGGAAAGTATACTCCAAATAAAAATAAATTGAAAAGAGAGACCAACTTTAATATTCTGATGCTACTAATCACATAATAACCAAAAAGATTGAGTTCGAATCTTAAATAGGATACAATAAAAACCCTATAAACGGTACAGTTTGAATTCCCGTTCCGATTTCCAGCGCAGAAATACACGTAATGTACAAGGTCCTTAAGGTATTTGGAGCGACATAGTTCCCTATTCATATAGCAGACCATATTTGGTATATACGCGTTTTTTCATGCGGTACGTCTAAAACTCCTTCACAACGGAGGGTATTTGGGGTGTTAAAAAATTTTACTGCAGTTTTAGCATGATATATACTAAAAAACTGATTAGAAAGCAAACAAACAACATACTGTTAATATTGTGACAAGATCTATATGTTAGAAATTTCTCATTTTTTAAATTAGGTCGATCTGAAGGGGCCACACACACCATTTTCCATGTAAAATGGCTTTTTTTTTTTTTTTGCGTCAAATTTTGCGTCAAAAATCTCGAAAAATAATATAGTTCGGGGCTGATATTTTTACATATTTGGAGGAATAAAATGTTATTCTTCAAAATGAGACCAAATTCGACGATTTCTAGGTGAAATGTCATTCCGCTCAAACTACCTTAACACGGGTCTCACTGCATAAGATTTTCTCCTTCCGCCTTGAATTTGAAGAAATGGATGATGATGGAAAACGGGAGATCAAGAGAATGGAGTGGGAGGGGAGGCAGAGGAGTGGGGGAGGGATGCTGAGGGTCGAGAAGGCGGGGTGGGAGAGGTCGATAGGATGGGTGGGGTTTCGGGGAGAGGGTGGGGAGGGTTGGGGCGGGGGGGAAGAGAGCGGCCGTCAGGGAAGTGGAGATGTGAAGAGTGCCATTCATTATTTGGGGACTGCAGCCTCATTTGCATTTAAGCGGCCGGAGTTTGCGTTTCACCATTTGTGGTGGCCAAGACAAGCCTGTCAAATCGCGCCCATGTTTTATGGCCCTGCCCACGAAAATCCGAGTTAAAAATTGTGCCGACTGTCTTTTTTTGCTATTTTCTTTCGTATTGCGATAGAAATGTTAATGAGAAAAGTAGAAATTATCATTAAAGGATTTACATCTCGCGCAATTTGTGATTGCTGCGTCGAAAAAAATATATTGGTTGCCGATGGGCGGCAATAACTTGACGCAGCGTTCTATGTTCTTATGGAACTTTGATAAAGCTGAGGCAAGGAAAAGAGGAATCATAACATTTATAGAAAACGTCATAATACAAAAGATCGAACCATTTAAGCTCTAAATACATCTTTAATTTGAACATATTTTGGGATATACTTTTCTAGTACTATCTTTGGTGGTCATTTCATGATTTTTCCTTTTTTTAGAGTGGGTATCACTTTTCTGGCATAGCTTGTTTTACTTCGCATTAATAGCATAATCAATACCATTTGATTTTATTTTCCCACCAATTAATAGGATATATTTCGCAGCAGAGTAATAATTGCGCAAGAAGCAATGAATAAAACAGCTTTACAAAATTATTTAGCAATTAAAAAAACTCAGTGAACGAGATGATCTCATAATTATTTGTCAACTACTTAGAGTACAAATAAGCGTTTTGATCTGTGGATCGGCATTCTATCTTTCGAATGAAAACGTCGTCATTATCTGCGACTCAGTAATATGACCTTGGAAAGGCTGATTCAAATTTTTTCTTTCCTTTCGATATCAACTTTTGTACCAAAGCTTGAGTTGACATAATGACAGGGGAATCAAAATTACTTTTACTGCGCACGTTCGGCGACCAGAGATTGAAGTTTTCATCTAAAGGCAATGAGGCGAAATAATTCCCAGCGGAGATTCAAAGCATAAGATTTGTCAGTTCTTCTCTAATACTGACGATCCAAATAGTGAGTCGTGGCGGAAATTTTTCAAATCACTGCAAAAAATACTAATGGTATGGTATCTAGTCTCGCAAACAGATGCTAAGCATTACGCCAACGGAAGTGAAATTCGTCTTGAAAAAATCTTTTAACGTGACAAGAATTTGTACCAGAATCTTGGACGATTGTTGATTAGGACATAATTTACCTGTTACGACACAAAATCCTAGTTAAAAGCGAATTTCAGCAGGGGTTATAACAACAAGTATAATACCTTAAAAGCTATTCGCCTTAAATAAAGACGGCTGGGAGGTGTAGCTGACCAACGCACACCAAACTGGTATTTCATGAAGGCTTCCGCGGAGTTTACGTGACGAAGAGAATGGTTTTGTCGGGTCTTCTTCCGCGTTTCCACGCGGGCGAAATATTGTCCATAAAAAATGGATAAACGCGGAAGAAGACCCAAAAAACCATTCTCTTTATCACCTAACAGGTAATTAGATGAAGTTGTGAAATATGCAATGCACTGCATCCCCAAACAGACAGGCTACACACATTCAGGCTACACACTAAGTCGGCAAAGAGCTGCAACCTCGTACTGTAAGTGGAGCGCCCCAGTTGCGAAAGTTCCATTTCGGAGTAGTCAGTGGTTTATGTTTCGGTGTTGCCATCTAATATGACACTGCTCCGACGGTGCCTGTTCCGTTGACAGTTTATTAATTGGCCGCGCAAACTTAATTTTTGCTTTTCTTTATCTTATATTTTCTTTGCTTTTCTTAATCCTGGCTTAATTTTGGCGCGAAAATATAATTATTCTAAAATGTTGTGATTGTGAGATCTTCAGTTTTGTTCATCACATGTAATCATGCATGAAAATTTAGAATCAGTACTGAATAATGTGTTGAATCATGTAAAACTGCTTAAGATGAGGGCGATAATGAGTGGAAACAAAACCACTGATAAATCACAAAATTGAGAAAATTCCACTAGTATAGTACCTATTTCGCAATTAACATTGTCTTCGTGATCGCTGTTCTCATCAATGATGTTGAATGATTCATTATAGAGTCCCAAGAGAGAGGTGGATGGGCGACATATTTAGGTACAATTGCAATATAATGAGTTTTATAGAGGCTCGATTAAAAAAAATTTCTCAGATCCCCTTCAAGGTCGGGGTGTATTCCATATCACACAGACCCCCCGGCGTAATTTACCCTGGATATGTTTTTTCCGATTATTTTATCTAAGTTGGCGACCCTGTCATTATCCTGAATGCAATCTAGGTAGGTACTGATGTCGTGTGGACATAGTAGGATTGGGTTGGTGGAATCAAAGAGTGGAATTCTCCATGACAACTCATTTATTGAACTTACTGTACAAGGGGGAGCCCAGTACTGGTAGTGGGAAGGATGCTAGCGTCTAGGGCGGATTGAGACAGCACGCAGTCTTGGTCCCCGCGAGAGAGGCCCGCAGTTTATAGGGTCTTCAGCCACTTCTATCTTTGCCTGGGAAGTCCAGCGTTGTGCAATTTTTGAGGAACAAGGGTTGAGCGCCGAGCACCGTATCATTAAGTGAAAGGGAGAGAGCAAGGTGACTACGGTAGTGGGTGACTGGGGGCGCGTTCCGAAATTCACTGCCAGCACTGCGCAGTGCTGCCAAAGCGTTCCGTAAACAACTGGCAGTACTGCGCAGTGACCAATGACGTCAGTCAATTGATGACGTCGCCTGCTGTGGATTCTACTGCAGCTACTGCTGCCCATGGGCAGCAGTCGCGGCAGAGAAGCAAACAGCTGGCGGGAGTTTTAATCGCATTCAATTTAATGCGCAATGAACTCCATGATGGAAGTGATCATAAATGTTTCCGGAGAAGATATAGATATCATTGCATCGCAGGAAGAAGTGGGAAGGGCGATGAAAGGTGAGATAAGTATAATAATTAATACTTACAATTAAATGAAAAACTTTGAATATCACTTTTAAAATAATATTGCTCAAAGTGTGTAGCAAATGGTAAGTACATGGCATGGATATTTATGGTTCATGGTTATTCGCTTAATCTTATGGAGATGAAAACTACTTACGTAACCCCCATAATTCTCAAATTGAAAAAAGAGTTACTGCGCTTTCAGTTATTAAAACATATGTTTTCACGTATTTATTCGAGTCTCTTTCACTGTAGATATCTTCGATGAACGCCTGTTACACAGCAGTATCGGCTGAATATTGGAACTACCCGTATTCAATGTGTGGTTATTATCTTTCCATTCCTCGTGTTTTATGCAGTTAATGATCCTGGAGATTCAGTACCCTTTAAACAAGGGCGAAAACTGGTGGATTTTCAGTGATCCTGCACCATGCACTAAAATTAAAATAGAAACGATTCCCTTAATTAAGGGAAAATGAACATTGCTGATGCTTAGGTTTGTATTTAATGCTTGAATTATACAATGTGGGAGCTGCCTCAAGTTTATCTTCTACTTTCGCCTGTAATCAATGCCTTAAGTTTACCCTGTACTTTTTTAATTCTTTCACGCGACTCCGAAAGTGATGATCGTAAATTTTCCCGCGAAATGGGTGGCAGCAGCTGCTGCCGGCCGTTCCGAAATTGCTGCTTTTGCCACAGCGGCAGTCTGTATTCCGTTCCGAATTTCGGCAGCACTGGCAGTGAATTTCGGAACGCGCCCTGGATCTGGCCACCGTTCGCCGAATAGCGATTATTGTGGTTACGGCGATATGGGCACTATTGCTCGCATGAGTATTGCCCCCCAGAAATCCATGCATAATATCCCCGCGACAATGAATCCAGTTCGATATCCAGGACTTTGGTATCATGGAAGAAAATAGCGTCAAAAGGGCCCTAGCACCACTTCCGCTCTATCTCTCCCACCCCCCCCCCTCCCTCCCCCCGATCCCATATCCTCTCGACACCCCGGCCCGCTTATTTTATTGCAGATCATTAGCGTGACGAGAGCGCAGAAATAGGCGGAGGGAGAGTTGGGGGAGAAAGGGGGGGAGGGAGTTACAGGAGGGAGGGGGCGGCATAAGGGATCGTCGACCTGCTCCGCTAACCCTTCCTCACCCTACAGAGGGAGTGCGGGTTAATTGTTTATTGCGGGACCGCTTTATTGCGGCTAGTTGACCGGAGCGGAATGTGTGCATGGTTTGAGAATTGGATAAAGAGTCGCACTAGCTCTCTGTAGCCCACTCTTTCATTTCCTGTTGCTCTCGTACTCACTCTCACATCTCCCGCCGGAGAGAAGTTTTAATGATCATTCGCTCTCGGCGTGTTTGATCATTTTCTTCCGTTTCCGTCGTGTTCCCGTGACGCCTGCATGCGATGGGGGACTGGTTGAGAAGGGGGTGGTCGTTGGAATTATTTAAGTGGAACTGAGGCTATAGTATTTCAGGTCCATTATCACACCCATCCAGATAAGATATTCCTTGGGCTGATGCATTGAAGTTTGACCGACTGCTGCCGGCGAGCTAATTTGTGCCGTCCTTCGATTTTCTTTTATTCCATGCGAGGATACAATGTGGGTAATTTTTAAGATATATGAGGGTAATCAGATCTGAGAGGTATTTTTCGGAGAAGTTGATTATATTGGGCCACGTAAGGCTCCCGTTCTCTTTGCAATGCCTGTTTCTCAGGGTACAATTTGTCTTCCTGCGAGTTTATGTAATTTATTTTTCCGTTTGAGGAACGATTTATTAAACGGAATACTACTAGCTCTTGCTAAACAGTACTTCCAAAAGTTTTTATAAGCTAAGTTTTCAGGAAAAATTTGTTTCCTTTTTGTTACTCGTGGACATCATTGGTAAACCCAACAGTTGATTGGAAACGTTTTGGACAGTACTCACACTAACTTCTACATTTCTGGTAGATTTTTGTAGATAGTCGAGTGTGGCTTTATTCCCTACTCACTCACCCTACTCATCCTAATTTCTACATTTCTCGAAGATTTTTGTATATAGTCGAGTATGGCTTTTCCCCCGCTTATTATCTTATGAAAAAAATTCTCAGCGAATTAAGGCACTTGCATTACTTCCTCAAGAGAAACAATATGTGATGGACACAAAATCTCAACTAAAAATAATCCAAAAACTATTTTACTTTCTCTAAGTGGGTTACAGGTATAAATAACTCACTTTTTTCGATAAAGACGATAGTAAAAATCTAACCTAGAATGATGTGTCATTTAGAGACATTAAGGTTGGTTCATCCATCATTTGCTTTGAAATTATTATCCTTCATACCTACAGCCGTCGGTTTATGATCCAACACTCGAATGGAATTTCCAAATCGAAATAAAGCTACCCATTCGAAGTTTTACCATTAAAAGCCTCACATACTCTTTCAATCTGATATAATGCATATATCGCCACCAGTTATCTTCCATAAACATTTATTTAAAGAAAGTCTTTCGTAAGAAATCCGCCAGGCAAAACTAGTTGGTAATACAGAATTCTTAACAAAAGCATCGCTCAAGCGTCTTGGTGTGTGTCGATGTATTGAATATATATATACCAATTTCCTAAGCACATTCTTCCACACTGTAAAAACAAAACACTTCGTTTTTCCGCATAATTGTTTACTTGGTCATCCATGGTTACAGCGTAAAAGCATCATACCAAGGTAAGGGTGAGCCGATATCGATAACCGATAAATATATCGGCCGATATCGGCATTTCCCAACATCGGTATCGATGTTGCGATATCATAATAGCCGATAATTAATATTACTCGGAACGTGTTTAAGTATTCAAATTTCGCTCCAAGTGATTTCCGAATTTCACTTGTTTTAGCGCAAACAATTGATATCAGAGTACCGCAAGGAGGCGTTGAGTATGGTTGAGTAATTCACGGAGGAATGGAGTGGCATTTGTTGAGTTAAAACTTCAGTGGAAATTTTTTTATCTGTTCAAAATAAAAAGCCACATATATAACAGTGATCTCCTGGAAGAAGATAGCATCATGTCAGATGTTTGGAAGTATTTTAAAAAGAACTGGAGACACTAGTCGTGCGTCTTGCCAAATATGTGGCATGCTAGTGCCTCGTGGTGGGAATAGTTCTTGTTCGTATACCACGACAAATCTAAAAATTCATCTTAATAATTTTCATTCAAAAGAAATTGAGGAAAGGCAAAGTTTTCGGTCTCAACCTGGAGCACCAATATCCCATTCTACGCCTCTGTCTCCGATATCAATTTGCACGTCTTGGAGTGAAGAACTACTGGATGACCCTCAGCCTTTAATTTCAAGTTGCAGCAGTAATTCTGTAGTATCAGTGCCTTCCTCATCATCTGCAGAAACTCCTTCCGACAGCAAAAGAATGCGACTTCAAACAACCCTGGGAGAATGCTGGAAAAAACCACTGACCAGAAATAACTGCCGTCACAAAAAGATATTGGAGTTAATTGGTGGGATGCTGATTGAAAACTTCCAACCATTTAGAATGACTGAAAGTAGAAGCAAGTGCAAATGATCTATTTTTAATGTAGAGTTTTTTCTTCGGTTACTAATCTCTGTAACTTACTAAATTGCGAGCTTTTGAGTTGTATATCGGGATCACCAATGTTGGAGTACTTAATAATATATTATGGCACTTTGAACTGATTTTGTTCATAGAACAGTTTATATTTAAAATATATATCTATAGTGTAAATAAACATTCTTCATGGTTTCGTATGTACTAAATAAAAATTACGCGCAACAAATAAAAACATATATACACTCAAGCTTTCATCAGGAATAGGTGTGTACTCCTCCAAAGAAGAGCCTACCCATTTAAAGAATATATTTAAAAATATCTGAATTATCAATAAAAACATTGTACGTCAAATTTGAGTCAAGTAACTTCAAATGTGTTATTTATTTCTGGTAGCAACAATTGGGATTAGCTCACAGACTAGCAGTCACCGCATTGTGATAATTAAGTTGTTTTATGTTAAATATGAAAAAAAATGATGAAATGCTAAAGAAAGTCAGAGCACTTAGTGGTAGGATAGAGATGGTTGTGTTAACATTTGCAATTATTTCTAATGTTAAGCCTACATAACCTTTTACTTACAATTGTTTTCTCGTTTCCTATCAAGTTTCATAGATTTGATCACATATTTGGTGCCAAGATCTACTGTCCCGTGTAGACAGACGTTTTCCCGGTCAGTGATACCAGAAATGTATAGCAGGACATGGAAAAATGTTATGCAAAACATTTTAAAAATTTCCAAATAAACTAATCAGACTGGTACAAATGACCTTAAAGAATACAGCATGTAAGGTCAAAATAGAAGGGAACCTCACGAGGGAATTTGAAATTAATCAGGGCTTGCGACAAGGCGACGTGCTATCCACCATTCTTTTCAATGTGGTACTGGAACGGGTGATGAGGAAAACAGAAGTCAGCAATCCAAGTGGTACATTGTTCAACCGTATATCGCAAAATCTAGCCTATGCTGATGATGTCAATATGATATCAAGAAGACTAAAAGATCTCGAGGAAGGACTGGAGAGATTGGAGTTGAAGGCAGGAAAAGTTGGGCTAAAAGTGAACTCTGCCAAAACACAGTACTTGTTCTCTTCCAGGAAAAGTACTACTGTTCGAGATAAATCTATAATATTAAATGGGAATAAGTATGAGAGATGTAACAACTTCAAGTATTTGGGAGTGCTGGTGACAAAAGATAATGAAATACATGAAGAAACAAAAGCCAGGATTACAGCAGGCAATAGGGCTTATCGAGCTTTATTGAAAGTACTCAAGTCACGCAACCTCAGACGGAACTTGAAAACAAAGATTTACCGTACAGTGATTAGACCTGTGGTCATATATGGTTCAGAAACGTGGACCATGACCACGGCAGAAGAAGAGCTACTTAAAAGATGGGAAAGGAAAGTACTAAGAAAGATTTATGGTGCTACAAAGGAAGGTGGACAGTGGAAAATACGGAGAAACAGAGAACTCGAGGAACTCCACAAACATTCTAACATAGTAACAGAAAATAAGAGCAATAGATTAAGGTGGTTAGGACATGTCGAGAGAATGCCTGAGGATAGGATGGTGAAAAAGATATTTAATGGTCATCCTGGTGGTAGAACATTGAGAGGGAGGCCCCGGAAAAGATGGTTGGATGATGTAGAGGTTGATCTGAGAAAGATGGGAATTAAAACATGGAGAACGCATGCCGGGAATCGTGATGTCTGGGCTAACATCGTCGGAGAGGCCAAGGCTCTACAAGGGCTGTAGCGCCGAGGAGTAAGTAAGTAAGTACGTAAAACATTAAAGAGAAAGACACCATAACATTTACAACTAATTTATGGTCATCTCACTGCTGTGATGATTATTTATCCTTGACTGGACATTTCATCATCAAGGACTATGTTAAGACAAATTTGTGTTTAGAAATTGTTCCTTTCAGACCAACATATCATACAAGTGAGAACATAGCAGAGTTTTTGATTGAAACCCTTGAGTCTTGGGGTATAGCGAAAGAAAGTGTTCACCATTTTATCAGGGACAATGCATTTAACATGGCAGGGGCATTTAATTTTTGTGAGCTTCCCAGTTTAGGATGCGCAGTTCATACACTACAGTTGGTAGTTAGAGAATCTGTGCTCAATCAAACCAAGATTGCAATTTTTTTTGCAAAAGTTAGAAGAGTGGTGGGTCATTTTAAACATTCATTAAGTGCTAACAAACTTCGCAAGACTTACCAAGAAAATAATCATTTGCCAAAACACAAACTGATTCAAGACCAAAATACAAGACGGGATAGCACATTCCTCATGCATGAATGCAGTTTATCCCTCATGCAAGGAATACAGTCTATAAAAATGGCAGATGGTGAGTTAAAGAGTTTTTTAATGGAACCACTGATTCCAATAAAAATAATTCTTTAGAATATTGGAAAAATAAAAAAGAGTATGTTCGTCTTGCCAAACTTGCAAGAAGGTAATTTGCAGCACCATCTGGATCAGTTGCCTCTGAACGTTTGTTCAGCACAGCATCTTTGACTTCCTCAAAATCAAGGGGATCTCTTAATCCAGAAAAGGTGAAACAGCGTGTTTTCTTGCACAGGAACATGTATTTATAATACTTTTTGTATGATAACTTAAATAAATTACTTGGTTGTTTTAGATATTTTGACTTTTTTTTGTGTACCATGAGTTTAATGTAAGGGATTACATTTTGTACCAACTTGTCCTATTCCATTGAAATTTTTTTTTCATTTGATACCCCAAAAGCAAATTTTTAATTTGTTTAAATACTACATAAAATCAGTGTAAAGAATCAATTACATTTTGCCATTGTACCTGTCTCTAGAATAATCTAGGTTAACACCCATTAGTGACTATTTTATCACTTTACATAGAAAATTGGGATGTCAGTAATCATTATCGGATTATCGGTAGGGCATTATCAGTAAATCCGATATCGGAATATTCTGATACCGGCACACCCCTATACCAAGGGAATATTAAAATCGTTTCCTTTTTCACAAAAATGCACAAGTCCGACGGAGTATAGCCTGAAACCTTACCGCATAAATCTTTTGCATATCAATTTGACGCCAATGATGGTCATAGTACTACAATTGGAATAATCAAGTCAGCTATGATTTTACTTACAACATCGGCTGTGGTCATTTCTCTTCTTCCCGGCATTACTTTACGGAGAAAGGGTTTCCATGTTTGCCTTGGCTCGCAGTCGTTGTCACGGTTGACTATGAAACGTCATCCGTCGAAACTTCGGTAGCAGCCAATCACCACACATTAGTCCTTCAACTGGAAAAAACCAAACCCTTCATTAGGGTCGTATTATTTCGCGTTTAAAAAAAACTGAACATACATATGTCACAGAGTTATTACGAAAAATATATAACATTAGTTAGAGGGCTGTGTGTTGACCGCCTCCATGACACACTTATTTAGGGTGTATGGTCCAAAAAACATCACAGTTGTTATTTAAGTCTAGCTGTGCCCGGCATGCGATGCACTGCCACTTTTTTCCTGAGTAGGCCCACACATACATAGCGGACACAAACAAATTAGAGACCTATTCCAATGAATTCCTCGTATCTACACAGGCATTCGTAACGTGCAAATGATGGCATAGGTTTCCATTCCATGCCTATGCTGCGGTTTTCATGTGAATAAAACTTTCTATTGTTGAAGTAGTGCAAACAACTTAGGACTTTCGAGCCAAAAAAATTCAATTTTAGGATAAAGCGAAGCGTATACGAAAATCTAATGCAAGAATTCAAAAATGAAGCAAACGAAGGGACCACTGCACCAAATCTTATTCTACGTACAAATTAATTACGTACCTGTTGACACAAATTATGTATCACTGATATGATTGTAATGCACTCGATTATTACGTCTCACTGATACGATTCTGATGCACGTGGTTGAGCAACTCGTAAACTATCTGCTTCGTTGCTTAGTTGTCGTTCCACGCTTGTTTGAGAAGCTCGCTTGCCAACACTCACTTGTTGAAACGACTCGCGCTCCGCCTATAGTACAATGGATTTAAAAATTCAGAAACCTTCGCGGGCGCACGCAAAACAACTCACCAAAGTTTTATCTGTTGTTTATACGTATGTGATCCTGTACATGAACTCTAATTTCACTGATCACTAGTTTCACCAGTGGTTCTCCCAAAGTGTGTTGCTTCTGTCATTGTAAACAGTTTACTTAGTTGCACTGTTAATAATTGAAATGAAGAAGATACATAATTCAATATATTAAAAATACTATAAAATCAGATTATCATTTAAAAGCCCCCCGACAAATCATATTTCTGCGACATCATCGTCATGTGATGAATGGTATTGGAACACATAGAAGACGAACTAACAAACATTCATTTCATATATATTAGATTATTGTACATTCAAAATAACACGTGCACACGATTTGTATACAAAATAACACGTGCAAATAATAACACTTAAAAACCTTTCTTCTTAATTTTTCAAACTTTATAATTCATTGAATTTTACCAAAATGTCAGCACAATTTGTGCTGTAAACATAATTTATCTTTATTTTTTTGAAGTAAAAATGTTATGCATATTGTTACAAGAAATCACACTGACATAAACTTTACTTTGGCTTATATAAATATCACTACAATAATTAACTTCTGAAAAGTTTTTTCTTCCGTATGATAAATCCTAAAACAAGAAGTTGTGAAAATAGACACTTCACAATGGGAACAGTGATATCTTGTCTCTCTTCTAAGAATTTTTTTTCCTTTTGAGTCTCTCTTCCAGCGATTTAGGAAAAAAATTAGGTAGGGCTACTTTTCTAGTTTATTAGGAGGAATTGTTTCAAGAAAAGACCTCGCCGTGAGGCATCGAATAGTTGAAGAAAATAAAAAATCACTTTAGAACAATTTTTTTACCTTTATCTATAGAAATCACGAATGAGAACACATTTGCATAGTTTTACACACACACCTGTATGGAGACAGAAATCGCTCACATAACCTTCAAACTGTTAGCAAATTTTGAAAACAGAAATCCAATAACGAGGTCGGAACGATATTCATTTCCGTACAAATTTACCGGAAACTTTTCATACGCGTACTAATCAGTAATATGTACGGATGAAGTTGAAAAACAAATCATGTTTACGATTTGGTTTCTGAGAAATTTAATGCTATTTCAACCTTTAGCCTTGATATATATTTCAAAATAATTTGATAACACAACTATAGATTTTCTCCCAATAGCGAAAATTTTACTTTCATATTATCATAATGGTTCCGAATAAACATCTGTGTATCCTGCCGAATAAAACACGTATTGGTCAACCCCTTTTAGTTTCTGAATAGAATGTTCTAGAAGATTCGCAAAAATTGGTCCACTAATCTCTTTCTGGGTCAAAAACACTATGGTGAAGTCACAATTCTTTCACCTTTCTGGTTTCGGAATGGAATATTCTGGAAACTTCTTTCCATTGAATGTCAGGCAACTTCTAACGAACTATTCCCGAAAAGATCCCACTTCTGACACAAATGTAACGTTTTTTTATTATTTAATTCCGTGAACAAAGAATCTCGGTTGGTCAATTCCCTCTTGACAACTAAAGCTAAAATCAACAACGACAAATCATCCATACAACATCCCTCCTTACTATGTTCCAGCAGACACCACAAATCTAGACGAATATTCGTCAGTATTCGCAATATAAGTACAGTATCTTTCAGAAACCTTTTGCCCCTCATTTTGCCTCCACCTAAAATCCTCAAGCTTACTCTCTATTCGCCTACTTCGCGCTCCAACCACCTTAAAGATAGAGGAAAATCCGACTCAAGCTAACTTTTAAGGGACGAGGTGTGGCGATGGTTTGTCGGGATGTGCTGTTTTCTCTTTTTTTTTAAAGGGAAGGCTTTTTGGGGCGTTTTGGCGTGGGTGGAGACTGGGCGTGGAGGGGATATGTACCGGGGTAGTGTTACGCGACAGGCGGCAAGATGGGCGGTTGGGTTGTGGGGGGGGGGGGACGAGGGGGATGTGGAAACAGGTGGGTGGATGGGGGGGGGGGGAAGGGAGGAGTGGTGTGTTTCGGGAGATATGGGAGAGATTTCGAGATAAATTACGATGCGTCCCGATCCACGGAGAGGATCTCCAGTTACGTACAGAAACGTCGGATTTAATTGGGAGATAGCTGATATCCCCTCGGCCCAATCACATCCAGCCGGGTTCTTGTCAAAAATTAGCCGGGTATCGTACCCCGCCGGCCGGCCAGCCTGCACAGGCACACACGTTACACACGTGGGAGTTAAGAGGAAGGAACGGCCGGGGAATGTAAGTATGTACGTATGTATATATAAACCGGTCTCTTCTTGCCTTTTTTCCACTGCCGTGCCGTGAGAATAGTCGCCGGGGACATGACGTGGTGTTTGGAAGGTGTCGTTCCGAGCTGGAATTGATGGGATAAGTTTGGAGTGGATGGGTCGATTGTATGGGGGGGGGGAACGGGGGAGGGGGTTTGAGACGGGAAGTCGTTCCTTTCAGTTTCCTTTGCCCCAGTGCC
Organism: Ceriagrion tenellum; assembly: GCA_963169105.1. Taxonomy (NCBI): domain Eukaryota; kingdom Metazoa; phylum Arthropoda; class Insecta; order Odonata; family Coenagrionidae; genus Ceriagrion; species Ceriagrion tenellum. Next base: position 50,681,601 of record OY720636.1, on the reverse strand, counting down.
TTCTCGGTAAGTGAGTAATTTCCATATATTTGCGGAAAATTCTGGGAGTTCCGTGGCCGCAAACCGAAACTTGAAACGAAAAAGTCAGAAAAAGTTTATCTTTCAACCAATGGAAAGCCTTTCATCATCCGCATAAATGGGTATTATACACCACGACCTTTTCTATGCACGTGCTAAGTTCGCTAATACGGATAAACGTCCACTGACAATGCTTGTTTCAATAGCCAGGCATATATATTTTCAACCAGGGCGATAATTCTAATTCTTTATTAGCAGCCTCCGTCAGCACGAAGCGAAAATACTGCATGCCACCATGAATTAGATTCCGGTCGCATGTATGGTGGATTAATTAGGGTAGCGGACACTAATTCATCTCAGCACCGGAAATATTGCAAAATCCCATTCCTGTTCATTTGTGTGTCATTAACGCGTAGCTAACTTGTAGCCAATGCGTTGTTGATTTTATAGCCATACTAACAAATACTCATAGGTTATTCGAGATAAATAATACGATATTTCTGATTTTGTCTACTGAAAATATAAACTTTGGCTTTGAGAAATTTTGTTGGAGTAATTTAATTTCAATCATAGTCATTTTTCTCACATTTCTCTTATATTCTATGTATACGGAATTTGTACACATGGATTTGTGGAGTAGATTAATGCATTGTGGTACCGGTGGATCAGTTCCTAGTAAATTGTTTTCAAGCATACTTTAACCTAACGAAGAAGGTGTTTCCACTGCGAAACCAGGTGAAGTCTAATGAATATTAAATGAACCCTACAGATAAATTCATGGCGTTTTAAGGAACCATATATTTCCCGGAACATTACGATATGTTACCCATAATGGAAATTTACGAGCTTTCTTGTAGTAAACCATCATTTTTTACTAAAGAAGATGACAAATTGTTAAAATTTTGTTTCTTAAAACTAAAAGTTTCATCGCTGAATTCTAAAAAACGTGTCATTTTATGTCCGAAACGCAGGATTTGTAACAATGCTCCGAAATGTAAGTTAACGGAGTTCCGGAAAATAGGGGGAACGATTCTAGGAATAAAAACGTGAAGGCAAGGAGGTGAGAAATAAATTATGAATATTTTCAATGCGTGAATGTAGGTTTCAGAAGTTGAATACGTATTTTAAGGTATAGAGTACGAGCATTGTTTATGGCCTAGTAATGTCAAAATCAAAGCCAATATGGCGGCGAGTTTTTAGCAGCACATTGTCTTCAATTTTTTACTTAAATAAAGCGACCGGTTGTCCTAAATATTTATTTTTATTCATCAATTTCCGATTGAAAAAGTAAAAGTGAATTAGTAATTGTCCCTATCGTGAGTTGAAGAATGTGAAATTAATCACGTTTACACTATGACAGTTTTGACGAGACTCCCAATCCGGAAAGATACAGGAGCCAGAAATCATTAGTATAAGAGTGATATTCGGGAAAAATCGTCGAGATGAGCGACTTTGAACTTGGAAAAGATTCTAATCCCAAATATTACAAAGCATGCGATCATTAAAGCTAGCAAAATACACTTTCAAGTTAATTATAGTAAAACTAAATACATTGTAGTAGGAAGACATATGGATACGATTCAACATGCCTTTTATTTAGAAGAACATATTTTTAAACTACCTAGATGTTAAATATCTTAAAGTTAAAACAAACCAGAGAAATTAGAAGGACACTGAAATATAAACAAGAATTTCCGGTGGCTGTAGAAGCTACTGGGTTCTTCAAAAACTGTAAAAATAGTCATGTAATCAAGAAATATAAATATACGCAAATAGAAGAGCATAAAATTACCTGTTGTTCTCAATGAAAAGTAAAACGGGTTCAATAACCAACCATCCCAAAAGATAATTAATAGTTTTTGAAAATAAAGTTTTGCGGACAATCTTTGGACCAGCACATGATCAAGGGATCTGGAAAATAAGAAAAACACGGGAAATTTGGAATTTGTGTCAAGATCCTGACATTTTAGCACATATCAAGAGTAGAAAACTGAGATGGGAATGTTATGTAAGCTGAAGAGATGCAGACATTATTTTGACGACGGACGCAGAAGGTGTTCCAAGAGGTAGATGACCACCAGGACGATTACGTTTGCGCTGGAGGGACCAAATTCAGGAAAACATTGCGTGGGAGAATACTCCGATTAAGATGATGCAGGATAAAGAAAGATGGCGGAAGGAATGGCATCAATGGGAATCTGGAGTAGATGATTAATTTAACGACTTAATAATATGATAAAATACTTTCAAGACAACGAGACATAGACTGAATTGCCCCGATTAGCTTTTAGCTCGACGTTTACGCGCTGGATTATGATTTTGGAAAATTTAGATTTTGGTATTTTTCATCGCACTATTGAAGAAGTTGCAGTCATAGTTGTTATTTCATTTACCTAAATGGGTGAAACATGCCTTGGCCGGAAAATGGAGCTCTTGTAACAACAATGTCTTCAATGAAGTTTCAAAACTTAATTTTCCCAGCGCGTGTGGTATCTTTACGAACTAGTCGAAAAAAATATTACAATTCGGACGACAGTTGGCCACTATATATTAAATATATTAATAAAATGCTAATATATTTATTCTGATAAGACTCTTGAAGATGTTGCAGTCATAGTTGTTAGGTCACTTACGTGAAAGGATGACACATGCCTAGGCCAGAAAAGTGAGCTCTTTGGAGGACATGTGACAATGATGTGTTCAATAAAGTTTCACAAATTAATTTTCTCAGCGCGTGTGAGTTTTTCATGAGCTATTCTAAAGGAATTTTACAATCCGGACGACAGTCGGTCACTAGACACTGAACATATAAATTAAACGCTTATATATTCATTTTTATGATGATTAAATGGCTCTATAGGTTGCAACAACCATAGTGCTAACGTCGGTTTGATCGGTCTACTTTCTTCTTTAGTCAGTGGTTTAAGACGTAGTTTACTTTCCTTCACTACCGTCGCTAAACGGAGAAAGTAATATCGGTTTTCATTTTTTTGATACGTGTAGAAAAAGTTAGAGGAGGGCGTGTGTATTCTGCCCTTAATATTTTCCTTCCACGGAATGAGGACTCCCGCTGTTGAATTTACAGCCCACTGCTAGGCAATTCCAATTAATTTCCGGGTTCTTCCAGAAAATTTGAATGGGTGGTGACCTCATGCGACAACGGTAATTGGAGAGGAGGAGACTGTTTCTCTCTTTCTCTCGTGGGCCGATCTTGTGGAGATTTCCTGGGCGTTGGTTCGCTTCCCTTTCCCCTCCACTGACCAAGCCAAGGTTTTTATGGGAGGGCAATTCTTGTTCCTTCTCCTACACATTATCGTATTCTTGTTTTTCAGCAGTCGTTTCGCCTTCTTTTATGCCTCCATCTGTCTCTCATGCGCTTCCTCCGTTTTCATATTCCAACGGGTGGATGGGGAAAAGAAGTGCAAGTAATGTTGCAAAATCCTCTTTTTTTCAACGCGAAAAAAGTTGATCGCCCCGGTCCAAATAAGGCGAATCGACGGATTTACATTAGGATAAATCAAGCGAATATACTTACCGTCAGATACAAAGACTGTAGAAATTCACCATGGGTAATAGGCTGGGGTTAATTTCTGCATATTACACATTAAGAAATGTGCAATATTTCACCCATGCGAAGAAATGCCATTTCTCAAACATTTTACACTCCCGACTCTATTTTATGGCATTTAACCCTTCGGCTACCAAGGTATTTTTTCACCTTACCTCTCCCAAGGGGGGTAACTCGGTTACCCCCCAGTATTTTTTTTGTTTATTCGCTTAATTTATACAAAAAATGGATTCGGTGTGACATAAAAATTAAATAAAATACAATCATACAAAATTATAATAAATATGATTTATATTTAATCAAATAACACATAAATGTAATTGTAGGCTCCGATTGGAGTATACAATTATCTAATCGGATGTCCTGTCTAGGTCTAAACGGATGTCCTGATATTTCACAACATTTGGCTTTTCATTTGCTGCTCTTTCCATACATGCACAGAAGTCAAGGAACTCGAAGAAGTAAATCAGGTGGCATGTACATTTCACGGCGCAGACGGCGCAGCGCCGCGCCCCGTCGGATTGAAGGCGCCGTGATGACCACGATTGCCGTCCACGGCGCGGTTTGATACATCTGAAGGCACACATAGGATCCCATTGTTATTTTAAATCTCGGTAAACTGTGCTGTGAATGGTGCGCAGATCCTCAGAAAGCGGGCTGGTGAATCTGAGACGAACTATCCCAAAAGGGGTAACACAGTAACCCCGACGAGTTTTTCAGAAATTAGAAGAAAAAAAACAATCAATCAATGAAGATTTCACATGGAATCGTATCGTAAGAGTTTTAAAAACAAACTCATGGAAGCATAAAAATATCAGAAAATAATGGTAAATAAAAACAGTAAAAATGTGGCGTTGGGGTAACTGAGTTACCCTCCTTGGTAGCCGAAGGGTTAAATCAGTTTATTCTACATCTACATCTACGTAATACCCTGTGAGCCACCACGAGGGTGTGTGGCAGGGGGTGAAGATCACCAAACATGCACTATTGCCATGTAAGTAGGATATATAAGGTAGATATGCTAGAAAATAGGGTCACAGTTTATTAAATACTACAGTAGATTATTAGTTATTGCAAGTAATTGCAGTAGTAATTACAATAGAATATTAGTTACTACAGTATAGTACAGGTTAAAATCTACATAATAAGGAAGGGATTATTGGTAGTTATTACATGCATCATGCACTATAGACTATTCTAACTATATTTCACCTACCTATCCCTTTTGCTACGTTGCCTATTGTTCTCTCTTATGGTACGCGGGAAAAATGACATTTTAAATCTATCGGTACGACAATCTATCTCTCTAATCTTGTTAATATGGTCAAACCTAGCATAATACGCAGGGGTTCTCAATATATATCTAACGTCATCTGTGAACAAATCAGTTTCGAATTTACTTAAAAGGTTTAACCTAAATTTTAACCTGCGTTCTGATAGTAATTCCCATCCTAGTTCTTCTATTAAACTCGTAATACTTATACAATTACTACGTTGCAGTACCTTAAAATAGAGCCATGTTTTATAGGTTAAATGCAGTGAAATGGGGCTATTAAGGGGAATTAGAGGTAAATAGAGGAGGGATAGGTTTAGGAATAAGTTGTTGGTGGAAAAAATGTGGGTTGGATGTTCCAGTCATAAACATGCATGAAAGGAGTGTGGTGAGTGTGTGAAGGAGTGATGGACATATATGAAAGGAGCATTGGACACGTTGACAGAATGGGAGATGGTCGAATAACTTAACAGGTTTGTGATATAGGAAAGATTGGCACGGGAAAGAAAGGGCAAGAAATAAAGTATGGAAGACATTTTACGAGTCTTTAGGAGGATAGGGTGTACGAAGTAATGCGTTAATGCAACAGAAGTGAAAAAGATATGCAAGGATAGGGACTCATACAGGAAATAATTAAAAGAGAGAGATTCTTCTTGGCCTAACAGTAATTTCCTTGGTACCATCAGATAAAGGTAGTGGCGTGATACTTACTCGTGCACGTAAGTGTTAACGTTTCTATTCAAGCGAAATGTGGATACTTACGCAGACCGTAAGCTATTCAGAAACTTACCAAGTTTTTATTTCGGAAGCACGACATAATTTTATATGACGCAATGAGTCTAAATATTTAACTTATTTGGCCCGATTGGTTCATATATTTCATCCATAAACATCACAAGGCCAAATGATTTGTCGAAATAATAATAACAAACGAACAAATATACATACTGTAACTTAAGAGAACAGTTAATAAAGAGCATATAACGATCTAACGATAAACAACAACAGCAGCGATAGGCAATAAACAAAACAGAACCTAAACAGACAGACGAGAGCAGAATTAGGAGGGAAGATTACGGCAAAGACAGGTTGAATAGAAAGGATTGAATCGAATCGAAGGAGAAACGAAGGAGCACCACTTACTGGTAAAGAGTATGAGGGAAAAAGACCATTTGGGTGCACGTGGCGTGAAGAAGGTGCAACAAAACTGCATTTCCGAGACATTACTGCGTCGGCCCCGGTGGCGGCGGGGTAAAGTCCTCGCCTGCTAACCCGAGGGTCGAGGGTTCCGAGTCCCGCCTGGGTAAAATATTATCTGTCCAGGACATGAGTGTCTGTGTCTCGTCCGTTGTTACTATTATTCATTCGACGTAAAATGGCCTAATGTGCTGTATTCGTGGCAGTGAAAATAAATAAAGAAATAAATTTAGTTGCATCGTTTGTAAAGAATCCCTAAATCGAAATAAAAAATAGCAAAGGGGAGAAGGAGAGGAAGGAAAAAGTATGGATGATCTAGCGATGTTTTCTATAGCATATTCTCGTGAAAATTTTTTAAAATATTGCCAGAAAACAAATGTTTATCTGACAGGGAATCGAATCGTGGAATTCTCAATTTAGAGAAAAAAGATACATATAGAAATAGATAGAAATGGGTTGGTATCTTTGCCTGGGTCCCCTGGACGAGTCCGATCGCTCGATTCCCAATCTAGGAAACCTCTTACATCTGGAAATTTAAGACTTTCTTCCTCTGCAGTTCAAACGAGCTTATTTATTATTTAAGCTGAAAAAAGGCGGAGGAAACATCTAAAGGTAGTTAGATGGATACATCACTTAAAATAATTTGACCACAGTGAAAACAAGGATGGGCACTTAATTTTAAAGCCGTGAAAAAAACGTCAATCATCCGTGAATTATGAAAATCATGCAAAACTGTGAATTTTCCATGACTTTGATTTTTAAACACTTAGTTAGGTCGGTCCTCTAAGGTTTTATAAAATATTAAAGTTAAAAAGAGGAATTTTGGTATCGATTTCAAATTTTAAAGATATTACTACCATTTTTCATGCTTTCATTTCTGCCAAATCGAGGTTGCAATAAGGGTTTGATGGGAGCTATATATAAGGTATGATAAAAAGCTCCCTTCTCGAAAGAAAAAAATTACTCAGTCGCTTAACGTTCACCGCATAATGATAATCCTAACATCACCGTGAAAAGTGTATTTATTCCACCGTTTTCTATTCTTTAATAAAATTTACAGTACCTTAATAGGCCGTAAATTATTTAACTATTGTATATTTTCATTTTAACTACGAAGAGTCATATTCGCAAAGACATGTGACTTTGAATAATTCCGAATTCAACTCCACAAGAACAATAAAATGGCTATTTTTTACCATAAAAATCCGTGATTTAATTTCAAAATTGATACCGATTGCTTCCACGAAGTAGCATCTGATTCCGATCCGTAACTTAAGAAGACTGAGGCGATTTTTGCCTCGTTGTACATATTTGCGTGACACTGCGCCAATTTGAACCAACTTATGAAGTGTTATCCGTAGATGAAAGTGAAAAAAATAGTTTTATCGTTAGCCATCGTTAAAAATAGTTTCTTAGGCAAATCAATGTTTTATTAATGGTAGTCTTATGCGCATGATTTATATTGTATTCCGTCATCATTCGATCGAATTTTTATAGATTTTTCTACTAATTGCAAAATAACGCATTTTTTGTGCATTATCTAGTACTTTACCCTAGAAACACGAATTTGAGGGGTTCTCGGTATTCCCTCCAGGTCGGTACCCGTTGCCGACATTTATTTTATCTTCACTGCCCCTAATACAGCCCATTTGGCCAATTTATGTCGGGTGAATAACAACAGACGAATACAAACACCCATGCCCTGAGTGGTGATATTTCCACCCAGGCGGGAATCGAACCCGCAACCCTCGGTTAGCCGGCGAAGACTTCACCCCGTCGACACCTACATCTACATCTACGTGATACCCCGCGAGCCACCACGAGGGTGTGTGGCAGGGGGTGAAAATCACCAAACATGCACTGTTGACATGCAACTAGGATATTTAATGGAGACATGCTAGATAATATGGTCACATGCAGCTAGATGGTTAGTATATACATAATATGAAATGGATTATTGGTTGTTATTACATGCATCATGCACTACAGACTACTCTTACTATATTTCACCTACCTATCCCTTTGCTACGCTGCCTATTGTTCTCTCTTATAGTACGAGAGAAACCTAGGCCGGTTATGCATTTCAAATTATTACAATGACTGCTAAAATATACCAATATGTCACGCCAAATCACAGATTCGAAAATCCATACTAATATATAATTTTCACCAAAAATGTCGCGCCGAAAACTATCCATAGCTCAAGTCGTAGCATATTTTATCAGAGGCAAATGTATAAAATTATTATACATTCTGTATCACTTCCATTACTGCATGCCGGGTGAATTATATCACATAAAGAGATGTACTTAAATGTCCACTCAATAGATCACGATCACCGCTCCAGCCTCTTCGAGCACCACGAATGAATGCGACGGACTTGAGGATCTTCTCGCGGGGCGCATAACTCATGTGGCCGTGCAGTTTCTCACTCGTGGAGCGGATGAGTCGCAGGGGGAGAGAGAGAGAGGAGGGTTTTGGGATGCAAGCGTGCGCTTATGTAGCGGGGCAACGGGTCTGGACAGGGAGGGAGGGGAGAAGGAAGGGTTGGTGGAAGTTGTGTGCTTTTCGTTTTTCTTTCTGCCATCCCCGGATGGATGAGAAGTGGGGAGGGAATGTGTGTGAGTGTGTGCAGGGGGGGAGAAGAATTCGCCAGGGCTATCCTTCCCTTCCTCCTTACCTCGTCTCGTTGGTAGTCCCATTTCTCCGTCCTCTTTCTCTCTACCTCTCTCTCTCTCTCCCCCCCCCCCGTTTGCAACTCTTCGGCGGCCGGACCGTTATTCGCTTGGCCCACGCGTGATGGCACAAAGACCGGCTAATATTAATAGCTATGTGCGGGGTTTCGGTCTGTCGGACGGTCGGACGGGCGGGGGAGGTTTTTTGGCGGGAGTGAGTGGGTTTTTGGTTAGGCTGATGCTGCTGCTGGCGAAATGGGCGGAGGAAAGCCTCTGCACTCGACGCGAGGGCATCCACACTTAAGCCGTGTCCCAATTCGTTAGGCATTAGGGAGGATGCGGTTAGCTACCTAAATATTTAGAGGCCTTTCGCTAGGGGAGATTGATTTGGGACATCCTTCGCTAGTGTTGCCGTCTACCGAGCTGGAAACGAATGAAATACATATGAGTGATTAATAAAGGACTGAATGAAACAATTGAAATCTGAAATTGAGACATTTTTGGCACCTGTGTCTACCTCTGTATGTGTTGTGAGATTTGGAAGGTGAAATAACATTTTTTTCATCCATTTCGTCGTTTGGAGATGCGTTAGTTTTTAGTTTTTGGGGTATTTAAGTTTGTGTAGGTGTTCTGGTATTAAAATTCGTTTTTTTTAAGTGTACTAAGTAGAATTTTTCTTTTGTAGTCGGGTGTTGGGTTGCGAAATTCTAGAGAATTCTTTCACTTACAGACAAAATACTTGCCGGCCATGTTTGCCACTTTTCAACTACTTCCTTGTGTACGATTTTCATTGTACGACGCATGCAGCGCTTTGCAAGATGGGAAATTCAATATGGAGGCGGATTTAGGATAAACTCCATCTACCCTAAATTTCACCCCCGAGAAAGGCACCTAAATCCGCTCCCCCATGATGCCTAACGAATTGGGACACACTTCAAGATGGCGTCCTCCCTAAATCCGCCGATTTAGCTGCCTAAATGGCGAATTGGGACACAGCTTTATTGCGAGCGAGTTGGAGAGCGACGGCGGTTGTTTCATTTATTTGCCATTATATGTGGTCTTACTTGCTGATCCCAGGGAAGGAATAAAAATGTGTGACAAAAATAGGGCAGTGCGAGGGCAGTTTCTTTTCAACCTACGATCGCACAGCATATCACACAGCACGACTTGAATACCTACAGTAGTAAAAAATAGCAAGCTCCGTCTTTTTGCCGATGATGCAGTAGTGTATAAGGAAATTAGACATGAAGAGGACAGGCAGTCTTTAGCTAAGGATTTAGACGTGATTGATGATTGGTGTGATAGTTGGCAGCTAGAATTAAATTTGAAGAAATGCGCGATAATGAACTTTTGGAAAAAGAATGGCTTTCCCCGGAATAATTAATGCATCAAAGAAAATAAAATATGTAACGTAGAATCATTTAAATACTTAGGCGTCACCATCACTGAAGACATGTCATGGGGGAAACACATCAGGGAAATAACTAGTATAGCAAACCGTAGATTAGGATTAGTAAAAAAGGGTTCTAGGCAAATGCGATGAGAGAGTACGAGAAAGAAGCTATTTTACACTTGTCAGGCCTCATTTAGAATATGCCGCTAGTATCCGTAGGATCCGTACGAAGAAGGTATGATAAAAGAATTAGAGCGCGTGCAAAGGAGATCCGCTAGGTTTGTTAAAGGCCGTTATGATAATTGTATTAGTGTTAGGAGTTTAGTAGAAGAACTAGGATGGGAATTACTATCAGAACGCAGGTTAAAATTTAGGTTAAACCGTTTAAGTAAATTCGAAACCGATTTGTTCACAGATGACGTTAGATTTATATTGAGAACCCCTGCGTATTATGCCAGGTTTGATCATATTAACAAGATTAGAGAGATAGATTGTCGTACCGATAGATTTAAAATATCATTTTTCCCGCGTACCATAAGAGAGAACAATAGGCAGCGTAGCAAAGGGATAGGTAGGTGAAATATAGTTAGAGTAGTCTGTAGTTCATGTAATAACAACCATTAATCCCTTTCTTATTATGTTGATACTAACCATGTGACCCTATTATCTAGCATGCCTTCATTAAATATCCTAGTTGCATGTCAATAGTGCATATTTGGTGATCTTCACCCCCTGCCACACACCCTCGTGGTGGCTCGTAGGATATTACGTAGACATAGATGTAGATAAACGCCAGACAAGCGTCAGGTGAGTGGAGTGCGCAGTAGGTGACTGTGCATCTTCCGCACTACACGCTCTATCACTATCGAGGTCAAGTCGTCAGTCTGTGCTGAGCAGCAGTCACACAAACATGGCCGCCCCAATTGATTCCCCCGCCAAATGCGAATTGCGAAACGATATTTCACTACTCCCTCCTGCAAGCAGGAGGGAATAGTGAAGCAGAAATTCATTGAAGAATGATCCGAGTGCACAGAAAAAACTTAATGAGTGATGGTGTCATGCGGTAATGGTGTCGAAAATTTAAAGATGGCCGAAGTGATGTACATGATTAAGGGAGTGGTCAATGACTCAAGTCTGTCGCCACAGACGGCCTTGTTCAACGAGTTGACGAAGTGGTTACAGAAAACCGTAGGTTCCCCATAAGTGTTTTGTCTGTGGAATTCCGAAAGTTTCAAGATCTTCTCTGTAATCTACCGTAACAGAATATTCAGGCTTCAAAAAACTTTGTGCTCGCTGGGTCCCAAAAATGTCGACTGACAACGCCCTGATCCATGACAACGCCCGTTCCCACAGTGCTGGTGCAACCCAACGGATCCTTGAGTAATTTCAATGGTACATTTTCGATAACACGCCATACAGTCCCGACCTAGCGACGAGTGATTTCCATCTTCACCCTGAACTGAAGAGGTGGCTAGGAGGGCAGTGCTTCCAAACTAATGAGGAGCTTCAGGACAACGTATAGATTCATTTAAATCAATTGGCAGCGACATTTATTGAAGAGGGTATTGTAAAGCTTGTCCGCAGGTACGACAAATGCCTCAATCGTCAAGGTGTTTAAGTCATAAAGTAGCCGTAAGTATACATAACTTTAAGTAATACGATAATGTTTTTATGTACACTTGTCTTATATATATGGGCTATCAAAGGTTGAAAAAAATAACTGCCCTCGTAACTATGCACATTCCACGCTAATAATTAAATATCCACCTAGGTTTCAGCAGTTCTACAGCCTTCATCAAGGGCCTATCAAAGTGTGTAAATATGAAGTGAAGAAGAGGAAGCCAGTTTTTCTATTTCTATAAACTAAGGATGAGTCGAATCCAAATGTCACGATATTATCGATTCTCAGGATTAGAATCGGTATCGAGAATCGATCGCCTAAAGTCGATTCCGATTCCATCAATTCCAGATAGATAAGTAGTCAAATCAAACTTCATTTATCACATCATATTTGTCTCAGTAATTTTGGGTGTAGGCAATCAGTCTGTACTTTTTATCTACCGCGATAAGCTGAGGAAATACTACTTGCTATTTGTTAATAAATATACTTTTTGAGTGACTTAATTGTCTTTGTTATTTTATTTCAGCCAATACTTGAATTTATATAATAGTTGTATGCTCCTGGTATATCAATATTCCACCTGTTATTAGATATTAGAATCGATGGAATCGGAATCGAGAATCGGCAACCGATTTGAAAGAATTGGAATCGGTATCGAAGAAAAAGTGGAATCTACACATCCCTACTAATAACATTAATGTCTGCAGGTGCAACGTTGTAAAATTGCGTAACATACATAACAAAATGTACAGAGAAAAAAAGAAAGGAATTAACAAGGCCCTGATAACGACAGCAGGCGCAAGGCCGGGGTTAAAACCTAAAATAGTATTTAAGTTTTGTTGAAGAATACATAGAGTTCTTTTTGCCGTGTATCTTACGCAGTTGCAAGAAAGTTGAGCCTGCAATCATTTATATTTTAATAAATTGAAATTCTGACTTCTTCTTCACTTCATATATGTACGACGCAAAAATTTGGGACCCTGGTCATAAAGATTTAACCAAAAAAATAATATAATACAAAGAAAAGATGCGCGCTTCGTTAAAAACTGCTACGTGCGAACATATACTAGTATTGTTTTAAAAGTTACGGAGGGATTAATGTGGGAGCCCCTTGAGACACGGAGGTTACACACTAGACTTAGTTTACTTGGGAAATTCAGAAATAGTGTCTTTAAGAGTGACTCAGAGAATGTTATCATGACGCCTCACTACATCTTTACGTCTGACAGAAGTGGTAAAATAAGAGAAATATATTGCCAAACTGATAGGCACAAAAAGTCTCTCTTCCCGCGCACAATAAGCGACCACAATAAAAACTGAGCTCCACTAAATACACTCCCATAATACACGTCACCATTTCAACTCCCAAACCTTATCCCTTACACCTTTACACAGTTGGTGACCAAACACCCCATGCCACAGGCCCATGCGGCGGCTTACAGGGCATTACATATGCAGATGCAGATATGCAGGGTTTTTTGAGCAACTGTCGCCATGTTTTGCTATCGTGTTATGTCGTAACATATTAATAGCTCCGCTAATGTGTCCCGTGCCTGGACAATACCTAATTTCGAAGCATTCGTGTCTTCTTGAAAGAGAACACTTCACTAAAACTTATATTCGGAGTATTCTCTTAAATGATACTTAAGACTGGAAAAAAGCAACCACTGAAAAGTAGATATTGGAAGCATTGGAGATGTGATTATTTATTATTATCTAATTAATTGTGAGGATCAAAAATGGACGGATAGAACCACCCACCGCGAAGTCTTACGAAGAGCTGGAGATGAAAGAAGTAAAACAAAACCTCTATGAAGAAGTAGAGACAAATTTATCGGCAATATTTTCCGTCGCAACAGCCTAGAATAAACGATTTTGGAATGGAGAAGTCATGGGAAGAATAACAGAACAATACCAAGATTGGAGTGCATCAGAAAAATAATATAGATCGTCAAGGTGACAAATTATGTATAAAGAAAGCAGTTGAGATAGAGTGTAGTAGAGAGCAGTAGAAAACCAATCATCCTCATTCCTCAAGGGTCAGTAGGTACTTGGACCTATGCTTTTCTCTATTTATCTCTTTGATCTCCCTGAAAACATTAAGTACTGTAAATATATGCTTTATGCAGATCACCAGCAAATTTACCGACACTGCCTTCCTCATGACCTCGGCAATACCATAGAACAAATAAATGAAGATATTGCCTCAATATCTGATTGGTGTAATAACAAATATTTCGTTTTAAACTGTGCCAAAACTAAAGTCATAATCATTGGCTCCTCTAAGCTTGTAAATAAGGTCGAACTTAATGTAATTCCTAATGTAAACCTGGGAAGTCTTTGCGTTCCCTTTAAAACCAGTGTCAAAAACTTGGGGTCACATTGTCAACCAACCTTTACTGGAAAAATCATGTTCATGAAATCTCGAATAAAGTTATCAAAATACTCTATCAATTAAAATTAAACAAGGAGCTTTTGCCTGTTGATACCAGGAAACTGTTAGTATCATCCATAATTTTCCCTCATTTCGATTATTGCTGCTTGGTTTACAATGATACCCCAGATGAGCTGGATTTAAAACTTCAGCGCATATTAAATTGTTGTGTAAGATTTGTCTTCGGTCTAAGAAAAGGTGTCCATATACCGCCATACCTTAAGGAAATCGGATGGCTCATTACTAAACAACGACGTAAATATTTCCTAGCTACATTCCTTTATATATTATTTCATCTAAAGAAGCCAGAGTATCTTTTTAGTTTCTTCAAAACTATGCCTAAAACAACCAGAATAGATGTCAATTTCATTTATTACCCCTCTCATCGGACCGTCTGCTTCCATAATTCCTTCCAAGTAGTCGGGTCGAAACTTTGGAATTCAATCACTGAGGAGCTAATAAGCGTTTTCACCATTAGTTGCTTTAAATCAAAGATGTATTGTTCACTACTTACCGACTCATTATGAGTAATTTGTCGAGTGCACAAAGGTATTGTTTTCTTTTCTCTTTACTTTCCGATTGCTATAATTTTTGTCATTGCATCTCAACTTTTCTTATAATTAAACATTACATACTTATTATGAATGTTATTTTTGTTGCTTTTGAATGTCACTGACATGAGCATTATAATTTGTTATTAATCGCATGTGAAAATGTAACATGCTGTTACGATATTTGTTGTCGTAACTTATGGTAAAACCTATAATATTTCTGCTGTTTTTTTTCTCTTCTTTTATGCTTAGGACGTTTGTGTATCTTCGCTCACAGCAAACATCTGTTTAGTGTTATCAACAGTTTTTTATTTGATGTAATGTGATTTTGTTCTTTGGGGACCAACGGTCCTAGAGCAATAAAAACTAATTTCAATCCAATCATTGAATTAATGAAAACAGCTGATGATGGTCTTCTTCACTTCATAGTTTAGGCCGCATACTTTTTCAGAAATATTATTAGCGTTCGTAAAGCAACATTGCGTCAGCCACTGGGCTCAAATTCCACTGCGTGGTTAGTAGGACACGAATACGCTGCATCCTTCTTAAATGTTTTCACCATTCGGTATGATAAAATATAAATTTTTAAAAAGTTTTATCCTAAATTAAATGTCAACATTTTGTCTTATGATATCGTTTCGTTTCAACTCATATTGCTTTGTTTATCTTTCTAATGCTCTTAAGAACTTCATTTCAGCTATTTTGATTTATTTTCTCTCATTTGCGGCGTCGGTAAGAATTCACTGCATACGACAAGTTTTATAAGAAAACGGAATGCATATGTTACGGAAATGTTCCGATTGTCTCTTCACAATGAGAGATAATTAGATACTGCAATTTAACAAAAAATTTTACATTTTCAACAGACCAAGGTTTCGTTGTGGAGTATCATCACCACCACCGCATCGAAACCATAGTCGTCAGAAAATATGCAATTTTTCGCAAAACTGCAGTAATTCATTGACCCTCATCATAAAAGAGTTACACTTTGTCGTCTCAGACTGTCACCTTCTCTATGGCAAGTTCTACAAGGACAAAGCCGCGTATGGACTTGACGGACTAAGCTTGAGAATTGAGTGCAAGATGGGATATAGAATGACGCATTGATGTAGATATCAGAAAAATTCACAGTGACAGAGAGGATGCATAATAGCAGACTGCAATGAGAAGGTTAAGATGAATCAGGAAGATATGAGAGCCATTTATACTAATATTATGGCATGCTGTCATGCGCGCGAAGGAGCAAAGATACCAAATGAATCGCCATCGAACGGGTTATATTTTGTTAGGTTATAAAAATGCCTCATTGTATTTTGAGCAAAACACCAGTTCATCAAGAAATCAATAAATTTGGACTCATTTTTAAGAAAAATATTACACCTTCCTTAATATGCTGTAAGAAATCATTGTTATAAGTTCAATATCAGCCCCTTTCCGAACTGTTTTCCGAGATTTTTTCGGAAAATATCTGACCATTTACAAGGGAAATCATACTTGCATACACTCCTGAGAGATATTATTTAATAAAATTATAATATTTTACCCCGTAGATCTCGCCAAAAAAAGTAACAGCAGTATTGACTGTTTTCTCGACTATTTTTGAAAATAAATCAGATATGTGCTTAACGCAGTAATTTTTTCAGGATCACAAAAATCCTTCCATTGAGAAGGAGTTTAAAACGTACCGCGCAAAAAAATGAGTCAAGTTTAAGACTAATATAGATATTTTCATTTATTCACTTATTAATGCAGTCATAAAAAATATATTTTTTTGCACCGTTAATAATGCACAATGGAATTGAAGGTAAATGGGTGCAACACTAAAGTAGTAGTTTTTGATAAGGAGAATGGGGAGAATAACTGTATGATGAGGGCGAATGGTGAAGTAATTGAACAGGTGGATTATTTTGTGTACTTAGGTAAGATGTATGCGAAAGATGGAAGAATAGATGAGGAGATAAAGAGACGTGCGAATACTGGAAGGAAAGAGGTAGGTAGCATGTGGAGCATATCAAGGAATGAGTGCTTGTCTAAGGAAGCGAAAATTGCCGTGTACTAAAGTGTACTTCTCCCCACTTTGCTATATGGTAGTGAAACATGGGTGTGTCAGGATAGACATAAGAGTAGACTAAACGCCGTGGGTATGAGTTAACTGAGGAGTATTTGGGGCAAAATTAAGATGGATAGGGTCAGGAATAAATGGGTCATGAATGAATGCGTGTTAAATGCTCCAGTAATGGACGTGCATGAAAGGAGTGTGCTTCGTTGGTTTGGCCATGTTGAGAGAATGGATGAGAGTCGAATAACGAAACAGATCTATGAGAGTAGAATGAATGGTGTTAGAGGTAGAGGTAGGCCGAGAAAGTTGTGGTTGAATGTGGTTGAGGAAATTCTTAGGAGTAGGAATATTAGGAGTTTTAAAAACAGGAGGGCGTGTATGAAACAGTGTATGGGGGTAAATGAGGCAAAAGAGGTTTGCAAGGATAGGTCAGTATGGAGGAAATTATTGAAACAGAGTTAGGTGTAGAATTATGTATTAATGAGTGAAACATTTTGACTGTGCCTACCCCGAAAGGGAACGGCGCGATGGGTATGTATGTATGTATGTCATAATGCACTATATAAGTCATGCTTTGTAAAGCTTCTGACATTAAAACGTATAATTGACTTGATTATATTAATACTTTGATTAAAACCATCTATAAGAAACGAAATTTCCAAGAAAATTCAACAAAAATAAAATATATGCATCTCACCCTCTTTTTTCTAACTTTAGCAACTTACAGCCGTCGATGAAGTCAAAATGTGGTAGTTCCATTCAAATGGCGCTGCAGTCGGCTCAAATGGCTGGACAGATGTGGTTATTAAAAATAAATTCGATCAATAATCTGCACATCGTGCACCTTAATTTTAGGTTCCCATTACATGAGCGAAGGCAGGTTTTTTTTAACTGAACAAATAAACATGTGTAACTTATTGTTAGCGTTTGCTAGACCCACATAGTCAAGCTAGAGGCACCTTGAGGTAGTTTAATAGTTCCCTATTCATCATGGATACCATATTTAAATTTTATGTTTTAATTTCTGAAATTTTAGGAAGGGTGAATTAAATATTGCGTTGTTAATGGTGCAATAATATGCTCATATACGAATAAAATTCTACGTAATCAAATAATAATATCTACAAAAGTCTTTGAGTAATTTTTTCACGCGGCACGCTAATAAGTTCTTCACGATGTCAGTGTTTGCGCTTTAAAAAAATTACTGTGGCAACAATTCTATTTATTTTCAAAAGTATATTCGAGAAAACATGCAAACTAAAAACATTCAGCTTTTTGATGAGATCCAGGTGTTATGAATTTTCTTCATAAACACTCACTTTTTACATTAAGACTCTCTGTGCAGCATGTACGTACCATTTCCCGAGCAAAAGGGCTGGTATTTTTCATCAAATATCTCGGAAAGTAGTTCGGTAAGGGGCTTTTATTAATAGATATCTTTGGAAAGGGGAATATTTTTCTTTAAAATGAGACTAAATTCATTCATTTATAGGTGAAATGATATTTCCCTCAGACTGCCTCAAGCTAAGCAGACGTGAGTTGTTGTCAGGTGTTGAACCTGAGAAAGTGATTCATCCGTCTAGATGTTCGAATTTGAAATCGCGTCGGGAAAAGTATCTGAAGTTTAGAAAGGTTTGATAGGGTATGGATGCCTCGACTGCTCATCGGCCGTGGCACAGCGGCAAAAATCAGCCAATGAGAACACGTCTTTAGAAATCTTAACGTCGGGCCATGAACTGCCGCGGACTACTGTTGACTTGCCGAAAGAGATTCGTCACCCTTGCAATCCAGAGGCGTAGGTGGCACCTCACGAGAAGAGTTTAGGCTTTCAAAGAGACTTTTAGCCAATTTTTTTCAGCCAAAAAGGAAGGGGATATGGGTTCTTCTCAGTTAAAGTCAAGTAGATGACGATGGATGATATACGACCTTCGGCGGTGGGCTCCATTCTTGAGTGAGCCGAAGGCCAGCGACCCTTGGTCCCCATGAGGACTGCAACAATGACCCCAATCGACACGGTCCTGAAAGAAGCTGTTAAGGGGAAGGCAATGAAGGAGGTGAGGAAAGGGCTTTTTCGGCTTACAACAGTTCAAAAGGTTTTGGGAAAACAAGTCAGCGGGACTTTTTTTTGACTTCGTCCTTTCGACGGGGACTCCGGTGGGCGGTCCCTCTCGTTTAAAGAAAGGGAAGAGAAAGGATAAATTTCCTACCTTTCCTCTTCGTCTTATGGTGTCCCCAGTGTGTACCGCTCCTCCCGCTGTCTTGCCTCCACCCGCTGGTATTCCCCCCGCAGAGAAAGTGCGACAGAGGACTGTTTTACGAAGTGTTTCGGAGCGGCCGGTAAGTCGTAGATTTCGGTGGGCCTAGACGGCCTGGTGCTCGCTCGTTGCGGCCGAAGTGTGGGGATTGCATGTTGTCCCTCTAATTGTTTCCTCCGAAAAAAATTTACGACTCTTTCCACCACGGATGGGACTGTTCGGCCAGTGTCCTTTCTAGAATGCTTGTAACGGCATCGGGATAAGAGTATGACAAGCCACCCGTCAATGTTGACAACAAGCCAGCCACAGTGCAATATTTATCTATTATCTTATGTCTGGTTGCATAAATGTTTAACCAATGAATTAATTAAAATGAATTTCATAAACGCATGCGCCTCTATGCCAAATTAAGTGAGTAAGACCAGCTTTCGTAACTTACATCCCAAGAGCCATTGCTTGAGGTGTTTGGATGAATCTTATTCCGCTGAATAAAATTCATTAACGTTTACCTCATATGTTTATACATTACTTTCAGCCATAAAAAATGATTTCTCCATTGGTTACTAATTAGCTCTTCTATCTAGTACTTAAACAAAACGGTTGATTGCACATCCGTATAATATCTTGTTTTCCTGATCTTGCAATTCATACACTAACACAATATAGTTTAATACTTTAAAACTAGTAGTTAATACTTTAAAAAATTCACTTTGCTCTTTTATTAAACCAAATATTTACGACTGTTTTTACAACGCATATTTAGCGAAAGCTGTAACTTGTACATCTCACAACTCAATTGGATACGTTCGTGTTGCTTCTGCAACCGAGTCATTAAACCACAAAAAAGTCAAAAGGCTAAATACACAGATTAATGTCGTTAAAACGTAAAAAAAAAAAATTAGGTTCAACTGTCATGCAATGAAATCGCTAATATAACACATTTGTACAAAACTACTTTCGCTTCCCGAAACGTACTTTAATTTATAGATAACCTCCCCATTCTACGCATGAATTTCCTTTGGGCATTCACGCGCTTTTTTATCTCCTTATCTATTCGCTTATCGCTAACATTTGGCCAAGGTACACAAAATGATACACATTTTTAATGGTTTTATCAATTACACTCATTTTATATTTTCGTTTCATTTCCCGTTAGCAAAAATTTGTTCTTTAATGCACTTACCCTCGAATCTATTATCTTTGTTTCTTCATAGAAAAGATCCCGTATATGTGCTTTCAATGGGCTCTTACAGAGCAGCATATTGAATAAATATTGCTGCTTCATCGAAATATGAAGCAAATAAAATTGAATATAAGAAAATAGGCAACTCAGCAGAAGAATCTACTCAAATGAGATACTACCGAGAGTTCATTGCTCAAGTCCCTATTTCTCATTTCCCTTCTCTATTTTTCCCCAATGCATAGTTGAACCGAGTCCGTAGCCACAGAGGGGGCCAAGGCCTCGATCATGAAATGTGCATACGTATCTCTCACGACCAAGTCAACAAATTCGGAGGGGCGATGCCGTCGCTTTTCGTAGAAATAAATGGAACCCTATTGTGATAGCTCTTCCATGAATACAGAGAAGCGGGGAGTAAAATCAGGATGATGGATGAGTCATAATAAACGACAGAACTGTTGAGAATTGTAGAAGAGAGAGAAAGTGTGAGAACAGGAAGGAAGGTAAAGCCTCCACGGGGCTTTGGCGGCGAAGCTTTTGTGACCTTTGGGCACTCGATGGGATGAGTCATTCTCACGGTACACAGTTACCAAGACGTTTTCAACCACTGAAGTGGCATTGGGTAGTTTATATCATTCCGTTGCGTGAAATTTTGCAGGAGGGTGAATGTCGAGTTAAGAGTCTTAAATGTTATTACTTTAATTACCTACATGAACAGATGATGGTTATTTTAAAGAGTTAAAAATCCTACCGATTGAAAAGTTATGGCAGTATATTTTAACCACTGAAAATTATTTTAGCGATAAATACGAAAAGAAAGGTGTCTATCAAATGCTGAACTTAGAAAAGGTAATTAATACGAAGTTTCAAGATTTGTCACACAAGGGTTGCAGGCAATAGGTTTATTGTTTATGTTCCAAAACTGTTCAATAATGTTAGTGATCATATAAAAAATTTGGAATCTAAAAGATGCCGATTCTAAATTCCGATTCCGATGAAGATTCTAAATTCCGATTCCGATGAAGATTCTAAATGCCGATTGATACGAGACACCCAACAGCTAATTTTGATGTCTGAATAGATTCGAAGTAAAAATTGCGTCGAGTAGAGCTGGGACTTGCCACGATGACTGCGCAGATGGATGAAAAAACCCAGAAAAAAAACCCCCTGCTCTGTTTCCGCCCGAGCAATTTCAATATGCTAACCAGCGCAAATAAATGCCTCCTGTAAGACGGCCTAAAGACATAGTTAGTAGCTAGAATTCTCATTAATTTCATTTAGCCCTATTTAAACGGTGCTTCATCCCCGAATTCTCCATTCTACACTAGAAGAATTGGTATGGGAATCAGTATCACAGCGTAGATTTAATTATAGGCTTAACTTCTAAACTAAATTTCAGGAAAAACATTTAACTGACGACGTAAAAAAACATTCTATTAACCCTCTCGTACTACGGTTGATTAGATCGCGCCAATAAAATTAGAGGTAGACTGTAGAACCGATAGATATAAAATATCCTTTTTTCCGCGTACCATTCGGGACCATAACAGCTGATGCATGATATTTAGAATCTGTAGTAGTAGTCTTTGCATCCATTGCATGTTGGAACGATTGACGATGGAATGTTCCTTGGTTAGTAGATTTTGAATTGGCGCGTTGCATGTGTGATATGCTAGTTTCAATGTATTTTCGGTGTTCTGCCGTATATTTCATGCATGTCTGGTGTGGAAGCGCCTCCTGCCACACATCTCTTGGTTGGCTTGCAGGGTATGACGTAGATGTACATGTATGCGATTCATCAAATGTTTACCTTCCTTGTTGGCACAAATGCCTTTCCTTTTTCATCAATTTGAGACAATGTAGCCATTCCGGAGTGACGTGAAGTCACGGGCCCATTATAATATCGATCCACACTTCGCGCGGTGGCTGGGAAAGGTCCAGCCAAACAGTTTCTTAAAATTTTCATTCGGAGAGCGCCGGATGAGCGATTACCCCTCCCCGGCATTGCCCTACTTAAGAATTGTTCGCCGTCTCAGGTGCATGTAGCGGATACAAAGCGACGACTTCTTGGGGGAGGGAGAAGGGGGGGGCAGAATAGCCCTTCTCTCCGCCCACCCCCGCCCGGGGCGCCCCTCCGGCATTAGTCAGCCCCCTCTGCCCGCACTTCGGCGGCCGGTTTTTCGTGGACGCGAGCTAAGGGAGAATGGGAGGGGGGAGGCGGAGGAGGGGAGAGGATGTTGGGAAGGGATAGACCGAAGAAGCGCTGTCGTTTGTCTGTAGAAGGAAGAAATGACTTGAAGGAAGAGTGAAATATTGAAGTATGAAGAGGAAGGGAGAGAATCCACGACGTGTTACTCCAGCAATCACCTTGCGTTGGTTAAAAAATGCTGGCTACACAGTGAAATCTCGCTTTTTCGCCATATAGACAGAGCCTAACTCGAAAAATACAAAAAGGATTGTCTTGAGTGAATAAGTCACGAAATAAACAAGTTAATCACCAACCCTTGCCGTATTGCGACGTAAATATATTCGTCCGCAGAAAAGTCACTACCAAGAAAATTCTTCACGATGAAAAAGGTAACTTCATTTGATTCCACAGATTATTTCTATAACCGACCCGGGTTTTGGCATATTAAGCTATTTTATAGGATAGGAATCTGTAGTACACACCTATAAAATGGCATAAAATGCCGAATCCCGGGTCGGTCAGAGAAATAAAGTGTTGAACCAGAGAGAGTAACTTATATTACATTATGAAGATTATTACAAATTTCCACCGAGTAACGCCGGAGTAAATATCTTATAATAGCATTTCCACATAATATATTCTCTCTTCCTCCATGAAATCTTTGCCAACTTTCTAGATGAAGTTCATACCACTTTATTCCGGTTATCTTCAGGGGTTACAGCATCAAAATAATTTCAGGGAGAGTATCTCAACTAACTTCTTACGGAGTCTCGATTCCCATTGTCATCGTTTAAGCTTATGCTCATCCGAACATTTCCAAATTCCGTTTTCATAAAACAATGTACACTTTTGTTCGCCAACAATTTTCACTTTCGCAGACAAACACTACTAGAGGTAGTTTCTACTCTGCACGGTAGGCTAAGGTTGCTTGAGAAATTCAGAGCTGTGTTACAGAGCGACACAGAGAATATAATTATGACGCCTCGCTACATCTCTAGGTCTGACAGAAGCGATAAAATAATAGAGATACATTTACGAACAGAAGTGTACATAAACTCGTTCTTTCCGCACGCAATAAGCGATTACAATAAAAACTGAGATCCACTAAACACACTCCCATAATACTCGTCACCATTTCACCAACCAAAACCTTATCCCTTACGTCTTAACAAGGCTGGTGTCCTAAAACCCCCATGCCACACACCCATGTGGTGGCTCGCAGGGTAGTAATTAGATGTAGATGTAGGTATGCCTCATAACCTCATCATCTATCTTTACACAGTTTACAAACAATCGGTCAAGACACAAAAATGGTCAAAAAATATATTCAATTCATCATTTACTCTTGATTTCCACAGTTGAGCTATATGGCTATGGAGTATTAGTAGTTCAAAATTATCATTGATGACAAGAATTATATTTCACAAAAAAGAACAACGTACGACAGCCCAAGTAGCACGGGCTTTCCTTCGGAAACATGCTCTTCATAACAAAAATAATAGACAAGAGTAAATGAAAACGTCACATTGCCGGGGGTAGAGGGCAGCACTTTACGGAAGCGTCAGTTTTAATTTCTGAAATACGAGAAGTTGTCTCACACATCAACATTTACCCTCATCATAAGATCAACCTTACCGGTCTCCCTATCAAAACTACCACTACTCAGCTTATACGCTTTATTTACAATCATCACCAATTTTAACCAGCGTAATTTTAGCGCTATGGAAGTGACGAAAAGAATAGATGCAGTCGTAGAAGGTCGGTGGACTTCAAGCAAGTGGGGGCGAGGGTAAGACGGAGGGGAATTGGAATACGAGGGAAAAGATGGGTAGTCGCAACAAAGCAGGGGCATTCTCCCTTGCCACCCCTCCCCTTTCTCCTCCAGTGGCCATAGTCCTCCTCCGAAGATTTTTAACTCCGTTTACGACCGCGTTGCAACAATTGGACAATGCCTTGTATTTTTATGGCCCTCTCTTTCCTCTTAAGCCCACCCCATTTTTCTTCCCACTTCTATCGCAGGCTCTCTCTCAAACCAACCCCCACTTGCCTTTTACCCTAGTATATACCCACCGCCACAGTGAATACATCGTACCGCTCTCCTGTGGGGAAGCAGAAAGTCAGGAGCACTGGCAAATTGGCAGTCGTAGACAGGCGACACCCCCTCGTCAACCCTCAAAGACTCTTTACACATGGTGACACTTCTGAGATTTAATTTTGTTTTGGCATGGAAATAGCAAAGCGGTTAACTTTTCTGCACAAGAAATCAACTCTCACAACATACGTTAACATGTGATAGACAGAACGGCTCATATTGCCCGGCTCTTGTAAGATTTAGAACACATTAAACTTTTTTTGCGATATGGCACTCAATGTGTGACCATTTCAGCTTTTATTTGTTCCTTAAATGGAGGAAGAACACTGAATCAAAGGGTAGATTTCGTGATTGGAGTCTGGACTGATGATCCAGATAATCAGCTTATTTGAATGTCGTTTATTTTATTTTTCATGCATTTTTACTCGCACGCGCGTACACGGTCAATGAGGCTGTTCCCCGATCCAAGGCTGACTTTGAACAATGATAATGTTGAATTAAGCAGTTGGGATAGTCTACTATCATCGCTATGTATCGCCGTTGAAATTGGAACGCGAATTTAATGTCCACAAAAAACAACCGCACCAAAATGTTACCACGAAATGATTACTGCCTCATTCATCGTGCATATCAAGGGGAGACTAGTTGTTCACGATAGGGTTCTGCTATTTCCTCCAACTTGGCCAGGAGCAGAATTGCATGCATATTTTGGCACAATTAACGCCTTCAGTTCTACGGAACTTTTCCATTTTCCCGGGTGTGCTAGGCTGGGCGTAATCCGCTTATCTCCATGTCATTTATTTTATTTTGCATGCATTTTTACACAATGATCACAGTGACCTATATCGTACCCCAACTTCGATCACATCGGATACAGGAAGAACCGACAGGGGAAATATTTTCTTTCAAGTGGCTATAGTGGAAATCATGGGGCATAGAGTGTACAATACAATAACTACCTTAGTTAATCGAAAAAAAATCTTGAACCAAATTATTTGACAGACATTTAAGTAGGCATTTTCATACGCTGGAACTTGTCATAAAGGCCCACTTCTGTAATTGAAATAATACAAGAATCATAACAGATTTAGGCAAAAAAATTCATTCGAATATCTTTTATTATTTTCAAGCAATTTTACATGCATGTGCGTGCACGGTCAACGTGTATGTTTCCCATTTCAAGGCGGGTTATTAACAATAATGATGATGGATTAGGCATCATGGATCAGTCTACTATCGCATGATGAAATTCTTTGCCCAAAGTTGTTACATTAAGAGGCCATACAGCTCAAGTTCCCTTGATTATATCCAAGAATCCCCTTTAAAATTTATCCTCATTTAAGGCAGGTTATGACAGCAATTTTCGCCGTAGTATGTATTGGGTGGAAGTGCATTTCTGGAGTGAATTCGATTTTCGATCATAACACTCTTAACTCGAATTCCAAGAAGGCTTTTGGAGCAATTGAAAATAAGGGAATAGCTTTCGGGTTTATTCGGTCCATATTTGTCGATAAATTAAACGTTAATGGTGTATTTTCTGAATTTAAGCGCGTGACTATATTGCACAAGGAAGGATACAAGAGGTGTCCCGGGCAGAGCCGCGTGAAACCATAAAGTTCTCGCCACCGTACGGAAGGTTCGTGAATTAGAGCCCAACTCTCGCGTAATTGCCCGTAACAAAACGGGAGGACGGGGTGTTGGCCAATAAGAAAGGCCTAACCGATCTACGAGGGGTACGTGGTCCAAAATGTGGGGAGGTGGGCGGTCAGGGGAGAGAATGCTTTAGGGAGGAAGTGGAGAGTGAGGAGGCGCCGCCGTGTGTGGTAGCCGTGGGCGTAAGAGCCTTACTCCTCACACACCCTCACCCCACCTAAGCTATTTGGACCATCTTGAGTAGAGATAGCAATAAAGTATAAATAATCGACATTTTCATCGACAAGTGTAGGGCGGGGGGGAGGGAAGAGAGAAAGGGGGGTGGCGAGTGAACGCAAGTGGCCGTTGTAATAGGGGGGGGGGGAGTCAAACTGACAGTTGAAGTAGGGGATGGGGGTGAGGAAAAAACAAACGAAAACTAAATATCAAAACAAACCGTCCGTTGAAGTAAAGCACGGGGATAACGAGCAAAATTTAACCGGCTGTGGTTGGTCCCTGCTGTGGTATCCCCTTCCCCGCAAACCAACGCAGTAAGTGTTGTGTGGTTGCATGTTTGACGAGTGGTGCCATTTTTACGGCTATTGGAGACTCTTCTAATTTTGCTATCCATCATTCAGTGCTTGAAGTTTCTGTAGATAATTTAAAAAAAATAAACCATTTTCAACGGAGCAGAACACAGTGAAGAAGTGATACGAAACCTTATCGAAGCTCGAAGTGCGTCATGGATTACGCCTTTACCTTTGAACCCTTCTGGTCTCGAAAATGTAGGTTCCGGAGATTTTCTGTTACCATGAGAACCGAGGAAGATACAATTAGCCTCTCTCAGCTGGCGAAGGTGAAGGTAGCGCCGTACAAAAAAAATATCTTAATTTTGCCTCGCAAACAAAGCCAGTAGCTACTCATTTACGAAACAGGTGGAATTCGTTTTTTTATCGTGACATTTACCAAAATTAATCATAAAGTCTTTTGCAATATATATATAAATTCATTTAAAAGAACTAAAAATGAGCATATTCTCTTTGAATAGTTCACAATTCTTCTAATTGAAGATGTTTTAACACTGTAACGATATATAATTTTTTAAATTTTATTATTTCCCCCATTTCAACTAAAAAAACGGCTCCAGATGTGTCTGCTGGTTCAGTACCACTCAATTTTTATCTAGGAGACCAGAAATATATTACGGGACAGAATAATCGTAGAACTATGTCGCTGTAAATTGAAAAAAGTGGATAATTTGAACATGGCCAGTTTTATTTTATTTATTTTAGCGTGGCGAGCTCCCACCAGGTTTACACTGAATTGCCTTCCCTCCCACAACCTTCAAAAGGCCTCCGCGTAATCCAAATGTACTCTGGTGGATTACACTTCACATGGACGAAAAGTCCCAACTATGCGCGACACGCGACGTATCTTTCTTGCGATAAAAAACCGATGGCTGAAATGACAACGTCTCTCCCTGTAACGCTCTCGAATTCGCGATACTGAGAGAAGAGTGGAATTTGCTATGTGCGTATTTGTGTGGGTGTACATCCTACTGGGAGAATAGTCAAGTAAAGATACTTGGATTACAAAAGTCGACACCACCTGAGAGGTAAGCCAGAAAGCACACATTTCATTGGAATGAATTCTTTATGTTCACACACATGAAGCTACTGTACCAAAGCTTTAAGCCGTGTCCCAATTCGTTAGGCATTAGGGAGGATGCCGGTAACTACCTAAATATTTAGAGGCCTTTCGCTAAGGGAGCTTCATTTGGGACATCCTTCGCTAGTGTTGCCGTCTACCGAGCTGGAAACGAATGAAAAACATATGAGTAATTAATAAAGGACTGAATGAAACAAATGAAACCTGAAATTAAGACATTTTTGACGCCTGTGGCTACCTTCGTATGCGTTGTGAGATTTGGGAAGTGAAATGACATTTTTTTCATCCATTTGGTTGTTTGATGATTCGTTAGTTTTTAGTTTTCGGGGTATGTAAGTTTGTGTAGGTGGTCTGGGATTTAAATTCGTTTTAAGTGTACCATGTAAAATTTTTCTTCTGTAGTCGGGTGTTGGTTTACGAAATTCTAGAGAATTCTTTCACAACAGACAAATACTTGCCATGTTTGCCACTTTTCAACTACTTCCTTGGGTACGGGCGGTGCGAGTTTCCTTGTACGACGCATGCTGCGCTTTGCATGATGGGAAATTCAATATGGAGGCGGATTTAGGATAAACTCCATCTACCCTAAATTTCACTCCCGAGAAAGGCACCTAAATCCGCTCCCCCATGATGCCTAACGAATTGGGACACACTTCAAGATGGCGTCCTCCCTAAATCTACCGATTTAGCTGCCTAAATGGCGAATTGGGACACAGCTTTAGTTCCTCTACCCTAGAAAGAACCGAATATTTGCTATATCAAGTCACATACTGTCAGTAACTTAAAATTCTCAAGACTCAGGCTATATATACGTGGGAATAAAACATTACTGATAAATAAAAAAAGAGCAAACTACAGGTACAATATTTTTAAAGATCTATGTTTCGCTTGTAACAGCCAGGAGCCACCTGATGATGCTGTAACAAACGAAACTTAGGTGTAGGAAATATTTTAATCGTTGAGTTTGCTCTATTTTTTTAAATATATCAGTGATGTCCGAAAGTTTTCCACGGATAAAATCTACTAAATCTACGATCTAGATGACATGTACGAAAATGTTTATTTTGCCCAAGCCCAATTTATTCGTGCCTATACGCTCACTTATCTATCTAGGCCCAAAATTATTTCTCATATTATCAGAGGATATAAAAGGCACAATTTGTTTTATAATTACTTCTGAATAGAGTAAAAATATGGTTTATTTATGTACAAAATTCAGATTTTTTTGTCAATAGAATAGTAAACACTCATTATTAACTGTATGCACGACAGGATAAGATCAAACAAAAATTGTAATATTTTTTCATAATTTTTTCAGTATATGTTTCTGTAATGCATGTGGTCTCAGTTTTTTTCATTTCTTAACTATTCGAAATTTAATTTTTTCATTAGGTTTCCTAAATACAGACAAGGCCTAAAAAGGGATTGCAAATGTATCCTTTTTATTTGCAATGTAACCTGTGCATGTAAGGTCCCTACAATAGATAAATGAATTATTATTAGCATCATTCAATCGTCACAACTCCGGGAAAAGGTATGCTTTATCGATGTGTTTTTTTTATTTTTAAAATATTTCTCGTCTCTGAATTGAGGAATGAATAATTAAAAGTTAAGGCATAAGTTGATGTCAGGAGACAATGTAGCTCAAGTCTTTGCATCATGAAGTAAGTATTGGGGGTGTAGGAGGGAGAGAAGAAAAAGAAATTACGGGGGCGCTGCTGCCTACTGTTCCTCCCCACTTCTGCTCAAAATGCTCTCTCTTTCGCATCATAAAAAGGGAGGGGGGATTTGGCCGAGACGAGGAGCGAGCGAGGACTTTTTTGGAGGTGGTGGGTAGTTGGCTGGGGGGGGGGGCGGCAGTAGTTGGGGGCGGTGGCAAGGAAAGGCAGGGAGGAAGCAAAGAGGAAAGAGAGAATGGAGGCAGAAAAGGAGAGGAGAGTTCGGTAGTTGGTCACGTCTGTGCGATTCGTGAGGGAGGGCGGACCGCGGTTGTGAAGGTAATGGATAGAGCTTGGCGTTGTTTGGGGGGGGCGAGGAGGCAAGTGGGGGAGGGGGGGAGGGTAAGGAAGCCGGCCGGGAGAGGGTGGGTCCCAACTCGACGGAGGAGGAGGTATAAATGGGTTTGGGGTTGGGTGGGTGGCAAGGAAAGAGGGAGGTTGGAGGACATTAAAGGGTTTGGTGGTTTGAAGATGAGAAGGTTTTCTGGGTACGGAATGGAGAGAGAGAGAGAGAGATGGGAGGCCGTTTTTGGGGGGGAAACGGGGGAGGGGGGAGGAGGAAGGTTGGGTCCGCTGTGAAGAATGGAGTTTTTCGGGGGGTTTTTTTAAGGGAAAAATGAAAAAGAAAATATTTTTCGGATGGAGGAGGCTGCGGGAGGAATTTATACGAGTCCATCTTAGTGGCTGCTCGCTGCTGCTCCGTGCAGAGTGGAGGAGGGCTGCTGTTACTCCCCCTTCATCTCTCCTCTCTCCATCCGGTGGCTGCTGCTGAGTCTGCAGCGGCGGCCGCCGGGGCCGGAGGACGATGGTGGGGGGAGGAGAAGGGAGGAGGGAAACTGGGCGGAAGGCAAGTGTGTGCGCGGGGGGGGGGGGAGGGAATGAAGTGGGTGGGGATAATTTGAGGACAAGCATCGCCGTTTTTGGAGGGGAAATTGTAGTTCCACGACGCTGCCGAAAGAGGAGGCTTGCGTTAAGGGATTAAAGCGTGTATCGAGGATGGGAGGATATCGAGACGTGAGCGAATAAGAGGTGGAGTTGGGGATGATTACGGTGGGGTGAAGAGATTGGAGGGCGTGGAGGCGGGATGGGGAGGGGGAAGAAAACCACCACTGCCTTATTTTCCCTCCTCCTTCCCCCAACCCACCCCCGTGGATGGATACCCTCCCCACTCCCGCCTTCGCCTCCCCTACGCCGCGTGCAATACTTAGATGGTTGGGCCGGCAGAGAGGTTGTAATTAGTGTAACAGGCAGCAGTTTTGCTTGTCGGCATTATCTCCGAAATTAGCCACTTAATTGTTTTTTCGGAGATTTTTCGCTCCGTTTTCCACCACCTTCCCCATCGATTCCGTGCCCTCCCTCGTCTGGACGTTAATATCCTTTCCATTTTTCCGCGGTTAACATCGCTGTTAAAGTGAGGAGCAATCTCTTTTGGGAATTGCGCGATAAGGGCACATGCACTTGCCGCTTGTATGCACGCATGTGTAGCACTTAGTTTTAACTGCCGACGGTCGCACGTTTATAGGATTTGAAAAAAGTCCTGTTTTCGCCATTCGGAAAATTGAGCGATTAAACCAACGTTTTTTCTTGTGTAATGCTGGCACTTATGATAAAAGCGAGAAAAAATCTGCGAATTTCGCAAAGAAAAGGAGCTCGACTGAGCAGTATTTGGTAATGTGGAGTGATATGAAAGCTAACTAACGCATTTGTCACGCAATTATTTCTCAACTATGAATTCAGCCATATCTCGGCCACGTAGGTTTGATACGTATTTTTATAACTATGATACTTAAAAAGGAACTCAATACGTCTTCCTCGGCATGATTCCTTACTGGGAGACTAGTTTTGTCCACCAAGACTCCGCAGTTGCATGTCAGTGATATAAATCCTAAAATCCCAAAAATCTTCACCATTGGGCGCCTAAAAGATGACACATTGGAGAAAAACATACATATTGATTGGTACCTCCTCATAAGTATGGTAACATAAAGCATTTCAAAATGCGGTAAAACTCGACCATTGACGATGGAGCAGTACTCTGTATCAGGGAGTCAATGAGGGACGTCTAAATGAATAATTAAGTTGGGATGAAGCAGGTGGCAGAGAGGAAATTGAAGTAGAAAACTTCCGCACATCAGTCTTTGGATTCATGACTATTGATAATGAAGATGCACGTAAAAATTAAAGTGCGCGATATAAATAAGAGAAATGATTTTATTTAGCCTAAAAAATCCTAAAATTAGGGAATGCAGACACTTGTTATCTATTTTTATGACAGACACTGTTTGGTTTTGGTACCCAATTTTCCAAGCTAAATTGGTAGTCAAAATTAAGTTGAAAGCCTATTGAAATATACATGTATTTTCTAGCATTCGACTCGGTGTAACAAGTTGACATTAGCTAGAAGTAGTTAAAGCAATGAGAAATATACTATTTCGCATAGAGATCAATATCCGTGCATATCTATCTAATGGAATTTTTACGACACACCTCGGGAGTTCTAAGATTTTTACGAGCTAAATGTCTTTGATTTTCCAAAAAACAAATATGATAGATTTTTCAACTTTATCAAAGACATCTCTGTTAGGAACACGTGTTCAAGTTCCGCGCGAATCTGTGCAAAAGCAAACTTCGCTCCAAAAATCTCAATGCAAGCTTAATAGCCAAAAAGAATGGCATACGCCTTCCTCTGTAAGTCGCCTGGCCGGCAGACTAGTATTATCGCCTGGGCCCAGCAGGCCACCCGAAATGCCCCTCCTTCATCATCTCCGTGGCTCCCTTGAGAAATCATTTCGTAATTTGTAGTCGCCTAGTTTTCATTTGCATTAACCGAAAAGTAACCTTCAGTTCATGTTCTACTACAAGTATTTTTCATTATGTGCATTTCTCTACTCTTTGAATACGTTGCTAATAATGAACATTAAAGTGATAAGTATTAGTTGCTAAATTGATTGTTAACTCTCACTCTAGATAATCCGCTTGATTTTCATTGAGAGTTGCCCTGTACCCCTGATCTTGCTTATTTTTTATGTGACACTGAATAAGTAGTTCCTTGCTTATAGTAGCAGCTTGACCGATTTAATCCTGTATAAGAATATCAGTGAATTTGACCATTCATTGACATCTCTCTTAGAGAAATATTTTCCCTTTTTTAATTATTTTGAAATTTTAGCTTGCTCTTTTTACGAGACGTCAGCCAAATATTACCGGTCTGTTACCATGGAGTGCTACGGAGAGGCCTTTTTTAAACACATTTCCACAGATTAGTCGCACATATTGCTTCACTTATATAAACGTGAGTAGTTTATGTTAATTTTCCGAATTATTTTCGAATACTTACATAACAAGCATTATTACTATTTACGAAATCGCTAAAAGTTACGGATTGTAACATATAAGGCAAGTTAAAACCTCAAATTTGTCTTTTCACTCAGCTGAATATTGACAATGTCCATCATAAAAATACAGAAAAGTATTTTCATTCACTAATTTCGGTATCTTTTAAGGTAAATACAAGCATTTACCCCATTATATCACGTACTTTATTTTCTGCGTGCATCTTCATTATCATCAATAGTCGTGAATCCTAAGATTGGTTTGCGGACGCTTTCCACTTTAATCTCCTTTCTGCCAGCTGCTTCATCCCAGCATAATAATTACATGGACGTCCTTCATAGAGTATCTTATGTAATCCATATGTCTTCCTATTATGATTCCAGATTCCGCGGGGTTTGGATGATGGTTGATTTTTCCGTTTTCCAGAAAACGGAAGAATCAAACCTCTCCTCATTACACTTCTTCGTAAGAGATACTCTCCGATTCCTCGAACTTCATCGTTCTTTGGTACAAATCTTTAAAACTATAAGTAAAATAAACGGTTTCTTATGACGAGAGAATACTTCCACTCAAACTATCATTAAAGACTACAGTCTATATCAAGAAAAATCTATGGAAAACATGAGGCAAATTATGAAAGACGTCAAAGTGAATAACTATGCTGGGA
Organism: Ceriagrion tenellum; assembly: GCA_963169105.1. Classification (NCBI taxonomy): domain Eukaryota; kingdom Metazoa; phylum Arthropoda; class Insecta; order Odonata; family Coenagrionidae; genus Ceriagrion; species Ceriagrion tenellum. The sequence goes on along the minus strand of OY720636.1, from coordinate 50,648,079 downwards.
TGAAAGAGATGGCTGAAAGGAGATTAAAGTGGAAAATTTCCGCAAATCAATCTTTGTGTTCATGACAATTGATTATGAAGATGCACGCACAAAACGGAAACGGGGGAAACCCCAGAAAACGGAACATTTCTTCCCGTTCATTTTATTTTCAAACATAAGTTTATGCATACAATTTGTCTAACCATCATTGCAAAGTATTTTTTTAACTTCAACCCAATTCCTTATAGGACTTTTTCGTAAGAGCTACTCTCCGATCCGTCAAACTTCATTGTTCTTAGGTAATATTTATTAAAAACTTAAATAAATTATTGAATGTTTAAGTAAATTCTCAAATGGTTTCCGTTATGACGAGAGAAAATTTCCACTCAAATACCATAGAAGACCACAGTCTGCATCAAATAAACGATGTCTTTATCAATGGGTCTTATTTTCCTTTGATTTCGTGTTAAAATTCTCTCATTCAATCGATAGCATCAAGGTTTTATTTTTAGAAAAAAATAACCAACATGTTTTCAAGATTTCAGCGTGTTTGATTTATGAAAATTTCAATTTTGTCAGCTTCTCTCTAAGGTTTTATTGCTGGGTTTGAAAGGAAAGACCATCGAGAGTAGTAGTTTTTTTTTGGAGGATTTATAGGCTCTCGGCCGCAGCCGAGATGTTTACATAGGTGGGGATGAGCAACGCCGCTTGAGTACAGGTTTGGATGCAATTTGCGGGAATCCGTCGGGCGATAGTGAGGGAGAGGACTCGGCTGGTGGCGGGAGAGATTGATGGTCGCCCCTCGTCCTCACTTTCAGCGGCGGCAAACCATCTCGGAGAGGGAATTTTCCAGAAGTAGTGAGATCCCCATCACGCGTGTCGAAGTATGAGGTAAAACAAAGAGAATCAAAATTTCTGAACTCCGTCGTGAGCCTCAACTTGATTACTGAGTTCATTAGAAAAGGGTTCTGACAAATGTGTTTAGATAATGTAAAAACTAAAGGGCTTAGACGATGCTTAATTTATTGTGCTGAAAATTGGGCTGAATTCGGCATGGTTAATATGGAACGTGTGCAGATTGTTTCCATAAAACAATTAATTTTACATGAAAATAACACGGTATCATGCCTAATTTAGCTATTGATGGTTTTAGCTCTGATATGGTCGAAGTCACATCCGGCGTTCCTCAGGGAAGTGTGATCGATCCTCTGTTATTCATTATTTATATTAATCACCTAAGTTCTAGAGTTAGCAGTAAATTAAGATTATTTGCAGACTACACAGTTGGCTACCGTGAAATGAGCGAAGACGCGGACTTTGAAGCTCTGTCATGTGTGGAGGTTAGAATTTAATATCAGCAAATGCACCACTGTCCACTTCCTGCGAAAGTAATCACAAAAATGCCATACCTATACTGTGGGTGGAGTAAACATAAAATCTTCAGATACAATAAAATATCTTGGAATTACCTTCACTTCTGATATCTCGTGGGGATTACACATGCAAAACATATGTGGCGTAGCATTAAAGAAACTTGGTTTTGTTAAAAGTATATTAGGAAGGTCCTCGGATGAAAAAGTCAGAGGGAGATTCTACTTCGCTCTGGTTAGGCCACACCTCGAATACGCCGCGAGCATTTGGGACCCTGGTCAAATAGATTTAGCAAAAAAAATTAAGAAAATACAAATTAAAGCAGCGCGCTTCGTTAAAAAGTGCTACGAGCGTACATATAGTATCTCACAACTATTAGAGGGATTAAGGTGGGAGCCCCTAGAGACTCGGAGGCTACACGCCAGGCTTAGGTTGCTTGATAAATTCAGAACAGATATTGTTCTGAGTGACACACACAATATTATCATGACTCTATACTACATCTCTAGGTCTCACAGAAGCAAATAAATAAGAGAGATACACTGCTGAATAGATAGGCACAAAAACTCGTTCTTTCCGCGAACAATAAGCGACCACAATAAAAATTGAGCTCCACTACCTACACTTCTATAATTCATGTCACCATTTCATCTCCAAAAAACTTACACAATTACACGGCTGGTGACCCAACTGCCCTCGGCAACACGCCCATGCGGCGGTTTGCGGGGTAATATGCAGATGTAGATGTAGAATAAAAAGGTCGTATTAACGTACGATTTCGAATCGAGATAAAACTTTATAATATAATTTTTGAATTATCTATCGCATATCATGAATGATTATTTTCTACGTAAAAATAGATGTACTCCAGTGAAGTGTGGTCCATTTTATTTTTCTCATTTACTTTTTATTTAAATGTGCACTCAATGACTCATGATTCGTTCTCTAACCACCTTAATTAAGGGATTTTACAAGTCATCGAATGCGTGAATATGCATCTATCGTTAACGTGTTTAAGAAAGAATGGAATTCGATCACTAGAATTGAAAACTGTACAGTACTTAACTTCCGTCAGATACTCGGATCCAACGACCAGTCACAGGTAAGTATGCGAGTATGGTGTGTCCAGAGGATAGCGCATTAGGAGCTCCAATCCTCATTTTTAACAAATTCTGAAGATTCTGGTGATATTCTGTGGGACCGAAACATGATTGACAAATCACAAATTCAGCAAATTCCACAAGTACAAATTTATTAAACGACCTAGATTTACAGCATCTTCAGTGATACTGTCACCTAATGATGGTGTACAAGGCAAAATCAAGTCATGCAATACTTGTGGAATATGCTGGTTTTGTGATTTTTCAGCTACATTTTTTAATCTATCAGCTCTCCTATTCCCTAATAGCGACAGTCATTAATAACAGCTCAAAGTACTGGTTTACAGTGAAGCTTGTATAGAATTTTTTCCTTAAACCGTAAATATTAGAACGACGAAAATGTGCCTCGTATCCACATTTCGCCGGGATCATACAGTGATAATGAATTTTAAATTTGTTCGCCTTTTCTAATTTTATTTATTTTATTCATAACACTTCCCTAATTTTATGTTTCTTTTCTTTACAGGTAAGATATTGGATCTTCAGAAAGGGCTACATGAGTAGAACAACCGTTGTTAGCGAAGTGACTAGAATGTATTCCTGCCTCGAGGGAACTGGATCTCCGGGGTAAGGTGGATTAAATAGCTTGGGTCTGTGGTCCCACCTTGAAGCACTATTCTCCAGCAAATGCCGGGATAGCGTCACTGTGCTCCAAAAATAACATTGGGTTAACTGGGTCCTCAGCATCGGCATCGATTTTAATCCAAAATTGGATCCGAGTTCTCGGCACTTTTATCGGAATGACGTGAACGCCCAAACAATACGGCCAATAAGTTATACCCCCTTGTACGTTTATAGCAAAGTTATTCGTGGTCTCATCCAGGCACAAAACATTTCAATTACTTTTTTTGATGTTTTGTTGATAAAGCCACCTCAAGAAATACTCTTTCACATGGAAAATGCGGAATTTATGAGGGGTTTTAAGGAAAAATTTTTAAGATCTCATGCATTGAAAAATTCTGGAAATTTTCACCTAACTCTTGGATTAAATCTTGACGCCGACTATTCTCTCGTAGATATATGAAAAATGTGAAGACAGTTGCTAGCACTGAATGTTACTTAAATATTCATGTTCACTAATTCAGCGATAAATATGGAATTTTATACACAGAAATATCATATATTTCGCTAAAAAAATAAAGGCTGGAGTTTTAGTCTTGAGGCATTGTTCATTTGCGAAATTTACAAGCGAAAGCAGAATTCAATTCAGTTTAACTAATCATTCCCTTCTGTTAGAGAATTTTGGGAGATGATGGAGCTAACTTTGCAAATATTTCTCTGAATGCTCTTTGTCCATGATGATTCTTACATAAAAACATATCCGCCGTCAGGTGCTAATTCGTGACTTAGTCCCTCCTCATGCTGCCGCCGAGTGTTTCGGAGCATTAGCAATAAAAGAAAACGACACCAGTTTCGAAGAATTTGGCAGAAGGCGCTAGGGATCCCATTCGCTCACTCTTGCTTGCATATGCGATCATAAAAAAACTTTATGGCTTTCAATAAATGCTTTGAAATTCAAATGGACGCGTAAAAAACTACACATTGTCTAAAGATGGGAGATTTGTTGTTATCCCTTTAATTTTTATTATCTTTACGGGCCCAATAACTTTAAATTTAATGCATGAGATGAAACTCCGAAATCGAAATTTATGGGTTTATTGCTTTTAGAATCAATGTACAACACTAAAAAAAAACACTTGCAAAATTAAAAGGAGTAACTATCGTCGTATATACAAGGACATAGTAAAGTTATTCGCAGTATATCTGTATGCAAGAGAGAAGCTTTTAGTTTCATGGAAAGGTCATAAAAAGGGTTCCATTCTCCCCCGAAAAAAATGGTAAATGTGAAGTTACATAAATTGGTCAACTTAAGATCACTGAAACGTCGTTTGTGTAAAAATATCAATAATGGACCCCTGTCGTTATCCCATTTCACCCTTAATATGAAAAAAAGTCGGTAAGTAATTTAGAGAACTTGCGTTTTCACAAGCTTCATGAAATGTGAATGAAATTAAGTATTAGGTATGGTTATTAATTATAATGGAGACACGCCAATCGAAATTAAGAGTTCAATCGAAATAAAACGATTCAAATAGATGTGGGTATATTTTCCAATGGCTTCCAAAGTCCATCATTTGGCAACAATTAGTAAATGGTATTACTGCTACTTACCGTGTTGTAAGTTATTATTTCTTCATCAACAAGAAGAGGAACTCGTACATAACTAATGTTTAAAAATATGGAATTTAAATAACACTCGATATTCAACGCTCTCTGTTTATTTTAGATTTTAAACAAACGTGACGTCGACGAATTAGCCATTTTTAAGGTTACCGATGGGATGACAAATAGTCAAATTACTAGCAGTGTCATTATTAGGAATCATACTTCCTTGAAAATAGGTAGTTTTGAAGCATGAAAATTTCGATAATTTCAATATATGGCTAGGCTAAAATGTTGAACTAACGAATTTTGGCATAAGCTTTAGTAGTAGTTTGCAAAGAAATAAAACATTTAGATGGTTCTGGGTCGAAATCTCACCGCAATGCTATTTCGTAAGATAACTAATATTTTTTCCTCGCAGTTTCACGCGAAGATTTATACTGAGCGAAAAAATGCCATTATTCTCTACGTCTCACCTATTCTCGCTTCGCTTCAAGCAATTTTAAGTATATTTTGCTAAAATATATCACAGCAAAAAGGCAGGTATTTGTTGTCACCACGTTAACACAGTGAAGAGAAGACAGCAATGGATGCATACGTTCGTGAGTTATTAGTGAATAAATTAATTCAACGGAGGACAACATTGGTTGCCGGAATGCGAAACAACTGATATTCAAGTGATTTTACGGCAAAAGCCCTTTTGTTAAAGTTCCGTCGTTTTATATTCATTGTCGGCCCCGGCGGCGGCGGGGTTAAGTCCTCGCCTGCTAACCCGAGGGTCGCGGGTTCGAATCCCGCCTGGGTAGATTATTCATTTCCCAGGATATGGATGTTTGTGTTGGTCAAATGAGTTAATTTTAAGAAAGGACGGTACAGTCCTAAATTCGCTCAATAAATACAAGTTATAATTATTAATATGATTAAATTCAATTAATTTGTGTAGCTCCCTCTTCAACAAGACGAGTCAATAACTTCACATAGGTAGTGCGTGCTCAATGCTCCGTCTTACACATAAAAAAATACACTCAAGTGAGGATTGAAGTATTACACTCGCGATATACCCTTTCACGCCTCGGGATGGTTTTTATCGAGCGAATGGCAGAAGGGTGGCCGGGGACTGCACCTGCAAGAACCGGTGGGAAATTCGCCGAAAGGGTTAGGAAGGAGGATTTACAAATGGGATGTTCCACACCGGAAAAATCATTTGCTTTGACCAGGGCCCGAACCCGGACCAATCGTTTGTCGGCCAAGCCGTCGATGGAGACATTTTTGAGGGCATTTTACGAAGCAAGCTGATTGAATTGGCCGGATTTTTGATATCACAGAAACAGGCCCGCTCGCGCTTGGTGCCGCCGTCTGCCTAGTAAAACCTTAACACTGAACAGGAGGTGTTCGCTCTTCAGGACGTCAAAAAAGCGATGGGCGATCAATTTTAAATACACTTTAAGTGTTTGGAGTGATTTTCGTTTATGCACGTATTTGGATGAAATTTTGCATACGCGTAACAAATAATAACATTTATAGATAAACGCCAAAAAATTTCATGTCGCCAATTTGTTTTTTTTTGCAATATAAAGCCAGTTTAGCACGCAGTCTTATGGCACTTGATAAATATTTCGCTAGAATTCGGTGCTATAAGAAAAGATTTTCTCCTAGTCGCGAAAACATGCGTTTCATATTTTTACAATTGTTCCATAAAAATAACACGGTATCATGTCGAATAAAAAGGTCGTATGTGCGAACGATTTCGAATCGAGATACATTTTTAAAATATAATTTTTGCATCATTTATCGTACATCATGAACGATGATTTTCTACGTAAAAAAAGATGTACTCCAGTGAAGTGTGATCCAAATTTTCTCTTTTCGATTTACTTTTTATTTAAATGTGCACTCAATGACTCAAGATTCGTGCTCTAACTACTTTAATTTCATAGTCATAAGCACAGATGGGCGTGTATGGAACAACGAATGGATGTAGCTGAAGGGAAAAGTATGTACAAATTTAGGGCAATATTGCGGAAACCGTTGAAGCAAGGTCTGATTTACGGGCTTGTAAACAAGAGTGAAATTATTTTGGACACAGCCGAACGCCGAGAAAGAACGGCGTGATGAGTATGTGTGCATCACCTTAAGGTGCAGAGGGCGGACTGTGCTCCACTGAACGTCGGAGTTAGTAGCACCGAGCGCGAGGGAGAGAGAGAGGTGTGGATGAATCAAGAAATGGTGGGGTGGCTGCCGCCGCCGCCTCCTCCTCCATTCCCGCACGGTGTACGGCAGGGGGTGGGTGGACTTCGGCGAAGGATGCGAAGGTTTAGAGGAGGCGGTTTATCCAAGGAGAGGCGGCGAGAGGGAAAAAGATCTTCCTCTCCTTCCCTTTAGGAGGACGAAACGGAGGCGTCACGATCTGACCTCTCGTCGCTGAGTACCCTACAATCCAACCTGACCTCTTCCACGCCCCCTTCATCCTCCCCCCACTCCAGCTCCCCTCTTGACCTCCCCCACCGCCTCACATCTCTCCCTCACCGGCGGCCTCCGTCCGCCCCACCTCCGACTCTCTCAAACCCAACCGGCCAACCTCTCAACTCTTGTGCCTTCATAGCTTCTTATAAAAAGGCCTCCCCGTGCCTCCTTTCCTCTCGGTTATCCCTCCCCCACACTTTGAGAGCTCCAACCATCCTCCCACCCTACCTTCTGCCTCCCTCACTCAAGGAGGATCACGGGAAAACTACAGGAGCCGCCTGACGAGGCCCATCCTCCCTGGCTCTCGCTATGGGGTGGCGGCGCTCCTCGGAAAAGCGGGTCCGACAGACGGGACGGTATTGCCTCCACTCATTCCCTCCTTTTTTTCTCCTCTCTTTCTCCTTCGTTCCGAAAAGGGGGGGAGGCTGCCTTGTGCGGCGGGGGGGAGCGGAGAGTTGGTGCTGGTGTAACGTATGGTTTGGAAAGGATGACTGGCTGTGGAATCAATTTCCGAAATTGCCAGCCATTAAGGTAGGGGAGGTAGAGGGAGGGAAAAATAAAAAGAGAGAGAGATGAGAAGGGGTTTGAGACGACCTGCAGCTCTCCGTGAGCCCCGACCCCTCTGACCCCGATGAGTCTGTTAGGAAAACAAAAGTGGGTATCTGTTGAACACGCAATCTTGGCGGGACGGTGGATATTAAAGCGCGGTCGGTAGCTGCCGAGATGCGGGAGTTTAGGTCGGGCGGGGGATGGGGGATGAGGGGAAGAGGTTAAGCGATTTATGACGCCGTATCAGTTCGGCTCCAAAAGTAAAGAGATGAACGCGGCCAATTTCGGTTTTTCAGTCTCGCGGCTCTCGTGCAACCATCGGTGGTTGGCCGAGAATCAAAAATCCCTTCAACCCTTTATCGCGTGTGGGGATTGGAGCGGTTTTTGTACAAGTTTGAGGGAAACTTTGCAATACATTTGCTCATCAGTGATATACGTCAATGAGAAGGAAATGAATTACATTATACTTATCTGATTTTTAGGCATTAGGCTCCGGTGCACTCATCGGTGGTTTGTCGAGAACCAACAACCCTTTTACGTTTGACACGTGGGCGATTTTTGTACAAGTTTGGGAAAACTTTGCATATTTTTTCTCATAAGTGATAATCTTAAATGAGAAAAATATTAATTGTAATATATTAATTTGATTTTTAGACATTAGACTCCCGCGCACTCATCGGCTGTTTGCCGATAATCTAAAACCTTAAAACCCTTTGACGTATTCAGGGATTGGAGCGGATTTTATACAGGTTTCACAGAACCAATGTAAATATTTTCTCAACAGTGATATACATAGATGAGAGTAAAATAAATTACATCATACTTATTTGATTTTAAGGCAATTAAATGCTAATTTAATACGTACCCCTACGGCGCATGAGGTACGCCTCCTAATAATTCAAATACATATGTGCTTGTTTTTCTTCTAAGCGTGATACAAGACATTGCTCGTCCTTTTCATAGTTACTATTAAGTACCTAGGTGACACGCTATGACGCCGATTCAAAGACTGTAATAAAACGCATTTTAATCTAAGTTAATATCCCACGCCGAAAGCTCTAGCCATAACATGCTTCTATTCAGGAAAAATATTTATGCTATAAATCTTGCATTAATTCCATTACTACCTATATCGTTAATTCAAATGCGCGAACTTTTATGTGAATTGTCCCAAGACTTTTCCTCCCCTTGAAAAAAAATGCTCCCTTATTAGCCCACGATTAGGTACTGCTCCAGCCACATCAGGTCGCTTTAATGTGGATTAAACAAGATTTTTATAATATTCACTGCAATTGGCCACATAAAAAGGAAAAATATCTCATCTTTTTATTGACAATAGAATTGTATCCACTTATCGTTCCAAGATGTTTCCCTGATAAAAAATCTATTTTATAAGGGAACTACTATGCTCACCTGAGAAACATAATTTTTCAAAAGTAAGTCATATCTGACACAGCAGTCGCGTAATAAATTTAACAGTATTATGTCAGAATGTCTTACCAAATAAATTTGTAAATTTACTTTTTACACGCGGTATTACATTTTTATAAAGTCTCAAAAAGCCCACCGGTCGAAAATAAGATATTATTTTAAAATAAATGGAAACATTATCCAATCCAGTCATATACGTAATAAATATTCTGACAAAAACATTAGGACTGAATGAGATCGGAAACATTGATCTTTTTTTGTGGAAGAATTTAATAAAATTCACATTATGTATGTAATCCTGGATAGTTATCAGTGTCTTGAAGGAGCAATTCATTCAAAAAACAAGTATTTTTTTAGACCTGTTTGAAAGCCCTTTAACTTTTCAACTTTTTAACTAACACAGTCTACTTTTTAAAACCCAGAGTTTTTAAGTGAAAATATTTAGCGAGCTGCTACATTGGATGATATATTTATGCCAATAAGCAAGTCGAAACACCAAAAAAAGCTAAATTAAAGCATGCCTTTAACGAAAAGTGGGTACTAGCGTTTCTTTTAGGTACTAGATCGTTATCGGTCAGCATATGTCCGCATTGAGTGACACCTAGCAGAAGATTATTAATGAATCATGCCCGAGAAAAAATGTGTTCACTGACTTTAAACCTTTTTCAAATGAATAGATAATCGTATAAATAGGGCACTTATTGAAACAAAAAAACATCTATAAGCGAGAAGTTCGAACAACCGTATAAGGAATTGCTCTAAGGCTTGTTTCTGACTTTATACGAATGAACACGGCTTGAGACATAATTAAATTTATGATATGCCGTCGAGTGGGTAGCAATTGGGTAATTTCTTTTAACTGTCATACTTAGCCAGTAATGAAGATCGTACGAAGAAAATTGGTGCCGTCACTAAGAAAGTAATGTGTACAAGGCTTAATATAGTATGGCGAACGATTTCTTGTTTGACAGAGCTTGTTTTCACTGAGATAAGTGGTAATTTAAAAAAATCAATGTCATACAACGAAAGATTAAAATGTGTAGCGAAAAAATAGTGTCCTTCGTACGACCGTGATAAGAACTCAGATCTCCCAATTGCACTCATGACTGCGTGCCACATGAGTCATGCAGCATGGCTTTCGGTATTTCCTCCAAGTGACATTGTATTTTGTTTACGATAGTATCTCCATCCATCCTGCGAACGTCCTTAGCACAGAAAAGTCGTAATTTTCGGTCGGACGAAGTGATGAAAAAACGACTTCGTTTTCTTCCACTGATTTATTTTTTTGGTACTTAAGTACTACTACTACTACGATGTCGTTTTTTCATTTGTGAATATCAACTTCCACATAGTTGAGCCTGATACCATTGAACGGACGAAGTGATTTTGAAGGGTTGAGAGAAGGCGGGGTAGGCGCGGTGGGGAAAGTAAGAGATAAGTTTAGATGATATTCTGATTTGTTAAAATATGCAAGGAAATCAAGTATAAAGTTCCGTCAAATAACGAAAAAAACGAATTATCAAGGAAATACGATAGATTGCTGTTAGCAATACCGTTCCGGTACCAAGATCTTGATGAAGTTGTTCTTCCATGCCGCCAAGCGCGTGAAATAAAAAAAAGTTTTCACGACAAAATACTTTAACATTACCGATTAATGACATTTCTCCAATACTTAACAAATCTAACTTTAAATGCAAATGGTTTTTAAGAATAAATATATGATCTCTATTCAAAACGCCGCTGAAACTTGAGAACCCGCCTCGTAAAATTGTTCCATTCGCCAATATTTATCACGCCATTCGATTTCGGGTTTGGCAAAGTCAAATAATTTGGTCATTGCTGATAGGTTGAGGTAACTGCCTGTATTTTAATAATTTCATCTGAAGTGCTCAATTTGCGGTGATTTTGTAATCTGCCGCTCTTATGTAAAACATATCTCGTCCTTAGCCTGATCTTCTAAGCTTCTATTCTGTTTCTCCTCTAAAGTTCTCTCTCTGATTGAGTAGGTCTTGTGATAAACATGAAAATCACTTCATTCACTCGGAGAAAACAATCATTTCGTGTCGATCTAAGTAATGCTGATATCGTATCATGAGGGAAGTAGTACATATCCGATAGTGCGAAGATGATTTCAAAAGGAGCACCGGGCACAGACTGAGCAATACATGGAATTACCTCATGAGACAAGACAGTCGGAGACCACGGACGGCTAAGAATGAGTTGGTGGGAAAGAAAACTTGGAAAAACAATTGGCCTGACCAACCAGACCACATGTCGGACAAAGCAAAAGAATGGCACTGGATTCCTGGATCATTGATGATGATGGGTAGGTTGCCCGTCGAATAGTCGGAAGCAGTAGGGAGCCATACCTGGGATAAAACCCAAGAGGTACTCTATTTCTCTGGCTGGTCTCGAATTTAAATTGTGGCTTATCATTTGATTTTAATGGATCACGCAGGAGCGCATCATATACCCATGAATTAGTTTTTTTCCACATGCGCTGACAGGATGTTATACTTGAGGGGCTGAACTGCATTGTTACTAATAATTAATTGGACGTGGTACAAATTCAGTCGGAATACAAACTTAATTATATTGATAAAATGGAAAAAGGTTTACTTCTGAAAACTCCGTAGAGCCTCTAAAAATGTATTGAATGAACGATTTGCAATTAGAACCAGTCTGCATTGGCTTGCAGAATGAGGAGGGGAGGGAAGCTACAGCCCGTCAGCCCCCGCCACTGGGTACCCGCCCGATTTTTACCAATTTATACCCGTTGCAAATAATAAAACTCAGGTATAAAGTATTTTCTTCTTTAATCCAGAAACTAAAATGGGTTGGTACCAGAATTTCATCACTAATCTATTTCTTTAAATATTTTGTTTCTTATTTACGTTTTTTACGAAAATAGAACGTTTATCAAATAGAACAATGCCATTTGTTCATCTTTCTGGTATACAATCTTCTAACACCTATTAATTTATTTTTCAATCTCCAAATAATTGCGTGATAACATAGAAATTTGTGATACCAGTCAACCTTAAGATATGATTTACCATAAATAACCTAGGTACGAATGAAATATTTGAAGGGCATGCAAAATAACTCATCCGCATGGCTTTTCGCATTTTCACTCTGATATGTTTGGAATTTTTTCATCTATTTATTATTTTAATAATTTTCTTAAGTCTACTAACTAAATTTGAGTCTGAAGTCTTTTCTTCACCTACGCGTCGAGTTGGTTGGTTAGTAAATTTAGGAAACTGACTGACACGAAAGCGATTCGCCCATCGAACTTTCGTAAGTAATGGAGAACCTTTTCCGATGTATAAAAAAAGAAACCGGAGAGCTTTTCGATCGCTTTGTTCATTCACGACAGGACCTTCCCTAAAAATTCCCAATGTGCGGAGAGATGAGCGCGATAAGCAGAGCTAAAAGAAAAGGTAAGGGCAACGGAAAGGCGGGGAGTAGGACAACGGTGGGAAGGGAAGGAATGGGTCGGCGAAATTGGTGGCGACTCTTGAGAAGAGGTAGGATCGATGGAAAGGGATAATCAGACTAGCAAGGAGAAGTGAGAGAGAGAGAGAGAGTGAGGGAGGGAGAATCACATGACGGAGGCCGGAGGTGGGACCGAGAGGGTAGGTGGTGGTAAAGGGAGAAGAGAGAGAGGATAAAAGAGATGAAGAAGTAGCGGTCATCGGCCGTTGGTGAAAGATGGGGAGTGGGCGGAGGTCGTGAGTGTCTGCGAGAAGGAGATGGCAGAGAAAGGGGGGGAGGTTTTATAAGGGGAAAAGGGAGAAGGGAGTGGGTAGGAGGTGGTGCGAATGGATGTGGAAAAGGTGTGGAGGGATGGGGGGGGGGGTTGGGTGCAGGTTGGGGGCGCCTCAGACGGACGGTGGAGGCGAAAGGGGAGGGTCGTCCGTTCGACGGGAGGAGGAGGAGGAAGAGGAGGAGGTCGTTGAGAGGAGGCAGTGGTGCTCGAGCAGTCGAGGAAAGACGGATGCAAAATATGACGGTGGGACTACAATCGACGTCTCCTGACGTGACGGGAACCGACGGTGGTGTACATTTCTCTGTCGTCGTCTTCTCTTAGAAAAGTGTATCATACAATTGACTGGAGCATCAGCGGCAATTGCCGACCGATTTTGCGTACTGTGATCAAAACGGTTTAGAAGTGGGTGTGTATTTTTACGCTAGCCGTAGCCCGTCAAAAAAGACGTCCCCATCTACAGAGCATGTGTATCATCATTTACTCTATTGCTGCGATATTGAAATGAAAATCAAGGCAAGAATCTCCCTGAATTACCGAATTATTATAATTATGGTAAGCATTAGCTTAGTAAATACACACATCATCTAATTGAGGACCCCAGAAGTCAAGGGGTCTAACTAACAAAATCGTTGTTTTGAGAAAACTTAAGTCAAAGTTGAAAATGTTTGGTACAATCCACTAAGTAGTTAAGAGGCATTACCCTAGATAGCAGCACCTGTCAAAAAAAATCACTTGGATCACTTTACCACCTAAAAGATTTATATTTTCACATCCCATTCCTGTACCAAACTTACTTTTTTAAAATGTCACTTAGATCCCTTGACTTCTGGGGTCCACAATTTATCTCAAAAATTTATCAATTTGTTGTTTACTGAAACAGTAACCAAGATAAATATCCACATCTTGGGAGAAAACTATGTAATTTACATTTCAAAGCCATAAACACGAGCCCATTAGTTAATAAAAATCATATCAAGAATTTTTGAGATTGCATCTAAGATTCGAATAAAAGGTACATATTTAAAAATTTTAAAAAAATTAATTTCACTTTCAATAATTATAAATTCACGATCGCAGCGCCTCTATAAGTGTTACAGACTGCTGATATGCTATTCTAAGTATTTTTATTCTAAATAATTTTTACAGCTTGATTTTATAGAATAAAAGCAACTAAAATCCTTTATATAAGCAACTAAAATAAGTTAAATTATGTTTCACTACAAAGCTTTTGAATAATATTGATTAGGAAAAAATGAAATTGACATCCATCGTTTTAACCACTAACAGCAGAATACATATAAAATGCCAAAACCGATAATGGCCCAAATATTGTCTGGCTCATTCTGCTATGTATATATCCCCTTCCATCCCGGTCAGTCGACGGTTAATTTGTTGCAAATAAGGGGAGAAAATATTTATTTTAAGAGAAATTATTGTACGGGCGCAATTTACAGCGAGAGTATTCTCTCCCACTAGTATCTCTTGGCGTCCAATTTAAAAAAATGGAGACTCAAACTGAAGTTCAATGAAGCAAAAAGCCACATGCTTGGTTTTTAAATAGATGCGTGAACGCGATGATATGAACTAATCTAAAAAGTTTACAGTGACTTGTCCAAATTTTCCTCACTGGAACGAGGGAAATAGAAGAAAACTATGAGTCGCCTAAAAAAATTGTCAAAGTTCATCAGATTGTCTGGAATTCCCTTAGAATAAGTACGTCCTCCCTTTCTTGGCCAGGCATTACTTCCCTTAATAAGTTCCAAACAATCACTTTACACAATTCTCATTTCGAAACCCATTCCAAAACACAATACGTGTACGATCAGTGAACGCGCGACCATAATTTCAAACAAAGCAGCAAAATAACTGGCAAACAATGTGGCGGATACGCGCAGCAAGCATTCAATGAAACAGCAAGTGAAGCAACCAAATTTGTCCTCCCTCCGCACATACTCGGTAGTATGGTCTCGCCGAATGCTTGGTGCTACAAAGCGCCCTGTCCTCTCGACCTAACACGGGGTAATTCGTGGAGACTTCAACGGCCGAATGTGAAAGAAACGCACGGACTCCGTGAAGCACTAAACCTTATGGAGTTCCTTCCTACTCTTCGTCGCCCCGTCTTTCCATAAATAATGATATTAACGCGAAAACCTCTTCTCGGACCGAACAATCGAAATCACCACCTGGGAACGCAGTAAAAACATTCGAACCCGAGTGGGTCATTCCGCACGAGGTAGGTAAAAGAAACATCCCCGGTGAGACTTCACGGGCGACAGATGTAAAAACAGAAATTTAGGACGTGTTAAACAAGCGAAACAATGATGTGGTCATCCTTGCCTTTGTAAAAATAAATACAAGAGAAAGTGAGTTAGTGTCTGAGGGAGAGAGAGGGGAAAGGAAGAGTCTGATCTCCGTCTACCATCTGAGACACCACCCAAAACACGCGTTATCATGCGTGGTCTGCCTTGAGGGGGAGAGGGAGGGGGTGGAGTGGGGGGAGAGAGAGGCGGAATAGGGGGGGAGTTGGTGGTGGTGGGGGGAGGGGGTGTAGGAGGAGGGGTACTGGGTCTGGGAGGAGGAGGAGGAAGAGGGAGGAAGAGGGAGTGAGACTGCGAAGATGCGGAGTGGGCGACTGGGACGGTCGAGGGAAATGGAATGGGGAGGACGGGATGTTTGGTGGGGGAGGAATTTTATTAGCTTGGTTGGACCCTTTGACTATTCAAATCTCACGAATCTTGGGAAAAGATAGAAGTAATCCTCGAATCTTCACGCTTTTTCCGTCTCGCGAACATATTTTGATTACCAAACTAAAAAAAATTTAACGTTCTAAAAGGACACTGCGGAGAGATTAGTTTAATTCGCCACCAATAGAAAAAGAAACAATTGCACTTTTCCACAAAATTGTTTTAATGCGTACAACGCGTTTCGGCTCACAGAGCCATCATCAGGTACAAGAGGTGTCTTGTACCTGATGGAGGAGGTGTCTTGTACCTGATGATGGCTCTGTGAGCCGAAACGCGTTGAACGCATTAAAACAATTTTGTGGAAAAGTGCAATTGTTACTCTTACATTATGAAAAACTTCCACGACATCTCGCCTGAATCTGTTGAATTTAATAGAAAAAGAATACATGGATCAAAACTTTCATATTCATCACGCTATTCGATTTCGGGTTTGGCAAAGTCAAATAACTTGGTCATTGCTGATAGGTTGAATAAACTGCCTGTATTTTAATAATTTCATCCAAAATGCTCTACCCTTGTACACCTCATTCGCTCCTATTTTATTTATACAATGCGTCACGATGTCCAATTCTTATGGCACCAAATATTTCTCCTCTTTTGAGTAAGAGTTTTTCAGTACACTGCCTGTATCTACTGGTGGTGGATTATGGTAAAAGTTATGCTGGCACACAAATATCTATATAAGTCCTAATATATGCGTTTAGCTTGATTATGGGGACTGAAGTACTCACAAAATGTTAATTTAAAATATTCTTGAATCATAGCTTATAAAAATAACAATCGACTGTTTAAATAAATAGATTTTTTGAAGAATTTTGTGTCGAGATCTGAAGGACACCCCTCCTTAATAAAGCTAGAGCTTTCATCATGAATGTAATATTACCATATTTTCTACTAAATGGATAGGTACTCTCACTGTAAAAACTTCCCTCAAATTTGGGTTTAATAACTTATAGCTTCTCTACGTTTAGGCCTCTTGTTTGCAATCCCCCTTGATGATGAACTAAAGAGATTCTAGGGACAAGGACCTTTCGGGTAAAGACAAATACGGATAGGGTCCACAGTTGAATAATTATGGGATTCATTCAACATCTTTTCATTCACTTGGAATTCTTCTGACTTGGGTTTGGTAGTTTATTTAACAGTTCTAACACTGATTACCCCTTTTCCAGGATATCTCTACACATTCTTTCGCATAACTTGCTCACAGATAGGTCTACATGCAGTGCCAATAATTCTCTACCCCTTCATATTTTGCCCAAAATTAGTATCCTATACCTTCCTCTTCCACGCTTCCCCAGCCCAAACACCTTTGCCACACTTTTCAGCATGCCCTCACCACTCAACACCCCGTCGACCCATCTTTTCTGCCTTCCCTAAATTTTTCCTAATAACTTGCTTAACTCTCGTCCGTTTCGTCTTACTGGCAACCCAGCACCCCATCTCTATTCTTCTCTTGGACATCAGTCTAAAATGCATCTCGTTCTCAAATCTGGTGAATCGAAAAGACAAGTTGACGCACTATTTCTAGACTTTAAGAAAGCTTTCGACACGGTACCTCACAGAAAACTATTATACAAATTACAGTCATGCGGGTTAAACGAACAAGTACTAAACTGGATACGTGACTTTCTGAGTGATCGTAAGCAAAAAGTAGTTCTTGACGGAATTAGCTCTGATATAGTTAAAGTGACATCAGGTGTCCCGCAAGGAAGCGTTATTGGCCCACTTTTGTTCATTATATATATAAACGACCTCTGCTCCCGAATTAGCAGTAAAATACGTTTATTTGCCGACGACGCTGTCATATACCGCGAAATTAGTGATCACTCTGACTTTGAAATTCTGTCATCGGACTTAAACAACGTTCATGCGTGGAGCAAAGAGTGGGGACTACAACTTAATCTGAGCAAATGCACGGCGGTGCATTTCTAGCGTAGGTCGTCCAACTATCCCCATGTATATGTTGTGGCGTTAGCATAAATGCGACAGATGAAGTGAAATACCTGGGAGTTACGATAACTTCGAACCTATCGTGGGGGACACATATAATAAATATTTGTGGCAGAGCACTGAAGAAGCTAGGATTTGTCAAGCGTGTTGTGGGAAGATTTTTGGATGATAAAGTGAAAGAGAGGTGCTATTTCGCACTCGTCCGGCCACACCTTGAATATGCAGCGAGCATATGGAATCCGGCGGAGAAAGACCTAGTCCATGAACTTAATAAAATACAAAGGAAAGCTGCGCGATTCGTCAAAAACTGCTACGGCCGTACAGAAAGCGTTACACAGATTTTGAACGATTTAGGGTGGGAGCCGCTAGAGACTCGGAGGCTACGCGCTAGGCTTAGATTGCTTGAGCAATTGAGAATGGATATCTTTCAGAGCGACACGGAGAACATCATATTAGAACCACATTATATTTCCAGGTCCGACAGAATCGATAAATTAAGAGAGATATTTTGCCGAACGGATAAGTTTGGAAATTTGTTTTTCCCCCGAACAATTAAGGACTTTAATAAATGCTAGGCGGAACTTTTATTTTATTTTATTTTTTTTGGTTGACGGCTGGTGTCCTAACACACCCGCCACACGCCTTTTGAGGCGGCTTGTGGGGTATTATGTAGATGTAGATGTAGTTTACGCACACCCTCTTTCCGCAAAGATAAAATTTCCGTGGCCCATACATCACCAGTTTCCATAATAGAATTTTCTCCAATCTTTCCTTCACGACTCACGTTAGATCCCCTCTCCAAATTTTCCCTCGTCTTAAAATAAATAATATTCATTAATGGATCTAAAGTTCATGTTTAAACTCCACTTTTGCTCTCAGAGTGGCTATTTATGCTTTGTTTGAAATTACATAGAAAGTAGGAATTTCAATTTTCCTGTAGAAATTCTAGCTCTTCGTTTACCATTGATGCAATCATTCGCAGTGCATTTTTTCTTTAAAATATTGGATTGACGACTTCTTCATATCCAAACCAGCTGATTTATTGAGCCGTGCAATTGAAAAATCTACCCCAGTTCTAGAGAGAGTCGTAAGTGACGGAGAAGATTATATTACTGATTTCTGAATGCTGTTCTTAAAAAAAAAAAACATATCAGAGCAAAAACAACTCTCCAAACCTAAATATCAACCTAACCCCTACGACCAAGGCAAAGTAATTAAAAACAATCCTACGGGAAGAAATAATAGAGTGTAACACTCGTTTTATTTCTCCATCCTTTTCTTATTTAATAAAACACACTTCCGTTTACACCATATCACATTCAACTAACTCAAAACTGTTTCACACTTCTTTTTCATCCCACACAATTTCACTACTCCACACTTTTTACCTCCTGGCTCGACACTCTCTTCAACGCGTTCTTGCCCTTTTTCAAAAAAGTCCTCGTTGCCATGGCATTGTTTATACTGCAAGGGCTGCCAACCCAAGAGTGATGGATGTGATACTCATTGCAAGAGGAACAACGGGTTGGGAGTCATGCAAAAGATTTCATAACAAATTTATTTCTTCGTGACATTCATCTCAAGTAAAAAAGCAATTTATCACAGCCAAAATACGCAAAAAAACCTGTGCATTACAGTAACACTCCATAGGCAAGGGTTTCCCATGATTTACCAAATACGGAAATCTTAGTAAATCCTTCAAATTCTGACGAAACGCCTTGTTCATTTCGCAGATATGAAACCACTCCGGTAAGCTGCCGAATATAATACCACTCCAGGTTTTCACGGAACGCCACCCACCTCGGAACGCCAGTAATCCCTGGAACAGTTTGGGAAACCCTGGCCTAGGCAGAGTAACAAGAAATGATCTCATGGGGGGGAAAGAAAGGGCTGGGAGTCAGGCAGCGGGTTGTTGTTGTGTGTGTGTTAGAGATAAGGGGGTGGGGGTGGGAAAAGATGAAGACAGCGACGACGAGGAGGATCGGTGGCGTGGGAGGAGATGTGTCCGGGGGGAGGGAGGGAGGATGGAAGAGGGGGTGGGTTTGGAGTCGGAGGGAGGAGGAGGCCAGCCGCTCCAAAACCCGTTGCTCCTCTCATGTCTCTCTCTCTCTCTCCCTCTTCTCCGGCCAGAGCTCTTCCTCCACCACCGCCGCCGCTAACGCCTCTATCTTTGCCACACAGCTGCCTGAGATGGGAGGAGGAGAAGAAGAGTGAGGGACCGTGAGGAGAAGCAGGGAGAGGGACGGTAGGGCGAGCGGGGGGGGGGGAGGAAGAAGGGGGAAGGGGCCTTGGAGAGGGGGGGAAGGAGGTAGTTTGGAGGTGGAGAAGGGGTGTGGGAGGAGGGAGGAGAAGGCTGGGAGGAGGAGGCTCGAGAGGGGATGAGTATTGAGAGGAGGAGGAGGTCGGTAGGAGGGGAACAGTGGTGGTGGAGGAGGTGGAGTTAGTTCGGTCGGTCGGTGTGTGGTGGTGGTTTGGTGTGTGTGTATAGAGTCGCGTAGTTGCGCGAAGGGAAAGCAAGGAGGAAGGCGGGTGTTCCCCCGATCGACAAAACTCCGCGCCGCCCCGAAGAAGTTTCGGTGTTGCCGGGCAAGAGTTCGAGGGTTCTCCGCCGGTGCCTGTCTGGGTCCGGCCGGCCCACGGTCCACCGCCGTCTGTGTGTGCGCCAGAGAAGGAGGGAGGAGGTGAGAGAGGGGGAAGAAAGAGAGAGAGAGAGAGTTACGGACAGACGGCCGTGAGAAGAAGAAGTAGTAAGGGGGAAGAGTGCAGAAATCGCCGTCTGGTCTGGTCGTCTCGTGCGCAGAGAAGATGGCCATTGCTCCGTTGCGGGGAAGACGGAGGTGGTGGGTTTCGGTCCGGACTGGGGACTGACTGACTGGGACTCTTCTTCAGAGCGGCGGCGGGGACGCCCCCGGTGGTGAAGGTGGCGAAGTAACATGTGTTCGCTCCGAGCAACGATCTGCTCTGCCGGCGACAAATAGGTCAGGGAGGGTGACGACCGGGAATCGAACGTGGAAGGTCAACGTTTGTTTTGTTATCCGAAGGGCATGACGCCCTCGAGTGAACGAACCGTCTTGTGCGCATTGAGTGAACTGTGATTCGAATGAACTGTGATTCAAGTGAACTGAGGTCGTTAATAGGAACTGTGATTCTGGAAGAGCATCTGCGAATATTCGACCATCTAGATCTCTTTGAGCCCCCTCGAGTGACCTTCTTGACGTGGACACAAGATTGAAGAGTTGAAGTCACACCGGGAAGCATGGTGTGAAGCATAATATCACGTCATACTATATTGGAAGGAGCACGAGGGATAGTTACCAGGATATTGATCTATGTATATTGGATTGAGTTTGGAGTGCAGCGCCATCTTCGAGGACCTCCCGATATACTCCGCAAGGACAGCCTTGCATTGGATCTGCAAAGAAGAGGGAGAGTCCCTTCGCCCTTCCCCGGCTGGAATCACATTTCTTGTCCGTTGGGACGAGGAGCGAGCGCGGAGTTGTTCCGACCGTCACGGTAGCCTAGTGTCACATCTTCCGAGCGGAGTAAAGTGAGAAACAAGGGGAGGAGGCGAGTTCCTTTATTTTTGTGGGTTGGAAGGTCAAGGGTGAATGTGTCAAAGGGGGCGTGGCAATTAAGGTTTTCATTTTCACGAGCTCCGTAAGGGGTATTAAAAGATGTCCCGTGGTGACATGAGGGGGTGATCGCCGAGGAAATCAATTCCAACATTTGCCTTTGAGAGTAGACTGGCGAATGAAGAGTGGTGGTTGGACTTTTTTTGGGGTGAAGTGACAGGTCTTTCGAGGCTTCTTGTGGACGGACGTGTATTACCAAGTCTGAACGTCGCCAAGACATCAGGAAGCGGCCGCTAAGTTGTTTCCTCGAGTGTAGTACGTTGGTCCCTCCTGGGGGCCAGAGAGGAAGATGATGATCTGCAGGCGTGGGTGAAGAGGTGATTCTCTGCTTGGACCGGTCATACGTATTGCGGATCAGACCAAGGTCTCTCTCTCTCTCTGGGTACCCACTGTAAAAAAGGAGGGTAGGAGGACCCGGTGCGGTCCAAGGCGGGGGTGGGGCGGGGGGTACTCGCAGTGGATGTCTCGTAGGCTGAAAAAGGGTGGGCCCGGGACGCGGAGGATCCATCCCCGTGTGTGATGCTTGCGAAGAAGGATAGTACTGTGGTGCGACGAGGTTGTATGCGAGGAGACTCTGTGGAAATTGTGATGGATTAGGTGCATGTTCCCTCACGGCCGGTGATAGATTGTGGGGGTGGTTTTTCTTTGTGGCTCCCCGGCTCGGTCAAGTGCCACAAACATTTCGTGGTTCCTTCTCCCCTGTGCTGTTTGGTTCCAGCAGAGGTCTTCCGATCTCCTTTGGATCTGTGAGTGAGCGTCTCTACCGGAGCTAGAAGTGATTTTTATTTTGGCTCTCCTATCTCCCCCGGTGTATGCCCTAATTTCTAGGATTATTCTTTATCTTAAATGGAAGTCCCAGCGCCGACTGAAATATCTCAGTGATTGTAACGAGACATGGCTTTGTCTGCACCTCAAGCGGCCCCAAGGTGGCCACGTTTAGACCTTTCAACGCCTGATTCCCGGTTATATATTCAAGGGCCGTATAATTCTCAAGCTGGTGAGTTATGCTTAAAGTTTTATTGGTTTTCTTTTAGCATGTAAGCCTACTGTTCGTAGATCCCAGGTCTTTACTGGTCTGGGTTAGTACATAGTAATCAATAATTTCTGATAGTCAAATTCTCTCGCATGCCTGTGTTTTATCTGCCTTGACTAAATTTCAATCTTAGTTGGCTTAGCGTGAGGCATTATTATTATAATTACCTCGTGAAATAACTGTTTAGCGTCCAATGCTCCTCGGAACGTCCTTAGGCAGAAAACAACACAAACGAAGACATTTGTATGCTACATCTTTACCTCTCAGTGCACATCCTTGCTGAGCGTAGCAACCAATTAAACCTTCTCTTTTTCGGTTTGTTTACACCGATAGTGGGTGCTACCAATGACCATTCGAGGAATTATTCACGGAGTTCAATTCGTTGGAGGTGCTAATTCCCTCCGTTTGCGGATAACATCATATGTTATTAATTAATTGTGAATGTATGACAATGTTGTTATTGGCATTTATATTACAATAATAAAATTATAACTCACAAAAGCGATGGCGTACTCTGCGTGTGACTAAAAATTTTCTACGTCAGAACTCTGTAGGTATTTTCTCCACCATCATACTAATCTATACGGTAAGGTTGATTTTTTTTAATTTTAAGATTGGGGTTTTATAGTAAGATTTAGCTAGATGAGTTAATTGACGTATGTGTGAAGATGATGAAATATATATCTGGATCAAATGTCTGAGCGCACTATAAAGCAGAAAACAGCACATGATTGTGTGGTAACGCACACAATCATGCGTTGTTTTACCAAATGTTGCCAGAAGCCTTTTGCGGTTTTATCTTTCGCTGATCTCAGACACGCATTTCATTGGTGCTTTAGGTCACCCAGTGGGCAACTCCTCTGGGTTTCGTTGATTTTGAAGGGCGACAAAGTGAGGCGGGTGAGACTAAATCCATCTTTTGGTAGCCATCAATTTGATATATTTACTTCCAAACATAGTAAATTTTTCTTCTTAATTTTTGGAGGTTAATTCCATAATATCTTCCACTGGAGTGGAATTATTCTTTGGTTTTGTTTTAAATGTTCTCCTTTTTGTAAGTGTTAGGCATTTATCCTCTTATTACCGTCTGAATTCTTGGTTTTCCATATTTAAAAAGATGCATTTGTATAATTTCAACACATTTGTTTCCGTCACCAACCATGGTTTCTGCACGTTATGAAATTATCAGGGCATTATGGCATAATGTGCTGAAACCACAGTCGGCAACGAAAATAAAAGCCTGGCAATTGTACAGGTGTTCATTTTCAAATATGAAAATCCATAGGCTCCACAAAGTTTGTGAGAAAACACTCTCTTATGTGCATTCTTTGTCTTTTCATCAATTACCTCGACGTTTTAGATATGCCTCTCGCTATGCATTTCCACATTTACATGGAATTGTTCCTTCATCCATGCTTTCTACGTGCTCTCTTCATCTACTTCTGTATTCTCGCAACCCTGTTTATACCCTAAATAGCTCTGGTCCGAGAGCTTAATCTTAATTACGGCATCCAAGTTTGGCGTCCTTAAGTGTGGAGATAGAATGCTAGAACGTTTTAAATCAAAGAATAATACATTTAAAAATCTCAAATAGATGTAAACAACACTGAGGGGTGTTATATGGATGAGGCAACTACTATGAGAACCTCTTTTATCGCATTCCATATCAATGCGAGAGCAAAAAAATGGCTACATGGAGCGCGGGAGTAAATTTGAAAGACCATAGGGGATGAAAATGTCCTTGGAAAATCATTTAAGTTAATTAGGAATCCAACCATGACCTCCAAATTACCGTTCTGATGAGTTAGCGAGGTACACTGCTGCACTCAGCCAGTGTAACTGACTCGCACACTTAGCCGGAAATTAGTAGGGCTGGATTCCATTCACGGTTAAGTAATATGATTTTTTCGCGGCGAATTTCATACCTTTCAGTGTAAACCTCTTCTGAGTTTGAACCACCGGTTTCAAATCACTACATTTTTTTCAGTTTTTCTCTTTCCTAATAAAAAACTCAAATAATCTCCGTCGGCGTATTACTAACTTAAATGGACTTCGTCACGGCTTTGACTTAATCTCAATATGCATGAAACATTAATCTTCAATTTCCAAAAATAACATATTGTCTCTGCATCAAACTGTACGAAAGTAAATGTGGAGATGTTTTTCGACGTTCTAAAAAAATTTCGGAATCCATATCTATGCTTTAAGACAAAATTATTTCGTTCCCTAACAAATTATGTGAACAAGGAAGAAACAGATATTTCATTTGTCACAGCAGCTTAAAAATCATGGCTCATATGTTACTAGGAAGCTGAATTTTTACTTCTTAAGTTCTGTAAAATTGTTTTCAAAAGATGCTCATTTGAAAATAAGCATATATATGCTATTTGTCAATTAACAATGACTATAAATGTTTATTTTTATTTTAATGAACAAAGGATATATAGATATTGGTAACCGCCAAATTCTTGTTTTTTTCAGGGGTTGGGATTGTTATTATTAGTTATCCCGCCTAGACTGCTGATATTTATCAGAAGAATTAGGAGGGTTGAAGTCATTTGATAAACATTTAATATCAATCTTCTCTACAAATATATTTAAAAACAAAATGCATAATCTCCGCAACCCACCCTCTGATGCTGTACTGTCATCACTCTCCGAAGCTAATCTTGATAACATCTTCCTTCAAACTGATCTTAAATATATTCATAGCACTCTGAACTCAACCATTGACCACCCTAACCTTGTTTCCCTAGTAAATTTCAGAATACCCTCTCGACCCACCAGGACTCACTCATTGCTCCAAACCCTCACTCCCAGATTATCGCTCACCAAGCGCTCCTTTATTTTCCTCATTTATTCCCTTTTAAACTCCCTTCCTGAGAATATACACCCTTACACCTTATCTTCTAACGTCTTGGCTAGCAAAGGCACACGACTACCATCGTCTGGTTATTTTTTCCGTTTTTGTCCTGTTTTGTTTGCTCTATGTTGACTTTAAAATGAATTTTTGCTGTGTATGACTTTTTTTCAAATTAATGAATAAATAAAATCTGGTCCCTTACGAATGTGACTACCTCCTAATTCCACACAATCATAACCACCAAGAGGACCATTTTTAAATAATTACTTAATGACAGCATTTTACCAACTCCTTGAAGTTAGGGCCAAATATATGTTCTGGGAGGTCAAAATAAATAATTCTTCGTGCGGGTGCCCTAGTGTTTATTATTATTAAGTTAATCTACCTGGCAAGGTAGGTTTTAAAAGAAGTGAGTAAAAACCCTCAATATTTATACACGGTGACTAGATTTCTCTCTTCAACTCAGTATACGTTATACCTTTCTTCATCCAGAGCATAATACCTAATTTTTCTCTATATTTCCTTCCCAGATTACCCCCCCCCCTCTATGCGATAGTACATGTACCGACGATTTTCGAAAATTAAAAATATTTTCGGCATTTATATTTGTAATTGAAGTCGATTTCATTTCGTTCCCCAGCAAATTATGTGGACAAGGGAGAAATACCGAAGATCTTCGTCGCCATCAGCTCCCACCTATTGCTAAGTACTGCTTTTGCCAGCGCTATTTTCAACCCAATGTTTTTGCCACTCCTCATTTTCTTCCAACGTGATACCCAAGTAATTCAATTGCTCTGGTGCTGCACTGTGTGTCCTCCTACTGTGACCAGCATCGCATCCTAGTGCGTCCAGCATCCCATTCTTTGTCCGCGAAAATCTCGTTACTTTCGTTTTCAAGTGATTTCTTTGCGTTCCTTACGTCTCACACGTATTTCTCTGTGCATCCAAAAACTAAAATCCTTATGAGGATCGATTTAACATCGTCTTTACGCTTACCACTGTAAATTTTACAGTGACAAACTATGAAATAACTACTATTTCTCCTATATCTTACCCTTCGTGAAGAAGCCCGCTCAAACCAATCGAGGAACGGTCAATACAATTTAAATGACTCAACAGATTTTGTCCTTCCGTCTCATGCCATTGTCAGATGGAATTCTGATTTGTTTCATGAATTGACCTGGCAATTATGCGTTATTTCACAAAGGAAAAATCATTTTCCTTATCCAAGGCAAGACGAATGATTTTTCCTCCGTGGAATTTCACACGTATGTACACTTGTGGGCGACCCTGAAAGGGTAATACTGTGGCTAGTCCCGATATCCTCAAAATTTTTTACCGACAAAATTTTTTCCGAAAGTGCTCGCTTGCGATTTCTATGAGTCAAAACAAATTTGAATTTGAGCTGGGTTCTAAAATCGGAAAAATTATTCATACATCAAGAACGATGATAAATATTTTGGCATCAAGCTTTTTTACTGTGATATTCATTAGGGCATAGGTCATGAGCGTTACTCCGCCCTATTGACGAATTAGAAAGATCCGTACGTATCTTAAATGCATTCAATGCTCATGAAAGTTTGGTTAATATTTCATAATGTTATTTCCTCTTCCTTCTGTAAGTTGGTGGCTCCAAGCCTCTCAAGACCTTCCTTGATCTATTTGCGCATGGTGTCTCCTTTTATTCGTGCCTTCTAGTATTAACCTTTGTAAAATCACTGAGTGTCCCTACTACTTCAGGACCAATGCCAAAATTGAGTAGCAGAACTAAACAGCGCTCATGAATACATAATGAGGTTAAAACTCGGATACATCATTTTTCTCGTTCATTTCCTAACTTTTCGCTCATTACCAAGACATAAACTTGAACCCTTCCAGTATTGTTCCATTTTAGCTCCATAACCACGATGCAATCTCGATTTTCCGAGATGAATGTGGATTTAGGTTACCCTGCACGATTAAAATCTCGGAAAAAATGGAAGGATTTGGTGTGAACAGAAATTAAGATATTTCCATGCCTTTCCTTACCACAGCTCAGGACACAGAAGGGTTAAAACAGTACACGGATCCCAAGATATACGAAGATGATATCCATTCCCGTATTAAGACGACAGTTTTCTCAAGCTGAATTGACTTTAGGCATCACGAAATGAAATTCTGTACCTAAGATGACAGAGAATCACG
Source organism: Ceriagrion tenellum (assembly GCA_963169105.1). Classification (NCBI taxonomy): domain Eukaryota; kingdom Metazoa; phylum Arthropoda; class Insecta; order Odonata; family Coenagrionidae; genus Ceriagrion; species Ceriagrion tenellum. The sequence continues at coordinate 50,620,782 of OY720636.1, read as the reverse complement.
ATGAATCGGTAGGCGGTTAATCGAAACTGTGCTGTCAATGACCGATTTCGAAGTCTAAAGCCCTAGGTAGCGATTAACTATTACTAGAAAAGGTGCGTTTCAACCTATTTGAATGGATATTGAAAATGCGACTTTAGCGTTAACATTCCTCGAGTTACATTGTATTCTTACAGTCATATTCTGAATCCGTCTTTCACAACTCTGAGACGAAGTACGTCAATCGTAATCAGTACACAATTCGTGGTTGATGAGTCAATTATCCACTGTGGGCACATGAATTGTTTATGTATCATACCTGCGACGTAAATACGCTAATAGGAGCCAACTCCGCATTACGTACACTTTCAGTGATCAGTTATTAAATCGCATTCACAAATATAAGCGCACACAGTTTTGAACTAATAAATCAAGAATTTTTGCAAATGTTTCTGTAAACTGGTAACAAGTGACCTTTTACCAAGGAAATCGAAGAATCTGTACGATCTCAAATGGAGAAGCATCCTCTTCATTTTCGTTATGCACTAGATGTTTAAAGCAATTGCACCGGTAATTGCTTACTCCTACTACTGCTTCTTATAAAGCCTTTTAAAATTTAACCTCTTCCATTAATTCTTACTAACTTTCACCTCGGGAGTCAAGAAAGTTCTTAACTTTTCACTTCTTTCAAACAGTCCAGTTCTTTCAAACAGTCCAGTTCTTTCAAGAGTCTCAGTTCTTTCAAACGTTCATTCACTGATGAAACTTTCTCCAGCTTGATCCAATCCTCGTAAAAAATACTTAAAATGCAAGTCAAAACAGTGTATTTCGCAATGAAACACACACTATAGAATATGTGTAATACAGCAACTTTTATGATTTTCTATATTCATGCATTGGAGGCACAAACAGTCTCATGCATTTTTGTCTAAGAAAAAAAAACACCAAACGCAGATAAAAAGTGGCACATTAAATGTTTACATAGATATCCATCAACTGATTAGCCACCTCTGTATTTTTCTTCAGTTTATATTTTTTTAAAAGTATCCTGCCGGTAAAGGCAGGTTTTCATGAAATTCAGATAATCTCCTTCCGGTTTTCTACACCTTCAGGGGTCTAATTACCTCTAGTGTTTCCTTTTCCGCCTCGGCGCACGATCTGCCCTTCTTCACCCCGTCCATGAAACCTATTATCCTTCTTCCTCTTACCCGCTTGCCCAAAATCCTTTCCTCTGTCACATTCTTGAGCAACCCATCGCCCCTTATTACATCCTCCAGTAACCTACACCGCCAGTCCGGATTTCATTCAGAAGTTTCCTTTCCTCGCCCTCCATCTCAAGCACTTCCTCGTTAGGCTTCCTTACCGTGCTACCACTTTATAACGAATTGTGTATTAGCCTCATTTCAGTCTTATTTAAAATGTACCTCAGAACTTTGACCCTACCGCATCAAAAAAACACTCCCTTCCTCATTGTCAGATCAAGTTACTACAAGACAGAATATCACGAGTATATTTTCACCCCTACCCAACCGAACGTGTATTTGTACCTCTAATGAGATTTCAAGGAGGAAATATTAAAATAAACAAATCATTACTGAGGAATCACGAAGGTATAGTCGCTTCAGTTAGACTTTAGAATTCTGTCGTGGTTTTCAATGGCATTCTAATCACTACTTTGACAACATGTAGCGAGGACTATCAGTTCAATAACAGTTCCATCGAATGGGAATTTATATGATATTCTATTGTGAATATACATTACTTCGTGGTAATCCTTCGTGTTAGTCCATTATGTTGGGACGAGAGTGTTACCGGCGCTACAGTGGTCTTCTTCAGGTCACTGAAGCAAAGATGCAGGTATTTCTCCCGTCTTATGAGCACCATCCGATGAACTCGGGTGCAATGTGATTGCTTGTTTTTCTCCCAGTCATCTGAATGTAGCCCGCGTTCCGCGTTTTCTACTCTCAATTCCCCACTTAAACGAATGACGTTCATGATGGGGGAAAAATGCCGGCATCTTTACTTCACTGAAGAAGCCATCTGCAACGCAAGCAAAAGTCAGTGCAGTAATGTGGAAAAACGTAAAAGAATACCTTGTAGTCTGGTAATTTCTCATAAATCACGTCGCGGAATCCTTCATTAGAATTGTTACGCTTTTTCCCACATATGGTTAGGTTACCTCGAATGCACTGCTATCATTTGGGAACCTGGATAGAAAAATTTAACCAAAAACATGAATAGCGTACAAAAGAAAGCTGTGCGCTTGGTTAAGAACTGCTACGAGGGTACATGTAGTTTTTCACAGCTCTTAGTGGGAAAGGGGTTGGGAGCCGCTAGATACTCGAAAGATAGACGCTAGGCTAAGATTTCGTGAGAAATTCAGAAAAAGTGTGTTTCATTATGACACATAGAATATCATTTTTACGCCACACTAAATCTCTAGGTTCGACAGAAGAGATAAAATAATAGTGATACATTTCCGAACATGTAGGTACAACAATTCGTTCTTTCTACGCACAATAAGTGGCCACAATAAGAACTAAGCTCCACACAAAACTCTCATAGTAATTTTCATCATTTCTCCTCCCAAAACCTTATCCTATACTCCTAATAACCCCGGCAACACACCCATGCGGCGGCTCTCAAGGTTGGTATGTAGATTTACATGTTGATTGTTACCTTTCACTTAGAACAGTGTCATTGTGACGCCAGGGTTTTTCTCTCCACTCTATCTACACTCCCTGACTGATGCTACACACGCTGTCCTCGGAGATGAAAATGACCCATATTGTCGGTCACCTCCCTAAATAATCATCCAATTAATAAGTTTTTACTCCCATGCAAGAGAAACATTGAATTGAATAAGGATCTAGCGAAATATAATCCTGCATCTTTGATAGAGATATGATTTACTCATGTACATGGAGCAATGGTTACTCGAAGACCGGTGGCACAAATGTATTTCTAGACATCATCACCAAATTAGATTGCAGAAACTAACGTTTTCCAAACTTATTTCTAACTAACTACTGGTTCGAATGCATGCTCTATCCTCCAACCGGTAAATAATATTTACATATGCTTCTCTTATGCAGATTAATTACTTATGCATATTAAAAGTGTTATTCTGAGTTTAAAAACTCGCCATTCTCTGTATAATAACCCTTTAATTCAGCCATTAGGCCTCTACGGTGTTAACTGACCATCTGCCATGTTGGTTACTCACGGAACTCAAAATTATTTAACTCCTTTCTATCAGGCAATATAGGTTAAGAGACTATTTCTGAAGCCGTCGGGGTTTTAGCCTGCTGAAGTAAGAAAAAAGTTTGCTCGATCAAAATAAACAGCCATGGCGGTATCTCTGTTTTCCACAGAAGTATCCATTTGCGTTGCATTACCTTCGAGTGCATATTTTCCATCTAGGTTTTCTCTGGGAATTCCAAGCTTTCGGAGACATAAATCAATTCTATTAATATAGAGGTATAATCAGCTGTTTTAAATTACATTGAAAATTTTAGTCAAGTTAATTACCCCAATATCTAGGAGTGAGATTTGTTTATAACATTCGCCGTATGACGTTCCATGAAAATCGTTAGCAATTTTCACTTGCTACCAGTAGCTTAAGAATTGATTCCATACCTCTTGATTAATATTAAAATTTCATACAATAATATATCTGCTAATGAAATTATTGGTATTTCTCAGCAGAACTTCCGTTTTGAGGTTAAATACTCACCATTCCATTTACACAAAAATAAATCTGTCCCGGTGTTTTCATTTAAATTACGTAGCTCTGTTTGTGTGAGGTCACTTTTATTACCACGTTGATTCTGGAATAGTATTTTAGAAATAGAAAATTAATTAATATGCTTACATTTTCATAATTATTTTCAACACAATTCGTAGGCAGTATGATATGGAGTTAGTTCTAATTCGTGAGAGACGCATATTTAAAGGCATTGTCTATCTACATCTAAAAATAAGGCACTTAACACTTTGAGTGCAGCATGACGTGATATCACGCTGATGGTGATGACGTGATTTCACGTCATGGGTGAGTGTTCCAGCTTTCGCTTGGGGGCTTGGCGAAAGTTCCTTAACAAAAGCTAGAGCACTCACGGTACCCTTGACGTGATATCACGTCATCAGCACCAGCGTAAAGACAATCATGACGTGATATGACGTCATGCCGCACTCAAAGGGTTAAAGAACAGTATTCAACATTTGGTCATCAGAATAGGGCTGTCAAAACACCCCAACACCTGTCCTTTTTGGGCTAGTTCTCGAAAAATAATCGTTCCTAAATGCAAAGTCTGTTACATTTCAATTATCCTCGTTTCTCACATTAACTTGATATTCTGGGAGTTGTGGTGCCAAAAAAAGTTCCACCACTAACGTTTCTAACACCAAATGGGCTGATATTTGGAATATATTTTCGAAGCGATGACGGAATCTCTTGCTCTATAGAAACAAGACAATTTCCAACATGCCAAGAAGGGGATGGATGCGCGTCCAGATGAGCGGAATTTTAAATTTGGCAAGCCAGCAGCGCCCCCGAATTCAGCTAGCATCCCCGGCTACTTTACCAGCGAATGTCCCAAGTTTGTCGTGATTTAAATGAGCGGGGAGCATTAGCATAATATCAATAAATATTCCGAGCCAGAGAGAGAGAGAGAGAAGACGTTGGGCTAATTTTACTCGAGCGAGAGAGAGAGAGAGCACAAGCATCCCATTCGCCATTCTCCATTTTCAGCTCATTTATAATCGTCCGTAATTACTCCCGGCTGTCTTGCGGAGAGTGAGAGTCATCGGAATAATTACGACCTCAATCTCTTCCTTACTTCACAATTACAATGATCCGACAAGTACGGCGGGGTCGATGCGTCGATCTCTCGAGGTATAAGCCTCGACTTGCGCTCGCCTCTTCTTTTTTTAAAAAAACCCACGGCATTAACGGAAATTCCTCGCGAGGTCATTTGAATATTTTTCTTCCACCCCGCCTCAGTCCACTCCCTTCTCTTCCTGTGCTCTCATTACGCGGAACACTTGACTTCCCTCTCCTCCTCCTCCTCCCTTGTTTCTCGCGAGATGATCGAAATCGAAAGAACCCAGGACGAGGAGGAAGTACCGAAGGTGTAGACGAGTTTGAAAAATGTGGAGAGATTTAAAAAAAAAAACAAAAGAAAAGAGAAAAAAGTTCGTTATAATTCCGTTGACCGTGCGCGGTGGTGGCTAGTTGAAACGGTGTGTAGGTAAGTATTCATTTCTATTCGTGGCGATCCTTTTAAAGCACGTCTCGAGAGCGTGTGTTTATTTCTATATCAAAAACTTAACCGCCTGTGCACGATGATAATAATCGTCCCGTCTTGTTTTAAATCAAATTTGCCTCGTAGGCAAGATCAATAAATTTCTTCAATCCTTCTTCCTTCCATCTCTTCTCGTCTCTCCTCCTCACCCTTCCCCCCCTTATCTCCAATACTGCTTGGTCTGTTTCTTCTTTTTTGTTAATTTTATTATTATTATAATTTTTATCCTCGCAAAGATTTATTTTTGATGGACTCACTCGCGGATAATTTTTAGCGAAACAGCGCTCTCCTCCTCCTCCTCCTCCTCCTCCCCCTAACTCCCCTCCCTCCCGTCCAAACCCTGCCTTCCCCGTGCACGGTTCGTCATCTCCCCATTCCCGCTGGCAACGACGGAATACATCACTTCATAACTTCCGAATTAATGGCCGCCCATTATCGCGAACCCGGTCCCATCACTCTCCCACTCAAAATCGCTTTTCCACCACCCATTTCTGCCTTCCTCTCATCTCAGCCCGATTCTCCACCTCCACCTCCTACTCCTCCTCCTGTCCTCAGCCTCCTCTTCGTCCGCGTTCGTCTCCCTCTTTCTCTCTCTCTCTCTCTCTCCCTACTCCCATCTCGTCCTCCTCCGCTATCCTCTCCCGTCTCCCATTCCTCTTCCTCGCCCCTCCTCCCCCATGCATAAACATTCATTTCTCCCTTCGCCTCACTCAATACGCATCTTCTCTCGTCTCCCTTCCTCCATCTCCCGCCCTCCCTCTCTCTCTCTCTCTCTATACGGTGACTTTCCATCCCGGTGCGGTCGTCCTACGAAATGTGGTGCAATTTTTCATCTCCTTTTCCCCGGCTGTGATTTCTTTTCCGTTTGGTATGTTCCCGTGGCGGTGGTTATTAGAGGAGGCGGGTTGACAGCTGGTCGGGGTTCCAATTCCTTGGGCCCGGGAGGACGGAGAGCGGGGTTTGAGTTCACCCGACCGATGCCAGGCGGACTGACTCTCTTGAATGCTGCGCGACGAATAAAGATTGTCGTTTTCGTTTCCGAGGATTGGGGCCTCTTATGGACAGCCCACCTATGGAAATATAGCGGATGGTGAATCTGGGTGGGCATTTAGACCTCGTGGTGGGATTTAAAATTATCCTCTAACGCCAATGCACTTAAAGATGCGTGCGAAGTTCATTTTAAGGCAGTATTACACCTTTATCATGATCTGGGTGCATATGCACCTGTGCTAGTGACTACGTAGCACATCATTTGTCAATGCAGTGATGGGAAATTCAGGTTGTACCTTTCAAAGTACCAATTAGTTTCCACCTGAAGATAAATTTAGCGGTGGAATACCACCAAGTTTCGGAAGTACTTGATTTATTTCGCATGTAGGTGCATGGCGTAATTGCGCATGATTACGAGCAGATATTCCATTCAGTAATAAAGAAGCCGATGTCGAAATCCCTGTTGTATATCGTAATTTTTGTTTAAAACTCATAGCAGTACCGTTTTATTTTGTTCTAGAGGGGCGTACAGGTTGAGCGATAAAAAATGAATGGGTAAAAGTCGTTTGCGGTGAAAATGTAGGGCTGTTAGACATTCATACTCATCGTGCCATTACCCTCAGGGGGAGGCATAGTTAAAAAATGTGGAAAAGCTGACTATGCTTTCATAATGTTCTCCATATTGCCCTCTATGGACTTAGCATGGTGGGTGAGGTGGGAAAATTATGTGCGAGATTAGGAGGAGGCACAGAAGGATGCCGAAGACCGTGATAGAGGGGAGAATGTTGGGTTTGTGGGGAAGGGGATAGATTGGGAATAGGTTTTATGGACGAGGAAAAGAAAGGTAGGGAGTATGCTGGGATGAATTTGCTACATTAATATTAATGCAATGCTTCAGACACATCCCCTTATTCCTGTGACTGTTAATGTCCGTTCTTGTAAAAGTATCTTCCACTTCACTCACCCATGGCTTTTGTTTATCTCTTTATCTCCCACCATTCACTGCCATATCATAAATGTACTTTGTGAATCGACTTATCGATTTTCTCACGATAAAATTAGCCCTGGACTGGATACAATCAAACCTTTAATTACTCCCAAAATATCTAGACTACCTCCTTAGCAAATTATTGCCATGGTCTATTGGCGATTTAAACTATGTCATATTTTTCCAAGTAACATTGAGAGCTTAAAGGTTTCAGTGCTTATTTGTGAGCGTCAAATAGGTATTTTCAAATTTTTTGGGCCCTCTGCACCTTCTCATTTCCACTGTGCTCTCAATTGACAGCCGAGGAAATTCCGAGAGAGCACCCATACAGTCCAAGGGAGGAAAAATATGCTGGCCTCTCAAGAGGTTTAAATATCAGAATTGATTGCGCGGTGAAATGTATTAAGTTTATATACAATGTTGTTATATCCTGAAAGTCATAGGAAATATGAAGCTAGCTTTGGAAGTTGTGAGTGGCTCTGAAATTATTCCGCAAAAATTACAGAAAATTATTACTCCTGGTGATGTTTACTGCTCTATAGAGCGTTCCACATACAGTTGATAGTATCGAACTTATGGAGAACTCTGTTGCCAAATTTAGGCACCGTGTTTTGGTATCATGGCAATCATTTCCAACACCGCGCATACTTCAAATAAGTTATGTCTAAGAATAATATCTGTATGTTCATGTACTTTAAGATATGCAGGTAGTATATTTATTGGCACTATTTTAAGTTTTTCTACTACTATTCACAGTTCGCACCTCCCGCCTTTCGGAGATAAACACAAAGAACGAATCTCAAAAAGATACAAGACGTCCACTTAAGTAATTAAATCTGCGCATAAACCGGTTAACTAAAGAAAATATGGGCTCTTGAGAGGCATTTTTTTCTCTTCATGTTTTCATCAGTAGATTCTCTCTCGCTTGCCTAGGCAAAGAATATTTGCATTTAAGCTCTGCCCGGCCAAAACTCGTGAAATCAGCCACGCATTTGTACCAGCTATAGGATGACTTCAACAGAGTATAGTAAGAGAATAATGCAGGCATAAAATCAAGTATATGCTCTCAAAGAACTCGGATCGATGTCGAGACATCCTGGTTTGAGTCGCGGCCAAGGCAAATGAGTTTTTATCGGCGGAATTTCGGCACTCATGTGCACTGATGGGTAACTCCATGGAGGTAACATAGTGATTAGTTTCGGAGTCCTCAAAATTTGATAAAAAAGAGAACACCTTGGAATACCATTGTGCTCCAAGTCTGGCTTTAACCTGGACGTGGACAGTAGAGCCAATCGCACGCTTTGGACTGCTTCTGTGGCATCATATTTTTTCCTGGATTCCTGAACACCTTGTTCTGATTCATCTGCTCAATTAACAATGTCTAAAGTTATCCGATTCATATGCAGATTTAGTCACTTGTTCAGGTGGACGTATTGTCTCTTTTTTAGATTCGTTCTTCGTGTTTATCTAGGAATTACCTCAACTTCTGACATTACGTCACGGACACACATACAAAACATATGCGTCACACAGTATTAAAGAAACTAGGTTTTTAGCGTATAATAGGAAGGCCCTCTTATGAAAAAGTCAAAGAGAGATGCCACTTCGCTCGGGTTAGGCCAAACCTCGAATGCGCCGCGAGCATTTGAGACCCTGGTCATGAAGATTTAGCCCAAAAAATTAATGAAATACAAAGAAAATCAGCACGCTTCGTTAAAAACGGCTAAGAGCGAGCACATAGTGTCTCACATCTTTTTGAGGGATTAAGGTGGTAGCCCTGAGAGATTCGGAGGCTACACGCTAGGCTTAGCTTGCTTGAGAAATTCAGAAATGGTGTGTTTTTATGAGCGACACAGGAAATAGTATCATGACTCCTCACTACAACTCTAGGTCTTACAGAAGCGACAAAATAAGAGAGATACACTGTCGAACAGGGAGATACAAAAACTCGTTCTTTCCGCACACAATCAGCGACCTTAATAAAAACTGAGCTCCACTAAATATACTCCCATAAAACACGTCACCATTTCACCTCCCAAAACCTTAACCGTCATATCTTTACACGGCTGGTGTCCTAACACCCCCTCCCACACGCCCGTATGGCTGCTCGCAGTGTAGTATGTAGATGTAGAGTAAATCCACAACAGCTGACAAAATTCCATTTGGGAAGAAGAATACCTTGATAACTTAATCGGCTACAGCACTCAGCGAGATATCGATGGTTCCTTGTTCAAGTTCAAGTGAATCATGTTACCCAGTGGAACTTACGTTGCAAATATATCTCTCTGGGCATCAATGGCGAGTTAAGTCATGGTTGAACTTAGCCTAGAATGGGGGTTTCACATATGTAAGTTACTGAAGTCCGAATATTAGATGGCATCAGCTGGATCAGCTATATAAGGGTCATACTTTGTTTGATGTTGACTAGACTTGGGTATCTGTTTCTAAATGATTTGTTCGTCACCGCATCCACCATTATTTCGCTGAAACCATTGACGCATCTCGTCTTGTCTCACCGAAACCCTCGAGGCAATGCATGTGACGAAGTGACCGCAGTTTTTCCGTCATTAAAGCATCTTCATGCGTTCTTCATTTTTGTTGGTTGTTATGCTAAATCGCCGGTGTTTAGCATAACATGCACCTTATAAGTCATCGGCGGGACTTGAACGCCTTCCGGTGGACGGAGTTGATATAATTACCTGCCCGACCTAAATGGCGAAAATTATCCCTCTAGTAGCTTGCATCCGCTGGCTGTGATTTTGCCCAGCAATCACCATTAACATTTTCATGCTGCATGTTCATTAATTGGGGCCTAACTTCCTCCGTCGAACAAATTTGGGGGACCGATTTTCATGGTCCTGAGGGTTACTTCGATGAAGGATTATTCAATTTCCTGGACGTCTACCCGGTAGCCAGCTTAGTTAGCTCTAGCATATGATTATCAAAATATACGTATGTAGTATACACATAAGAGTATGTCGGATCTATGCAGGAAATATCTGCACACCATTAGCTTACATTTTATGCACAACGTCCCTACTTCGGTCCCTGTTTAAGTCTTTTTAAAATTATCCCACATTTTTGAACATCAGGATGATGATTACCCATAAGTTTCAATTATGTAATAGGTATAGACAATGAGATATAGAAAAGAGTCGTTAGAGCGCGTAAGAATCAACCTACTCCTATATACAAGATACTATAAAGTTGAGTATAAAATATAATATACTTAACCTACTCCATTTCCCAAACACGGCTGTGTCTCGTACTGAATATAACCTGGAGTTATCTGTCCAAAGGGTGCCATGGTTTTCTTTGAGCCCTAAAAGTTTTCTCGCAGAGAGTTAGCCGTCATATTCTGATGCCATTAGTACCCAAAGTTGACCACTCAGTGGTAAATTTGGAGTGCTTACCTCCTGTATGCCGGCCCGCCCGTGTAGGACGTAACTTTTGAATGAATTGGTAAATATGTCTGACCTTAAAAATAGTTAAAACAAGAATGACTTTTTTGAAATAAATGGTTGTTCAGTTTTCATTCACTCTCGTAGGGTGCAATACCTAAGTATGTGTACATCAATATACATGCTGAGTCATTATTCGAGGACCACGTCATATAGACCATAGACTTGGGCATAAGAAGCATAAAATATTTCCAAATCAATGCAAACTGTTCCGCATATGAGTGCAAAGTTTTACTCCACAAGATTGAATTCCAACATAAATCATTCCACTTTACCGGCATTCGAATCCGGATCTTCCAATTACTGGTCAGGTGTTACGGAGTATCAGTACAATCCCTGTCAAAGGTTGATTTGAGCGGCGGTTTTTGCCAAATACATGTTCTTATCTAAAAATCCACATTCTTGCATAGGAGATGTGTTCGTGCGTCAAAATTCACTATTGTGGAGGATTAGCCAGACACGGTCGCTTTAGGAAAAATATATTGTGGCAATGTCCAAATCACTGTGAAGTGGACTAATGGAATGGAGAGCAGTCATTCGTACGGGTGCAAAGAAGTGCACCTTTAGGATGAAATCGGCCGAGAAAAAAAATTGGGTCCTTGAAAAAATATTCACTCAAGTAATCATCATTATCACGATTGAATAATTTCACCGGAGGATTCAATACCTTTCTTGCAAGCATAAAAAACTACCAACCTTAGTGCAATCAAGAAATGAATGCATATGAATCAATCATTACAACCCGAAAGAATAATAGTATGCAACATAAATTTTTGTAGAATGTTATAACCGGCCAAATATAAGCCAACTTTTACACTTTAAAAGAGATGCATGCTAGATGAACCAATTACAATACAAATTAACCATGAAAAAATCGTTTAGGTAGCATCGTGAGTAGTGCACAGCAAAATATAACACGATAGTGGACCGAAAAACTAGTATGATAACTAGGAGAATCCCATTTGATCAATTCGATTTTCTCGCGGAAGAACAGCTTAGAAATCAGGTATGGACTTGCTTTCTGTAGTTACAGTGCTTTAGGTGATGTGTTTTTAGCATGCTTGTAGCCGAAACTAAAAGATTTACTTTTGTAAAGCAATCCCGTAGATCTCCTGGAACATGCCCTAAATCAGGTGCTTCGATGCATGGACGTAATTAAACGTTGGGTAACGATTAACGTGCAGCATGATACGTGGCCTTAGAATTTGTTTAATAATCTACATCTGCATACTACCCTGCGAGCTGCCGCATGGCCGCGTGGCAGGGGGTGTTAAGTCAAGTCAAAATATGTTTATTTCCACACCTAACAAAGACAAAAATAAAAAAAACAACGGTGTGGACCCCGCTTTAGGCTGTCGCCTCTTCAGGGTATTCACTGGAATAATTTACACTGGTACGGGAGAATATTGGCCCGGCATTCGCCCCAGGATGGTGGAAAACCCGTAAAACCACCGTCAGGCCACCAAACTTTACAAAACAAACAAGGACAAAACAGACAACAAAATAAAAACCTTTTAACTTTCAACCACTAACAAGGATAAACTGGAAACCAGTCGTGTAAATATGAAAGGTTTTCGGAGGTGAAATAGTGACGTGTATTATGGGAGTGTATTTAGTGGAGTTCAGTTTTTATGGTTTTATCTGTTCGTAAATGTACCTCTAGTATTTTATCGCTTCTGTCAGGCCTAGAGATGTAGTGAGGCGTCATGATTATATTCTCAGTGTCACTCTGAAACACACCAGTTCTGAATTTCTCAGGCATGCTAAGCCTAGGGGGTAGCCTCCAAGTCTCTTGGGTCACCCAACTTAATCCCTCTAACATTTGTGAGGCACTATATGTTCGCTCGCAGTAGTTTTAATAATAAGTGTTATGCAGACTTTTATTACTCCAAAAAAATTAAAAAAAGTTTTGTGTTCCTAAAAACATACTTGTACAAGCTTTGAATTGCATACTTGAAAGATATGAATAATTTAGCCTTTACGGCGGACTTGAAGATACCCGACAACTGAGTTGACTTACAATCGTAGGATAGATAACAAGCATTCCCAAGCAGAAAAAAGCATAATGGAGAGTAATAAACAGGTCCAAACAATAAATACTTTTCAAATAATTTTTCAATATAATATTTCCCAATTTTGCTTAAAAAGCATCAATTCTTTGATCGTATCGGAAAATACCACTCCATCATTGATTTTTCTTAGTAAATACTGTAGTTTTATTCACCATATACAGAAGGGCTGCTAAGTACAATATATTTTGGTTTAAGACTGAGACATTTTGCTACTTGCGTATTTCAATTTATAATTGATGATCAAGGGTTGATATGCACTGAAATTCATCGATTAGTAAAATCTTATTGCTGGTAAAATTATTGTCAGTAAACCATACGCTGAAGAAGGATTGGTGGACCATTGTGTGAACTTGCCGAGATGTTAAGGGCCTTCGTGGATTCCCTAGTCGAAATTCGCTGACGTATATGAAGGCTCCGTTGCATTTATGGCGAATAACCATTGTAAATTCTCGGGCTTCCCACTCGAATCAGGGTTTCGGGTGCTGACGTTTCAAAGACCTCCTCAGCTAACGGCTTAAGGGTGAAAACCTTGAAGATTATTGCGGAATTAATCTTCGAAACGTGGCTCCGTGAATTCCTGACCAAAGCGGAAAACCCGTGAGGGATTCACTCATGAGCTTCCGTACATTTCCTCGGTATATCTAAAGGGAATCCAAGTTTAAAACTTATTCATAATTTATTAGGGTCACATGCTCTGGAGATACGAGCGAATTTGCCGAAAATTCACCGCGAATCCCAGTCTATGAGATGATTTTACCTTCATGGCGGATTCCGCGTATGCATATGTTAATTCTTGATATACCTATTCGTTTCATTGGATACCGATTCCACATTTTTTCTCAAAATCGTAGGACGCTCCAGAAGAAAAGCTATCCGTCTAACCCGTGTGATTTTCTAGGCATCCATTCGAACGCGAAATTACACAGTGAAGGCCGCTTTACAAGCAGCATTTCATTGCATAATTGGATGTATGCACGGATTTGAATCTAAAATTGCGTCATGCAAAGCGATGAATTACTTAAATGCATAAAATGAGGGAATATTAGCCCCGGCCCTAATTCCGATCTAGCATTCTCGTATTGTAAAAATAGATGCTGCTTAAAAATAACTCGTTAAATTCCACGCGTGTAACGGCCTTAACATGTAATCTCAGACACGAGGTCTCACAGACCGCTTAGGTTTCTAACATAACATTTTCCACCTTTGCCTCACATGTAATTATATCAAAAATTGGCATATTCATATAAAATAGTACTTCAAGGAATCCGTAAACTGTAATCATATTTACTGCCCCTGATTTTCGAGTAAAAAGGTTTTAAAGTTTTTCCGCAGACTATCTGACCGCATGTCTGTGCGTGCGTATTATTTATCCCATTCCATAAACGTACAATATTATTTAATGTTTCCGTTTAAATCCATTAAACTGGATCTTTGTATTTGTTTAAAAGTCAAGATATTATGTTTTCTGGAATCACTATATCTCTTTCAAATTCATACTTATGTAATCCACATTCGGTAAGCTACAAAACATTTTGAAAAAAACACGAAAAATACTATTTAACGCCATATTTCATAAGCATTATGGTAAAGTTGCAAAAGCGAACTTAAACACGTCGTGCGGTGCAACATGTTTAACAGTTTAAACAGTTGACAATGTAAACGTTATAAAGAAATGTATCCGTGGCTACGGTTTAAAAGCCGGTTAACGATTAATGTCAACGTGAACTTTAAGTCCAATGTATAGTTCATCTGACTCTGAATGTACGCCTCTGTCTCGCATAAAGGCAATTTTACTCCCGAAAAGTGCATCTACGGAAGTTACCGAGGGTAGCCAAGTTTCGATGCCGATCGATAATTGCAGTAAAACGTTCACACAATAATTCCGGTTTCTGAAAAAAAATACTGGATTTGAACTATGACCGCAGTAATTAGTGACATTTCCAAATTTCCGTAATCAAAGATCTTTTACTCTACACACCTCGAGGCTTACTAGCTCTCATCAAACATCCGCGCATGACCCTCCTTAGATAAAACTAAATATATATCCATCCATGTACATTCTAATATATATCCATCCATTTTCGGACATATCAGGCTCCCACCAAAAAGACTCACCAAAAAGGTAATCACATATTTACAAGGTGTCAAATCAACAATGCCATGGTTGTCACTAGTCAGAAGTGATCTAGAAAAATCAAAAATAGACCCTAGAGAAATTGAAAACAGAATTACCTACAGAAATAAGATACATGAGAAGAACGTAATGCCAGAGAACGAAGTCCCAAAGAAACCAGGGACAAAATGGACGGAAGAGAGAAAGAGAATCCACGGAGAAAGAATGAGAGAAGTGTGGAAGATAAGAAAGAAACTAAGAAATAAGAAATGAGTCATAATGCTTTGCGTGATCCAACAGGGTCCATACGCAACTGATAATAATAATAATATTGTATTGAGCGAATTTAAAGTGATATCACTTGGTTTTAATTCAAGGATAGACCAGTCAAAAGTCATTCTCTTTAGAAATTAATACAGCCGGGAAAAGATACGTAATAACAGACGCGTGGAGCGCGGAACTCAATGGACCGCAAGCTTTGACAGTTGGAAAAATAGACCAGAAAAGGTTGGAAACAATTGAAATCAGGATGTGGAGGACGCAGTAGAATTAATAAACATATAAAATCAGGAATGAGGAAGTATACAGAGGAGTGAATGAAGAAATGACTTTACGAAACGCTGCACGAAAAAGAAGAACCATATGGATTACAATTGGGCAAACCCTGAGGAGAATGAAGAAATGACTTTACGGAACGCTGCACGTAAAAGAAGAACCATATGGATTGCAATTGGGCAAACCCTGAGGCGTATTAGAATTGAGAAGAGTGTAATTATAGGACAAATAGAGAGAAAAGTCGCAAGAGGAAGGAGAATGTATAATCAACTGGACCAAGAGGAGAGGAGAGTACGTAAAAAGAACTGGCAGGGACAAGCTATGTATCGGGGAGCATGGAAAGCTGCAGTTGACCCATCTCAGGACATTGAGCGACTGTCGACTGAATAAAATCAATATTAATATATTTACACTCATTCCTCGGAAAATTGATTCGTCCCTCGGCTGTAACACAACCACAGAATCCGAATACAACTTGCAGGCAATACATAACCACGTTTATTTTCCAAAACTTTGGTACTGTGGTCGAGAATGCAACGATCAATGTCACAGCTCACCCCTAGTATGTGGAAAACATGCAGAGAATGTTTATCCTCCCTTCACTTAAACCTCCTTTACCAGAAGTTTGTCCCAATAATACTATGGTGCCGATTTATGGACCAGATGAAGAGTGGTAGGACGGATACCAAGTTGAAAAAAGAAATGTTATTAGGCAGAGGTCTGCGCCTGTAAAAATCAAAAGGATGTCTCTCTCCTTCTTCCTTTGAAGCCTACTCACTCCTCTGGATTGCCCTAATAATAACACAGGGTTGCTTTCATTGATAGGTTAATGACAGGTTGGACGTATCCTGAATTGAAGAAAAAATTATGTAGGGCATTGGGAATCTGTGCCGGTAAAAATTTACAGCATTTATATCTCATTCCATTTATGTAAACCTACCTTAACCAATAGATTATTTAGCATTTGATGACGATAATGATGAAAAGTGATCAAATCTGTTAATATAACTTAGATCCAGGACTCCTCATTATGAATCCTACCATCCTTTGTCACCGGAGACAGTCCCTTATCCTACGCCGAGGCAAGTTTCCTTCTCGTTACAAGTAAATCTCATCATAATACTTGAATAAGCATTTACTTTACTGATAAATAAAAAAATAGAGCGAATTACAAAGGTATAATATTTGTTACGATTTACGAGCGAAATCACGGTCGTAGTAAATATTGCACTCATGGAATTACCACAATTTTGTGATATATCAGCGATGTTTCAGTGACATAAAATATCCCCGGAGTCTTCAGGATTTGCATGTACTTACTTACCGCTAACCTTTCTCATATGTCCAACCATCACGTACCTAGAGGCCTAGGTTTGCACTTTGTCTATTTAATTTATACGTACATACTACTTATAGTCATTCACCTATCTCGGAAGTACCATCACGTGGGATGGAAGAAGTCCAATGGACGTTAAGGGGAGAGCTGCCCAAGCTAAGAAAGCATTCATGGAAAAAAGACTACTGCTGCTCTCAAAGAAGATAGGACTACCAACCAGGAAACAGTATGAGAAAACATTCGTGTGGAGCGTAGCACTTTATGGATTGGAAACATGGACCATTGGAAAAGCTGACAAGAACAGACTAGAAGCCTTCGAAACCTGGTGCTGTAGAAGGATTCTGAAAATAAAATGGACGGATAAAATAAGAAATGATGAAGTGTACAGAAGAGTAAAAGAGGAAAGGACCATATGGAACACAATAGAGGAAAGAAGAACCAGATGGATTGGACACACTCTGAGACACAATGGATTTATGAAGAACATAATTGAAGGAAAAATAGAGGGGAAAGTCCCCAGAAGAAGACCCAAGAATAAGCTCATGGACCAAATAAAGAAGAAAGTACATAGGGAAAGATACTAGGAGGTAAAGAAACTAGTATTAGATAGGAAAGGGTGGAGGGCTGCAGTCAACCAATCTTAGGATTGAACAATCCATGAATATTAATTACGACCTAGGTTTCGCTCATCACAACGTCATCAGGAGACCTGTAACAAGCGAAACCTAGTTCGTCATAAGTATGGTACTCATGGAATTTACACTTTTTTTGATTAATCAGTGATGTTCCGGCATTATAAATTATCCCCCGAATCTTTAGAATTAGTAAGCATTTCCTTAACGCTATCCTCTATCCTGTCCATCAAACATGTACCAATCGGTCAAAGTTTCAACTTTTACTATTTGATTTACATGTCGATAGTCCTTATAATAATAATAATATAATAGAGGCTAGTGATTAACTCTTTGCGTGCTGGGATTTAAATTGAAGGCCCTCTCAGAAAAACTAAGGATTTTAGACTTATTCCTGTAATGTGAAAGAAGACACTCTTAAATCTAAGCTAATGAACTTTGATTTACTATTAAAATTTATTTTGGCAACTTTGCGGTCACATGTATGTCTACCAGAAAGACTGCAGCCGTACCATTACGTCCAGTTGCCGTTCAATAATGATATTCCAGGGACGTCCAAGTACGTCCATCGACCTTCTCAGAAAAAAAGGAGGGCGTACTATTACGTCCATAGCACTCTAAGTGTTATACTAAGCAACTGCTTTGAGGAGGCGTGCGCGGGTCGAGTCGGCGCGCCGAGGAGGTTTAGGGCAAAGAGAGTTCCTGCCGGTGATGTGTGCGAAGAGGAATGGGAGATGGTCGGTGCCCGTGGACCGATCGTCAACCGCGCTGCTCGCTGCTCTCCTCCCAGTTCGATCCACCAACAACCGACCGACTGCCGTCCTAAATCATTGGTTGAGTGAAAGGGGGACGCAAGGGGGGCGAGGATGGGTGGGGAGGAGAGGAAAAAGAAGGCGAGGAGATGGGTGAGGGAGGAAGGAGGAGGAGGAGAAAGAGAGAGAAAGACAAGGGAGAGGAGGAGGAGGAGGAAGGGAAGAGAAGAAGAGAGATTTTTCGAGAGACACGTAGAGGGGTGGAGGGTGGGCAGTTGTGCGGAGGGAGGTAGGGAAAAGGGGGGAAAATGTATGCAAAGACGGGGAGCGAGCGTGAGATGGGGGTGGGTGGGTGGGACGGGGGGAGGGTAGGGTAGAGGAGGGAGGAGAAAGGGGGGGAGGGAGAAAAGATGTGGATGGATGGGCGATGAATACGAATACAAATTTGGTCGGGAGTTCGGTGAGTTCGCTGGCAGAGGGGTGGGGAGTGGGGGGAGAGGGGAGGCAAGGAACTGGACTGGAGGAGGGAGGGGGTGGGTGGAGGAGGGAAAACAAGGATGAGGAGGAAGAGGAGGAGGTAGGCGGAGGGAGAGCGGTTTTGCATTCGCCGGGGTACTTGGAGAGAGGATATGTATACAGAGTGGGAGACGGTGTAGGACGAAACTAGGAATGTATCTTATCCACCATCAGGAGAGACTGATATCACTAAAAGAATAAAGCATATATTAAACTCGGATAATCTTGTCCGGGACAAATCTTGCATTATTTAAACGATATTAACTTAATTCAGGACCAAAGGTATACAAAATATTACAAGATATTTGTCACCAACATTGGTCGTTCAAACCTAAGATTGGGTGACTTCAGCCCTCCAGCCATCCCCATCTAATGCTAATTGTCTCACTTCCTAGTAGCTTTTCTTATGTACTTTCTTCTATTTTTGGTTCATGAACTCATTCCTGGGTCTTCCTGTGGAGAATTTTCCGTCTATTTCACGACTTTGTGTTAATTCATGATTCATGTGTGTACCACATTAAAGATAATTTGGTATAGGCTCTTTAAGAGAGAAAGTATGGGCGATATTGTATGAAAACATGGAAAAATAAATTGCACATGAATTTGTTTGTTAAATTTGCGAGCTAAAAAATACGGGGATTCCTATACGTGTGCATGAGGGATATGCGCCACAATGCATATGCAATATGCACTTGATGGTAGCCTAAACACAGGTTCTTCTTCAAGGCTCCCTGAAGTTAGTCTCTAATTGATAACTATTCAGTGAAAATTAGTCATATTGGAGTAATGAACATCGTATTTCCACCCCTCTGTCCAGTAAGCACTCAAAAAGATCGACGTGGTTTAGAGCCGAAGTGTATAGGAAAGGGGACGGGAGCTGCGTTCAGGGGGAGCAGGATTGGGGCGGGAGGGGGCTGACCGAAATTTGGATGTTGTCCGCTGCGGTGAACGACCTTTCTCCCGCTCATCAACTTGCCGCCCTGTGTTTCTTCCTTCCCCTGCAGTCCACGGTGGGAAATATTTTTTTACAGAAAATCACTGACGTTTGTCTTGTCTGTCACGATGACTCTCGTTCTATATCAACCAATAAAATGGAATAGTGCTACCATATGGTAACAATCCGTAACCGAACTTTTTGAACATAGAGTTGATATTTTTCTCAACTCTATACAAATGTAATTCCAAATACAAATAAGCTTACACAAGAAACTTTATGAGCGGACAAAAAAGGAAAAACATGTCTTATTAGTATGAAAACTTAGTATTCTGGAGCTCAAAGCGAACACTCATTGTACACACTCATTGTTTAAACTAGCACACGGACATTTACGCAGCACCGTTTTTACTATAATCTAACATATTTTGAATGAAGACAAAATTGAATGAAAGTGAAAACAAAACCTGAATGGAAAAAAGACGAATATTGAAATAACTTCATGTGTAACGGAATATTAGTAGCATTAAAATATATTTATCAAAATACAGGCAATAAAAACAAATTTATCCTACATTAACATGTAGCATTCATCCTATGCATGTATTTAGGAGAGAATTTTATGATTATGTATGTACCTAAATTGATGCGTTAAAGAATGAAATGACAGTTTTTATCCACTACATAAAAAGTAACACAAGTAAAGACATTTTCTGGGACTAAATCATCATGGCTGGCTTTGAACTGAGAGGGAACAAACAGAAGCGAATGGAGTACTTTAATTATTCGAGTAGCACATTGAATCGAAATAAAGCATAGCACAATGCACAAAAGGAGTACGCTAGTGGAAGACGCTTTCAGTAAGGGTAGGGAGCTGAGGAAGGGAAGTACCTTGAGTGTTGCAGGGCGCAGAAACGTGGCCTCAAATAAAAGTGGACGAGAAAATACTGTAGGAAGAGACTATTGAGAAATGGAAATGGAAGAGGATGGGTTGAGTACGTTGCATGGAAAAGAAGGCAAAAAAGGAAGTTCTTGGCATGGTGGGTTAGGATAGGAGACTTCTGGAGGAGAATAGGAGAATGGAAAGTCGCGGTTGGAAGAGGATATGAGGGGTTAACGACTGACAAAAAGTCATGGGGACAAAAAGTCAAAAGTTAGGGGAGGATACTGGGTAAATGGAGAGGAATAGAAGATGCTGCAAGAACGGAATGATTGAGCGTATAGGAAGAGTCAGGATGTAACAATAACAATAATAATAATTTGTCTTTTTTATTACGAGCGAATTTAGGACTTTACAGTTTTCTCTTACAATTAACTCGAATATGACGAACACAAATATCCATGTCCTGGGCATTGAATAATATACCCAGGCGGGAATCGAACCCACGACCATCGGTTTAGCAGGCGAGGACTTTACCCCACCGCCACCGGGGGAGATGTATGCTGAAATGAAGAAAGTCATTTGCCATGAGAGGGTAATACGCCTGCCAAAATCCAGAAGATTCCATCTCACTATCATGTGAAACCTATTCTAACCGACATATTTCCTAAACAATCAGTAACAAATGTGCGTTTTCATGAAGTTACAGAACTAGTGTTTTCTCGCCTTCAATCACATTATAGTTCACCGTAAAAGGCGAAAGGGGTAACTTGGAGGCAACTTTCGATCTCCATGATTTTAAAGAAACATGTGGTGATGAATTACCACAAAATTTAAACTCTACAGTTCGCTAATGGTTTCAAAAATATGGTCAATTCTCACGGGGAGAATGAGAATGACACTGCGAGATGGAACCAAGTATGTATGAAAATACTGTGGAAATTTACCACCTTGCTTTTTTAACAGTCACGGAGAGAGTTGTACTATATTGTTTGGACGGTATCTTAAGAATGCAATCAATCGGAAATAGCTGTATTCCTAGTTGATGCTCTGGGCCTATATGATATTGAGGAGGATTTGTCATAAAAAATTCAAGTACCATCTTATACATATTACGGCCACTTATAATAAAGAGTTTTCTTTGATTGGTGAGGTCTATCAAACTGTGAATCCACACTATTTTACTCGAAAATCGATCTGGAAAATAAATGGTGTGAAAGGCAAGAGTGGATGAAGGAATCGGAAAAAAAAGCTTTTCTCCGTCATATGTATGATCCATTTTTGCGAAAAAACTATAAATGATACGAGCTGATTCTCCCAAGGAATAGAATGGTGATAAACTAAAGGGGCCTTTCCGAAATAGTTAATAGTTAGGAATAAATAGCAAAATAATCCACATGAACTGACATGTAAAACCGTTAGTTCAACAGGAGAGGGGGATCGGGTTGGTGGGGTGGCTAGAGTACTAGCTAATCATATGAGCGGCCAGGATTCAAATCCCTTAAGAGGAAAATTTTTTTCATAAGAAACCTGATCCCTGCTTGCGTATCTTGTGGAGGGCACTTCAAGTACAGTACTCCGTCTGTCGGATGAGACGTTAAGCCGTAGTCACCTTGGCGCCTTTCGTTAAGAGCAGGCTATTGCCGACGCCGGGTTTTTATCCACCTTCCTCCTTTACCTGTCCCCTGTGGCGCAAATGACCTTAGCTGTCGGTCGCCTCTCCTAATAACCATCCAACCTCAACAGAAGAGAAGACGCTGTCGGCTCATTTGGCTGGAAATGAGTATTCATTAAGAAATATTATCGTTGACGCATATTACAACCCCTATTTTATATTTCTAAAATCGACGGCATTTCTTTAGTGAGATGAATATTTTTAAACAATAAAAAAGGAAAGGTTGAAATTCAGTACTGGATTTGACTCACAAAGACGCGGTGGATTGACCGTAAGGTAGTCAGTGTCCGATGTAATTTCACATTAAGCTCAAAAAATTTTGGTACATTCTAAAGAAAAACATTTCCCATTATTTGAATAATACTAAATTATTCATTGATTCGACACTGCCTCTTGATGTATTTTCCAATAAATATATGCCATTTTCAATTAAACGCTTCTAGGAGACTGAATTTAAAAAATAACCACATTTAGTAGCATAGATATTGTAAGTTATGTAATGACTTGTAGTTCGTATAATTTCTCCACTATTTTCCAAAGTAAATGTACTAGTCATCATAATACTTTATATTAAAATCGAAGGAGACTCCTTTGCTTGAGAAGTTATTTTTAGCGTGCGACAAAAAGCTAATGTGTTTTCTAAAGACTTGGATGTATGTATAGATTCACTATGTTCACCAATCGATCTCAGACCGACATGATCGGATCAGCTCGGTATGGCAAACACTACGGGCTTGTGGGATCGATCTGAGAATCGGATCGACTCGGCCCGCTTGTTCAACCAGTCTGAAATTTCAGGTCGATCTGGACCAGCGGGTCTGTGGCGCTTCTCGTTCTTATTTTGGTTGTCATTGGAAAACAAAATATAATCGTTAATACTCAAGGCATGTGTTGTTACCAGTTGCAACGAAGTGCAGTAATGGCGAGTGATGATGATATCGTAGCACATCGCAATTCTACCTCCAATCGAGCAATTTTGTTCACTCGGAATGCGACTGAAAATTTCCAACTCTGAATTGTTTACACACCGGATCAACCGTGCTTCAAGTAATAGATTCGATTGTTCAATATCAATATTTTCAGTCCGAATTGGTAAACCAGGCGATCAGAGTCGGCTCGCTTGGAATTCACAGATGGGTATGATATCAGATCGATCTGAGATCAACTGGTAAACGTAGTGATTGGAATTGCTAAGACATTCGGTGGTATATGAAGTCTCTCGAGCTGTTAATTTTACTATGTCCACATCAGGCTTCTTACAACTTCTTAAGCATGAAATTACAACTCGACTATTTATTTCTACCACCACTAAGGAAAATGTCGCTTAAACTATCACAAGTATTGTAGCTACTACTCTTTATTCAAATTAGTGACCTTGACGGAGTCAAAATTCCCGGGTCCGAAATGAAAGCCTTCTTTCATCATGTTCCATTTTCATTCATCTCCTCTGATTCGCGGGCTAGAGGAGATGCTACGTTTCACCAATGACTGCAAGGGAGTTCAAGACGGTAGCTAGAGTCTTTCCAATCTCGGCCCTCAGCCCAACTCCAAATAGAATATTAGCATGACACAATAGCATACAGGCATCTATGCATGCTACCAAACAAAAGGACACATAAAGATAAAAAAGCATTATTTTCCGATGCGGCATCACGTGCAAGATCGTTAAGAACGAGGATTTTTGGGGAAAAGCGATCCATCCCGTTTTTTTCAGAAACAAAGGGAAAGCTAGAGGTTCTATGAAAAGACTTTAAATGATGAATGACAGAGAATAGAAAAACCTGCCGAATGAGACGCCACATGATTGATTTTTATCATTTGCCGTTCCGAAGAGCGCAAAACCCCAACAAAAAACTTTATCATGATATATGATCAATTCTGCGATTCAGTATTAATGTATTTGAAACTTAGTGAGGTTGAAAGTCTTAAAATTTCAAACAAAATGCTACCAATCTTGGGTATGTAAGTGCGATAATAGTTGAAATATTGCCATTTGTTCATAAACCAGAGTTTTTCTACCGAACTGCTGAAGCGTCCAGGAAAACCGAGAAAATTCGCCATAAAACCCCACTAAATAGTTGTTTATAACGATCCTTCAAACGATAACAAACTCGAAAATATTACATTTTTATCTCTATGTGCCTTTTAATGTATTTTGGGGCGATATTATAAATGGAGTTACTAGCAACAGATTAGAGTGTAACTTTGCGTGCGTGTTCTTCTGAGTTTGCCGGCCCCAGTGGCGGCGGGGTTAAGTCCTCGCCAGCTAAACTGAGGGTCTCGGGTTTGAGTCCCGCCTGAGTAGGTTTTTCACCATCCCGGGCATGGATGTATGTCAAGTTCTGTTGGTTCGGTCCCTGAAAAACCTAATGACAGGCTTAGCAGCCTATCGGGATTCCAGGGATATACGGGCCAACAGAATCGTCCGTCAAACAATAAAATTAAATGTTTAATTAAAGCGAAAAAAATGCGTATTACTTACTTGGTTTACTGACAATGTGATGCTACTATAACACGTAGCCATTAGGGACATGGCATATATTTCTAAATAATTCAATGAAATATGAACAGATTTTCTCCTAAACGCAAAAACATACATTTCGAATCATTAATACGGTCCCTCTCAAATATTTAGGTATCATGTCGAATATAAAACACATTCACGCACGGTTTTCGCTTGCATTTCGATTTCCACTCCGTAAAACCTACTCATAACAATGCTTTAATTGACATGGTAATTCTAATGTATAATTATTGCATCATTTATATGACAACATTTGTGTTTATTTCCAACATGTAAGCAGATGCATATAAGTTAAGTATGTTCTAAGAATCTCTTTTCCATTATATTATTTGAAAAGTTGTTTACATTTGCACTCAAAGACTCATGATTCGCTTTCCAACCACTTTAAATGGAAGTATGAATGGGTACCTGGACGCAATTGCGTCAAAATCAATGCATTTTATATGCCTAAAGACTGTTCTATTACCACTTTTTGCGATGCCACCGGCCCGGCCCGTCTTGGTACTCTCCTTAAGGTAGTTTGAGAGAAATATCATTTTACCGAGAAATCAATAAATTTGGTCTCATTTTAAAGAAAAATACATCACCCTTCCGTTAACATCAAAAGTTCAACCCCTTACCTCATTACTTTCCGAGATATTTGCCTCGGCACTCTCCTTAAGGTAGTTTGAGCGAAATGTCATTTTACCGAGAAATCAATAAATTAGGTCTCATTTTAAAGAAAAATATATCACCCTTCCGTTAACATCAAAAGTTCAACCCTTACGACATTACTTTCCGAGATATTTGCCAGAAAATACCATCCCTTTTATGTGGGAAATGATACGTGTATGCACTCCAGAGAGACCATATTTAACAAATGAGGAATTTCTAATACCTAGATCTCGTCAAAAAATCAAGTGTATAGTTTGTATGTTTTCTGAACAGGTTTAGAAAATTAATCATATTATCACCGAAGTAAATTCTTCGGGATCACACTAAACCTTACGTTTTGATGGAGTTTGAAAAGTACCGCGTGAAAAAAATGAGTCAAGTTAAGACTTATTTAGATATTTTCACTTGATTACTCAAAATTTCTGTCGTGTAAAACTTTTTTATGGCAACATTAATAATGCAATATTTAATTCAAATATGTCTCACAGTAGGCGAAACTAAATCGAATATATCGAACATGGTCTCTATTATGATTAGGGAACTATCTCGCATGCACTACCTCAGGCCATAGTCTTTCGCGCACATGCGGGCCGCGGCTCCGGAATCCGCAACTTCTTTCCCCGCGCTCAACACCACCTTTTTTTTATAAAAAAGAGAGCCCCGATCTGATGCCGGTGATGTGTCCCGGGCCCTCGCTCTTTTTCGTGACAGGGCGAGGACGGGTTAAGGACGACGGACGAGTGGTGGCGGGAAGGAGGTGAGGCAGGTGCAAGGCTTTGTGCCACGTGTTTGGAACCGATATGCAGATTAAAGGAGGTGTATCGCCCGGTGGTTATTGCCCCTCCCACCGCGCATTACATCCGCTACCCCGAGAGGTCCCCACCTCCACTTACTCTTCCCTTCCTCCATTCTCGCCCTTTACCATAATCTTCCCTCCCCCTCTCTCTTTGGTCTGTGATGGAATGTTAGTTGTATGTGTAAATCGTATCCAGCGTCTCCAAAATGCCTGCGCTCGATTTGTCCTGGACCTGCCTCGTGACTGCCACATTTCTGCACACCTTGCTTCCTTGAATTGGATGAAAATCAACCCCAGACGTGATTATCAGGCTGTATTACTCTTAAAAAAGATAATGCATACTAAGACACCTACCTATCTGTACAATAAGCTTTCTTTTGTTCACACCATTCACAGTCGCCCTCTCAGGAATCCAGATATGCTAAGAGTCCCTCAACACCGAACTGATAAAGAAAGAGGTGCTTTCTGGATATTCTCGGTCATCTTGTGGAACAGTTTACCATCCACAGTCACTAACTGCATCTCTGTTAAAACCTTTCAACTCCAAGCTCGAAAATATTTTATGTCTCTCGAATCCTGCTGATTATGTTATTAGACTGTTTTTTGATTTTTTTGTTTTCATTTATGGTGCAATTAATTAATTTTCTAATTTTTGACTAATTTTTCTTATATGCGACAGGAACTGAACTTACTTTACTTTTTACATCTTTCAATGTTTGTATTGTACTCTCGTAGGACTGGGAGTCCTTTTGTACATTGATTAAATAAATATCTAAAATATCTATCTATCTCTCTTTTAGGCCGTTTCACACGAGACAGTTTATAAAACAACCTAATGTATACATGAATACGCATTGAGAAATGTGTCGTGCCAAACGGTAAATTGCTAGATTGCAAGCAAAAATGCATAAGCGAGAGATGGGAAATCGGATCCCGCCCCCAAAACCCGAGCCTGCGTTTTCGCGATGTGAAAATTGATGCTATCTAAAATTCTGCAATAGAGTTCCTCATGCAAATTGGCCTGTAAGGACCAGGTAGGTATGGTGGCCAGAGCATATTTTTTTTCGAAGACCGGGTACACATTCATCATCATTGGTAGTTCAATCCTAAGATTGGTTGATTGCAGCTCTCTACCCTTCCCTATCCAATGCTAGTTGCCTTACCTCCTGGTGTCTCTTCCTATGTACTTTCCGGGTTTAGATTATATACACGCAAATGTCACTGTTGGAGAAACTAGGGTTTATCAAGCGAATAGTTAATGCTATCGAAAAGTCGACGAGAGATATGCAACATTTCTCTGGTTTGCTCACATCTCTCCCGCGAGCATTGGAGGCTCGGTATTGAAACTTGAATTCAGTAAAATAATAAGTACGAAGAAAGGCTGCAGGCTTTATAAGAAATCGCAACGTGGGAACACAAAGTGTGAATCTGTTTATGTAAAGACTATGTAGGGATCCGTAAAGAGACTGGTTGGATACGTGAAAGGCTTGAAACGTTTTTATCAGTTTTCATTACTACACGGAGGGAGTTAAGCCGACGTCAAACAAAATCTTAAGATCTGATTGAATCGTCAAAACTAGAAATATATCCGAAGAGTCCAACTATCAGAAGCAGAATTTCTCTTTTCCAAGCAAAATAAGCGTTGGTAACAAAATCAGCGCGTCACCAAGGGTACGCCGTTAGCGTAAGTCCCCTCTGTACTCTCCTCGTTCTTTTTTCTCATTTCCTCCCCTATCATCTACATAATACCCTTCGAGCCACCGTAGCGGGTGTGGCAGGGGGTGTTAGGTCACTAGCCATGTAAAGATGTAAATTTTTGGGAAATTAAATGGTGGCATGTATTATAGTAATGTATTTAGTGGAACTCAATTTTGATTGTAGTCGCTTATTGTTCGCGGAAAGAACGAGTTTTTGCACCCACCTGTTCGGCAGTGTATCTCTCTTATTTTATCGCATCTGTCAGACCTAGAGATGTGGTGAGGAGTCATGATAATATTCTCTGTGTCGCTCTGAAAAACATCAGTTCTGAATTTCTCAAGCAACCTAATCCTAACGTGTAGCCTCCGAGTTGCTGGGGCTCCCACCTTAATCCCTCAAAAAGTTTTGAGACACTACATGTACGCTCGTAGCAGATTTTAACAAAGCACGTTGCTTTCCTGTATATTTTATTAATTTTTTGGTTAAATCTTTATGATCAGGGTCCCAAATACTCGCGGCGTATTCGAGGTGTGGCCTAACCAGCGCGAAGTAGCATCTCACTTTGAATTTTTCATCCGACGACCTTCCTATTATACGTTTAACAAAACCTAGTTTATTTAATGATGTGCTACCTAAGTTTTGTATGTGTAATCCCCACGGTATATCATAAGTTAAGGTAATTTCAAGATATTTCACTGTATCTGAAGATATTATGTTTACTCCTCCCACAGTGTATGTAGGGCATTTTTGTGATGACTTTCGCAGGAAGTGAACTGTGGCGGTTGTCCTAATACCCCCTGGCGCTCGCTTCTGCAACAGTTCGCAGAGGTATCTACATCTATATCATACCCTTCAAGTCACCAAATTGTCGTGTGGTAGGGGATGCTAGGACACTAGCCATGTTCAGGATAAGGTTTTAGGAGGTGGAATGGCGAAGTGTGTCATGGGTGTGTTTTAATTGGGGGTCATTCTTAATTATGATCACATATTGTACGTGGAAACGCGAATTTTTGTACCTACCTGTTCGGCAATATATCTCCCTAATTTTAGCACTTCTGTCGGACCGAGAAATATAGCGTGGTGTAAAAATGATATTCTCTGTGTCACCCTGAAATGCACTTGTTCCAAATTTTTCAAGCAAACTAAGCCTAGCGTGAAGCCTCCTAGTCTGCAGCGTCTCCCAACATTATCCATGTTTAAGATGAAAAACACACAATGTTCGCTCATTGCAGTTTTTAACGAAGTGTGCTGCTTTCCTTTGTGTTTAATGTCTTTTATTGATCATAGGTGATTCTAAAGCTTCAAGTAGTCAGTAGTGAAGGAATTGCCATCTCAGACTCACGTTAATTCCTGCTAACAACTGTCAGGAGTTGATGAAGCGAACTCAGTCGACAGAGCGCGGTGATAATTTCGCGGTAATCAGATGCCAAAGCATGGGCTGGACAATGGGTAAATATCGGAATCCAAAATGTATATTTCTGCACCAATAGTTAGCCACCATTTTGGGAAATTACGTCACCGATGCCAGCGTCGCTCGTAATAGCTTCAATTTGATTTAGCTGTATTTCAGATGTGAAAACGCATGAAATTTTTCTCGCAAATCTGCATGTAGGCAAGAATCGCTCCTACTCATTACTCTTCATAATTCCTTTGTCTCTTCCTCTTTTGTTGTCAATCCTTAATTCCCTCCTCTCTCCCTTTCTCTTCATCCTCATTCCACCCCCTACACATCATTCTCTCCTCCAGTCGACGCTGGCTGCAATTATTTCCCGAAACCACGTCCTCCTCCACATCCTTCACGCTCAGCCGATTCCGAAAACTTGATGGAATATTTTAATGCGCCCGGGATATATTCGGGAATAAATTTTCTCCTCCGTCCATCCCGGATGGTTCGGGAAATTATTTATCCATCTCCGTGGCAATAATGGACCGTTGTGCCTCTTCTCCAACGTGAGTGAGCGTTTCGCCTACCACTGAATAAAAAAATTCCTGCTCCCCCCTTCCCTCCTCCGGTTTTATTTTTGGACGTGTTCCGCGGTGGATTTCTTATGGGATCTAATTTAAGCAAATGATGGTCGGGGTGGTGGAAGAGGAGGGAAAAAAAAAGAATTGTAGGTCGTTCAGTAACCCGTGGCCTGGAGGGTCTCTAGTCCGCATGGGGTATAGGTGGTATCATCGGAGCGGACGCGGTCTCGTCCTATGCTCGTTCTCCCCTGATTATTCATTCCGGCTATTGGCCTCTTCTGCCGCTGCTCCACACCACCGTTTTTTGGGACGGCCATACTTCAGCTACCGGCTCTTTCCGAGAAAACAACAGGATTTACGATCTCGAAATCCCTATGGTGCTTCCCATGGTCGTGAAATTTTGTTTTGATACTCATTATTATAATTTGAATATTAATGGCGCAAACCGTTTCCCTTGGCCAAAAAGAAAGGTCAGACAAGGCGGTTGAGAATGTGTACACGTGCCGATCAGGTCACTGATGGCTAGATCCAAGATTGACAAAATCGTGTTTCCGATCCGAATGAATTTACCTCTAGTACCCATTACAGCTCCAGTAAAATTGTGCTTCCGTTCAAAAAAATTGATATGAGGTTGGAAAAGTTGAATAATCCTTGGCATACATTCGAAGGAGTTATTTGTAGGGTTTTGAATGCAACACTACTTCCTACTGTCGGAAAATTTCATCTTGAATATCGTTATTATTTGAATATTAATGGTACACGCTGTTTTTCTCGGCTAAGACGAAATTTCAAAAAAGAGCGTGATACCTTGGAATGTTCACACGCGTCGATAAGTCCATTGGCGGCTAGAACAAAGATATGCAACAATTGCTATTTTGATGCAGTCTTCCCACTACAGCCAATTTCAATTCCTGACAAATCTGTCTCCGTTCCTCCTTTTGGTTTTAAGTAAGAAAAAGTGGATAGTCGTTTACATTCTTCCTAGAGTAAATCAAAGAATTATTTTTTGGTATTGTTTTAGGTTACATTTGATTTTAATAGCTTTCTTAATTATTCAAGATTAGGCCTCAGTTATAAACCTACTTGTTAATCAATGGCTAGTTTCATACCTGTCAATTTCAAATGAAGACATGATCTTGCAAAACAATCCAGATGTCAGTTCAATAATGGTGGATATATTCATTAATGGCTGGCATGACGATTAGCATCCCTGCGATCACTTTTTTCCTATGGAAGATGGCATTTCATTTGCCGTAAATGAAAAACAAAAATGTATTCAAAATTACCGAACGGAAATCGGAGTCATTGCAGCTTCCATTTTTTAGAAGGAAGTGTTGAATGTGGTCGAGTCAAATGCGCTTACTACCATGTTAATGTATATTCAGTGTAACGAGTGGAAAGATAATTAGTAATAATGCCACATGATTGAAAATTGCACCTTTTTTTAGGCATATCACTTCCTCAGGGTTAGAGTGAGGAAGTTCTCTGTGGAAAAGCCGTGATCGTTGCCTATCAAGCGGCGCGGATGGATCTGGAGATGTATTTGCCTGAGGGCTAAGGAATACCCCCACCAAACCTCCTCCACGACACCAATAACTGAGGAGATGCCAACAACTAGTATCAATAACGGGGAAGGACCAACATGTAACAGAAATTCATCATGACAATGACAACAAATCGACAGATAAAATCTAACGATTAAGGCGATACCTTGTAGAAATTGGTTACATTTATCATAGTTTAAAAAAACTTTGTTATATTTTCACACAATTTTTAGTATCATACACCAACCTAGGCTTCAAAAAGACTACGGGATTTTCAAGGTATAATATTTTATTTCCAAAGAATCATACACCTTTAAAATGACATAGTATTATGGACACCTAAGTCAGTGAGTTATCACAAAAACTGTACGGATATATAACAAAGTTTTGTTTTTTTAGATCATGATAACAGATCGACAAATTAATAAATGAGTGAATTAATGAGTGTTTACATAAATAACAAAGGTGAAAACTTACGTAGAGGGCTATCTCGTTCTCGTCGTTTCCGCGTTGGGCTCGTTTTCGTGAGCGCTATTTCCGTCTTTCAGGAAAGAGAGATTCCCAAATGTTGCCTACGTGAATCCGTCTCTCCGGTTGAACTTTTGGATCCCCTGATAGGCCTAGGGTCCTTACAAATAATTATAGAGAAACACATGTTTCCTTGATAGTATCTAAGCCGGCCACAGATATGGCAGTGATATACGTAGAAATTGCTGCGAGAAAACATCGGCTTGGACCAGGAATTGGACCTCGTACCTTTAGCCTGCCGAACCAATACGCAGACCACTTAATTACTCAGTCTGATACATAAGGACCTTGGTCTTAAGTCTTAGTGGTCCATTCAAGATGGCAACGCAAGAGAGATGAGGGCATCAAAGAAGCCATAGCCAACTGGCTGTATCCGATCCAGTACTTCCAGCCAGGCGTGGCGTAAGTGGCATTATCCAAGGTGGCCGCAGATACGGTGGTGAAATATATAGAAATTTCCACGAGAAAAAACTTGCCACTGGTTTCTCTTCCCTAATATATTGGTCTGGTCAACCTATACGAAATAAATCACTCCTGATAGGCATAACCCGCAACTGCCCACTGTATTCAGTGTTTGTTCTTCATTGCCCATTGGTAAGCTTCCAGCAGACATTACATTGCTCTTTTGATTTTATCATGTGCTGATATCTTCTTAAAACTACAAGGAACCACAGCATCGTAAGGATTACTCTCTTCCGGTAAATGTGAAGAAAATTAGCGTCGATCCAAAATCTACCAACGATGATGCATTTGATCCTCCATAAGTTTTAATTTCATCCGTCGCTCATTCTTACCGGTGTCTTTAGGATTATGTAATCTTGAAAGAGAAGCCGAAACGATACTAGAAGATGTGCACAATTTTGCACACTTTCAATTTGCGATGTGATCAAAGTTTCCGCTTTTATTGTGGCGATCTCGTTATGCTTGGGCCGGGTTAATGGAATAGGGATACACAACATTATTGAATTCTGCATGCACATTGCAACTGATAAAAGATTCATCATCATGCGACACCATAGAGCATTATTGACACGTAATCTACTCTAACTAAACTTCTTGACTATTACAGGATATCCTCACACTCGTGGCTACTTTCCTGTCTATAGGGTCTTAAAGCTTTTCGTGCTCTCTGCCGCCTTTCATTCCGTCAAAAACATCTATTCTTCTCTTTCTTCTACTTTCTCACTTCTGTATGAATTCTTTACCGCTCAGAAAGAGTGCTAGAACTTACGTAGGCTGTACACCTCGGCAGAAAAGACATTTTTAGTTCTGTCTTCAACCACAGACAAGGAAGGATCTTCGCCTTCACCTCCATTCCCTGTCCCGGAAAACAGCGCCACTGATGGCACGGAGGAAAATGTGTTGTAAGGCTTCGGGAGAATGTTCACAGTGACGCTAAATACACTATAATCAGTATTTTGATAATTCTTCATAGAGATGAATAATTCCCACTTACAATAAGTGCAAAGATATTAATAAGTGTGCGTCGAACGAGTCAGGGCGATGAGCTGATTTTTGACAAATTCATGTTTCTTCCACGGTCAAAATAGTTATGCAGAAAGCAAAAAGCGAAAAGTTACTTATCAGTAGTAAAAGTTACTTATTGTAAATAATAATCCTTATTTCAGAGATCTGCTCCAACAGATTTACATTACGTGGCTACGCAGAAAGGTAAAATCAAAGAGCGCAGGCGCCTGCAGAAATGTTTTCGGCGGTGGTATGCAGCCCCTTTAAGATACTTAATTCCCCTTTATGCAACGAGTGCGCTAAGGAATGTACGCAGAAAGTGCAAAGGAAATAAATGGATGTTCCTTAAAATGTGTTTCAATATTTCGAGATTTTCTTCGCTCCTCCTCTTTATCCTGCGAATGCCTTCTTCGTTAGTGATCCTTCCCGCCCGTTTGAACTTTAGTTACACCACACCTCCGTTACTTCTAATTTCTAAACCGTTCCAAACTGATAAAAGTCGTACAAAAAATCGACTGAGAAACTGTCCCGGGGCATTGCACATCCCGCCTTCTTCACTGCGTTCTTCTCCGTTCTCTCATTCGACTCAAGTCTGCAAGGTTACATTTATTAAATATGAATCCATTATAGCATCGGCGCTTTATCATCTGCATCAAATCTCTCATCGCCAAATCCGCATCCCCGGCTCCGCCAAACAAGCCGACGTACCCCCCGCCCCCTCCTCCTCCGCTCTCCCATTCCTTTCCCTTTCCTCCCCCCCTCCCCCAATGGGCTACCCCCCGCCTTCTCAGTCTATGCGTATCCCTCCACCCCCGTCGCATTCCTCACGGCATCGTCCGCCCAGCGTGAAACCATCTGGGCGTCTGAGACCACGGCTCTCTTTGAGCTACCATCCCGTTTACTAATCCTTTTGAAAACATTCATAAATGTCACACATACATATAAGCCCATCACAAAATTCCCTTTCGAGGTAGGCAAACGGGAAGGTTATTGCTGCATCAATGAAATTTCTCGAGTTTTGGTCAATTGTTTTACGATACAACGCCAACGTTTCGCTATTTTTTGGTATCCTCGGGACTTCTAATTCAACAAAATTTAAACATAACTAGAGCAAATTTTGACATCCAATCAACATCAGTACCTTCTTCGCAGAGCCTATCCAGAAACCCTTTTACTTAAAACTTAGAAAATATCTCCCACCTAAATCAATAGCCGACAAAAGTATAATAACCTTTCTATTTGCACCAATTTCTTTCCAGGCATATATTCCGTAATACACTTTACACCCTCAGTATTTTATATTTGAATCCATATTAAAACAATCCTTGTACTTTTCCACGACTATTTATCAACGTACTACGCGTTGTGCAGCTTGCTGCATCTTCAGGTACAATTGTTCACATGTTATTTATGGATTGTTACGACAGTAACCAACGCTAAGAAGCTGAGGGGGTTTGGAGAAAAAACTAGTTATAGGGTGGAAAGGCAGGGAAATATAGGTTAGGGGCTTATGACAAGGGAAATGTTTTCGGAAAGGAGTGGGGAGGGGTACGGAAAAAGTACCTCTTTACAAAGGTTGCTTGACTCATTTGATTGTTGATTGTTTCAAGTAATATGGATTCAGTCCCCAATACATTTCCTCAAAGGCAGTATAAATATATCGCTTCTCTTTCCCTCACTGCTTCACGCACGCTCTCCTATTCTTAAGACCGATTTCAATGAGGCACTATATTGCGCATATTTTCTGCATGCACAGAAATAGCGACGTGGGCATGGAATTAGTGAAGGGGCGGTTATCCCATCTGTTGCTCATGCAATCGAGCAGATATTTGAGCAAGTGAATAGTTGCACATGCAATTACACCTTGCTTCATATGATGCAATTTTCATTGCACATCCATCTCAACGTAATACAGAACTGTTAATTTAGCCATGTACAACGGCCTTTGAGACTACCAACATTCCTCGTCTTTAACGACTTCCACTATATTCACCACGCTCCATTTCGCGGTCTAAAACTTCCCCTCGCTTCATTCACTCCACTTTCATTGAATATTTACTCATTCAACTTCATCCTTTCTCTCGACATGGCCAAACCTTCGATTGTTGATTGTCATGTCCATTAATGTAGTACCCAGCCCATATTCCCTCGTAACACAACCATTCCAAATCCTATTCATTCTACTATTAATGCAAACACTTCTCACTTTCCCGTTCTCCCTGCATCTAAGCTACTCTTTTGCATATCCTGACACGTACCCAGGTTTTTCTGCCGATAAAATAACATTTAGAGGACTTATTTCTCCACAGAAGAAGAGAATATTTCTGTACAGAACCCAAAATGGATATTGACATAGATTTGCACACGAAAAATCTTCCATGGAAGAAAATGCTCAAGTGATGAGTTTTTCCTGTTCTTGGCGTGTCGAACATTCAAACAGCATTATTTTTATGGCTCTTGACCGGAGATTTGGAGGTTGGTTGGCAGAAAATAGATACGTGATACGATGCGCAAAATTACTCAAAAAGAGCAATTACAATAACACCTAGGCTTTTGGTCATCATCAGATGTATATGGAATTCCTTTCGGGAAATACTGCGTGGTGCTGATTATTTTTCTCGACGTTTCACTCCTCATACTGGGAGCGTATTCAAGAGAATGAGTGTGCCGTGCCTTGTCTCAACCTTATATAGTGCCCGTTGCCCGTTATATATATAGCGTTATATATAAGATTGAGACGAGGCACGGCAGAGTCATTCTCTTGAAAACGCTCCCAGAAGGAGGAGTAAAGCGTGGAGAAAAAATTATCAGCACCACGCAGAATTTCCCAAAAGGAATTCCACTTATTGATAAAAGAAGCTGCAAAAACCTTCAAGCAAAAATATCATCAGATGTATTGCATCATTACCTGAAGACGATGAACTTAGTCGTTTTCTTGGTCAGATTTAAAGTTGTTCCTTTGGTGGAGAGTTCACATCTTTTTAGTCATTCTTTGTGATTAAGTTCTGAGAAAGATCATCCAAATCTTCTGATTAGGTAGGTTGGTACCTTAAGGCACCTACCATTATTAGTAATTATATTAGTATATAATTATATTAAATCCTCTAATTATATTAACTTAATATAATTAGGCAGGTGACTGATTGCGGAGGTCATATGCGGATTAAGGACAGGTAGGCAGGCTGGGGAGGGAAGAGCTAGGAGATTATGAATTCACTGATCAAAGATTATGAAATATCTAATATTTCTTAAGTAGTATTAAAATATTTCATTAATCATAGACGAAACTGATATTACTACTTGATGTTAATTTTCCTTAGGAAGAATATAACATATATGTTAACGCCACTTGTGAGAATTTATTGTCACAACTCCGGTTTCGACACTTTGAGGCATCATCTTCAAACATGAAGACGATACAAAGGGTCGAAACCTGGGTCGTTATAATAAATTCTCACAATTGGGATTTGCAAAGTCATTCCATTCTTCTGTCACGGATAACTCCTAAAAAGTCGAGCCTACAAACGTCTGTATGAAGTATGAATTGAATATTGCATTATTAATACATACATACCCATCACGCCGTTCCCTTCCGGGGTAGGCAGAGTCACTAAGTTTCACTCATGATTAAATATTTGTGCACCTAACTCTGCTTCAATAATTTCCTCCATACTGACCTATCCTTGCAACCATCTTTTGCTTCATTTACCCCCACACACTGCTTCATTTACCCCCACACACTGCTTCATATACGCCCTCCCGTTTTTAAGACTCCTAATATTCCTCCTCCTGAGAATTTCGTAAACCGCATTCAACCACAACTTTCTCGGCTTCCCCTACCCCTCGCACCATTCATTTCACTCTCATATATCTGTTTCGTTATTCGACTCCCATCCATTCTCTCAACATGGCCAAACCAACGAAGCACACTCCTTTCATACACGTCCATTACTGGAGCATTTAACCCACATTCATTCATGACCCACTCATTCCTGACCCTATCCATCCTAATTTTTCCGCAAATACTCCTCAGATAACTCATGCCCACGGCGTTTAGTCTACTCTTATGTCTATCCTGACACACCCATGTTTCACTACCATATAGCAAAGTGGGGAGAAGTACACTTTTGTACACGGCAATTTTCGCTTCCTTAGACAAGCACTCATTCCTTGATATGCTCCACATACTACCTACCACTTTCCTTCCAGCATTCGCACGTCTCTTTATCTCCTCATCTATTCTTCCATCTTTCGCATACATCTTACCTAAGTACACAAAATCATCCACCTGTTCAATTACTTCACCATTCGCCCTCATCA
Source organism: Ceriagrion tenellum (assembly GCA_963169105.1). NCBI lineage: Eukaryota > Metazoa > Arthropoda > Insecta > Odonata > Coenagrionidae > Ceriagrion > Ceriagrion tenellum. The sequence continues at coordinate 50,583,100 of OY720636.1, read as the reverse complement.
TACAGTTATTCTCCCCATTCTCTTATCAAAAACTACTACTTTAGTCTTGCACGCATTTACCTTCAATTCCATTCTCTCCGTTGATTCACAAAACTTATCTAGGAGCTTTCTTGACTGTCTAAGATCAAAACAGCATCATCCGCATATAGAACTCGCACGTTTGCATTTCCAATCAAAACACCGTCGTTTTCAGTACATGCGTCTCTAACACATTTATCAGTATAACATTAAACAGCCATGGAGACATTATGCACCCTTGCTTTACACCCCGATTTATTTCAAACCAATCACTCAGAACCCCGTTAACTCTTACAATTGCCTTACTAATGTCATACATCGCCATCATAACATTAAATAACTGCCCATTCACTCCATAGTCTCTCAAAACCTTCCATAGCTTCTTTCTATTTACTCTGTCATATGCTTTCTCTAAATCGACAAACGCACAGTATACTTTCTTTCGGACACTTACATTTTTCTATCATATGCTGAAGTTTGCATTATTAATGGTGGAATAATATACTTTTATGTGACTGAAATTCATCAATTGAATAGAAATATGTCTTAAAAAAATTCTTAATGTCTTAAAATATCTGTTAATAGAAATAAGTCTTTAATTTGACTCATTTTTTCACGCGGTGCGTTTAAAACTACTTCATAACGGAAGGTTATTTTATGATACTGAAAATATTACTGCATTAACGATATGATTTATTTTCAAAAATAGTCGAGAAAACATATAAATTACACACAGTTAATTTTTTTACGAGATCTAGATGCTACAAATTCCTCATTATTTAAATCAGGTCTCTCTGGAGTGCACACACGTACAATTTACCATGCATAAGGGCTGACATATTACGTCAAAAGTCTCGGAAAGTATTTAGGTAAGGGGCTGATATGCTGGTACCTTTGGAAGGGTATGATATTTTTATTGCAAATGAGACCAAAGTCTTTGATTTCTAAGTGAAAAGATATTTCACTCTACCTTAATTGAAAATATATTTCTCTCATTTATATACCAAGTGTGGAATACCACAAACATTATAAACGTATCTTGCCATAGAGGCCAGGAAAAAAACCCGAATTTTTAGTCAAAACTGGAAGAAATTCTTACCCGCGATTTAATCGCGATAAACTCGAGGGAAATATCTGTGCATGTGGTATGTGGCATGTGGTATGTGTTTTAAATGTGGTATTGGAAGAGTCCTCTCATCTCATGATTCAAAATAATTTTATCAATTCACGTTTTATTTTAACAATTAGAGGGTAAAATCAGTTTCTCCAACATACTCGGAAAACTATGCATCGTAGAGAACAGTGATACGCTAAAGAATCACAGGAAATAAAATTATCTACAAAACGGGATTTTTAAAACTAATATCGGTTTATAAACAAAAAAGTGATTGCAAAAACACGAAAAATTGCTATTTTTTCAAATTGTTTATAATTTTAACATTTTTTGTGACATCGTATGAAACCTACAAAAAGGTAAGGGGATTGCCATACTTTAATATTATGCTAAAGATGGGCCCTGTAGATGCAATAGTTTTTGCACAATTCCATTTAATTATCCCGAAAATCTAAAAAGTTATTAACCCTCTCTAGCGGTGTCAATTTCCAACGTAGGATGAATCAGATCGGCATTTTACTCTTGAAGACTTAATTAAACAGTTATTAAAAATTTGACCTTTTGAAAATTAACTGTCGCAAATATTACATTAAAAAAGCCCACTACCGAGAATGCATTGGACGAAGCAAAGTATAAGCGATGCTGTATTTGCCCTAGAGGCTTACTTTTATAATGATCGTTCAATCGTTGCCATGCAGCGAGAATTCCGTGCCCTCTTCAATATTGCTGCCCGATATCGTGTCCCTGGTCAGCAGTCAATTGCTACGTGGGCAATGCTTTAATATTACACTTATATACCAAATAAGAATTCATTTTTTTATTTTTTTATTTCCCAGGCCCAATATATATGGGCAACAAAAGGGAATTAAGGCTGGGACACAATCAACGTGTACGTGTGACGCGAGACGTAAACGGGACAACGGGAGATGGGGAACGCAAGTCAGCGGTCACAATCGACGTTAACGCGGCCCGGAATAACAATTGGCTGACGCAGGCGCAGCAAAGAGATCAGGTGTAAACAAGTGTGGAAGTAAATAAGTTGTCTTAGCCAAGAGCAATCTTCAACAGTTGGATGTATCTGCCGACAGATGGCTCCCATTCCCGGATTCTCAGGACTATTCTGATTGGTTTTCCGTGTACGGGACACGGGAAGAGATGAAAGTTGCCCATCTCTCGCGTACACGTACTCCCCGTACACGTTGATTGTGTCCGCTCGCTATACTTTCCCGTCAGCCATCTTTTCACGTATTCCCGTTAACGGCTCACGTTACACGTACACGTTGATTGTGTCCCAGCCTTTACTCTCGTACCTTAATAGGTACGTGGAACAGTATGTTAGGTGAAACAGTTTGGAACACAGGAAGTGCTTCTTGAGGTTGAAATGAAATGGAGGCCGCATTTCAATTGCGTTATCTATATTACAGATTTATTATTATGGTAATTATGCTATTAAATATTAGTTTAATCGAGCTCCGTCCGAGCCATGGAGTTGGTACAGCTTATTCTCTCATTTACTTTTGCCGTTGACCGCACGTCTCTTTAGCCTCGGGAAGCAACCTTGAAGGAATGGGCAAGTCTCTACCACATAAAATGGTTTCCTCCGCTCCAAATTCTTCTTCCTGCATGATTTATTCTGCGAACGTAACAATTTGCGGGAAAAATAACACCCTCACCTTTTCGTTCAGATGTTTCTCCACCAACCCCCACAACCCGCCCCCATTCCCCGCCTGGGTCGGCCCTTCATACTTCGGCCTCGCATTCCTCTGATTCATTTGGACGCCGACCACCCTTCCAGTTCCGTCTGACTGTCACTCCCATTTCTTCCTATCCGAGTCCCCGTGGAAGAACCTCGGCCGTCTTTTCCTTGCCATTTTCTAATCCAACCTCACTCCCTTTTGCAACCCCTCCCACACATTTTGACTCATATTTTTTCTCCAATATCTTGCTTCTCCCTCTCCTCATATATCTTGCCCACCACCCTGCCAATTATCTTCCCTTCAGGGTTGTCTCCCGGGCAACTGCCAGCGACCATCAACTTTTCCTAGCCAAACTTGTGAGAGGAAAACTTCCTTCTTTCTTTCCCACGCATATTCCTCCCCTGGTCTCAATTGGCCCCTTCTACATCTGAGAATTCTTCTTAAACATTTAGTACGCTTACCAAAAAAATCAGAAGTCCCCAAGAAATACCCTACTTATTTCTACACATCAATAAAATACTTTTTAAAAGTTTTTCATATACTTCGTAAAATACTTACTGTAGAATTTCTAAGTATATTAGGTACAAACGATTAGCGCATTCTGCGGAATACCCTAGAAAGATTTTGTAGCAATTTTTTCTTACACACTGAGAAATGTTCCAAAAGAAAATACGTAAGACACCCATTAATTCAAACTTTTGGCTGAAGCTAGTTACAAAATTTAAAACTGTTATTATTTTTCAGTTTATCATTATGATATACTCGATACGGCAGAGGCAACTGCGGCTATTTACTGTGTTTCTAAAATTTGAGGTTTGACGGGAAAGTTCCATTTGAATTCTCATAGCTTACTATATTCTACGAAAACTACTTGACCCGGAATATAAACTGCAAGCTCATTTTCCATTTAAAAAAACATTTCTAGGAAAGGAATTTGTCCCTCCAAAACTACGCTGACTTCCACCGGATTTGTTATTAATGCAGAACTCGCAGAAATGTTTTTACAGGGTGTTTATAATAATGATGGCAAAACGTGACAGTTTCGCATAGTGCCATTTCAGTGGAAGAGTCAATTCTCTGCACGGGAGAGTAGATTTTTCTCTCCACAATCAGTGTGTCAATGGAAGCAATCCTTCAGTACTAAGTTATTAAAAAACTGAATTTGCTATACACATCAGCTCTAGCTCTGCATGGCTTTTGATACTATACTTAAGACTAATTTTTTTATAGCTTTGAACTCTCCCAGCGTTTTGTGATCACAAGTCGTTTGGACCGTATACATTGTCGTAAAACGTACCTACTACTGAAACTTTCCACCCTTTCGAGCAAAATTTCAGTCAAGGCAATGCGATCGAGATAGTTCCCTAATCATAATAGAGATCATATTCGATGTATACGTTTTATTATCACCAGCAGTGAGACAAACGAATTAAATATTGCATTATTAATGGTGCAATAATATAGTTTTACATGACAGAAATTGTAAGTAATCAAATGAAAACATCTAAATAAGTCTTAAACTTGACTCATTCTTTCACGCGCGACGCCTGAAACTTCATCAAAACGTAAGGTTTATTGTGATCCCGAAGAAGTTACTGCGGTGACAATATGATTAATTTTCCAAAATAGTTGAGAAAACACAAACCACCCACAAATTTTTTGACGAGGTCTAAGTGTAGGAAATGCCTAATTTTTAATATAAGGTCTCTCTGGAGTGCATACACGTGCCATTTCCCATATAAAAGGGCTGGTATTTTCTGGCAAATATCTCCGAAAGTAATGTGGTAAAGCTTGAAATTTAGGGTGTTATTGAAGAGTGATATATTTTTATTTAAATGAGACCAAATTCATTGATTTCTAAGTAAAATGATATATTTCGCTCAAACTACCTTAAGGTGGCAGGAAAGATTTTCGTTCACATACCTGCACTTAAATATGAATTGTTACAAGCGGAAAATTGCGTATTAACGATTTGATTTCTTGTCAACTCAATGCTAACTTTCGGTAGTTAGAGAGAAATATCATTTTACTTAGAAATCGATGAATTTGGTCTCATTTTAAAGAAAAATATATCACTCTTCAATTGACACCATAACTTTGACGCTTTACCACATTACTTATGGAGATATTTACCAGAAAATACCAGCCCTTTTATATGGGAAATGTAGATGGGAAATGGTACGCGTATGCACTTGAGAGAGACCTTATATTAAAAATTAGGCATTTCCTACACTTAGATCTCGTCAAAAAATTGTAGTTGTAGTTTGTAGTTGTAATTAAATGCAATTACCTCAATTTTCTTTATTTTTCTCTCTCCATACCTCGAGTTTTTTAACATCAATTTTTCCCTTCAAGAAAACCTCCAACAACCTTTCCCCCTAGTCCTTCTTACCTGTTCTTCTATTACTCTCCTCAATTTATCGATCGCACCGTCATTTTTGCGGTGCCCGAAATTTGTCGTGCTCTTCTTTTTTTGTCCGCCCAAATTGGACCCCTGACCGTTATAGTTCGGAAAAAACAAAGGTTCGATGGTTGTTCGAGTTAGATTTCTGGAACTCAGAAAAAGCTCAAAAGAATGGCTAGTCGTCAGCTCAGAGGCGTGGTGGCCACGATTTGAGTGGCACAAGGCGATCTCTCTGTTGTCCTTCGGCAAGTACACAGTACGTATCAAAACAATTTGGAAATATAAAACCTATTTGAATGCTTGGATTGGATATTTGGGGAGGCGACCGACGGCTAAGGTTATTTGCGCCTTAGGGGATAGGTAAGGGAGGAAGGGTGGATAGAAATCTGGCGTCGGCATTAGCCTTACTCTTTACTTAATTAACGTCGGCATTACTCTTAACGAAAGGCGCCAAGGGGACCACGGCTTAACGTCTCATCCGACAGACGAAGCACTGTACTTGAAGTGCCCTCCACAAGACACTCAAGTAGGGATCGGGTTCCTCTGAAAAATATCCGCCAATGCAGGGATTTGAACCCTGGCCGCCCGTGTGGTAGGCCACATCACCACATCAACCCGATCCCCCGAGGCGAACATTTTAAAATATATGTGCTCACGTTATCCATATTTGTCAATTGCACTCGTGAGAGGGAAACATGATAATTATTCTTACAATTCTGTCAGGCACCTCTTATCAATTTTTCAAGGTCAAAATTCTTAGGGCATAAATTGTGAGCGTTGCCCTTCCAGGTCGGTTTGCATTTTGGAATACAATAACGACAGTGCAAAAGAGGTTTCCAAATATTAGTTAGCAAGGCTATCGCAATATTTTCTAATTGATAAGAAATTTCCGCGAATCGTCATCTATTTGTAGATCGACTGATTGTAGTATTCTGACGTTCGTTTGCCTGAGGTATACTGGCTTGTTTTAGCCACAGGCTAAAGATTTCAGCCTCTGATTATATGCCACCTCGGTGAGTAGGCGCTCGTTAACTTTACCGAGACTGAATACATCAGAATTACAAAGAGATATATAGGTATTGAAATTCTATAACCATCATGAGTTTAACTTCAACGATGGTGGTAACCCGAGTGAAAAAAGGATTTTACGCGATAATTCCTCCAAAAATTTATCGAAGTTTAATATACTACAATACAAAACTCTTTTCAACGCTGCCACGACTGAACCATAGCCTAAACTAAAAACTATTGATCCTCTGGTTAAAAATAGGAACATTTCATGTTTGAGTCGGTTGGATTCCATGTTGTTTGTAAAGCGTTTGGGAATTGATCCTATAAGAGCAAGCTGCTTCATCCAGAAAATTTTCACTAAAAATGAGTTCTGCGCATCTGCCAGGAGTTGTTTAATGTATGTACTCCAAGGCATGTGCCGACAGAAACTGACAACAGCAAGCACGAATAGTCCAGAATTGGCGGATGCTATGGACTATTTTTTCATTCAAGCTTCAATGTAAGATACGAGAGTATTCGTTTGCAAGCCGCGTTTTATTCGGTGTCACCCCGACCTTTAGTGATCATTGCTGGTCACTTTTTCAAGGGAAATCAACCAACAATTACCACTTAAATATGCATTTATTACTTTATAAAACATCTCGAGTCAGGTCACTCACTTATCTTAACGCTAAATTGCTTATCTTAACTCCCTTCCAACTTTTTATGTGATAGCCAAGTATTCCTTGATTAATATATGGGTTTGATAAATGGGGTTTAGGCATGGGGTATCTGGAAAATACTTTCGGTGGAAGCAGAAAGAATTAGATTAGGAATATGCAAGTGATGGAAGGATGTGGAATGAATTCTCGGGTAATGAGCACGTACGAAAAGGTCAGCGTTTAGGAAATTATTTTATCTGAGTCAGCTATATAGGCCGATAACCGAGAATGAAACTTTTTTGATAAAGCCTACCATTAAAGGAAACAGCATCATGGGTATGTGCACGTAAAAATAATGAGTTATTCCCCTATAAAATGTGACCAGCAAGGGTCACAGATGGTCTCTCTGGTAATTAAATATGTAGGACACGTACATACACAAGATAAAAATACATTTCTGTGTCTCATTACTAATTATTCTTTCCCTGTGTCATGAGCTGAAAGCCGATTAACCCTTTCAGAACCGAATTATTTCCAACCAATAAAAATAATAGTTCATAAGTCTTTTAAATAAACTACATAGTGATTTTAATGAGTTATAATACCACAATATCTGTAAAAGAATGATAGAAGAAAGAAATTTCATAGTGGAGTTAAGTTGGCAGAGCTAAAATATGGATCAATGAGACAAATGTTTCTTTGCAAATTTGGTACTAATCATATCGGAAAGAAAAGATAAAAATCTTCACCAGAATGAGACAGTTTTAAGTGGAGCGATCGGGATGTAAACGAAAACCAAAGTACGTATCCATTTGTTCCCTCACGTTATCAGTTTTTGTTCGCCGCTATCCCTCACCTTAAAATTCAGCCATTTTTGGCCGAAGCGGTAATCGTGGCTCATTGAGTGTAAAGTATAGCATATATTCAGGCCGAAAAAAGTCTTTGACCAAATGTCACATGGCAATTACCTAAGTGTATCTGTTCATGGGTTGGAAAGCATCGTGCAAGCAGTAAGGAAAAATATACAATGTTCTTTCCTTATATTTTGCCTTGATTTTAATTTGCCATGACAACAGCTTCCATCAAGGTGTTCGAAATTTGGACAAAATTATATTGAAATATCTTTTTTCCCAAAATTGACCAGGGCGTGACATCCTGATATATGTTTACAACAATTAAAGGGATGAGAAATTAATAACTTTACGTTTCGAAGTAAATCTGTGCCGACGTAATCGAGTTATTACAAAATTTAAGTACTTGGCGATGATTCTCAGTGTTAAAATACGTAGTATTGAATTTATATAAAGCGGAATCAGTAATCAGATGCAATTTTTTCACTTCAATCCATACGATTCACCAATGACGATACGAATTCAAAGTGCCACGCAAATATGCCCATCAGAAAAAAATCGTTCTCACCGCCAAAAATCAAGAGGATACTCTCAGCCCCCGGTGGAAAACACCGGAGCGGTTTTCAAACTCACGGAATCAGTAATTTAAGTGCCATTTATTCATGCATCAGGTAGGACTGTACAAAAATGACGCAATCACAACAAACGGGGAACTTTTTATGCGATGCCACATCGTAGGGCAAGCCGCAGATTCAAACCAACGACACCAGACGCCACGCCCCCCGCTTGGCCAATAGTTTTCATTAATTGAAAATTACGCGAAAAATTTCTGCCGGTCGGGAAAAACGCTCAGTCCCACCTGCCAATCAAAGGAAATTAAGGCGGAACGTGATTTGTTTTGCTCATTCTCGAATTAACTGGAACAGATCATTGAAACGATGACCGATAGAGATGCCAATGACAGTGACGCAGCGTTTCCAGTATGCTAAACGGCATGGCGCCATCGGCGGGCGGGGTTAGCGGATATCCAGCGGGCAAGGGGAGGGATCTCGGATGGAGGAGGGGGGGTGGTGGTTCAAGGAAGGTTGTGGGAGGGGAATTTAAGGGGGTGGGAGGAGGAAGGGGGAATGCGGCTGGAGAGGCGCCCCAGATCCAGCTGATCGAATGGAAAACAGACAATGGGGTGCGATCCGAGACTCGAGATAGGCCTCCAGCCTGCGGAGCTGAGAGGAAACCTGTGGATGGGCACGGTTCGACTGATCAAACAGCCGCGGTCTGTTCACGGCGGTCATTAAATAAAAGATGAGCTCTGATCCGCCCATAGATCAGCTGCGGAAAGAGTAGGTTAATCCGATAAAGTCATGAATATTTTCCGGTGATAAGAACTAATGTAACAGGAATTTGCCCTCGCATGGAATTGCAGAGAGCAAGTGGAAAGCAATCAGTTAACTTAAGACCAAATTAGAACTTTCAGATCCAGGACCCCTTTCGCGATATTAAGATTGTTAAAAATGTAAATTGCACTCTTCTCTGTGAATTAAACGCGGTAACATTAGGTTCATGTATGATTCACACAAAGATAAGCTCTGGGAACATAGTATATTAGAGATAAAGAAAATGAATACTTTCCGGCGAACTAATTGTGGCTGATTGGCCAATGCCCAGTTTTCACAACTGATATAGGTACTAGCATAGCTAACGTACATGTAATCACACCACTTAATGGTGCGAACTTCCCTTGGCAGGAATATCCGCGGCCAAGAGAAAAACAAGCAGTTAATCTCGAGGAAAATTAGAATTGCCGCCTCCATGAAACATTTTGCAAATTTCGCTATGGTTTCAATTGCAAATAACATCATCCTCTAATTACTGAACGCCGTAATATTATGCTATTCTCCTTTTTGTGTTCATTTTCCAATTATCGCGCTTCAATAACACCGGAGAACTGGCGCTGCCTAGTAGGAATTGGCAGCGTTAGTAACCACGATTTACAGTTGTATAAACATGCATTGCCACAGTAATTGTGGCCCTCATGATGAAGTTCCTTAGTCCGTAAGGCTGTTGTGAAAACTGAACATAGCCCTCAAGAGACTGACCCTATGGAAGCTCTCCAATCGTGTATCTACGCCAAACTGTTCCAATCTATTTCGCTCAGAGCATGTTCCAATCATCATTGCGACGATACGATACGATACGATTGCATCTACGATAAGCAGATTCAAACACATTTTCACCTTCACTTGTCTGCGTTAGCATGCGCGCAAGGAAACACGACAGCTGGGAAATATGTAGCAGTAAAAACGGGAATGACTCATTGTCAATGATGACTGTGATAATAACTTGTGAAAAAATCAATAAAAATCCTGAGTGCTGTCTTTCAAAGGATGAATTTGATCACTTGAGTGAAGAAGATGTATATTGTCACGAAATTATGTACATACTACAGCGAAAATCGCTCCAATCGGTGACTGAAATGTGCGATCGTTTATGAGGTGTCTATGTTCCAAACAAACTTCTACTAGTTGGATAATATTATTATGATAATTGATATTCCTAAGGTGACAATCAAAGAAATACCTTAAACAGTCCACAGACACTTATTAGTGTTAACGCGCTAAAACGCTCTCACGTTTTCTTTTATTAAATATATGGACATTCAACCACATTTTTTCTGATACAGTCGCGTTTACTAATAATTTTATCCAACAATGAACTCAGATACGTCCTTCTACCAGTCGATCGTCTAATAAGGTGACTGTCATTCTATCGAAGGTTAATGACTGCAGTTCTTATCCTCATTTCTCGGACAGAAGAATACAAGATTTGACAAACATTGCGGATATCGTGAAAAGCCATGTCACTACCTTGACGGAGTACTCAGATAAACACATTGATGTGAAATTTCCACACAGGAAAAAATCACTCGCGTCGAATGGGACTTGGACGCGTATCTGGACACGAGATGAGCGAACACATCATGGCGTTTGGCCTTAACCGAGTGAAAAAGTGGCGCAAAAAACACTCGCTTTGAATGCTTCGTATGTCTGGCAATCTTGAACATCTTGCTCCTATTCAGGGGTCGTAAAAGACGGTCAATTGCTCTTCTGCAGAGGCCTACGCACTTTCACTTAAAGGCACGATTCTGTTACTTAAAGCAAATGTCCCAAGAATTAGGATTTAAACTTAAATTTAGTGTGGTAAATTATCGCTTTTGTCTGTTTGCATAAATATTTCGATTATCTCTTCTACTATAGGCTGTGGCAGATGTCGGAACTAAAAGAGCATTTTCGGCCGAGGTCCACAGCCCCCTTTAAGCTCACAAAACTCCACAGAAGAGTATACTGTGTTTTATCAACCGCTTTTAAGGTTTCTTCGTGATATGGAAGGTTTTAGGTTAAAGTTCCAGTCTAGACGGATGATTTAATTCGTCGTGGAATTTTCACGCGAGTACAAGAACTCGTACGATTCCATTCCAGCGGGTTCAAGATGTTGGCGACGGGCCTTCCTTTGATTGTAGTTCACGGAGAACCTTCATCTTGAAAATTTCTCAGGACTCATGCTAATCGATAGGGGCGTAATCCCTGGTTTTTGCCTATTAAGGTGGCTTTAGCGATATTTTTCCCTAATCTTTATATTATGAGTTCCCTAATAACAATATTTTCAATTACGAAAAGATCTTCCAATTATATTTTTAAATTTTGCAGCTGTTAGAAGCGCGGATCAAATATAAAAATACTTACAGCATATTTTATTAGTTTTATTTGGCTTGAATTGCCAATAACTAATCAAATACAAAATAATGGCCTTTAAATAAACTCAACTGTATGACGTCATACGATAAAAACTCCTCGCAAAACGAATCTTGTTTTGCGAATTCGTCCAAATTATTACGGATAGTAATTATGCTATTTATTTAAAGGGCTGAGAAAACATACGCGCTATGCACCATCTAATTCTTGCTTGCGCTGTGCATCATAACTTCCTCAATTTTAAAAACAGAAACTCTCACGAATGAATAACCGTTTTACACTTTGTGAATTCGAGCAATTATTTTTTGGAGAAAATCTTTAAAAGTAGACCCAAAAAAATGCTGATATTTTACAATCATCGGAAAGATGGAATCTTTTCCCTTAGAATGAGACCAAATTCATACGAGATTTATGATACGGGATACGTCACTCAAATTCTATGTGCGATTTTTCTGATAACTACCTAAGAGGCCGTTTTACACGAGGCATTCTGAAGTATGGTAGGATGTGCAGAGAAAAATGCGTCATCTGAGGTAAGGACCTGAGCCAGAAAGACTGCGTGAACCCATGAACAAGACTGGAAAATAGCCCCTGCTTTGAGTCTGAGCCCACACTCTCGCAATCATCTGCGCACCAAACTGAGCAATTAAAAGCGTCGTGTAAAACGGCCCACAAAAAAATAACTAGATCGCAGGATTGCCGTGGGCTCCGGGCCATTGAGCACGCCGCCCGGCCTTCCCCATTGGCGGGCTCAGTGCATAGGGCACTTGTAAAAGGGGGTTTCTTAACAGTCGTAGGCCAATCTTTCTCGCTCATCTGTCCCCGGGGCGCTCCTACACTCATTCTCGCCCAGTCACTGTCTGGCCGCCTTGACCTTACCCTTTTTTTTACCCCTTGAGGCTCTTGAGGAGGCTAATCGTACGGTTTTTTTCTCTCTCTCCCTCTCTCCTCCCGTGGCTCTGCAGTGAACGTGGTGGAGGCGCTGCAGGAATTTTGGCAGATGAAGGCAGCGAGAGGAGCCGAGCTCCGCAACGGAGCCCTTGTAATCTACGAGTCCGTCCCAGCGTCCAGTCCGCCCTATGTATGCTACGTCACCCTACCAGGAGGGTCCTGCTTCGGGAGCTTCCAGGTGAGTCGAAATGTGAATGTCGACGGACAGCAGTCCGTCCATCTAATGCGCCGATTTCTTTACCCTGATTATCACCTGTGCTTGTTACATTTATCTTTTACCCAAATAATGGTATTTGGGCGTTGGATGTGCGCAGACTTGAGATGTAGCGAATTAGTCAATGTTTATAGTAATATCTTTTGATATATGTGTTAGTTTTGAGCCGTAGGGCGGACGATTTTTGGAATTTCACACAAAGTTGCAGGTGACCAAGATCTAGCAACACCTGATTTATGCAGAGAGAATTAGAAATGTTGTGTTCTAGAAAGGGCATTTATTGTTCAAACCGCGTATAAACAGTCATTTTTACACCCGTTCCAAGCTGTCGTTGTTTAACCAGAAAGTAAACCCGTTGTATTGTTGTATAAGTTGTTATATAAACACCATTTAATAGCCCGTCATTGTTGTTACGCGGGGTAATAAGCTTGGAAAAGTGGAGACCAAACGACTGAAAACGGCGTTCTGGTGTTTAAATGGAGATGTAACATAAAAGCTATTAGGAAAAGATTGTTTGTGGCTAAGCTCAAAATTGCTAGCTGAATTATGATGATGGAAGTTGTAAATTGGGCAACTGTTTCAATTAGGCAACTTGCAATCAGGTTATTTAAAAGCGAATAACGCATGAAGGGCACAGCTAGTAATGAATAAAAAACAGTAAACTTCCACATATTTATTAATAATCAAAATATCTGTAGAAGATTAGAGTGTTTTCCATACACCATTAATATTGACAACTTCCACTAAGTACGGTTACATTCAGTAATGGCAACATAATCGGAAATCGGAAAAACGGGTCAAAATTGTAATGGGAACGCTAGTTGTGCAAATATAAACAAGTGATGTAAACATTTTACACTGGGACTGGGCTGAAATTCCGCTACGGAAGTTTCGTACTAACATTCATAAAATCGGCCCTCAACAGGCCATTGGTCTCGTGGTTCGTTACTTCCCTTCTGGAACGCCGGCCGGTTACCCAGCGTTCTATAACCTCTATGAAGGAGAGCGTAATGGAAACAGGGCATAAAAGACCTTTTTTGGCAGTCAGCTGCTGCTACTCTGAGGAGTTTAAGCCGTGTCCCAAATCGTTAGGCATTAGGGAGGATGCGGTTAGCTACCTAAATATTAAGAGGCCTTTCACCGAGGGAGCTTGATTTGGGACAAACTTCGCTAGTGTTGCCATCTACCGAGCAGAAAACGAACGAAAAACATATGAGTAATAATAAAGGACAATGAAACAAATGAAACCTGAAATTAAGACATTTTTGGCGCCTGTGACTATCTCCGTATGCGTTGTGAGATTTGTAAAGTGAAATGACATTTTTACAGCCATTTCGTTGTTTGAAGATTCGTTAGTTTTTAGTTTTCGGGGTATCTAAGTTTGTGTAGGTGTTCTGGGATTTAAATTCGTTATATTTAAGTGTACCAAGTAAAATTTTTCTTTTGAAGTCGGGTGTTGGGTTGCGAAATATTAGAGAATTCTTTCACTTACAGACAAAATACTTGCCGGCCATGTTTGCCACTTTTCAACTACTTCCTTGGGTACGAGTTTCCTTGTACGACGCATGCAGCGCTTTGCATGATGGGAAATTCAATATGGAGGCGGACTTAGGATAAACTCCATCTACCCTAAATTTCACCCCCGAGAAAGGCACCTAAATCCGCTCCCCCATGATGCCTAACGCATTGGGACATACTTCAAGATGGCGTCCTCCCTAAATCTGCCGATTTAGCTGCCTAAATGGCGAATTGGGACACAGCATTAGTTACCCTGAAGGGTTCATTTACGCCTCCAAAAAACCTGCAAGACATCTCACGGGAGGGTGGCAAGGGGTAGGTTATCACAATATACGTTAAAAAATACTCAATTAAAGTTAATGTAATCACGACTATTGACACAATAGCAAAAACTTGGAAGAACTTTTCAGGAGTCGAAGGACCAACAACATGCACTCAATATTAGGTATTCTACCAATGTAACAGAAGCTGATTTAAATAATGTTTTTTGCATAAATCCATCGAGACGCGAGCGTTAAAAAGATGACATGCAATAAAAACTACGTAGCATATTAAGAACAAGCAGTCGGGAGATAAATAAACAAATAAAAGCCACAGTGACTGTCCATAATCGTAGTTTTAAGTCTCACAGGCAGCAAGTTGAGGATGAATGCCAAGGATGTGACGAAGTTTGAGTGAAGTATAGTCCTGTCCATAATAGAATCCAAATTCTAATTTCATTTGATGATTCATCAGTTCAGCAGGCAGTTGAAGTTAGTATAGCATTGCAAATTTGCCAAAATACTTGAATCGATATACTCTACAATTAACTAAGTACGCATATTATATACTTGGAAATAACTTCTTTGTTTCACGTCGCGACATGTTATGCGCTGAAATCGCCTTCACAACCAAAATTGTTATGCAATTCAAAAGTATTGTGGCTATGGTAAGTTACATTAAAAAAAAATAATTGAGAAGACATAAGACTTACACCTCAATTACATAATTTCTGACGCGACCTTTGCGTCATAAACCCCTTCTTATTTGAACTGCGGGCCTTTTCAGCAAATAGCCTTACTGTTTCCCAGGCAATTGAGTTTGTACTTTTTGTAGATACAACAAATACTATTTC
Source organism: Ceriagrion tenellum (assembly GCA_963169105.1). NCBI lineage: Eukaryota > Metazoa > Arthropoda > Insecta > Odonata > Coenagrionidae > Ceriagrion > Ceriagrion tenellum. The sequence continues at coordinate 50,567,818 of OY720636.1, read as the reverse complement.
AAAAAAGGCGGCCATTTAAGAGGGTGCCATTTCAACAATGAAATCTCGTTTACTCATTTTTTAAAGTTAGTCTACCTGGGGTGTTTGCCCTAGCCAATGTTCATGGAAAACTGATGGTATTTTTGGCAAAAATCTCGAAAAGTATACCGTTAAGAGACTAAAATTTTGTTGTCTTTGAAAAGATGACTAATTTTTCTTTGATATGAGGTCAAATTTGTCGAATTCTATATTGAATTATATCTCACACAAGTAGCCTTAAATAAAGTTATTCCTTGAACATAATTTATTCGTTAGCCTCCTCTTGCATTTCACGAGTTTCCACGCCAAGTACACCGATCATAATCGGCTGATAATAGGGTGTATAAACGTAACTGCGTAATTATTTCCTCCCATTAAGCTCCATAGAGACGAATCATGTCCACGAAAATTTATGACATCGCCTAAATGTTTAAATTCACCACTGTGTGTTTTTACATGTTATCATGCCAGATTAATGGCGATAGACGATGGTTCCATATGCACCTGTTCTGAATTTATCAAGCAAACTAAGCCTAGCGTGTAGCCTTGTGCCGAATTTTCGGCACAAATTTGGCCATAATTTCGCCGCGGACATTTTCGCTCGCGGACATCGTCGCGAGTCGGGCATAACGCGAGATGTTCTAAGTGCGGTAGGGAGATTTCAAAGTGAGCACTGTCGATGATATTGCACGTTGTCGGCGATATTGCGCGACAAGCACAACAAGGTGCTCAACTTTTATAGTGAATTCGCATCTGGCGTCCTTTTTTCGGAACTTTGTGGCAATAGTGCTCCTCTACGCCGCCGTCTCAACCAATGGCTGGACGAACAGTTCCCCTACTTCCCCCTTCTCCACTGATCCAGAGCTACTTCCCCTCCTTTTGACTGCGCAGACCGGACGTATCATCGCAGCGGCCCTCTGCCAGCCACCGAAGTGTGTGCCTCGTCAGCAGGCATCGTTCGTTAAGTTTCGGCAGCTAGCCTGCGGGCCTCATTGTCGTGTGATCATAATTGTAATTTAGTATATTAAATATAGTGTGACTGTTGGAAATCATTCCGTATTGGTCATTTTTGACTCCTTTCCCACTGTGTCAATTCGTTTTTCCGCAACGTTCGTCGCAGCCTCCGAGTCTCTAGCGGCTCCCAACCTAATCCCTTTAAAAGCTGTGTATCTCTATATGTTCGTCGGTATCATTTTTGACGAATCCCGCACCTTTCCTTAGTATTTTACTTATTTTTTAGTAAAATATCTACCCAGAGAAATCCCAAATACTCGCGACATATCCGAGGTGTGGCCTAACCACAGCGAAGTAGGGTTTTCGATGTACTTTATGCCGTTTCAAGTCGATACCACTCGTGAACCAGACCTTACGCTTGTGACCTTCTGAAGGATATCACCAAAAATTGAACCAGATGGTTTTATTCGAAGAAGTAAGATTGCATTACTCCTACTATAGAGCCCACAACCGTTTTCTTCGAGGACGAACTCTGAAACCTCTTTGTCCCTACGCCACAATAAGAAAGGCGCCAGGTACCATGATTGCACACTGATCTTCATAAATATTGCAAACTTATAAAAAATTATAGACTTCAGCCGGGAATATTTCACCAAATATCGCCATGGCGATACATGCAACGCAACGCATCGGTCGGCAAGCATTTGAGGAAAATAAGAATCGATCCGCCACGTTCGTCCACCTTCTTCTCAAAAAACACCGAATGAAATTTTCAGACCTTTCGAAAAGCCCAATTTGGAAAATTAAACGTGAAGTATCTATTTGGCTGTTGTCGCTCAGTGTTAATTTTGATATCATGCCACCGGACATGTGTCTCTCTCCCCTATGGAGGCGCATAAATTAAAAATGCGGCCTTAATTGTTTTCGTGTTTTTTTTTTTCCCACCCGAAGTGGAGAGGTGGACGAGAGGGAGGGCTGATCACTGATATGTTGGGAGTCAGCCCACTGCCTCCTCCTCTTCCCCCTCCCATCCACCCAACCCTCCCTTTTACGACTCCGAAGGATGACTCCTCATGATAGATGAACTTAAGTATTAATTTCATTTTCCTCGATAGGACGTCTGCTGTCCTTTCACGTCATCCCTCGGATTACATAATTAAACTTCATCACATCGCCCCTGTTTTCTCTCTCTCCCACCCTCCCCCTCTATCACGCTCGCCTCCCACCCCTCCCTACCTCCCTTCACCCGACCACCCTCCTTCTTATCCCCACTCCCGGAGGCGATATCCGAATCCTTTTGGCAGAAGCAGCAGCAAAGTCGCCCACCTTGCGAGAAGAGTCACGCTGCAAGTCCACTGCCCGCAGGAATGGGTTTGATCGGCGAAACTATTTAGTACATTTGGAAAAAAAATTTGCTTCGTTTTTTCGCCACATTGCTCAATCTATTACAGCATAACCAGTTATCCTTAGTGGGGTCCCATTAGTCCTGTGAAGGATCCCAGGTTATAACTCAGGCATCCATAGCGGGGTACTATAATCCCTTGCAAAGGATCCCAATTTCGGCCACATTGTTGGAGTGTATTTGGTCAAAGAAACTTCACTTACCACCAATTTGTCAACGTTTCGATTGCATAATAAAATAATCTTCTCGGCTTGAAGGAAACTAACAGAGGGATTTCCAGAACACAATACCCACTATTTGGAATACAAACAAAACCATGGAACAAAATCCAGTTAAGAGTAAACAATATAGTACTTATCAGGTGGGGCATACAAGGTAGGACATACAAGCCACGACGTTCCTGTGCCTCAAAAGTCTTTTCTGCGCATGACGTAAATCGGATCACTCGAACAGCCGACGTTTTAATAATTTAAGGAATACTCGATGTAAGCTCAGATAATTTAGTTTCCAGCAACGTAAGAGAGCATTCAAGTAGATATCAGTATCCTGAAGTGCTGGTATATTACATATTTGAACGGTTACACTTTTAAAATGTGTATTTTAAGTATACGATCTTTTTTACATCAGAAATTATACTCACAGAAATCAATTCACAAATGAAAGTTGAAACTCATTTTCAGCTTTGGCAAACCTGTGGCACAATTATTTTTGAAGACTAAGTACTGACTGGGTTTTGTTAGCGATTACATATAGGATAGTCGGTCGCTAATGTGGAATTTCATTTAACAGAGGTATCTAACTAACGGTTTTTCCAGAATTATTTCGGAATTTTCTCCCCACGCCACGAAATTAATGGATGTTCGGCCATAAAAAAAACCATTTGCATCGTTTGTCATAATTTCAACCCAACAGGCTTCTAGTCCATACAATCTTGCTTTTGATTCGAAAAATGGGTGTTTCATTTCTAACGTGGACGTTGATTTGCTGGTGATGACACAACGCCGTCAACTATATAACTTAATAGGACGTAAGTAGGAAACCTCGGCATGAAATCCAGGATAGACAGGGTAGTCGACTGGAGGAAGTAATTAGGGGCTCAATTGCCCATAGATTACTCAAGACTGTAATGGGGGAAGGATTGTGGGCATGCTGGGAAGGGGACTAGGGGAATACGTTTATGGACGGAAGGAAGAAAGGTAGATTCGTATGCTGAGGCAAAAAAGGAAATACTAGAGGTAAGTAGGACCCATAAAGTTTAGAAAACCGGGAGGAGATTCTGTCTTTCAAAAAAGCCTACCTTTTACTGTACGAATACTCAAAAAAAGCGAAATTGTTAGTTTCCAAAAACAGCAACTTCATCATAATAAAGTAAGGTGGATATGGCCAAGAATGCGTGGGTCACAATAAAATGTGGGTTGGATGCTCCGATGATAAGTATATACATCCGGAGTGCTTCGCAAGGTTGGCTATGCCGAGAGAATGGATGAGAGTCAAATGAAGAAACAAATAAATGACAAAGAAGGATTGAAGAGTGTGGAGTAGACTGCGACAGAGGTGAATAAAGCGAAAGAGACTCTAAAGACTACGAATGTTCATTGAAGGAGTCTTTGAGAAAAGGACAGTGCACATAAATCAAATGCAGGAATGCAAGGGAAGCGAATGAGGTATGGCAGGATTAGCACTGTAAATAAAATTATCAAAAGACAGACAGTTTTCTGTCTAAAACCACGAATAATGTTCATTGACTTAGCCTCTAACGAAGGGGAAAAGCGTTAAGGGTGTGTTTGTCAGTGTGAATATATTTGTTGTAGAATCACATTAGTAAATGACTGACAAAGAGTGTGACTCAAGCTCGCCGAAGTGACGAAGAATGCGGTGAAAGTAGGAAGATGGGCTCCATATACTATAAATAGAAAAACGCAGCATAAACTCGGCTCATAATAGACACGCCGAGATTAGGACGCATTGTCATTTAAGTGCGTCCTTTGAGACAAACGCATGAAATTAATATTAAAGACCAATTTTTTCGTCAAATTAATAATTAAGATACTATAATTTCCAATCTAAAAGTGCCCTCAAATGGATTCTCCGATTAATTTCACGCTTTTCATCAATAAAAATGCAAACCTTTTCCGTGTATCAAATTACCTTCCACATCATCGATCGTAGAATCTGATGCGATAAGTAATCTGCTTTTTCATTCATGATGTTAAGTCAATGAAAAGTTATATAAACGCTGGAAATATCTGAAATTCCACATTACGTATGGGGTCCTGCACGTTCCGGATCAGCGATCTCCTACCGTATAAAAATAATCCGCTGAGCTTCCAAGGCAATTCATTTTGGGCGACGCAATCCATCGCATCCCCACCCGCTCCCGCCTTGGAAACGGTAAGGAGGAGAAGAAAGCATAAAAAAGAACAAAGACGAAGCGGAAAGAAGTTTCGAGGCGACTTCGAAGGGGTTGCGCGCACGAGAGGTAGGCGAATACAGCGCTCCGGAACGGGTTGGCGGAAAATCGGTGAACTAAGTGCCTGGCACGCGGAGAGAAATGAGGGAGAAAAAGAGAGAGAGGGTACAGAAGAGAGTAAGAGAGAAGGAGATGAAGGAGGAAAGAAGAAGGTGTACAAGGAAGTAATAGTATTAAGGAGGAGAGAATTAATAGAGCAGAGTTTCCTTTTACCCAACCCATGCGTTAGGTTTACCCCTAGAATCAACGTGCGTCGCTCACGAAACCCACTTGCCTCACGATCTCGGTTACCTAAACAAAAATGGACGGATTCCAGCACGAAAAAATATTTGCCTCGCTAAGGTTTCGACCTTTCATCTCCCAATTTCTGGTCACGTGCCTTAGCCAGTTACGTCACCAAACTAGCCTATTTAAAGAAGGTCGATCGTAATTCATCCTGATTTAAATCGCGGAAAATAATTTTTGCGACGTATTTCATCCCCTTTGGTGCAATATTCTCCCGTAATAACAACATTTGGCATCAGTCTGTTGATATTTCAAGCTTCAGTTTGCTTTCAACGTTTGTCATTGAAACTTGATGACTTCAAGCATCATCACGAAGTAAAACTTAACGTTGGTATCCATATTGAAAAGAGCATTTTGTACCTATTTAAATTATTTAATTTGTTCAACGCGTTGAAAAGTTGTAAGATGGAAGTAAAGCTGTGCAACGCGAGGTACCAATTAAATAATAGGAGAAAGGTACAAGCTATTCTTTTCAGTATGGATGCTAGTCTTATTACTACTATTATAATCGTTGGCAATTTTCTCATGATTAGACTCATGAAGTTACACGAAGAAGCGTAAAGAATGAGGATAAAAAAGCTTCACGAGTGCTATGACCGGTGCGCTAAGAGCCCGGGAAAATGTTGGAAGTGTTCTAATTTAATATTGAACATGAGAGCACCACGTTTAAGCTGATAGAAGTTGACGTATGCCATTTGTTTGGAGCGGGGCATAGGTTTTCTTTCTTCGGAATCTTTTCCAATTCCATCCATCTCCATTCCATCTCCTGAAAAAGAGAGAACGGTTCTGTCCAGCAGTAAAAACGGTTTTGGCTGGTTTATCTTGCTCAATTTCACTCTCAAAAACTGGAGAAATGTGCAAGTTCGCTCAGGAATTCTGCGTGACTCCCGGACGAGAGTTCTGGGACCCGTGCGACGAGGAAAATCACCGTTCAGGTTGTTGTTTTCACTGCGAGAGCGTCTTGTGTTGGAACTTATTGAGGATCACTCGAGGAGAACTTAGAGTAAAATTTGGGCCCATGTTCAGCGTCTCGGTACCTGGCGCAACTTTCCGAGTTTAACGACTACAGAACGTAAACTGCTGGGAGATGCGAGCCATTCTTTTATATGCAGTAAACTTTGCTGAATTTAAAGTATAACACTTAACTAACTTGAGCGTATGTTTTAATTCAATATATGAAATCATACTATTTCCTAAGATTTGCATGGGAGAGCCTTAAGAATATGATCCCTCTTCCTATCTGCACTTTCTAGATGAAACATAATTAATGTCATCAAACTGTAGCGGACACAGCGCACACCTTTACATTTCCTGAAAAATAAGAGCCACCGAGATACATGAAACATAAGTGTAATTAATCAAATCTGAAATTCTACTGAATTGTAAGAATATGCGGTTACAAGTCTCAATCTACATAATAAGCCCAGCTAACTGCGATAGAGGTTGTCCGGACATCAGCCTTGAAAACAGGAGAGAAAAGGAAAGAACTGGAAGAGGGAGAGGACAAAAGTGATTTGTGCGCTGACAGCATGCGATATTCGCTCGCTCTGTTTTCTAATCTTTAATTTGGTTGGGAATATGAAATTTGTGTACTTTTCATTTCATGATACCTCCATTATTTCGCCTTCTATTTGTTCCAGATTTTAACATGGAGATGATAACGTTCCTGTTTAAAACCAGCGTCATGTTAGGTTTTCAAGTAACCTTAAGATACAGCCTAGCGTTCCCAGTCTCTAGCGGGTCCGAACATGTGAAAAAAAAGTAGTTCTTTCATCAACTGTATTACATACTTTGTTCGCCCATAATAGTTTTTAACGAAGCGTGGGGCTTTCCTATGCGTTTTGTTGATTTCGTGTTTCCCATATTTCTGCTCATCGGGTCCCACGTGATCGTGATATAAACGAGATGTACCCCATTCACAGCAAAATATCATCATGTCTTTCACATGTCCCATTGCATTTCTTCCCGTGAATTTATTTCGTCCACCCTGAGGATTCCTCGCCTCTCTCGCTTTCGTGCATTTTCGGACCAAAAATATTTTTACATAATATCATTAATGGACAACTTCTCACTGGCGACCTTACCTCTCCGTCATTTCAATCCGTGTCCTTCCTCGCTCAACGGTAGGTATTCTCCTACATATCCCGAAAATCCGCCTTCTCCTGCATGAAACGTATCCTGTTATTTCGAATCCCGTCAGTCTTTTTACTAATTATTCTAAAACTCCCCTCTCAAAACCTCCCATTTACTCTAAACTTCATAGCATATCTAATGGTAGTTTGGGCGAGATATTTTCCTATTCATGATGGAGACCGAAGTCGAATTTCAAGTTTCAATATAAGCAGCTGTAGGAAGCATGAAATAAATGGTAAAATATATTCACGGCGCAATAATGTACTTTTAATTGACCAAAATTCTCAGTTATTAGATAAGAACATCTGCATAAGTCTTTAGCTTGAAATGCGTCTTAACGCGGGACGTTTAAAACTCCTTCAGATCGGAAGGTTTTTATGTGATTCTGAAAAAAATACTACGGTGACAATGCAAAAAAATAAAAGCTATTTGAGGAAACAAAACATTTCGGACTGTTAATTTTTCAGCGAGATCTAGGTATCGTAAATTTGTTATTTTGTTAATGATGTCTCTCTGGAAGGCCTACACGCACCATTTCCCATTTAAAGGCCTGGTATTTTTCGTCAAAAATCTCGGAAAGTAGCTCGGTAAGGGAATAATGCTTTGTTATCTTTGGAAGGTTGAGATATTCTTCTTTTAAATGAGACAAAGTTTATCGATTTTAAGGTGAAATGACATTTTTCTCAAAATACCTTACACATGTGAAAAATTGTTGCAATCAAGTTCCTACGGCACTGTAGCCAAGTTGAATTTGTTGCTGTATTTTTCTGTACATTTAATATCATTCTTCCAGTCATACATTTTTATTGCAATCCCGTTTTTGGAATTTATCTCCCGACATGGCTATTTGGCAGCGCAGAAAGAGAGCAGGATAATAGGCAGGCTGAATGTAGAGAGAATGGGAGTAATTGAGAAGTATTCCCGACCAAAGTAGGAGGATTTCGCTGAGGATTGAGTGGGTCGTGATATGATATGGATTGGGTGCACCGGTAGTGGATGTATTCATGTATTCAAGAATATTTTTGCTTCGCTTTTTTGGCATGGTCCGGAGAATAAATGAGAGTTGAAAAATGAAGCATATATTTAATGTTTTCGCGGTGTATCTCATCCTATCACTCAAATTGTGTGATAGGAAAGGATATACCGCGAAACTCATGACGTATTTTCCCCGATGTATAGAATGCTGTCCTCTGCATCATAAATCCATTGTACCTCATGATGACGCTTTAAGCTTCGAAACGCGTTGTACAAATAAATATTTGAGTGGGCATAACAAAGTTTTTTCTCTTAAAATTCACCATAATGTTCCACAATATGTTGCTGTTGAATAAATATGCATAATGTTGATTGGTGGAAAGACTCTAACGAGAAGGAATACACGGAGTTTTAAGAATGAGAAAGCATTAATCGAGCAGTAGTTGAGTGTTGGTGAAGCAAAAGAGGGTATGCAAGGAGTAAATTTACAAACAGTGGGGCTGTTTTCTAGGCCGGGTAGAACCAAGTTCTTTGATTTGGCCTACCCCAAAATAGAACAGCCAGATGGATATGTATGGAGATGAAGAAAAATTATCCGAGGGCCTTTTTCTCAAAACCATTCGCTCGGTTTGACGGTGGTACACTTGTCGCTCCCGTTTTGTGATAACAACTCCGTATTGAGGGGCACGTATGAGAGGGAGAGAGGGGTTGGTAGAGGGGAGGCAGAGAGGGTGTTTTAAGGCAAGGGGGGTGGAGGGGAGAGAGGAGGGAGGGAGAGCATAAGAGGAAATAAGAAAAGGTGGGGAGGGGGGGTTGGAATGCGCCCCGAGCGGGCGAACAGCCTTCAATTACCGCGCGTGGGAAGAGAGTGGGGACGCAAAGGCAGGAAGGGATGGGTGAGAGGGGGAGGCATATAGTGAAGGTAGGGGGGAGGGAGTAAGGGGTGTTGGTGATTCGTAAGAAGGGGCGGGAGGAAGAGGGTGGAGTGGGGGGGTAGCTCCCCTAATGGGGGGGGAGAGAGTGTGGCAGGGGTTGAGAGGATGGCTTTTTGAGGTCTTTCCTCACGCGAGTCCACTTTCCCCCTCCAAAGTCTAGCCACATAATTTTCGATCTTATAGTGAAAACATCTCTCATTACGGCGGGCGGCAGGGCGGTTGCCCGTGGGAAAAACTGGGCTCATCCGTAAGCTATCCCTCTCCGCTTCCATCCCCGTGAACTAGCCAGAGTGATCAGCATACTACGAAAGAGCAGTCACATCAAAACCATCGGTTCCTATGGCTGTATCGAAGTACCAGTAGACTGGCTTGCCACCAGGCCACGGCACTACCTTTGGTGATTGCGTGCAGCTGATGTTATAAGGAAAACACATCTACATATCATCCCTTAAGAAACCTACCTTGCGTGGGGACAACGGTCACGATATCCGACCTCGGACATCCAACTTAAAAATATCGTTGTAGATATATCACTCCACTATCGACACGAAAATGAAATATTATCCTAGGAAACATAGTCACCGATACGCTATTGTGTTGAATATAGCTTCGCCAACTCTAATTGTGGATTTAAAAGTAAAAAGTAAGCGAAATTATAAAACTGAAGGCCTAGATGAAGTGCCCTCCTATTTAATTCTTCCATTTTCCACTCGAAAAAGCTTTCTCGGTCGCTGTGTGCCCTTACCAAGGAGACTGAATGTGTAGTAATCATGGCCTTTGCTTTAAAGACTCCGCTAATTCTAATCCAATCCTTACCCTCCTTTTACATTCCCTCGGCCTTTTTCATATTTTATAAATACTTCTGTGGGGTGGCAAAATATTTCTTTAAAAGTTGACGTTTCAGATTATATATCTAAAGTAAATTATTGACCATCGCCGAAACATGGAAGTATCCAGGCTGTAGAAACTCTCTTCCATAAAATGTTTGAATTTGATATTTGCCTCATCGAATACAAAAAACTCGCGTATTTGTCATGGATTGCTCAATACCGGAATGAAATGCTTAACTCTCACAATTGTTTTTGTTGAAGAAAATCGGCTGCGGTAGAAAATACCAGCGCCATAGAATTTCTTTCATATTACAATCTCTTGAGAACGAATATATAGTGATATAATTTTTTCTATTTTCCGTTTTTATGAATAAAAACCTGTTTGTTAACGTAAAGAGCTCATGTAGCTGAGAATAAATGCCGTATTTTCTTAGAAATCTGGTTTTACATGCTTTGAAACAATAAATACCTTGTATCAATTAAAATATATATGAGGTATTTTCCCCCACGATAACAAAGTCAAGCTGAAGTGAGAAGCTTACTATTTGTTACTGAAGTGAATGGCCAAAGTACACGCATTAAGGTAGTCCGAGCGAGATAGTTCCCTAACCATAATAGAGACCATATTCGAATTATAAGTTTTAATTTCACCAGCTGTAGGACACATCAATTAAATATTGTATTATTAATGGTGCAATAGTATAGTTTTATATGACAAAAATTGTAAGTAATTAAATGAAAATATCTAAATAAGTCTTTAACTTGATTCATTTTTATCGCGCGGTGTGTTTGAAACACCTTCAAGGTTTTTTGTGATACCCAAGAACCTAATGCGGTGACAGAATGATTAATTTTCAAAAATAGTTGAGAAAACACACCAACTACACGCAGTTAGTTTTTTACGACATATAAGTGTTAGAAATGCCCCATTTTGTTAGTTATGTCTCTCTGGAGTGCATTCACGTACCATTTCCCATGTAAAAGGGCTGGTCTTTTTTGGCAAATATCTCGGAAAGTAATGTGGTAAGGGGTTGAATTTTTTGTGTGAATTTAGAAGAGTGAGATATTTTTCTTTTAAATGAGACCAAATTGGTTGATTGCTCGGTAAAATGATATATTTCGCTCAAACTACCTTAAGATAATTGGACCGCAGAGTTGTGCTTGAGCTAGATTCAGTAGGCAGTCTCCGAAATCGCTCTAACGCGCACGTCCATTTGGCGTGTTGAATATATTAGGTATATTTGGATATTAAGTCTAGCACTCAATCTTTCAGTAAGTACTTTCTGCTGTCTCAAAAACATTGAAAGTTAACCTTACACCTCCTGATTCATTCGAAATACCAGTGAAGCGTATACCTATTTAGGAGGAGGAATAAAAATTTTGGGAGAGTTCAATGCTAGCAAAAAAGACCTGCAGATATGAAGACTGCAGACCTATATGATACTGTGACTATTTGTGCATTGAAATGGAAACCCTTAATTTAATGAACACTTGCATGAGTCGTGCCTCAATTATTATGGCTCTGAGCCAACTCCTCAGGCTGCAACTACCGCAGCGGGAGAAATGTTACAATATTCTGAGGGTGGAAATTTCAACGCCCGAAAAAAAAATTTCTTGTTATCGTCACCCTATCAACTTTTTCCAATGCCAATTTTCCTTCATTGATTGGTGTAAAATTAAATCTATAATGTGGTATTGTAACGCCTTGATGTTTTCTTTTGGTAGCGCTTTATTCTCCGTTTTCTAGTACACTTTCTATCTCCTCTCTCTCCTCGCCAACAATCCCTCTTTTCAAACTTCGACAACTCCCTCACAACCAACAACGACCATACAAAATAAACAAATCAAACATTAAAACATACAATTAGAAATAAGAGAAAACACGAAAAATAAACAAAAAACTTATTAAACATTAAAACGCGAAACAAAAACTCAAGGAGCGCGGCGTTACAGTATCGAGTTAGTGATCAGTATGATAATTTTATGTGGGAGGAGACAAATTATTAAAATCGATAGCTACAACTGTACTGAAGTCGTTTAGATGACAAGGATCGCATGTCTAAGAGTTTCCAACTCCACGCGATCTCATCCTATAATCCCATCTCTTACATTTTCGCTTTGCCACAGAGCCAAGCGCACAAACCCCTCCCCGTTCTTCCGGGCCCCACCCGCCACCTTCCTCTCTCTCTCTCCCGCCTCACCGATTTACGACATCACCGTTATTCATACCCTTAATCCCCCGTCCTCAGCCGTCTATCCCACCACTGCGAACGCCCCCGACCAACCAACCGCCCACGGGAGGAACACAGTGGAGGGAGGCTGCCGCCACCGCCGCCGCTGCTGCCTGCCTGCCTCGCCACCCGCCGGGCGACCGAGGCTCACGTTACCCCCTACCATCAGCCCACCGTGCCTCACACCTCCCCACCCACCCTTTCCGCCGCCCTGCCGTCCTCTTCTCCGCTGCCGCACCCCCTGCCCATCTCCCGGCTCCAGCAAGCCACCCCTCCGTGGTTATCATCGCGCCCACCCTCGGTCTAAGATGTGCCGTGGCGCCGCCGAGGGTTTCGTATGGCACGTGGCATATCACCACGAGGTAGTGATGCTGAAGAACGTAGACGGCACCAGTCGGTGCAAATTCACCAGGTTAAAAAAATAAATCACTCCACCGGAGATTAAAAACCAGAGATTCCAATGACTTGGAACTGTCATTTGCGTCTAGAAAAGAAACGATCGTGAACAGTAAAGAAGGAGTTGATAAACACTAATATCAAGTAACGTGTCAGAATTGGAATGGAGGAATATTTTTTATTAAAGGCAGGAAACAGTGGTTGCAGTTTTCCGCAATTAATAGGTTCTTTTCACACCTAGATTTTACGTAATACATCCTTATGTTCGCCACGTCCTCGTCTTTGGAAGAAAAAGTAAGAGAGATGCTGCTTCGTTCTGGTTAGCCCACACCAAAAATAAGCCGCGAGCATTTGGGACCCTAGTCATGTAGACTTAGCAAAAAAATTAGTAAAACACAAAGGAAAGCGGTTCGCTTCGCTAAAAACTGCTACGAGCGAACATGTAGTGTTTCACGAATTTCAAAGGGAGATGCTGCTTCGTTCTGGTTAGCCCACACCAAGGATAAGCCGCGAGCATTTGGGACCCTAGTCATGTAGATTTAGCAAAAAAAATTAGTAAAACACAAAGGAAAGCGGTTCGCTTCGCTAAAAACTGTTACGAGCGAACATGTAGTGTTTCACGAACTTCAAAGGGATAAAGGATGGAGCCCCTAGAGACTCGGAGGCTACACGCTAGGTTTAGTTTGCTTGATAAATTCAGAATTGGTGTGTTTCAGAGCCACACAGAGATTATAATCATGACGCCTCACTACATCTCTAGGACTGACAGAATCAGTAAAATAATAGCGACACCTTGCCGAACAAATAGGAAGATAAACTCGTTCTTGTAAAAATGAAAATTGAGCTCCACTAATTATACTCCCATAATAAACATCACCATTTCACCTCCCAAAACTTTATCACTTATACATTACACGGCTAGTGTCCCAACACCCCCTGCCACACGCTCATGCGGCGGGTATTTGGGTAGTATGTAGATGTAGATTATCAAGTGACGACTTTTATTTCAATCTTTCGTAAATGGCGCATGGTGAGGAAGTAAATGTAGAGTCCATGCGGTGAAAAATGTGTTTGTCAATTGTTTTTTCAGCCATTTCGATACGCCATGTCATATGGTTCGCAGTCAAGGGCAAAAATATTCGCCAAAATTGATAAAACTCGCCACAAGAACATAATTTCAACTGATGTGACTTTCTAACGCACCCGACTGGATTGGAATAATCGGGTTCGAATCCAATTCTAGTCAAATTATTGATTTATGGAGAATTTCACGCATTCGTTTATTCATTTTTCTATGAGAAAACGATCCCAAAATTTTCAGCCAGAGACTCTTTGTCGTATTCTTATTGTAATTTTTGCTCAACTGACAAAGTGCTGTTGTTGTTGCTTGTGAGTGTAATCAACTCAAGCCGTAAACTATTTTACTGCTAGTTACATACTCGAAAGTCAGCTTATTTCATTGATTTTAAAATAACACGAGGTTTAGTGATATCATCTTCACCGTATTGATGTATTTTAAAGGCTATTTTTTTCTATTAACATTAAGAAGCAAGCAGTGAACAAGGAAAAACGAGATATTATGAGCGTTTGTTTACGATATTTTCTTTTATTAAAAGGAAAAGTTTCTTTTCAAAAATCATTAAAAAGCCACCCATGTCAATTTCGGTAGATCGTGTTAACGTGTTGGCTAGAGTACTGTATTTCTTCCGTAGGACCTGGGATCGAATCTCGACAATGGCGGAGTTTTTTTCAGCGGGGTTCCGATCCCTGCTTTGATATCGAGCGGAGAACTCTTCTATGGAAATAGTCAGTCGGTGTTACTGTCGTACATGGTCTTCAAGTTGTTTTCGATCCACAGTTATGAATGTAAATTTGATGAAAGGAGAATTAAAATACTTCGGTGCTACTTGGAGAGAAATAAAAGTCTAATATTTAATCAGGTGAATGGGAAGTTACCCTCACACTAGGTGTAATTTTTCATGGCGACTGCCTTAAACGTTTATCCTTGCACTCATTCGCGTTGCCTACGCACCTAGTCAATATTGTTTTTACGAATAGATTCAACGAATTCCGGCGAAATGTAGTGAAACATTATTTATGAAATGAATAAAACTGAAAGAACGTAGCAATGTCCACTGGATTTTTATGGGTACAACGCGTTTCGACGCTAATCATTGGGAACCGTACCTGATGATGGCGCGTTTGCGTTCACTATTATACAGTACAGTATTATTCATTGTATTTACGGTGACGTTGGAAGCAATTGCTAGATGAAACCATGCTTTGAAATTAGAGTTTAGCGCGGCCACGTATAAAGCTGTCATTTTCATTTAAATCAATCACGTCGTGATTCTTGTAGTGTTAATTATTTGATTTATTGATCAGTAAACGCTCATCACGTATTACATGGAGATGCTGCTGAAGGATGTAGGACCACATGCGTGCGGAGACCAACCATTAGCGGAATAAATACGACGGGATTCGACCCCGGGTTGCCCACTTTCCACCCAGAGGCATTTTTGCCGGTTGTTTATATACCCAGTGCCTTGGCACGTGATGAATTGCTTTATTGCTAGTGTCACTCAGCGCAAATGATAGGCAATAAATCAGCCACTTCCGCCTAATTGCCCTCGTGGGTGATATTACAAATCTTCATGTCTCGTTGTAGTTAAGGAGTCGGTATCTCAGGTGGCCGGCGTGTGGCGGATCCAGGAAGGAAAACACGTTTTTCCGACGTTTTTGGGAAGTGAATTGGATATGATTGGCAGTAGTTTGAATACAAACAGCAAAAGCGAGGGTCTTTGGAAATAAATTGGTTCATTTCAACCCGAAAATTAGGCTTGAAAAACAATAGCAAAAATAACTACGGAGCATGGCGTAATACTTAATTATTTTACTTAATCTTGGATTGGTTTGTGTTCGTTAGAGTTACGTAAGAAGGATATGCTACATGTTTGGAAAATATTTTTATACATTTTTCGAAGCTAGCTGCAATAAAGAGTTCTTTCACATCGCTCCCAAACCGCCTGACCTCCGTTTTGCAACGGGAATCAGTATTCTCCTCTTTTTTCCTACGAGTAACTGATAGGTTCTTCATGCCGTTCAAACCGGGAGAAATGGCCTCTTCTCGTAATATACACCTCTTTGGAATTAAATGCCAGATTAACATGATTCGTTTGAAATTTTTTCGAACGTTAAGCCATAAGTGAATATAATCACTAGCATTGCTAATGAGGAAAATTGGACACAAATCATTCGTATTTTGTGGGCCAAATTTTAACATTTGGGCCTTGTACCCTTTATGTTTCCAATAAAAAAGGAATGAAATGACATTCTTGCTTTTTCTACAGAACTCGACATTCATAATTAACAAATGATTTTTCACCATGAGGATTAACATTTTTTATTAAATTACCGAATAGCTCCTTGACTGACTGTATTCCACCGTCTTAAATATATGAGCTGCTCAACTGTCTTGTAGACAAGCAGAAACTGTCGCATTATTCATGATCACAATAAACCTTCCGTTTTGATGGGAGTTTCAAATGTACCGCGTGAAAAAAATTAGTCAAGTTAAAGACTTATTTAGATATTTTCATTTGATTAGTTACAATTTCTGTCATGTAATGTATATTATTGCACCATTAATAATGCAATATTTAATTCGTATGTCTCACAGTTGGTGAAGTTAAAACGTATATATCGAACATGGTCTCTATTATGGTTAGGGAACTATCTCGCTCGCACTACCTTAAGGGATTGAGTACGCATCGATCATATTAGAGAGCAATTACGGTCAACCCATAATCCAGCGTGGACAAGATGACAGTAATGGAACAATCATATAACAAGAATGGAGATGTTAGAACTGTAAGAAACGTCAGTGACAAGTTACAAGTAGGAATAAGATAACGAATTTCAGCTCTTAAAAGATGAAGAGAATCATAAAAACATTTTGGAATATACCTACAGATAGCGGCGAGTTTACAAGGCAAGAAGAAGAAGACGCCTAAAATATTAATCTTACGATGGTAGAAGGACATTTTGGCTCATTCGGAAGTCGCTCTTAAGCATGTTTAATTTTGACAGTATTTACAACGTTAATGAATGAATTAAAACGCTCAATACAGGAACACATGAAGGCCAATTATCTTAGTACGTAAACAAACTCTACACTTAACGTTTTCCGTGAAGTCACGGCTTCCAACTTTAGGGTATTGATAATCAAGTCTCTTCATTTTATTCTACTTATTTTATCCCCTTGTGCGCCCATTTGCTCTTGATTCCTTCCAAATCCCTTCAAACATTTTAGCAATGTCCATAATTCGTTTTTAGTAATTGTTTCATGGTGTTTTCTCAGAATTTAAAATGAAGACTTGAAAATAGTTGCCTTTAATTTTTTGGCGCCAATACCCATTCAATATCCTGCTTGAGATAATTTAGAACCGGTGACTTATGTAAACATTTGTCTGTCTGCTAACGTTGGAAAAGATCATAATTCTGGATATCAAGTCATCCCATTCATCAATACGGAACGTGTTCAAATATTTTAATAGACAATAATTGTGGTAGAGGTCTGCTTTTTAAAAGAAGACATCTTAGAAACAAATTCTGCCTTCGGCAAATCCTTTGAACACAATTTGATCGTGAAATGCATTACAAGTAACAGATTCTGGTTGACTCATTACTCGTGGGTTTATATTACTGGTAGACTGTGATTTATGTCTGCATGTCTTCCCCAATCAAATTGCGTTTGCATCTTTCTTTTTCCCAGTCATTCCTGCGGTATTTTCCTCCAGGTACACAAGATGAGCTCTCGTAATTTCACAAGATTTATGAATACTTCATTGGTTTCAACTTTCAAATACTTCTTACAGGAGTGACTTTATACAATATTTTCAGATTGAGATTAGTGGCCAGTGTTTATCCCGTTCCTAAATACCTCAAGTGTTGTTTCTCAAAGGAAACAGTTTTACTATTAGAGGTTGAAATAATTCCTCTTATAAAGTGTATACAGATATTGGAATAAGGAGCGCACTAGTAACTACTTGGAGAAAATGGAAAATGTTCTTGATGAACGATCATTAATTGTGCACCACTATAATTGTCACTATTATTTTAGTTACCAACCAAGGGTTTGATGCATTAGTGTCACTGTCAATATCTGGGCTTCCATTCCGAGATGTATAGACACTAGAGATAATCGGCATTTGATGTTCGATATTGCATTGTAACACGAAATTTGCATTCCGCATCAATCTCCCATAGCAACGCATCCCCGGCAAAAGTTTTTTATTTAGAATTTTTTCAATTTTAATTTTATGATCTTCCAAATTTGTCCATGTTGCCCTTGTTATTAAAGCTCTCGGTAGCAGGCGTGGGATATAAGTTTGTGTAAAAAATGGGGGGTTGACTCGAAAAAGTTTCGGACACAATGTTCAACATCAAACACTGGGAAAGCACATGGTCGTTCTTAACTGTTTTAATTAGGCTGTTGTGTAGAAAAATGTACCCAATAAGTGTGCTCAACAAATTCCATGATTTCAGTCTTCACTGTGTGTAATGGGTATCATATCCATCACACTTGGGTTGGCAGCCCTTGTAGTATTAACAATGTCATGGCAACGAGGAGTTTGTTTAAAAAGGGGGAGAACGCGTGGGGACAGTGTCGAGCCAGGAGGTAAATGTGAGTGGCATTGAAAATGCGTGGAAGGATAAAGAAGAGTGAGACGGTGTTGAGTGAGAGAGTTGAATGTGAGACGGTGTTAAACGAAGTGTGTATTACTAAATATCAAAAAAGGGAGAAAAACGAGTGTTACCTTATGAAGAAATAAAACTAGTGTTAAAACTTTACAAAACTTTTCCATGATGTTCAGGCATCAACAAGAACTTTGTAAGTATCACGTAGAATATTTATTGGGCGACCCGTTTCGTCGAATAGTCGACATCATCAGGCCAGGTATCATCAGGTGAGAAGTTTGATTTTCTTGACAAAAACTGTCCAAGCCTGGCTAATACTACTCACTTTCATTTCCTTGCACCGACCACCTCCTGTTATCTTGCAACCAAGATACATTAACTCTTCTATGCTCTCTAATGTAATATCCCCCAGTTTCAGGTCTGCACACGTGCCACCTCTGCTCACCACCATGACTTTAGTATTGTTGCTGTTTATCGCCATGCAATAGTGGATTCTGAGGACTTCCTCCATTACTTCCAAAATCTTTCCAACCACCTCCTAACTCTCAGCCAGGATCGCTGTGTCAAATCTGATCATGTCAGTGTTTGTTCCATGTACCTGTATCCATGATCTATGTCCCATCCGTTCTATTATCTCATATATTACTTTCTGGATGTATACATTGAAGAAGGCGGGTGATGGAGAGCATCCCTGTCTCACTTCTTGCCTGATGTCTGCTTCTTTTAGCATCTGAAACTAAAGTTCTCATTTGGTAGTGTAAAAGGCCTTCTTTAAATCCAGCATCAACACAATGCTCAGAAATTGGTAAAAACTTTGTAAGTTTTACGTAAAATTTTTATAGGACGACCGATTTGGTCAAATAGTAAACATCATCAGGTTCATGAATTGACAAAAACTTTGTTAAGTTTTACAGAGAATACTTATTTGACGACCGGTTCCGTTGAATAAATATTCCTGAATTCCTGAACAGTGTGTCCAACATTTTGTACAGAGGCAAAAAAGCGAACAAGAAGGCATCACCAATGTCTCTGAATCGTCGAGAGAAGTCCAATATTCCGCGCCAATGACGTCAGCTCTCCGCGTTGGAGAGGAGCCTTACAAAGCAACCCTTTTCTTCGTCTCTTCCCCCACAGGGATAGGTATACCTCTCCCTTTCGCCTCTCCCCCCCCCCCACCCCAACAGCCTCCCTCCTACCCTTCCTATCCTGCCACCCTCCCCCATTACCCCACATCCCGTTTCCACAATCTCCAGAATCCCGCACCGCCATTCATCAATGTCAGCGTGGAGACCTCCTCCCTCTCCCCCCCTCTCCAATCCCCCCGGTCCTCCGAGCCCCCTCCTCGTCTCTCCTCGATATCCTCCCTCCTCCCCCTCTATTCCGAAGCATTCAATAATAGTTCGCGACCCATATCATCACGGCCGATAGCTCAAGGGCTCTCGCATGTGTTTTTCTCCACTAAGTGGGTTGAAAACGTGAACTCGGTAGCTCGGTGGCGATTACGAATGATTTTCCAGTCCCTTATCTTTTTAATCGAATTTGGACACCCTCTAACCGGGAGTTTCCTCTGCATATCGAAACGTATTGTAATGAAAATTACATCTTGTTTCCCCCGTTAATCTGTTTGGTCACAAAAACTCCCATTCACGTTTTCTCTTCTGCTTAGACGCTCACGGTTTTCGAGAATTCGACCAAAGAATTGGAGAACTCAGAGAGATATCCTTAGAACCGCATCAGTCAGCATATCTTTCGCTCTTTTTCAATGGATTTTTCAGGTACTAAGTTTTTAATTGGGCGGTTTTCAAAATGAAATACATGGTCAAACACTGCAAATTTTAATTTTTAGCTTTGCTCTAAGAACTAAGCGAACTTAATGACAGGTACATGATACTTAAAAACGAATTTTAGGGTTGGTTGTAGATTCCTATATGCATAGGATTAAGGATATAATTCCTTCTAGTGAGAACAATTTTTTTACCCAACACCACTATGTGGGTATGGTATATTGATTTTGTCACAGCAGAAATGTAATGCATTGAAGGAGGCGTGGCAAGTATGGAAAAGTATATATATAGAAATGATCAGCATCACCTTATGAGTCCATCTAGCTATGTATGTCTGTCCATCTGTCTGTCTCTTCGCACGATAACTGCTGTAAAAATTGAGATATCGAGCTGAAATTTGGGTCATAAGCCTCTAATACTCCACAGACGGCACAGTTTTCAAATGGGTTGGGTCGGACCAAAACCACTTTTTTTTTAATTAATAAAATTGAAAGTGTTGTAGGGTATTCAAGCTTCGGCAAGGCCGAAGATAATTTCTTTACTAGATTCCATTTCATGTAAATACACCTTCGGGTTGAATCTTATAGGATACAACCTTTCACCGAAGTCTTACCACGTCAAGAAAATCAGTAATTTTACTGACTCCAGCCTCCATTGCCATCTCGGAAGTATTTGATATCACGATTATTTAACGAACTGAGGGAGGGGGATAGTTACCTACAGGCTATAAACATTTAACAATGTTTATTAAATAACTAATGCTGATATATATTGAAGAATAGATTTGGTAACGAAGGTAAAGAGTAGAAGTTCACTTTGGCAACGTTGCCACATTCATCACAATATGTCGGTTATGTGCTCCTACGCAAACCGGAAGTCAAATATTTAAACCAAAATACTCGTGTTATATCATCGACGACCGGAGCTGTAAATGAAAAAATGAGAAAATAATATTTAAGCATGCTTTTCTAAAATAAATATTTATTAATCTAAAAAAAGAAAGGAGGCGTGGCATATATGGAAAAGTATATATAGATATGATTAGCATCACCTCACGAGTCAATCTATGTCTAGCTATGTCCGCCCTTCTGTCTGTCCGTCTGTCTGTCCTCATATGCCTCTATTAGTCCACAGATGGCACAGTTCTCAAATGTGTTGGATCGTACCAAAACCACGCCTTTTTCTAAGCAAAATTGAAAGTGGTGTGGGGTATTTAAGCTTCGGCAAGACCGAAGATAATTTCTTTACTAGATTCAATTTCATGTAAGTACACCTTCGGGTTGAATCTTATAGGATACAACCTTTCACCGAAGTCTTACCACGTCAAGAAAATCAGTAATTTTACTGACTCCAGCCTCCATTGCTATCTCGGAAGGATTTGATATCACGATTATTTAACGAACTGAGGGAGGGGGATAGTTACCTACAGGCTATAAACATTTAACAATGTTTATTAAATAACTAATGCTGATATATATATTGAAGAAAAGATTTGGTAACGAAGGTAAACAGCAGAAGTTCACTTTGGCAACGTTGCCACATTCATCACAATATATCGGTTATGTGCTCCGACGCAAACCGGAAGTCAAATATTTAAACCAAAATACTCGTGTTATATCATCGAAGACCGGAGCTGTAAATGAAAAAATGAGAAAATAATATTTAAGCATGCTTTTCTAAAATAAATATTTATTAATCTAAAAAAAGAAAGGAGGCGTGGCATATATAGAAAAGTATATATAGATATGATTAGCATCACCTCACGAGTCAATCTATGTCTAGCTATGTCCGCCCTTCTGTCTGTCCGTCTGTCTGTCCTCATATGCTTCTATTAGTCCACACATGGCACAGTTCTCAAATGGGTCGGATCGGACCAAAACCACGCCTTTTTTAAGCAAAATTGAAAGTGGTGTGGGGTATTTAAGCTTCTGCAAGGCCGAAGATAATTTCTTTACTAGTTTTGTTTGACTAAAGTCAGGCTTGTACCAAAGCGTCGTAAAATATCGCACTCACTTCAGGCGGCTAGACTGTTTTTTTAAACATTTCGGTTCATTTCCCGAGTCGCACTTGATTAAGTAGAACTAAAAGAAATGAATATTTTTGAAAGCATTGTCGATAATTAATAAAAATAATTACGTCTGATAGTCGGTTGCTGTAACAACTTTTTGGGTAATGGCAGAAAACTTGTTTGCTCTGATAAAGTTTACAATTTTACCGGTGAGATAAAATATTAATCGAAAGACGGTGAGAAAGATAACGGTTGACAAAATCTGGCATTTTCTGCATTTTTGTTCCGAGAATAGGTAAAAAAATCAGCTGATAGTAGAAATAACCTGCGGATGCCTGAAATAAAAATACTTCACACTTGTAGATTTCACGAAGGCATAAGACAAGGTAAATAGAATCACTGTTTTATATATTTGCAATTTTGTTTTTCTACTTATGTCTTTTGACCATAATATGCTATTCATTTTATTTATTGCTAGTTTTGACTGATGTACTCTATTTGTTATCTCTTTTTTACTGGTTCCTTCTTTTCCAATCGTTACACCCAAGTATTTATACTCACTACAGACTTCGATGGCATTTCCTTCTATTTACAGATTCCATGCCTTCTCATTTATTACCATGTATTTTGTTTTGTTGAAATTTACTTTCAGGCCCGCCTTATTGTATGTTTCTATCAATTTCTTCATCATATATTCCGCATGGTACTTATCTCCTGCAATTACCATGTGATCTTCAGCAAAAAATAATGTATATAGTGAGTGTCCGTCTATTTTTATTCCCATTTCAGCACATTTGTTCTTCCAATCCTTCATAGCTTCGTTAATATAAATTTTTAAAAGAGTGGGTGATAGGCAACACCCTTGTCTTTAGTCCTTTATTGGGTTTAATTGACGGAGATAATTGACTTCCTATTTTTACTTTTGTTCCTCAGTTTTTATAAAGATTTTTATTGCTATAATGTATTTTCCGTTTATATTACTTTCATCTAGAATGCGGTAAAGATTTTGATAGGAACTGTGTCGTAGGCCTTTTCTAAATCTATGAATACCAGATGCGTTTCTCCGCTTCTTATTCTTATTTTTTCTGTTAGTTGTTTTAATGTAAATATGCTATCTACACAGGGTGGTCCTGCTGTGAATCCACTTTGCTCTTCCCCGATAGTTACTTCATGCTCTAACCTCTCTTTAATAATTCGTCCATACAGTCTTCCACAAGGCCGTCACACTAATGCCCCTATAATTTTTACATTCCTTTTTTGAACCTTTTTTTATGTATTGATGTCAAGTAAGCCAACTTCCACTCATTTGGTGGGTCCTCTCCGTGAATTAAACACCTATTGAAGAGTGTCGTCAATATTTCTAATACTATTTCAGGAGCATTTTTCAACAACTCTACTGGAATACCTCCCGGATCTGGAGATTTACCATTTTTCATTTTTTTAAGTGATTCTTTTACTTCTTGTATCTTTTTTTCTGGTATTTCTACGTTTCCTAAAATTGTTTCAGTTTGTATATTCATAAATTCTGTTCTGTCCTCTAAGAACATATTTTGGTAATATTTTACCCATTCATCCATTTTAATCACACCAATTTTTGTTTTATTTTCCTTTTTTAATTCGCTTACGGTTTTCCAGGCCATCTTGGTCCTTGTCCCATCTATAAATCTTTCGATTTCTCGGCATTTGTTTTCCTATGCTTCATTTTTTGCTTTGCTTATTTCCCTTTTTACTTCGTTTATTTTTCTTGCATATTCCTTACGGTCTTCAGGATCATTGGTTGCTAACCATTTGTTATATAAATCCTTCTTTTGTTCCACCAGTTTTGCTAGGTCATCTGTCCACCAATAATCCAGAGACTTTCTGGCCCTAGCTTCTTTTTCGCCAAGTGATTCAAATGCTGCTTCATGAATGGCTGGCGTCAAGAACCTGTACATCTCCTCGACGTTTCCTTCTATATTTCCATCTATGTTTTGTCCGATTTTATTTGCCAGTCTTTGCTTTAATAGACCTTTTATAGATTCTTCCTTTAATGATTCGATATTGTGTTGTCTTTCCTTTTCTTTTCTATCTTCTATTGTTTTCATGATTTTTCCTATTGGTACTGTTTTTTCTGTATTTCACGTATATTTTAGCTCAAAGCAAGAAATGGTCGCTTCCTATTTCTGCCCCTCTCTGAACTCTTACATCTTCTGTTTTTAAGTTGGTGTTTTGTCTTAGTATCAGGTCATCTGTAATGGATTTCAGTTTTTTCGTTGGTTGTATCCAGGTGTATTTATGATTGTCCCGGTGTTGGAAAAATCCATTCATTATGCGGAGAGAATTTGCCTCACATAACTCTATCAGACGTTCTCCATTATTATTCACCGTCTCTTCTCCATATCTTCCTATTACCTGATTTCCCTGTTTTTTCCCTGTCCTAGCATTCATATCTCCTAGGATTACCACTTCTTTTCTGTCCGGGATATTCATGAGTATACTAGACAATTCCTCCAAAAATTCATCTTTTTTGTTGCATTTACATCATCATTTGGAGCATATACTGCCACAATTACCAAAGTATACGACCATATTTCTATTTCCATTTTTAGTATTCTTTCGTTTATTTCTTCCCAATTTTTTATTTTATTTTTCCATCTTTTGTGCACAGCAATCGATACTCCAGCTCTCGCTCTTTCTCCCTTTTCTACTCCATTGTAAAAGTGTAAGTAGTTTCCTTGCATTTCATTTCCAGTTCCTTTCTTTTTTGTTTCCGTTAAAGCAGCTATATCTATGTTATAGTTGTCTAATTCCTTAAAAACTTGTTTATTTTATCCAATTAGGCTTTTGTACATTCCACGTTTTGTACGTTTTGTACGTACAAATATTTATACGTTCCATGTTCCAATAATCAGAGTCCTTTTCCGCGCATTCATTCGTTTTCTAATTTTTCCTATCCAATTTCCGAGGCTTTGTTTGAGGATTTTTTGCTTTTGGGAATTTTTGCGAGTGATGGGTTGCAGGCCCATCGCCTCTACCCCCTACCTGGAGGACCGGGATTTTTTTCTCTAGGTTTACTCCTATAGGAGGATTGCTTTCACCAAAGCTAAGGATTTCCTCCTCCCCCGCCTGATGGTCCACGGGTGGTATTTTATTTCCCACCAACCCGCCGGTCTATCTGGATGCAGACCGGTGAGGGCTTTCCCCTATCCGCCACCTACTAAGAAATAGTATTTCGCACTCCACGCAGGACAACAAACTAAGAAATAGTATTTCGCACTCCACATAATGTTTTCATATATTGTGAAAACATTATCTGGAGCGTGGCACTCTATGGATCGGAAGTATGTATCATTGGAAAAACTGATCAGAACAGACTAGGAGCCTTCAAAACCGGGGACTGTAGGAGGAAGCTGAAAATAAAATGGACGAAGAATAGAAGACATTTTGAAGTTCAGAGAAGAGTAGAATAGGAAAGGCCGGCCCCGGTGGCGGCGGAGTAAAGTCCACGCCTGCTAATCCGAGGGTTGCGGGTTCGAGTCCCGCCTGGGTGGGTTTTTCACCACCCAGGGTATGGATGTGTGTCAAGCTCTGTTGGTCCGGTCCCTGGAAAACCTGATGACAGGCTCAGCAGCCTATCGGGATTCCGGGGACATAAGGGCCAACAGAATCGTTCGGCAAACAAAAAAACACCATACAGAAAAGAAGAATCAGATGGATTGGACACACCTTGAGGCGCAATGGGTTTGTAAGAGTATAACTGAAGGTAAAATAGGGGAACAAGTCCCCAGAGGAAGAAACAGGAATAAGTTCATGGATGAAACGAAGAACGAAGTACATAGGGAAAGATACCAGGAGGTAAGGGAACTAGCAATAGATAGAGATGGGTGGAGGGCTGCAGTCAACCAACGTTAGGATTGAACGACCAGTGATAATAATAACTCTTTGCAAATAAACAGCATCCTTGTTATGAATTGATGGCAGCTTGGTAACTGTGCGCTTGTCCAAAAATAAGATATTTTTTATTTTACTGAAGATTAGGTACGGAGTCCTCTCACTACTCATAATTATTACGGTCTATTTACTGATTATTAATTTATTAATTACCTTAACAACAAACTAGGCTAATCATTCAATTTCATACTTTACTTCCAACTTGCTGATGAACTTTGACAAAAAATAGGTATCTCTCTTTGAAACAAACTTACGAAGTATCCCGTATGGGCACAATATCAAGGTAAAACTCACCAAACACCATCTCCCATCTTTGCCCGTCACTTGTCCTTCGGGGCGCTGGAGAAAATGCACCGTCTGCGGCCACGTATATTTCATACTCGTTTCCAAACCGCAGAATATTCATGGCCAGTAATATACGAGGCCATCTCAGGTTTGAAGTCTGCTTTTTCTTTTTTTTTCTTTTAATTTTCGGATCGGCGAGTGCACCTCAAAAATTCAGGCAGATACATACCTAACCGGAGGAGGCAGGCACCTCAGTCGCCAAGAAAGTGGGTGGGTGAGGGAAGACTGCATGACCTTAGGCGCAAACGAACAGGGGAAAAAGTCATTAAACCTGGGGTAGCAAAAAGCGAAGTTCCTGAAGTGAAAGGGTAAGGCAGAGTGTATGGGTACAAAAGAGATAAGGAGACGTAAAAAGAAGTGGGAGGCATGGCCAGTTAAACGTTTTGAGTGCATTGTGTTACCACGCAGTAATTTTGAAGAAGATAATAATGTAACGGTGGCAGAGTATTGATTTGGCTAAGGTTAGAGTTTAAAGATTTTGTGTTAGAATTGGCTCAGCTTTCACAAATACATATATACATAAATAATACAAGTTCTTTGTTAACTTTGTGGTATTCCATTTTATCTTTCAGATGATTTAATGGTAACATTTACAAAACCACAACATAAAAAACACACACGACCCGGGTTTCAACGCTTGAGCGTCATCTTCAGGTGACCTGAAGACGACGCTCAAGCGTTGAAGCCCGGGTCGTGTGTGTTTTTTAAGTTGTGGTTTTGTAAATGTTACCATTAAATCATCTGAAACATATATACATAAACCTACAAACGTAGGTAACGAAAAGATATGTAAATTAAAATGTAGTATATTAAACCCAAAGCCGTTGGCCAAATTTGGATAGTACAATTTTTGTATACACATTTGATACAACAGATAAGCACCGTATGGCACGTTGAAATTGTGTCTAAAATAAATTTTATAATAGCAACGTTTTTGTAAAAAATTTGCGAAAATATTCCTGTGGAGCGAGTTACTCAATTGATCCGAAGCATGGACCATTGGAAAATCTGCCAAGAACAGACAAGAATCCTTCAAAACCAGGGACTGGAGGAGGATAATGAAGATAAACTGGTGGGACAAAATAAGACAAAAAAGTGTACAGAAGAGTAGAAGAGGAAAGGACCATATGGAACACCATACAGAAAAGAAGAACGAGATGGATTGGACACACCTTGAGGCAAAATGGGTCTGTAAAGAACATAATTGAAGGTGAAAGAGACGGAAAAGTCCCTAGAGAAAGACCTAGGAATAAGATCATGGGCCACAAATGGTGAAGGGTAAATAGGATGAGCAACAACGAAGTAATGGACTACTCGTTTACTGGTATTCTTTTGAAATGACGAAACCATCCCTGTTTTTTCATCTCAGTTCTAACCATTATCACATCAGTTATCCTGATACGACCGCGGATTACCTTAGTTGCTGTTTGCATACGAAATACCCTGGAAAGTTATGAAAGAGATACTTTGTCCATTTCCAGATATTATTAAACGATAGCTTAATGGTCATTTGCAGAAACTACACAAAAGTTTTCTATACAGTTATGTGGATCCATTAGCCATAGTAACCATCCAATGAGTGCTGCATAAGCATTCGATAAATTTATTTGGTTTCATAACTTAGGTCACGGAGTTATGAGTTCCATATGTAGCCAACATGGCGGACGTACGATGAACCGCTATGAGGCCTAATAACTTGAGAAAAGATCTGTTTTGAGGCAAATGACCACTTTGTTTACTCATACTGGCTAATAATTACCGGCAATAGCAAATATTCATTCGCTAAGCGTTCGTAAATTTTATCCAGTGGTGGAAGATTAGGTAAATATTCTAAGCTATTATCTATTGGTAAATAAGTTAAGTAACAAGTAGGTGTGTTCCTGCAACTCAAATATATTTATGAGAGCTATAACTTCATGGATCTCATAACTATTAATTCCATAACTTAATGTTCTTGCTACTGGCCGTAAGACGACTATTGCTGTTGTCATTTTTGGTGGACCAACTTCTACGATTTCCAAATTCTTCCACTTGCTTTAGCATTTGTGGCCCACGCCTTATGATGAGTTCGTCTAATAGATTGCGTCCAAACAAAGAAAAACTCTAGGGGTTGTTTCACAAATCTTCGAAGCCTACATTGACTTGTGTAATAATGTGAACATATTTCCTTCGTCCCCGTTGTTTCGGCGGTCTCTAGGACGGCATCATGTATTGCATGCTGTTCCCCGTCCTCTTTTATTCCGGCCCCTCCCTCTTGCAAGAGATCTTGCTTGAAAACTCAAAAGTCCGAGGGGATTCCGAGAACCGATATTCCCTCCCGCAGCGCTTGCGGTCGGGAAAAACGAAACGGAGAAGAAAAAGATATTATTTATTTTTTGCTGGAGGGGCGTCGCCACGTCGCCGACACGCCCACCGGACGCTCCTTTCACCTCTCCTCCCTCCTCCTATCCCCCTCTTCCCCCCCCCACCCTTGGAGCTTTCGGAAGGAGATGCGCCACCACTAGCATACCGATTCTCCGAACCATTTCCCCATGGCCCCCTTTACACAGACTCTATAGAGGTAATGATGCAACAAACAAGTGAATCCATCCGAGTCGGTGTTAAGTAATTAGTTACGCCATGTATTGGGTTCTCTCATTACTCCTTTCCATTATCTTGAGAGAGGTATCACGGATTTAAAAATACAATGCAATATGCCTAGTAATAATGAAAATCATCTCATCTTTCTAAAGGTACTAAATATTAGTTTTGTAAAACTGCTAGAGATACATTACACAAATCACGCGGTTTGCTTTTGGGGTAGGCACAGACCGAACAGTTGAATCTCGGTAATGGGCTTGTAAAGCTAACTTTGATTTAATAATTTCTTCTTCATACTAATCCATCCTAGCATACCTCTTTCAAATTCATAGACACAAACTTATTGCAATGTGCTCTTCCTGCAGTTATTCAGACTTATTATATTCCTCCTTTATCATCATCCGATATATGATCCTCGGTCATTCAAGGCTCAGTACTATGCCCTCTTTTACTTTTTATGTCCCTGACCTTCCGAACTGTATTGGATACTGTAAATACATGCTGTATGCTTATGTCATATGAATGAGTTGAACAATGCAATTACCAAAGTTAATCAAAATGTTAAAGCCATCAGTTCATGGGCTGTCAATAACAATTTTGTACTAAACTGTAATAAAACTAAGCCAATTGTACTTGGTAGCTGAAATTTACTCAGAAATGTGGATGCAAATGTAAAAACCAAGATAACAGTCAGTGACATAGAAATATCATACTTAAATTATGTTAAAACCTGGGGGTAACTATGATGTGTAACTTGTCCTGGCACAATAATGTGCTAGCTATATGCAATAAGGTTAATCTGATCCTCTACCAGCTCAAAACTCAACAAACCCTTTACCATTTCAAACTCGTAAGCAACTCATATCTACGCTCATTTTCCCTCATGTTGATTATTGCCGCCTCGTTTACCATGACCATACTGAAGAGCATAATACAAAACTCCAACGCCTATTAAATTTTTGTGTAAGATTTATTTTCAATCGATATAAAGATGATCATATTTCCTCTCATTTTCCCGTCTTGCATGGCTGAAGGCGAAAATCATAAGAAAATACTTGCTTGGTACGTTCCAGTATTGTCTCTTCAAAAATGAATAACCCAATAATTTGAAGCAATTTTTTCCCATCAGAAATATAAAGTCAAATGTAACGACTAGAATGGCTCCTGATTTTACAATCAACCCTCAACATAAAAGAACCTTTTTTCAGAAATCTTTTTCTGCTGTCGGAGCACGATTATGGAACAGTATTCCCAAGGATATTAAGGATTCTGCCTCTTTATCTGTATTCAAGCAAAGATTTTTTTCATTGTTTACAAGTCCTTGCAAGAGTATCACTTGAGGTGTTTTTCCTCTTATTTTCTGCTCTTTCATTTTTACATTACATAAGGTATGCGCCCATCCATATTCATTTTTGTTTGTAACGTATGAGCTGTAAAATTGTATAAATTTTTTATGTTCCTAATGGATGATAAAACTCCAAGAACAATTAATTATATTATTGTATAATTATCACCCTCGACTTACTCGGTGTACCCCTTTCTCTCAAACCATCCATTCCGGTATTACACATTTGTTTCCTTATTCGATTGGATTTGATAAATGGGGAGGCGACCAACAACTAGGGTCATTTTTCCGGGGAAGGTAAGGGAGGAAGGGTGAAGAGAAACCCGGGATCAGCATTAGCCTGCTTTTAACGGAAGGCGCCAAGAGGATCACGGAGTAACGTCTCATCCGAACAGACGGATTACTGTACTTGAAGTGTCTTTCACAAGACACTTAAGTAGGAACCGGGTTTCCATTGGAAAACATCTGTCTTTGCTGGGATTTGAACCCTGGCCGTCCGTATAGCTAGCTAGTACTCAACCCACCACACCAACCCGATCCCCCTTTGTTATTTGATTCATATTCATTCATTTTCTATGGAAAAACTAAGGAGTTTCTTTTCCAACTAACAAACCTTTAGAAGTAATTGCAAAAAAATAAAATAAATGCTGTTTCCCATGGGATATAATACTGTGGTGCGCTCCAGAGAGATAAACTAGATAAAAATTAAGGAATTATGACGCACACATTGAGTAAAAAATCTAATTGCTTTCAGATAGCATGTTTCTTGCATATCCAAAAAAATAAATGTACTAATCATGAAATATTTTTTATGAAACTGAAATAATTTTGTTGGTAAAAAAAGTTTTACACTCTTCGTCATCCACTTCTTACACACTTACCCAAGATCCCCATCATCAGCTCTCTACTATTTTTAAGCGTTTTTTCTTTGCGTTAATCCCCTTCTAATACATTTTCTGCTGCGATCATTTTATTCCAAAATGATACCCACATAACGTAATCTCTGCATTTTCCGAATGGTTCCTTCCCACATCTTACCACCATCCTCACTGTCTATGGCCTATAAGCGCATATTATGTACTTTTATAATAATAACTGGTTACAATTTATCTCCATCCTCTTCCCTCACCGATTATTTAATGTTTCATTCTAACTAAAGTTTACAATAACTTACAAGGGGAGTGTCAGATAGCCGGGTCTCAGATTTGATTCAAACTTAGTAGTTGTACAGACCGCTGTATGTGGTTTATGAATCACCCCACATATATGGTTATATAACCAACAATTTAAACGAACATGGCCTTTAAAAATTTCAAAATTCCCTTTATACGGGCCACCCACATAACTGACAAGCTACGAAAAATTTTAATATTATTAAGAATTATGCTTGAATTGTAAAAATATGAAGACAATATTATAAAATAATTATAGAAAATGGAAATCATGTGCATGAAGGAATAATGGAAATACGTCGTGAAAAGATAAGGAAATGGCATAATTTGAAGGCTGCCTTCGTCCGAAAAAAGAGACTAAGCCTGACGTCGTGTATGCAAATGAAAAATTTGCCTCGCGCAAAAATAATATTTCGAGTAAAATTAAAAAAAACCTTGAGCGCATTGTAGGATGCCGTAAAAGAAAAACTATAAAAACAGCGGAAGAAACATACCCCGTATTGGAATCAAACCCGTGTCTCTAGACTGGAGGCGAGCACGTCAGTCACCCGTCCAGCTTGTCAGTTATGTGGGTGGCCCGTATAAAGGGAATTTTGAAATTTTTAAAGGCCTTTTTTGTTTAAACTATTGGTTATATAACCCTATATGTGGGGTGATTCATGAACCACATATAGCGGACTGTATAACTACAAAGTTTGAATAAAATCTGAGGCCCGGCTTTCTGACACTCCCCTTGTTAGATGATCGATCAACCAACGTCCGATCGTCCGCGAATCTATCTGACTTTAACAGGCTCTCTTCTTCATAATTTTAGTGCCAATTTAAGGACTTCCCGTGTCTGCATTACAATTTCCTTGCACTAGTGCAGTCTAAAAACACTCGAAGACTCAAATGTCGGTACTTTATTTTTGGGCACCGCCCATTCCCAATAGCGCTATGTGGGACCCGCTCTTACCGTCGCTGGAAAACTAAAACGCACCCCCAGTGTGCAGCGTCTCGCCCTTCTTACCCCTCTCCGCATCTCCCCTCTCTGAACCACGTCTCAGCCATTTTTCCCCCCTCCCGAGACCCCACCTCTTTGCCCAACATATCCCTCCACCATCCCCTCCCCCTCTGCGATCCACACACCCTACCCCTTCCCTCTCCCCCCTCCGACCGAAAATAAAAATTAAAAAGAAATAAACACAAAACCCCATCCATCCATCCGTGCGATGGGGCGGACCATTCTCCTCTCTCATTTTTTTTACGACCTGCATCCGCCCGGCGCAGGTGAGGAGGACTTGCATAGGTATACATAATACGTGCGTCAGGACAGCCTTAAGAGTGCGTGTTCGTGAGTTGGCCGGCAAACGCTCTTGAAATTCCGCACAGCGACGATGATGCAGGGCGTATTAAATGGCTTGAGCATTTTTTTAAGTCTTAAAATGTTTAAGTATAGGGTGCCGTTGCTCTTACTGTTGCACTCATATTTGTGTGTAAGAAAAGGGAAGGCTTGCCGATTTTCGTGTGCAGGGATTTCGTCAGTTCTAGCATCCCGACGTAATACGAGACCAGATTTTTTTCAGACTTTAAATGTATTTTTACGAGGCGCTCGCGTAAAAAAGTTCCTCCGGGGGTCCAGATTGTTTCCTTGCAGACTCTCCCTTAAAAATACAGCAGCATAATTTTTGGGGGTGGGTCCATCCCTCTCTCTTTCACTCTGTTGCATCTTTGGGTCGTTACTACGTTTCTCTCCAATCCCTTCCCTCCCTCGGCAGAGATGCGGTTTTCGGCGACGGAAAGAAAGAGGGCGCTTCATGCAGCCAGGCTTCCCCGAAATGTTAACGACCGAGACGCCGTTCGCCCCAGAAATTATGCTCCCGATTTTTATTTTACGAGGGCAAGGGAAGAATTCTAACTGGCTACTCTAAAGGAGTCTCGACGGGCGAAATCTCTTCTTTTCCAAGAACGACAGGCTAACAAAACGTCGCTTTATTATTCGTGGTCGTTACTATTTGCAGAAAAGTGAAAAGTTCGATGCAGTTCGGAAAAATGCCAGCGATGCCGTGAGAAACTGATCGTGTTTGGAGGGAATTCGCCAATATTACCATTTTATTTTGTTTCCGTCGTCAGCGGTTATCAATCAGTCCACTGATTGGTTGGCTATATCTTTTCATACGGCTCTTCTACCAGCCGACTGCTTCATTTCTTCATGGTCCGGACGGCCGGATTGTGAAGAAATGAAGCAGTCTGGGCCCGGATCGAAGGAGCTCAACCGGGTCGGCCGGCCCCGAATAAATAATTTGCCGGCCCCGGTGGCGACGGGGCAAAGTCCTCGCCGTCTAAACCAAGGGTCGCGTGTTCAAACCCCGCCTGCGTGGAATTATCACCATTCAGGGCATGGGTGTTTGTATGTTGTTGTTATAATTCACGCGATATGAATTGGACAAATGCGTTGTAATCGCGAGGGTGAAGATAAAATAATAATAAAATGGAATAAAATAAACAATCTTTCGCTATGATGTCCTTCATAGAATGCCTTGTGTATTGTATTCTTTACCGTTTCTGTACTTTTTCCCTTTCATTTATCTATCCATCACTGTTTTAATTTGTTTTATCTCTGGGAGGAAAAATGTGCCAAATCTATTTATCTTTGCTTCTTCTCAGAGCTTTTATTACATTTCTATCTTCTTCAACTCTTCAAAGGACTATGTTGGTGATTCTCTCCGTTCACTAGATCCATCGTCATTCTTAGATAACTTCATGTTTCCATGGCTTTTAATCTATTTTAATTTCCAGCTTTAATCGACCAGGCTTACACTGCTTAACAAGGGCTTGCTTCTAGTTTATGTTATGATAAAGCCCTCCCCTACTTCCATTCTTGTTTTTCTAGTTATAAGCGACCTATTATTCCGGTATATTTGTTAATAGAGTAAAATTTGTGTCCGTATTAGGGCCATGGCAATCAGATTATCATGCCGAATTGCTTCGTATGTACCGATATGTTTTGGAAACTCACGGTCCGAAAATGAAACATGAGGCGAAGTGAAGAGAGCCTTCTTTTTGATTGACAGTCTAAGTATTGAGGACGTCAAATGTTGTAACGGTGATGAGCATTATTTAGTTTAATCCACTAGCACATGGTGCGAGACAGATATTCACAACTACCGATCATAAGATTATACAAATCGTCTTTCGCCTTCTTTCCAGTCTACACTTTATTTATACAAGTATTTCAAATTGCTCGCAAGGTGGCATATTTTGTAGATTCAGCAAAACCCCTAATCATGAGATATTTCTTGATACGGTTATTTTCTAGTTGTTATCATTTCTTTAACGTGCCTATCCTTTTCAAAAACAAACGCAAAATGTTTATTATTTATTCAGCTCTGATCCCGAAAGGGGTACTTACAGAATTTTTCAGCAGTTTTGCTATGAATTTATGAGTACTTTCGTGATATATATTAACACTGAAGCGTAATTCCCAAAAATTTATATTTATTTTTTTCTCCTCCCCATTTCAGATGAAAAGAGTTGTTTCCGTAATCAACAGGAGTTTTTATACGGACTACACACTTCTCGCTGAAGTTATCACCAAATTACAATGGAGGCTCTACCTAAGAGGAATCTACACACGCGATTTTGAAATGTTAATAGTGAAAATAATTCTTTCCCTAGAGCTGATTCGTTTTCACTCTAGACCGCAAAGCGATTGAACAGTTTTTCAGCATGCTTCTTTCTCCGAATGGAAAATTATCTAAAAACTGTTCAATCACTTTGCGGTCTTGAGTGAAACGCGAGACAGTAAAACACTTGGGACCACATTCGAAAGCACAATTAAAATTTAAAGAGTCTAAAGACGCATGGATTGAAAGTTGTTGACGTTATGGTATAAAGATTTTTAAATGATCGAACTCCTTTATGATCATTTAAATATACTCATCAAGTCTTATACTTATTTCGCTCCGTAAGCTAAAACACGAAATTTTTTGCCGTGATTTTACAGAAAGAAATTGTTCATTATTTATTAATATTATTTATTAAACAAATTACAGCAAAAAAGAAAACAATTCTTTTTTACGATAATTGAGAAAATATGCATACCGTAAACCTACGCATTTGTGAGGCAATGAGCGCATCATAACTTCCTCTTTTTTTAAATAATGCCTCTATGGACCCACATTTGTACTGCCCGTGAAGAACTGTTTCCATTTTAGAAAACCTTAAAAAAAAGGAGTGCAATAAGTTTCTACTTTTCTTGTGACGTCGTGAGAAATTTTAGATCTTTTTCTTTCTGATGAAGTGGCTTTAGTAAAATTTTGGAATAAATTATCATTTTCTGAGCAGAGTTCATTGACACAGAAACAAGGGAAAGGTTGACCTTTGTTTTACCCCTTCAAACTATGTTTACATTCGTAGATCGAGCTTGTATATTCGTATTCTCTCCCCTTTCGGACACTCTGTTGCATAATAAAACGAAGAGGCTCAATTCCCTATCACCAAAATATAGACAATGACCTTTCGGGCCACGTCGGCTGACATCCCATATCCGACGTTACGCGCCACTCAATTGCAGTGGAGACAACATTTTCCACCGAGGGCGCCATCATCATTGGCAGTAAAATCCTAAGATTGGTTGACTACAGCTCTCCACCCTTCCGTATCTAAAGCTAGTTCTCTTGCCTCTTGGCATCTCCTCCTATGTACTTTCCTCTTTATTTGGTCCGTGAACTTATTCCTGCGTCTACCTCTGGGGACTTTTCCCTCTATTTACCATCAATTATGCTCTTCTCAAACTCACTGTGTCTCAGGGTGTGTCCAATCCATCTGGTTCTCATTTTCTCTATGGTGTTCCATATGGCCCTTTCTTGTTGTACTCTTCTGTAAACTTCATCATTTCTAATTTTGTCGGTACATTTTACCTTCAGCATCCTCTTCCAGCACCAGGTTTCGAAGGCTGGAAGCGGGAAAACTCTGCGCACAATTCATATCCGCGGGGACAAGAAACTCCAATTTCTCTGAATATGCGGCACCGAGGGGAAAAAGGTCATTAGTGGCCGATGTCCCCGCAACACGAATGGCAAGCCCCAACAGCGGCACTACACGGCACAGGCGGTGGTCGCATATCCCTCTCCACGTTGCTCAAAAAGGCTCACAACCACTGGCTCCAATGGGACTCCCTTATTCTTCCAATACTCCCCACTCCACCCCCTTCGATTTGAATCCTTGATAAGGGAGGTTTTAAACGAGAGAATAATTGCTTTCCAAGTGGGGTGTATCCTTCCCACCTCCCTATCCTTTCTCACTCTCTCTCCGCATCGCCACGGCCGCAGCGTTTCATCCGTATAAGATTCCCCGGGGTCTCTTTCCCGCACACTGCTGCTGCAAAATGAATTATTATTCCCTCCTGCGAGTGGCTCTCTCTCCCGTTTCCACATCCTCCTTGGCTTTTCCCCTCTCTCCTTCAACCGTCTTCTCTCGTCGCAAATCTCATGCATATAATCTCACTTATCGCGTTCGCGTGAACAAAGCCGGTGACATCGATGCGCCTCGAAAAATTCATGCAGAGATTTTTGGGGCAGGTAATTTCATTCCTGAATAATTTAAGGTACACAATTGTGTAAAATTCACAGTGGAAAAATCATTCCCCTGGACTGGGAATCGAACCCAGATCCCTCGATTAAGCGCTAAGTACTTAAACCAATTATGCTACCCAGGCATCCTCTTCCACTGTGAACCTCAAGGGAGCTTCAAGGAGCAAGTTATCCTCACAGGTACCGTGCATGTGATGCCAGAGGTACCCGTATGCGAGCGCTAAACGCCACAGTCCACGGGGTAAAGCCCAACTTATAACATAAAGGTGTCACGATTGTGTGATCACTAGCAAGTGATTGCGTTGAAGTAATAGTTCCGTGGTTCATTGAAAATGTCCAAAGTAAACACCTTTGTGTATAAATTTGGGCTTTACTCCGTGGACTGTGGCGCTTAGCGCTCGCATACGGGTACCTCTGGCATCATATGCACGGTACCTGTGAGGGCAACTTGCTTCTTAAAGCTTCGTTAAGATTCACAGTGGAAGAGGACGCCTGGGTAGCTTAAATGGTTAAAGCTCTCGCGGCGCGAAATCGAGGGATCTGCTTTCGAGTCCAGGCGAATGATTTTTCCACTGTGAATTGCACACAATTGTGAGATCACAAGCGGGTGACTCTATTAAAGTCAATGCGTGGCTAGTTCCGTGGTTCTTTGAAAACAATTTAAGGTAGTTGGTGCGAGATAGTTTCCTAGTCACAATGGAGATCATATTCGAATAATGTGTTTACTTTTAAGCAGCTGTAGGAAACATAAAATGAATACTACATCATTAATGATGGAATAATATACCTTTATGCGACTGTAAGTCTAAGTGATTTAATGAAAATTTCTATACAGATCCTTAACTTGACTCATAATTATTGTCCGGGATGTTGAAAACTCCTTCACAAAGGAAGGATTTTTGTGATCCTAAATATTATTCATCTCGACTCATTTTCTTCACGCAATACGTATAAAATTCCTTCACAACGGAAGGTTTTTTACGGATCTGAAAAAAATTCGGCAGTAACTACATGGTTTAATTTAGAAAATAGCTGAATAAACGTACAAACTACACACTGTGATTTTTACGGGATCTAGGCATTATAAATTCCTCATTTTAAAATAAAGGGTCCCTGGGGCATACACGTACCATTTCCCAAGTAAAAGGGTTGATATTTTTAGTCAAAAATATCGGAAAGTAGTTCGATAAAGGGATGATACTTTGGTATTTTTGAAAGGATAGGTAAGATTATTCTTCAAATTGAGACCAAAT
The DNA here is from genome assembly GCA_963169105.1 of Ceriagrion tenellum. Taxonomy (NCBI): domain Eukaryota; kingdom Metazoa; phylum Arthropoda; class Insecta; order Odonata; family Coenagrionidae; genus Ceriagrion; species Ceriagrion tenellum. The sequence continues at coordinate 50,529,499 of OY720636.1, read as the reverse complement.
TCATTGTTACCTACATATATACATACATACCAATCACGCCGTTCCCTTCTAGGGTAGGCACAGTCACAGAGTTTCACTCAAAAACACACATTTGCTCACCTAACTCTACTTCAGTAATTTCCTCCTATCTGACCTATCCTTGCAAAACTCTTTTGCCTCATTTACCCTCATACACTGCTTCATGCACGCCCTCAATATTCCTTCTCCTAAGAATTTCCTCAACCGCATTCAACCACAACTTTCTAGGCCTACCCCTACTTCTCGCATCATTCATTTCACTCTTACATATCCGTTTCGTTATTCGGCTCTCATCCATTCTCTCGACATGGCCAAACCAACGAAGCACACTCTTTTCATATATGTCCATTACTGGAGCATCTAACCCACTTTCATTTATTACCACTTCATTCCTGACTCTATCCATCCTACTTTTGCCACCAACAATCCTCAAATAACTCATACCCACGGCGTTTAGTCTACTCTTATGTCTATCCTGACATACTCATGTTTCACTCATTCCTTGATATGGTCTACATGCTACCTACCACTTTCCTTCCAGCATTTGCACGACTCTATATCTCCTCATCTATCCGTCCATCTTTCGTAAACATCTCACCTAAGTACACAAAATCATCCATTTGTTCAATTACTTCACCATTCGCCCTCATCATACAGTTATTATCCCCATTCTCCTTATCAAAAACTACTACTTTAGTCTTGCACGCATTTACCTTCAATACCATTCTCTCCGTTGATTCACAAAACTTATCTAGGAGCTTCTGTAATCCCTGTTGACTGTCTGAGATCAAAACAGCATCATCCGCATATAGAAGAACTCGCACGTGTACATTTCCAATCAAAATACCGTCGTTTTCACGACATGTATCTCTAAGAAATTTATCCATACACACATTAAACAGCCATGGAGACATTACGCACCTTTGCTTTACACCACGATTTATTACAAACCAATCACTCAAAACCACGTTAACTCTCTCGCTTGCCTTACTATTATCATACATCTCCATCATAACATTCAATAGCTGCCCACTCACTCCATATCGCTTCAAAACCTTCCACAACTTCTTTCTATTTACCCTGTCATATGCCTTCTCTAAATCAACAAACGCACTTACTTTCGGACGCTCATATATTTTTCTATCACTTGCTGAAGCGCGAAAAGCTGGTCACTACATCCTCTTCCAGACATAAACCCACACTGCACACCTCATATTCAGTCAGAAGTAATATTCCTCACTCTCTTGATTAAAATTTTGCTGAACACTTTTCCGGGAATACTCAATAAACTAATAGCCCGATAATTATTATATTCTGTCGTTCCTCCCTTCCCTTTGTACAATTGAACAATGATTGTATTTTTCCAATCAACTTGAAAAACAGAAGCCTGTAAGCATAAATTATAAAGTTCACACAATCACATGAGTATATTAAACCCACACTTCAACATTTCACTGGATATCCCATCTACGCCTGAAACCTTCCCATTTTTCAATACTCTCAATGCCGTTATGACCTCATTCTCACTTATCTCCTTTTCCATCATTACATTCTCACATACTGCTTCGCAAGGCTCATCCTCGGCGCCTGCAACATTATTGTACAATTCTTCAAAATACTCCCTCCAGCAGTCTTTGATATTGCTCTCATCCCACACAATCAATCCACTTTTGTTCTTAGCCGCATTCATTCCCCTGCCTTCACCAATCTTAGCCCTTTTTACCCACTTCCAAAACAGCTTTTTATTGCCTTCAAAATTGCTCTGCATCTTGCTGGCTTCATCCGCACGCATTCTTTCCTTGCTCTCTTTCACAACGATTTTGCATTCATTCTTTTTCTTTCCGTAATGTCGCATGCTTTAGTACGCTCTTCCTCAGATTTGGCAGCAATCATATTCTTGTACGCCTCTTTCTTTTCCCTGACTGTAAATTTCACATCTTCATTCCACCAAGCATCACTTTTCATTCTTACTACCACTCCTTTTCCACATACACTTTCAGCACATTCTACAATCACTCCTTTTAAACTCTCCCACGCATCATTCACATTCTCGTTTCTGATATATTCGTCTCATTCTCTCTGCTTCAAGGATAGAGCATCCTCATACATGCAACCATACTGCATTCTTACCTCGCTGTCTAGCAACCTCTCCACTTTTTCTCTCAACTACTTATGCGCAACATTATTTATTGGCACCCACTTTATGCCCAGATTTGGAGAGTACCAAATAGTGGTCTGTTCCTCATTCAGCACCCCTCATCACTCTCGTGTTCCACACTAACTCCCTCAATCCCTCATCATACACAACGAAATCAACCATGCTTTTACAATCGCCCCTTTGCCAAGTATACAGATGCATTCTCTTATGTTTAAACCACGTATGCGACACAAACCATCCTTTTTCCAAGCACACACTCACTAAGTTTTCACCATTATCATTCACTCGAGGGTCACCAAATGGCCCAACCACTCTCTCAGATACATCCCGCCTCACACCAACCCAGCCATTCATGTCACCTAGTAAAATTATTCTCTCACCAGGATCACATTCATTCAAAACCTCTCTCAGTTCTTCCCAAAACTCATCTTTCACACTGTCACGCTCTCCATTCACTGGTGCAGAGCACGCCACAATCACAACTCTCCTAATGCCTACTTCCATGCGAACCCAGAGCAATCTAGGGGATACTAACTCGTACTTCCTTACTAGTAACTTAACTCTCTCATTAACAGTGAGTCATACACCTTGACTGCCGTGTACATTATTGTCAACTCCTGACCAAAGTGTCAGACCGCCACCATTTACCGTAATAACATCCCGCCCCTTGCGCTTAGTTTCACATACACACAAAACATTCATTCGTCTCACTTTCATTTCATTCAATAACTCATGCTCCTTTCCGTATACTCCTCTCACATCTAGTAGAAAACATATTTCGCTACAACTACTTTTTTAAAAGGAAATTTCGAATGTGAAGGTGCACTTCACTTACGGGGTAAAATAGATGAGTCCCTATAAAGCCTCGACTATGAATATTAAGCAAATTATTGAGGATTTTGGTCATATGGGTTTTTTGCGCCATTTATTTGGCAAGATTCACTTCAAGCCTCCTATGGCAGCTTCTCTTCAAGATTAAAAAAATCGAAAATTGCCTCTTTATGACGGGAGAAAAAAGAAAACTCGGGGCCATCCTCGAAAATTATCGGGTTAAAAACTTTAACTTCATCTTTAAATTGCAAAGAACTAATTTTATTTCCCAAAAATTATCAGCGCTTTTAGTCGGGTCTGAATGTACAATTAAGACGATTTTCTTATTTTGCCACTTCCTTCCCGTCCATCGCCTCTCTCCCGTTTTCTTGTTTCAAACGAATCCCTTGCAGTAGCCTAAGGACGCAAAGATCGCCACCATGTTCTGCGAATCTTGAAATGCGGTCAAATTCTTACGGCTTAATATTTCCGGATCGGAGAATATTCTCTGAATTTTGTAACATGAAAACGCCCGAATTCGGGTCCGTGCCTATTCAAAGCCCACGTTGCATGAAGAAGGCCGAGTAAAACAAGAGGCACTTCCGAGAAGCATTTACCCGTTAACCGTTAAATAGCCAGCAGCTGCCTCGATTATTCTCCTCCAAGTTCGCTCTTCCTTGCGACTTAAGTATATTAAAAAAATTTTGTTGTCGAACTTAACTCATCGAACGTTCAGTGTGTTTCCCCGTTGCAGTACCAAGCATGTGTACTTGGAGCTTTCCCGTTGAAATAATAATGTCCTTCTTTACCTCTCCCTCCGAATGAAAGTTTTACCAGAGTTCCGCCCAAAATACGACACCACAACATCACAGATTAGTACTTAACACCAAATGGATCCATTATAAAACATCCCAAAATGAATGGATTTTTCATTTTATTATAGGTAAATCTAAACCACTGGTTAGAACATTTCTTTGCGTATCCTATAATGATTCATTACCAAAAATCATACTGCTTGTTTTAGAAAAATATTTCTTCTTTTACGATCATACCGCAGTTTCAAGTTTAGACCCACCGTAATTCTATTGTTTCCTGTGTCCCTTAGGGTACGCATTAACTGGTGACGGAACATAGCTAAGGCTGCACATTCGGCCATTTTTGGTGGAAAATTTCATCGTTGGCTGACTACCTTCCGCAAGGGATAGTAAGGCAGTCACGGCGTTTAGCTGCCGGGTTTGTCAACTTCAGGGTACTCAATGTGTAATTCACATCAACATTCGCACTCTCTTAAATTCATTCAAGTTCTCAATCCAATTTATGACGTGTACAAACCTTATACATACCACTAGGGTTCCCATCGTCATGACTGCATGCTAATAGAATTAAATACACTGTTTTCACCAATCAGCGCTTCAACGATGGAGAAACGGGGAAATCGTACTCGGGCACATCAAAATACTACTCCACGAGCCGCCGAGGCTTGTAGTAGTGGGTATGTCGGAACACCAGCCGTGGAAATGGGTAAAATAGGGTAAATGAGGGTTGAAAGGTGAAAATTAAACTATATATAACGTTTTTACGCTCAGTGGTAGCATATGGCTGAGAAGCCTGGACAATGACTCGGGTGAATGAGAAAAAACTTAGCACATTCGAAAGACGAATCCTTCGCAGAAAATACGGTCCGATCAAAACCAAGGAATACGAAGGATATGGCATAATGAAGAAATGGAATCACAGGTAGGTTTATCAAGTTCCAGACAGTTTGCTGGTTGGTACACTGACAGCTAGAAGAGGATTTCCCGAAACGGACGCCATTGAGAAGGCCGTTCAACTTAAGAAAGCAAGGGCGCTCAAGGAATGAATGGTTAGTCCAAACCGTCCAAACGCAGTGCGTCCCGGAGACGATAGCAGAAAGAGGATGGCGAGCCGGGACCGGGATGCCTGGGAGTGATCGTGCAGCAGGTCTAGGCCCACCTTGGGCTGCAGCGCCACCAGAGAGAGAGAGAGAGGGGTGAGAAGACAGGGGTAAATAGAGTGTTAACGACGGGTCTTACGATAGTGTCTCGCTCATTTTGCAATAATCACAGGATTTTCGTACCCATCATTTTGGCAAGGCATCTCCAATTTTGTCACTCCAATCAATTTTAAATACATCTCAAGGAAAAAAATTATATTCTGCGTGTCTCGCCCTGAAAGTCGCCTGATCGGAGTTTTTCAAATAAAGTAAGCCTATCCCACAGCCTCTGAGTCTCAAACGGCTCCCAACCTAATCCTTCCATCAACTGAGTGGCACTTTCTATACGCTCGTAGAAGATTTTAACGAACCCTTCTATTTAATTTATTACGTGAATTATATCTTTCGGTGCAGGGTCTCAAATACTCGCGGTGCACTCTTGATGTGATCTAACGAAAGCTAAGTATCATTTTTGCACACTTTTTCATCAGAGTGCATTCCTACCTATAATGCAGCGCTGTAAATGATTTGTATGTTTCCCCACGTTAGGTCTGAAGTTAAGGCGATTCCCAAGTATTTGACTTAGTCTGACTCCTCTCTATCAATCCTTCCTTCTTATTTATATGATGTTTGTGAGATTTATTTCATAAAAAGTGCAGTGGAGTACATTTACTAAGGTTAAGTTCGATCACTTACTCAAATAAAATGCGTGTAGGTTGTTTAGTTCCGATCAGAGAGCTTCTAAGTCTGAATTTGGGATAATTTCTCGGTCGATGACGGCTAAACGGATGTATAACACCAACTTGAGTTTGGCGACTTTCGCCATCTATGCTGGGAGAGCAAAATTATCACATTCTCAACCAATCAGCGTCTGAAAACAGGTGGAGAAATGGGTAAAAGGTATTAAGGTAAAGCTGTATTCAATAATATGAAAGAAAAAACGCAAACTTCGACTAAAATAGACTTTAGCCGATGCATTGGTGTAAATAATTATTTTAAATAACAATCAACGGAATAGTTCTTGGTAATGGGAAGTGATGCGAAAACTAGCTAACGAATGCGTTCTATAACAATCCTTCTCGTATGAATCAAGTCATTTCTCGAGCGGGTAAGTCTCATAAAATATTTGAAACCGTGATGACGGAGGAGGATGTCTTGACATTATGGAAGGTCTAATACGCAGGCAGCTCTATAATCACGCCGGGTCCCACAGTCCGCCTGACATGCCTCACCTCCACCACTTTTACGGCTCCTCCTTGAAATATTTTCTTGTTTTGGCGGATTTTCACTCATCGAGAAATTTTCTCCCCTTAAGGTAGAGCGAGCCAGATAGTTCTCTAATCATAATAAAAACCATATTCGAGTTATACGTTTTAATTTAACCAACTGTGAGACTTACGAATTAAATTATGCATTTTTGATGGTGTAATAATATAGTTTTACATGACAGAAATTGTAAGTAATCAAATGAAAAATAACTAAATAAGTCTTTAACTTGACTAATTTTCTTTTACGCGGTTCGTTTGATACTCAATCAAAACGGTAGGTCTATTGTGATCCCTAAGAATTTACTGCGGTGATAATATTATTAATTTTCAAAAATAGGTGAGAAAACACGCAAACTACACACTTGATTTTTGGCGAGATCTAAGGGTAGGGAATGCCTCATTTTTAATGTAAGGTCTCTCTGGAGTTCATCCCATTTCCCATATAAAAGGGATGGATTTTCTGGAAAATATCTCGAAAAGTAATGTAATAAGGTGTTGAATCTTTGGTGTCAATGGAAGAGTGATATAGTTTTCTTTAAAATGAAATCAAACTCATTGATTTCTAGGTAAAATGATTTTTCGCCCTAACTACCTTAAGGTATTTCTTGTCCTTTATTTCTTATTCCTATATTCTTACTTAAATCTAAGGCTCTTTAAAGCATCGGTAGTCTGTGTTTCACACAAATTTCCCAAGGGTGCCACTAGTTACAGAAATATAAAAACGGAACTATTTTTTTCATATGCCCTTGGATGTTTCTCGAGGAAGGGTTCTACAAAATATTTGAACACGCATGAAGGGTCCTCGAGCCGAGGAAGTTTGAATATCTTTCCTTTAAAGAAAGGTACCGCCAAGACTGTTTTTCCTGTTATTCTCTAGCCTTAACATGAAATAGGTGACCTTCTTCATATTGAAATAGGTAACCTTTACTGATCCCATAATGTTTTACTCAAACCAACCCAGACAGTGATATGACATGCTATTTTCAGGGAATCACCCATAAAATAGCATAATATTCCGTACCTTGCTGTACTAATATATTGATAACATTAATTATAGCAACCTATAGTTGTACTTTACAGTGTGTACCGCTTGTTAGCATCTTCCTCTGAGCAGCAATTTTTTAGTTTCCGGTTTGTTCGCGCATTGTTCTCCGCTCTGCATTGGGCCCAGCGGCCGGAGGAACGTACGAGTTCTTATTTGAACTGGTACTATGGCCACACCTCTGGCGCGGAATCACCCCGTCCCACACAACCTAATGATGGTTTGCACGGTAATTCGTAATTTAGATGGTGTAATATGACGATACCTGGGACGGGTAGAGCTATATAAAATGCGGAATCGTACTGATTTCAACTTCTTCTTCGATGGCGCTACAGGCCAAATCGATCCTTGGCCTCCTCAATTTTCTTCCTCCATTCCTCTCTATCCTCTGCCACTCTCCTCCAATTCCTCACCCCAAGCAGTTCATGTGCATCCTTGCCGACGTTATCTTCCCACCGAGCTCCGGGTTTTACCACCGGTCTCTTCCCTCCCACCTGTCCAGGGAACACTTTCTTAGCTGTCCTCTCCTTCGGCATCCGCAGGACATACCTTGCCCATTGGAGTTTCAGTAGTTTGCAGTAAGTAGAAATGGCTCCTTTATACAAGCTATATATTTCATTGTCGTGCCAGATTATCCGTGCTTCCTCTATGTTCACAGGCCCGTATATTCTCCGTAGTACGTTTCTCTCAAATCTCTCCAACAACTCCGCAGATTTTACTGCCATTGTCCTAGGTTCACAGCCGTAAGACAGTAGGTACTGCATGGATGAATGTTTTATATAACCGAATCTTAATTTTCCCGTGCACATTTCTAGATTTTATACTTGGGAGTAGGGAGAAGGAAGTGCAATTAGCGATAATTTTATCTACTTACTTCTATATAGGGGCCGTTTTTATTTCTTCCGGTCGGGGCCCCTCATACACCGAAATCCTTCTCTGAGTCTGTCGGCGTAGAGGACAGTCATTGTCCAAGATTCACAGAGAAGGTTTGGGGGTTCGGTGGCGCAAGCGTACCGCACGTTACTGTATCCAGCTATAATCGCATCGTACTGATTTACTTATTTCAATTTGAAGATATTTTGTCGTTTATTACGCGTTGGATCAGAATTTTGAATCAAATATGAGTAGGAACAACCATTTTCCAGATCGGAAAGCAGAATGGGGAGCCGCTGCGACTCCGATGAGGGATCGCAAAGCCGATAGCGATCATTCGGTGGGCGTCGGCCCCGCGCAGTAAAACAGGCGGGCTGGGTGGGTCGCCTGAAGTATAATCCGTTCGGCTGTAGGGGTGGGGAGGCGGGCGGGAGACACCATCGGGGGAGATATGTGACGGAGGCAGCGGGAGTTGATGGAGGGTGGTGCTGGTAATGGAGAGGTTGCCGCGGAAGGCTGGGCTGGGGAGGATGCGGAGGAGAGAGAGAGGAATAGTAGGCGACAAGGGAAGTTGGATCCGCGGGAGGCCAGCAGTAATTCAGTTCGAGAGAGAGGCCGGATGCTGCCTGCCTCCGTTGTTCTCGTTGTGTTCCGCTGTTGTCGTCTTCGGTGGAAATTTGAAGCCACCTCCTCGCGTGGAAATGGCACTCAGAGCTCAAATGGGGAAATCCCGGAGAGAGAAACGTGGGGAGAACTTGTCTTCTCTACCTCCCTGCTTTTTTTCTCTTCGACCGAGAAACAGGAGTTCTGGCCGCCCCGCCCGCGTGTATGGCAACGTGCTATATTATTTGCTAATTGAAAACGGGGAATAAAATACACGGGGAAGGCGTGTGTAGGTGAGGAAAACGTATTCCGATATTACGAGTCCTTTTGAGTAACCCCCCTGCGACAGGACACTTAACTACACATCATCTTCATGCATGAAACTTCCTCCTCGCAGTGCAGCGGCTTGAAATAAATCTACTAGCTTCAGTTAGGTTGTACTCCAACGTAAACTCCGGTATCCAGGAAAGGAAGTACACCCATTCCTCTGAGATATTTCCATTGGAGAGAATTAAGAATACTAATAATATATACTTATGTTGAATTGAAGAAGTAAGAAAAAATACTGAGACCAATTGCGTACACAGGCAATAGTATATGTTTGATAAATAAGACATTTAAAAAAATTAAATCAGTCATACTTGTTATCCTGTACTGAATATATTACCCCTTAAATTAACATAAGAACACATATGAAATATCAGCATAATAAACTATCTCTGTAACTGGCTCGTAGATTTTTAAATTGTATTTGTTCCTCGTATGCTTTCAGGTAAACCATGAGATACTGTACGAGCAACTTAAAGAAATGATCGCTTGAACAGAGTCTAATTTGGCTAGAGCAAATTACATATTGGTGAAAATCTTATTTCGTACGCATTGTGGTTTGTGGCTGATTTAGATTTAATGCCACTTCGGAGGTAAAAACAATTTAAATACCTCATAAATGAAGAGATGATGTAATGGGAGTGATTAAACATTAACAAATTAAGGGAGGGCTGTTCAAATTGAAAGTTTTTGTTAATCAGCCAAACTATACTTTTCAGAGATTTAGAAGGAATAATTAACCTTCTAACGCAAAACAAGTCACATGCCATATTTTAAACGATCACGTAACTTTAGGAAATATTTCATCACATGAAACAGAAAAAGATGGGAGAGGGGACGGAAAAGATCTTCGAACTCGTGATTATATCTCTAATGATTCTGAGTTGCTTGCTAACGCTTAAGTTCCCAGCGTTGCGCATTGAACGATTATTAGGCGTGAGCTAAACAAAATTCAGCCAAACGGCTGAGAGAGGTTGATATGGGGACTCTCAGCCACAAAACTTCTCTAACTGCTGCCAGAAATTACTCTCTTATAGATGCAAGTTTTACAGCTACAAAATTGATTTTTATGAAAAAGATATAATTTAATTTTCCTGACACAATTTCTATGCATTTCGAGATCAGCCCAAGTTCTGGGAGAAAGGGATATTTATCATGCCAATTATTTCCATATGTTAATTTTACACTTAAGAAAACATTTTTATATAATCTAAATAAAAGACTGCACACCTGATATTTACTATCAATTTATATTCTTTAAACTTTGAAGAATCACATCAGATATTGAAATTTCTTCCAATTTTCGTTCGAGTGGTGATGCGTTGACGATCTTTGCAATTGCTGCTGCGAGAAGGGATGTCGTGCCATCCTACCGTTTGAACTTCGTATCATCAGTGAGTCAACCAATATTTATTCTTTCCCGCAATTAGAAGCCAATATTGTACATACAGACTAATCGGCATCTTGGGTTGCTCTGCCGCGTGACAGGTACACTCATGATTGACCTTCATGCTTGTATCTCCTGTGCCAGTCTCTTGGCTTCGTCGCACTTTCCTCCAATATTATCTAAGTCCATTATTGTTAACCTCTTCCTTCCTCGTTCTCTCATCACTTCTGTCAAGCCTTCAACAACGTATTTGGCAAGCACACACTCCTAATAAAATGTCTCAACCAATTCATCTTTCATTTCTTGATTTTCTCTCCCAATTGTCTCTCTTCTCCGATACTTTGTTACACCACCCCATTCTTCATTCTATCCTCCCATCTAATTCCTTCCATCCACATTCAGATCCACATTTCGAAGGCTTGTATTCTATTTACTTCATCTCTCCGCCACGTAGATGTCTCTGCTCCGTACAACCTTATAAGACTAATAAAATTCCGTTAATCAAAATTATTTAGCCACCTTAACCCCACCCTGCCCAAGCCGTTGTTACAACTCGTGAGCGAGAATAAAAAATTAGTTAAAATTAGATAGGGTTTAATGGACCATGAGAATAATAAAAATATATCCCATCTGCCATAAGCTCGGCCAGGATATTCGCATGGTCGAGAAGATTCCCTTATCTCCGCCGAAGAAACTTCCGCTATCTCTCTCCCGCCTTAACCTCTGGATACTTGTGACGGGGAAATGTGGGGACGAGTTTGTTGATGATCTGTTAAGTAACACCAACACCACTATCTTACTCTGTCACATTTTCAAACTTTGCTATGCCAGCTATCCCAACTCTTACATACCACAAATTGCAATTGTAACCAAGTTTTATAGCTTCGAAAAATCTAGATTTTACGCCCTAATGTTAGTCTATTTATTGCCACAAAATTAGCAGGTGAAAACATAGAAAAATTAACAAAATAAATTTATACTCTTCTAATATGGTATCAAACAATAAGCATTAAAATCAAATAATATTGAAAACTTTAATCAATCAGAAATTAATAAAAAATTAGACCAATTCGGGCCTACTGAAAGTAAAAAATAACGTTTTCATGTGCATACGCAGATATGATCTGCATCCAAAACTTTATGAATATGAATATAGAGAATTATTAAAACTTAAAAAAATGCAAAAACCTCCAAGAAATCGCATTTAACTCGAATAAAAGAGATCACACAAGTGTCCAGCCAGCTGCACGCTCGACCAGCTATCACGAATCGCCTGGTGGACTCGTCGAGCTATGCCGTGATAAAAAATAGCCCAAGTACCGAGGCCCCTTTCCCGCCAACTCTCTCGTTCCTCATACCTCGTCTCCATACCGTAATTAACCTTTTGATCATAAAATAGCTAACGACCCTGGCCACAGTGCACCCACAAAACAATGGGCGTTAGTCACCCGATTTAAAAATTCCTCCAACTGTAATTAAAACACTGAGAGTTGTTAAAGCCGCGAAACATTTGTTGTGCGACTAATGTAACCATGTGTTTCCCATCCCACGATCACGGGGAACGATCACCAGTGACCCTTGAACCCATCACCGGACACAAACGCTCTCCTTTTAAGCGCTCGAGCTATATCCGTGGCCTCGCGACTGAACGGTGCTATAAAAGCCTCGCATCACGATGCATCGTACGCCAGAGATATGGAGGTGTTTATGTGTTCACCTACGAGCAATCGACTTGTTTGGTACTTGCATTAAGAGTGGCGTTGAAGGAAATGTTGACAGATACCGATCTTGAGGCAGAACGAGCTGGGGAAGGCTGAGAAACTTCGAACGCTTTATAGATACCCATCTCTACTCGTCAACCGAGCCCGTATCGCACGATCTCTTCTGGACTCATGTCGACTGACGATGAAGAAAAAGTCTAGGACGTGCATCAAATTTAAGAAGGTATATCTTAAAGATATCTATAAAATGAGTCATCCGATTTTAATGAACTAAAAAGCATCTAACAGAGCGTACATTTATACGCCATTTATACCTCCGTAGTTGAACTTTTGCAACAATTTTCTTGAAAACAAGTCACCGTTTCTTTTGGCACTTCTTAGCTGTTAACCCAACTTGCACGTGAGTGTCACTCAGTAATTTTAGATTATATCATAGCGCAATCTGAAAACGTGTTAGCCAAGAATGACTCTAGCGTTTTACTGTGAAAACATTATTTATATTCCAGATTTACACGAGCTCTCACGAAAAATCTGAAAACCCCAGCTAACTTAAAAAAGAACTATTGTAATGAGATTTGCGTTGGGCCTTTTTGACCAAAATGATGAAATGAATACGCATTTGCAGATAAAAATTGCTAAAAACATACAAGTGAAACTAAAACCCATTGTTACATAACCTCATTTTTCAGTAAATGATAAGCGGTGTCAATTCGTGAAATCAATCGTGAAACCAGTAATATTTTGCGCCACCCTTGAAACGTACACACAGCTGGCAAGAAGCCGCATTTGGCCTCAAGCACGTCTGTATTGGATTGGATTTTGGGGAGGCGACCGACAGCTAAGGTCATTTGCGCCATAGGGAATAGGTAAGAGAGGAAGGGTGGGTAGAAACCCGGCGTCGCCATTAGCCTGTTCTTAACGAAAGGCGCCAAGGGGACCACGGTTTAACGTCTCATCCGACAAATGGACTACTGTACTCGAAGTTTCCTCCACAAGACACTCAAGTAGGGATCGGATTTCCTCTGAAAAACATCCTCCACTGCCGGGATTTGAACCCTGACCGTCTGTATGGTTACCCAGTATTCAACCCATCACACCATCCCGATCCCCCTTTGGTATTCGATTCACGATTCATCATTATGTTTTACTGTCCGACGAAGAACATAAATTGTCTCCTCCGCGGCAATCATCATGGTTGGCGACTTTATGAACCTGATTTCTCACAAAATTCGACATTTTGGGCGATGCCGGACGATGGCTATTCAAATAAGCGAATTTTGACGCTTATTACACATCCGCTTACCTAGATATTTACATTGTCAACCGTCGATATAAAAAAGTATAAAATTGCAAATTAAAGTTTAGACAAGCTTTTTGCACCAGCGGCGTAGGTTTTCATTAGAGATTCGCGAATTTATTTTTTCGTAATTACTTATCCACTCAAGGAGATCACACAAAGAGAACTTCCACAATTTCCACAATGAGGCAAAAATGGCAATATTAACTGCACAAAAATATTGTACCCATGTTAAGTGAGCTCAGAAACCAAGTTGTCGAAAACTAAGTTTAAAGACTCATCGATGTGCATTTAGCCGCAAGGGAAACAACCGACGTCAGAGGGTAATAACCACTCGATCCTCGCCATTGGTAATTGCTTGAAACGGTCATTGAAATTGCCAGTTATAGGTACTTGGAAGCGAGGAATGGATGAAAAATTAGTACATATAACATTGCTCTCCGTTTTCAGTCCTTCAAATCTGAGTCGTCGGATCCATTAAAAACAAATGACGGTTTTACGTGATATGATTCACAGATTTTTATAAAATTAAATGTTAAAGTTGTAATACATCTCTCATTGGTCAAACAGGACGAAATTTTAAGACAGGGATCAAAGAACACTCACGAAGTTACTTAAATATGGATACCAACTCACAATTTGCTAAGCATCTGCTGGAAAATAATCACGTAAGTGATTTTATCCACTAAATTCTACATGTCCCTCCAAAAGATTTAAAGATGGATGCATTGCAGCAAATGGAAATTATCAGAGTCAAGCAACCTTTGCAACGAGTTTCTTTTTCCGCACCCCTCCCCTCTCCTTTCAGAAAAAAAAATCCCTTATTACAAGCCCCTAACCTATGTTCCCCAGCCTTTCCACCCAAAAATTAGTTTGTTCACCAAACCCCCCCCCTCCAGTTTCTTTACGTTGGTTACTATCATAACTACCAATAAATAACATGTAAAAAAATTGTACCTGAGGATGAAGCAAACTGCGAAACGCGTAGTACATTTATCATCTGGGTCCCTGGTCAAATAGATTCGACCAAAAAAATTAATAAAATACAAAGGAAAGCAGCGTATTTTGTCACAAACTGCTACGAGCGTACATATAGTGTCTCACAACTTTTAGAGGGATTAAGGTGGGAGTCCCAAGAGACTCGGAGGCTACACGCTGCGCTTAGGTTGCTTGATAAATTCTAAAATGATATTTTTCAGAGCGACATAGAGAATATTTTCATGACTCCTCACAACATATCTAGGTCTGACAGACGCGATAAAATAAGAGAGATACACAACCGAACAGATAGGTACATGAACTCGTTCCTTCCGCGAAAAATAAGCGATCACAATAAAAATAAATCTCACTAAATACACTCCTATAATTCATGTCACCATTTCATCTCCAAAATACTTACACCTTTACACGGCTGGTGACCTAACACCCCCTACCACACACCCATACGGCGGCTCGTGGGGTATTGTGTAGATGTGGAATAAATATTAGTGGAAAAGTGGATTGTTTTAATATGGATTGAAGTATAAAATACTTCCACGAATGACGCCTGAGGGTTGAAGTTGATTTACAGAATGCTGAATTTCTTCAATTTTTAGCACTAGCTTCTCACGAGACGGCCTTAATATTTACATAAAATTAGGAAAACGTACATACTTCGGGACGAATAGGTTAAGATTATATTTTTTTCTGCCGGCGATAAGTGACCATAATTAATGCCGAGACTTGACAATGAGGTCTTCCAATTGGTAATGTTGCTAATTATCTGGTTTTATCTCTCATGCTTTCGTCAGAATTTGCTAGAAGTAGAACCTAAAAGCTTGTCATGCAGTCTTACCATATCGCTCTTGTATCTACATGCGCGTGTATAGTTTCAAAATACATTAATGTATTAGTTCCAATAACCTCAGTAGCATTAATGATGAGAACGTTGGCGAAAATGTACCTCGTGGCATGTACTTGCAGGTTGTGGCAAAACTTTGTTTACATGGAAGATTATTTTAGCAATGATTTTATTAAATAAACTAGAATTTGCAAAAAAAGCTACAGAAAATTATCCACAATTTCTCGTCTTTCGAAGGTCCATTGAAAATTACAGCTGTAGTAAACTCAAGGAAAACGCCTACTCCGAAAGGAAAGAGTTATAATGTATTTACACCTCAATTCAACGAACGATGGTCGCATAGAGTCTTCGAGTTAGCTCACAGTCGATAACGGGTAGCGACTAATCCTGAACGAAATACACTGGAAGCGTTTTGCGAAAAGAACTATTACACGATTTATGCATTCTTAAATGCTCACATTTTTTCAAAATAAGCTTGTCTCGAATCGCATTTTCATCTATACCTTTCTCTTCTTATTGTAAAATAGAAATGAAGTGTATCTCATATGAAAGATTACCACACTTAAAATATAGCGTTAATAATTTAAAATGATTTACTTCAATTTTCTATTTTTGTTAAATTTCAAAAAGTTCTGAAATAAAGGCCCTCTAATACTACATCTCAGAATCGGCCAAAACTTATTGTTTTATAATCTGCACTAGATCAACTTAGTCTTCCTCAGTGTTCTTTGGTAATTCATAAATATGTTTTTACATTGAAACATATTCTCTCGCGTCCAGGAACTCTTGTCCAGGATCATCCATTACGTATTCCTTTATATCTGTTGACCGGGGCACACGGAAGAATGCAAAACATAAGCCCGAGGCTAAATACAGAATGTGATAGATAGATGTCAACCTTATCCAGTGCCCTCTCCTGAGGTTTGTGAATGGTCAAGGTCGATGTTAAATATGGATTGAATGTTATCAAAAAATTAAGTTAAAAATCTCCTTGAAAGTTCGTAAGAATGACTTAAAATTTGTTTTTTTATTATTAAATGATACTTATATTTTGAAAACTGAATACGTCCGCAACATGTGTCAGTTGAGACCTTATATGGGAGCTCGCTTGCCATCTATTGGCACACATCTGTGTCACCACGCCCAGCAACAGAATACTACGTATGTACGCTTAGCCTTTTATGTAATAGAAGTATGCCTGTTTCATCCGGGTTTGTATTTTTCATCACTCTATCTCCGATTCCCTTTCGAACGAATGGGCGGTGGCGCTCCACTACGGTTCCGCATGAGGTTGGTTAAGTCCCCTCTCATTCTATCTCTCCGTCGGTGGAAAGAAAGATATAAATAAAAGGACAAAAAAGGAGAATCCCCAGGGGGAAGAAAAGAGCAAGAGAATGGACTTCGTGGGGTGGTGGTAGATACGATACATGTCGACTTTATCCAGTGTTTGCCTCAGAGGATCGTGGTGGTCATGACTAACGTTAACTATGGATTGACAGTTATAATGAAATGAATTTAAAAATCTCCTTGACAGTTTGTAAGGACTATGTAAAATTTTTTTAGTGTAAAATGACACATGTATTTTTAAAACTGCATATGTCCGTAACATTAGCCAGTTAAGTAAGTATATAGGGCCTCACCTGCCATATATTGGCGCACATCTGAATCACCACGCCTAGTAACAGAAAAATACGTACCTGCGCTTAGCCTTTCATGTAATAAAAGTGTGCTTGTTTCATCCCGGTTTGTACTTTTCCTCATTCAATCTCCGATTCCCTTTCGCACGAACGGGCGGTGGCGCTCCACTACGGTTCCGCATGAGGTAGGTTAAGTTCTCCCCGCTTTCTCCCTCTCTCTATCTCTCTCCCCCTCGGTGGAAAGAAAGATATAAATAAAAGAACAAAAAAGTATAATCCGCTGGGGGAAGAAAAGAGTAAGCAAATGGATTGTGTGGGGTGGTGGCCGCCGCCGCTGGGAGTGTAATTGGATCGTAAAAATGCTCCGCGGACGCGCCGGAGCAGGATCCCGCTGATTAACTTCCGATGCCGCGGTCCTAAATTCGAAACGGGGGGGGGGAGAATGCTGGGGTGGTGGTGGCGGGGCGGATGGGTTGGTTTCTTCCTCAGCTAAAAGGTGCTCCCTCTCTCTCTGTCTCTCTGTTACCCGGGGTCAAAGGCGGGGATTGAGGGTGGGAGAGAAAGACTTGCGTTGTGTTGCTCCCTCTTTCTGAAGGAGAAGCAGGGGTTTCTTTCCTTCCCTGCCCCTCCCCCACTGTCCCTCAGACCCCTTAGTGGGGTGGGAGGAGTCAAAAGGTGGAGGGGTGGTGGGAAAGGAAGAAGGAGAGATACAGAGTACGTTAGTGTGTGTGTGTGAGAGAATCCCCCCTTTTGATCACTGACCTTGTCCAAACAATGGCGACGTGAAGGAGCACCGGAAGGTTTTTTTAAAAGGCGTCACGACCGGACGCTCTCTACCGAGCCATCGCCGGCGTATCGCTCGCCAAGGTCCACCCCTAACCTCTGAGGACCGTCTTAACAGCCCGAAGCTCGCTGAATGAGACTTGAGGTTAGGGTTTTAGGCGTCAATGTCCTCTGTGGAATCAGGATGCAGCATCATGAGATGACTTGCATGCTATCTGATGAATATTCTGATTCCTTATATAGACCGTTCCACACGCAGTCGACAGCATGGCCTCTTGTGGATCCTCGCTTTCTGTGTACATCTCCATAAGACCGGAAGTGCGGTGTTGCCAGTAATAACAGGAATCATTTAGTACAATTGTCGAGTTCATACTGCAGCTCTACGAGTCTCCCCATATGAAAATATTGTTCCACATTTAGTCGACAACATATACTCTTGTAAATTTTCGCTTCCTGTGTAAATCACCAAAAGTGCGGTGTAGCCAGTAATAGCAGGAAACATAATGAAACACTAATTTCGTCCACATACTGCAACTCTAGAAGTCTTCCCATATGCTAATATCATTACCAAATGTAACTTGATTCAATTTAGTTAGAAGTTAGAAACAATCACCAAAATTGGGGGGAGGTGAACCAATTAGGCGTTAGTTTGGCAACAGAGCCCCCCCCCCCTCCGCCAATAAGGCCCATATCGTCAACTAAATGAGTAGTACACACAGAAAACGTTTTCTCCTTATGATATGACCAGAAAAATTCCAGATTTTCTTGCTCTTGTTTTAACTAACCTTTAAAGTAGGCGATTTTATAATGATTTGAGCGGGGTAGTTATAATGGAGATCATAGGCGAAGTATACTTATTGATTTCAGCAGCTGTAGCAAGCATGAATTAAATATGAATTATTATGTAAATTTATGGGGAATTAAAATACTTTCATATGAATCAAATTATAAATAATGAAATCAAAATATCTATATGAGTCTTTAACTTGACTCATTTCTTTCAGGCGGTACATTAAAACTCCATCGCCACGAAAGGAGTTGTGATCCTGAAAAAATTACAGAGGTGATGTGATTTCTTTTCGCAAATTGTCGAGAAAACATACTAACTACTCTGTCAATTTTTGACGAATTTCCTTACCCAATGTCCCCGTCATCAACTCCCTTCCATTACTAAACGTCTCCTTAGCTAGCCTCCTCCTAAGTTGATGAAGAGGACATTGGGAAAGGATGTAAAGAAAAGGCTGGTGAAGAGCTAGATATGGAGCGTAGCGTTGTATGGGGCAGAAACGTGGAACCTCAGAAAGGAGGACGAGAATCGGCTGCAGGCATCTGAGATGTGGGTGTGGAGAAGGATGGAGAAGGTGAGGCGGACGGAAAGGAAGATTAACGAGGAAGTACTTGAGTTGGTGGGCGAGGAAAGGACACTTTTGAATGAAATCCGAGATAGGCAGGGTAGATGGCTGAAGGATGTAATAATGGGTGATGGGTTGCTGATGAGTGTGATAGAGGGAAGGATGCTGGGCAAGCGGAGAAGAGGAAGATAGACAACAGGTTACATGGATGGCATGAAGAAGGGTAGATCGTTGCTGAGGCGAAAAAGGATATACTAGAGGGAGATAAGCTCCTGAATGTGTAGAAAACCGGGAGGAGATTCTCTGACATTCAACAAAACCTACCTTTACCGGCAGAATACATGTTTAAAAAATAGGGGCAGAGATTCCTCATTTTAAAATTGAGGTCTCTCTGGAGTGCATACACGAACCATTTCCCATGTAAAACGGCGGTTATTTTTTGTCACAAACCTCGGAAAGTAATTTAGTAAGGGGATGATATTTTGATATCTTTGAAAGGCTGACATGTTTTTCTTTAAAATGAGACCAAATTCGTGGATTTCTAGGTGAAATGATATTTTACTCAAACTACCATTATTACCGCTGACCTTGAACAAACAACAGCGACGCCATAAAGCTGCGGAAGAATTTAACTCGAAGGATGGTCGGTGTTACGCTCGCAAAAATCTGCCACCTCCAAGGTCCATCCTCGTCACCCCGAACTGGCTGATGGAGACTCACGTACCTATAGACAGGATAGGGATGCGGGAGGAAACACATCTAAATGCTCTCCTTGGGAATCAAGAGGTTTCATTGCGAAATGACTTCCATGCTTCTTAATTGACATTCTGAAACTTCATAGCAAAACATGCTCACTGTTCGATGTGAGCATAATTATCCCCTCCTTTTTTCTTACATTTTTCGCAAATTGAACTTCAAAGAACACCTAAGGCTCGTTTTACACGGGGCGTGTAATTGCACCAGATGATGTATGAACCTACACGTATGTAAAATATGAGGTAGGTTAAAACATATATGCAGGTTAAAAGCAAGAACGCATGCATGAATGCAAGAACGTGAGATGGCAAAATAACCCCTGCTCTAATTCAATTATTATTGCGCGCCCGATTAAGAGAAATACTCAGTTTAAAATTTTGCAATTTCGTGCCCTGTGAAAAACGTTTTTATATCTTATTTTCCCAACCGACTAGTGGCATTGTGACGCACAAAATATTTGGAGGATGTTTATTTATTATTGTTTTCGTCGTAATTAAGGGGGCTGTATACCACGGCCGAAAACGTTTCTGCAGGCGTTTACACGATTTTATTTTACGACTCTCCTTCGCTAACTAAAGTAAATCTGTTGGCAAAGATTTCTGTAATAAGGTTTAATACTGAAACTAAGGGTGGTTTATTATCTTGGCACTGTTAAAATTCAATGTTAATGACGCCTTATGTGTGAGTAATCGTTTCCTGAGAACTTAAAACTTTATAATTTGCAACACAAACGCTACGGATGAGATTTATTTTAGTGAAAATGCTGTAGTGTTCCCTAGGCTTTCAAGGCATTATCAGCAGCATTACCAAGTTTGTCGTCGTGCGTTTGGGGATTGCCGAAGAGGCGAAGATTTTTCTTGACAGAGTCTCTTATGGAATGCGTGCTCGAAGTGCTCGCTTGAGTATAAAAAAACTTCAATAATCGTATTCGCGATTGCTGTTTTTGTGTTGATTTTAAGAGCAGGGTTCAAATAATAATTATAAAAAAACTTTGATTACTGTGTGGTAAACAAGATAGGTCGCACAAATTACAAAAATACAAAATTACAAAACTATGGAATTGATAGTTATGAAATCCATAAAATATTTCATCTGATTATTAAATTCGGGTTGCAGAAACTCAACCTTTCATAGCTTATCTCGCATTAGCTATTCCTATGTTTGCTTCGTCTGCTTGCACTCTCTGAAAATTCTTCTGAAAAAAAACTCTTCTGAAAATAATTTATGTATAGCTATCTTATTTGTATGAATCATTTAACCATATTATTAATCGTAGTTCTGGAGGAATAAATTCGTCATTTGTTTCATGTATGCTCTCTTCCGAGAAGCAATTCACGTATGGGCTATCTTATTTTCTTGTGAACTTCTTACGCATTAAACTCCATTTCATCAAGGCAAACAGGTATTGAGACAATTTATGAAACCAGCGAATTATTTCATGTTGCTGCGAAGAATATTCAGCGAATTTCCCAACTTACGAATCTCATAACTATGCTGGATACATCGTTTTAATAATCATGTTGGATACATTGACGTATTGTTTATGCAACCGGCCATTAGTACAGAGTTCTATCGAATAAGCTCACGATAAACGAAATATTCGGCCGTGACTACTGTGTATCTACACATTACTACTACCAGCAGGGTATAGGAAGTTTCGCCTGTGCAAGTAGTTCTATTCGTTCGTATCTGCTGAAGTGAGCTGATGTGCTACAGTATGAGCTAACATCAGCATCTGTGAATGGAAAGGTCCAATAACCATGTGACTGTTGCCTATAATTGAGTATTTTTTTAACCTTGGTCACCCACCGTTTTCGGCGAAGGCTTAGTTTCCATTTCAGCAAAGGCTTAATTTCCATTTCAGATTTTCAAGTTAAACTCTAAGCGATTCATAGAGGTTTTTGAGGTCACAAAATTAATTGGCAGATTTAAATCATCTATATAAGTTGAAGGAATAGACCACAATCGGCGCGAAAGTATTCGCTATACCTGTCGAACAATTACATGAAAACTATTGCGTTGAGGCAAACGGTCAGAAATACGCATGCATCACACGGACACACATTGCTCAATTTTTTGGCGGGTTGCCATAAGGAGGGAATATATATCCGGTGCCTCTGACACTTTACGAGAGGAGAACGGGGCTAGCTTGAATGAAGAATAATGGGAACAAATTTGCCAGGAATAGAAGGGAGTCGTAAACCCAAGAGTAGATGGATTGATAGCGTACGAGAAGATATGGCTCTTTTCAAGTTGAATTGAATATCACCTTTTTTACCACGGAGAGAAAATCGGGCCTACCTGGGCCTTGTGTACTCGGTGGTGGATATCAATATTTTGTGGAATTCCATGGAGAGTTGGGTTCAAAAAACTATAGTTTTCCACTAAAAATGCACGACATAATGAAACTTCCGCGTAGCAAAACTAGTCCACATATCCTTTTTAGTTCTTTAAATAGTGGAAAGCTAATAATGAATGCTTTAGAGGGGCAGTGCGCGGGATATGAGATGAAAATAAACTATAAAAAGACGACAGTGATGAAATTCTATAGAAGCAGGAAGGCGGGGAAGGGTCTGAGAGCAAAAAATAGAGCAAGTCGAGCAGAGTACGTATCTGGGTAGTATTTTGGAGTAGAAGGGGTTTAGTGGTAGGGACAGTAGTCGTGGAGTTGCCATGGCAATCGTCGTAGAATCGTAAAAGTCGTAGAATGGCAAAAGAAGCATCTTCAAAGAGAAGGGAATCGATTCGGGGGTCTGAGTAGAGACGTAAAGAATTGGCTGGTGAAAACTCTAACATGGAGCCTGGCGCGGTGTGGGTCGGAGACTTGGTCATTGCGAAAGGACTTACGTAAAGTACGTAGACTTGAGGAGTTTGAGATTTGGGTGTGGAGAGGGTCAAAGAGGGTGAGCTGAGTGGCGAGAAGAACGAACGAGGGGGTATTCGAAGTGGTTGGAGAGGAAGCTGGATGCGGAGGTTCGGAGGAGGCAGAAGAAATGGATGGCGGACGTTTAAAAAGGAGAGGTAATGCTGAAGAGGGTGATAGAGTGGGGATCTCTGGGGGAGCGTGGTGGAGGAAGAAAGAGGATGAGAATTGTGGACGAAATAAGAAGAGGGAGACGATATGAAAAATTCAAGAGGGATGTAATCCATAGGAGTGAAAACGTATTAGGATGAGTACTGTCAAAAACCTACCAATCGGCAGTTAGACCACTCAAATGAATGTTTTTTTTTGGCCTACCCAACCCTACCCGTGCCTTATCGCATGGCCTGTTATCCTAGGTCATGCCTTCCAAAAAGGTCTTTCCAACGATAACTCTTCCCCTCTCGAAATAGCCCCCCCCCTTACCCTTTGCACACCAATTGCCACACCATAAAAGGCATGTTTCATCAATTCCGATAGTGTGACCAGCGCAGGCAACGCGGCGGCCGGAGCGAAAACAACAAGGAGGAGAGGACGAGGGGGCAAATCGACCGGGCGATGCATTCCTTTTAAACCAAGATGAGAGCGGAAGGTAAGGGAAGAGAGGAAACGGTCGAAGGAGGGAGTAGAAGTGGAAGGTATATAATTCCACTCCGGGCCGTTTAAATTATTCCCTCCACTTGTAAATCAACAACAGCCAATATCCTTCCCCTCCCCGCTCCTCCTCCTCCACGTGAAAGAGAGAATTCCGGGGGAGGAAAGGAGGCAAGTGCGGTATAATTGCCGTCAAAATGCACACCGGATCGGAACAATGGTCTGTCTCTCCCCACCCACTCCCTTTACCCCCGCGCGGCCAATTGGAACGCCGCGACGTAATTAATACACTCCCGGCAATCCGGTTCATCATTAATAAATATCCTGGGCTCACCCCCCCCCCCTCCCACGTATACCCTCGCTCACCGCTCAACCATCCCCTTCCCACCCCATCATTCCATTACGCGCGCATAACTTCATTGTGGAATATCTCGGCATCTTTTCTCTCCCTCTCCCAATCCTCCCTCTGCGCGTAAACATTCCCAGGGGTCGCTCTTTCCTCTCCCGGTTCGTTACGCAGCGGAACAGGTTTCGCATTGTTGCAGAACTGAGGCGCAAAAGGGGTTGGGTGAGAGGGGAGTGGGTGGGGCTGGAGATATAATAATTCATATCCCGCGGTGGGGTGGTCGGGTGGGAAAAAGCGAGGAGGAATAGCCGAGTGGCCAATGGGGAAAGAGCTAGATGCTCTTTTTCTCTCCGCGCTTATAAGCCCTCATCCTCTGCCTCCTCGACGGAGAGCGCAATGCCGGCCCCGCGCGCACTTAAGTGGGGGGGAATTTCGGGCCCGCAGGGGGTTGAGAACCCGGGACTGCGGGGAGCTGAGTGAGAAGGGATCGGAGAGTGGTGGAGACGTCGTATGGAGGAGTAGGGCGCTGCGATGGCTGGGCACGTCACGCGGTGACAGTTGGCGGTGAAGTCGTGAACATGGCGGGCACCCGCAATGCTCTCCTCGCCAGGAAAAGAAAGCTGAACTGAAGATGCTTTGAGAAATTTTTGAGTGTTGACGGATGTGCAAGAAACTCTGTATACCCGATCAAGTTAGCGACATCTGCAAAGTAAATTGAAAAAAAAACTAGATTTTTCCGAATTCTTTTGGAAATTATATTCTACTTAAACTCGTATTCACAAACCCACTATACCTAGGTACATTTCGTAATAATCTGATTGCATATTTACAGATATTTTCTTTTCACAAAGCGAAACAATATGTTTCCTATATGATAATGGTTCAAACAAAACGCAACGAATAACGTCAAGTCAAATATTCGATAAAAAATGATAAAATAATCTTCGATTGAAGCTAATCCCGCTAGCTTACTCATTAATCCACATCCGAGCTCCAAGATAATCTCTTATTTAAAGTTCGCTTTTCTTCCGTCTCTCCTCCCCAAAAAATTCACTTCCTCCTCATATTGACCCCTTCTCTCGATCGCCACAACTACATCAACGTGGCCACAACATATATTTCCTTTAAGGAACAGTGACCTTCACAGAAACAAACATAAACGTAATCCAATTATTCAACGTAATATCCAAGTAATCATGTTAGTTAATTTTTGTTTTTATAGTTTGCATGAGTAGGTCTTATCGTGTTTGTACAGATACACTTTAAATGTGCAATGTTGCTGTGCGTGGCCTATATTTTAACATAAAATAAAACAGATAAATTAAGAAATTTCTAATTTTGCGTCGAAAACCCAAGTCATTGACTTGCTTTTATTTAGATAAAAAATGTAAAATATAGTTCACACATCATTAGTTGTTGCATAAATGATGAGCTTCAAACATTAAAGGATGTAATACCTAAATGAAAAGTGATTCTAGGACCTTTTCCTTAGTTTTCTAAAAGGAGGGAACTGATGAGGAATGGATTGAGAAGATACGTAAAGAAAAGGCTGGTGAAAACTCTACAATGGTGCGTGGTGCTGTATTGGTCGGAAACTTGTTCATTACGATGGGAGGATGCATGTAGACATGAGGCGTTGGAGATGTGGGTAACGGAGAAGGATAGAGAGGGTGAGCTGAGTGGCGAGGAGAACGAATGCGGAGGGATTGGAAATGGTTGAAGAGGAGAGGAAGCTGGATGCGGAGGCTGTGAGAGGGCAGGAAAGATGGACGAAGGATGTTTTTAAACGGGAAGAAATATTGAAGAAAGCTGTACAGGGAAGAACACTGGGGAAGCGTGGAGAATTTCGGCGCCCTCTGTTGAGTGCATTCCTAGCGCACATAGACTCTACCCCTGATACACTTTTGAAGAGCACTGTCTAGGGTACGGGGTCTGAAATGAACAGAAAGCAAGTTCGCCGTTGAGCTTAAGTGAGCGGTGCACTACAATGAATGGTGTGTGACCGATTTTCTGTTAAGGCCCCTGACTACAGAAATTGGAGATATATATTTTATCATTACCACAGACCTGACACGGAATTATCTCCGTGGGACTGTCTCGTGTGTGGCACTTGGAAAGGCTACTACGGAAACTTATGGAATATTATTTTCTTCGTCTAACGTAATGGGTCGGTGGCTTGCTCTTCGCTGACATCTGTTGCCCTTCCATCGTCTACTGGGTCTTTCTTCATGCCGCCTACCAATTTATGAGTTTTATCGAGCAATCATCACATAGCTATTGATGTCTTTCCTACAGAGAAAGTCGATTAATTAACTAAATTATTTCGATCACCAAGTCAATTATATTTTTTCCGACATGTTCTCCTCATATCGACGGGTTTATTCAAGATCTAGTTAGGTCATTCCTGAAATATTACGGATTATCTTATCTCTGATGTCTCATTAAATTAATTTTTCAGGTTTCTGTTTTTGTTCTGCAGTTTATGCAATGGTAGGTCTAATGGTATCTTTATAAATTTAATTTTTTCCTACTGTAAAATGATATTTTTTTTAAGATAGTGACGTTCAATTAGCCGGCTATCCTGCTTGCTCTTTTGACTTGTCGTCAAACTTCATTTTTGATATCTCCTCGACCATCAATATCTAAATATTTAGACGACATGACTTGTTCAATAATACTGTCGTCAACTTCTAGTTTGCAAACTGGAAGTAAAAATATCTTGAGTTTTAGATGAATGAAGGGCTGTTCGGCATTCTTATCAACCTGTATGTTTCTCTTTGTTTTCCAGAACTGTCCGACGAAGGCGGAGGCGAGGAGAAGCGCCGCCAAGATAGCGCTCATGAATTCCGTGTTCAACGAGCATCCATCTCGGCGCATCTCGGATGACTTCATCGAGAGGGCCGTGGCGGAAGCGAGGGCTTCTTTTAAGGTGAGAAAAAAAATTAGAGTGCGAACACTATTTATTTTAAGTGCATTCCGAAAATTGATAGTGCTTCAGGAATGTCTTCTGCTTAGTACAAAATACTGGGCATTTCAATGAGAGGTTTATACAATTAATAGAACATGAAAATTCATTACGATGAATTACGTTATATTATTTGCAAGAAGGTTCCAACGCGATGGCGTCAGTCAGGAGTGATGCTCAATTCTTTTTCAATAATTTATGTTTCCTTCAAAGAATCCTTCTTATGCTAATGGTAACAAGCCATAGTTACAACTATTGAGGTATATGGGCACTTGCTATGGCCAATGCTAGATGCTGAAGCCAGTCCGTCATTTTCGTTGGCCCTAATTTTCCTATAGCGCCTGCGGGCTAACGCACTTATTTTGTAATTATAATACGTTTTCATCGATAAAATTACTAGAAATCATTTACAATAAAATTGTTTGCGCACTTTCCACAGAAATTTTATTTCATCGACCAAGGTTTCGACAAAACTGTCATTTTCAAGGTTGGATCACGGTAGGTTCAAGGTTGGAGTTTTGTCGAAACCTTGGTCGGTGAAATAAAATTCCAGGGAAAAGTGAACAAAAACTTTTGTTGAGAAAACATGGCAATTGTACTCTAGTTCCACTAGATATCGCCTGATGCGCTAAATTTAACTCACTTCCTTCTTTAATTCTCCTTGCGTTTATAGTCTATCCGTTTAAATAAAATATTATCCGCATTCCCGAAGAAAACTATTTTTAAATTGAAGGGAATCCATGGCAATAAGTAGCCAATATATATTTAAACAGTTACTTGCCTTGAATTTCAAACAGATTGCTGATATTCTTGCTTAACATGTGCTAATTCATCCATTCCGTCGTGCTATCTGTTGCCCCGTCAACATACAGAAGTTAATTAAGTCTCTAAATACGGCTTATACTTAATTATACCCGTACAGATGACACACCTACAGTTAATGATAGGACACATTTAATTACGGGTCCGATGGGTATGGGACGGGTATGGTATAGTGATGAGATTCTCAAACTCGAAGAAAATTGGAGATATCATCCCAAAACCCAAGGACAAAATTCCCGCTGTAATGTATGAAGGAGTCTATGAAATAAAATGTAGATGTGGTAAATCCTACATCGGCCAAACGGGGAGAGCAATTCAATGTAGAATTAAAGAGCACCAGAGGGCCACCGAAAAGAGGAGATTCAGCCTCTCCGCAGTTGCAGAGCATGCGTGGTTCGAGCCAGGACATCAGATTGCCTTTGACCAAGTGAGAGTACTCTCGAGGGAAAATCGTTATTTTCCCAGTCTGATCAGAGAAGCAGTAGAACTGGTTAAATATCCATCAAATTTCAATCGGGAGGATGGATACCCACTTGCCTCAACATGGAAAAAAGAGTGGTCAAATCACAGCGAGGAGCGGGCAATGGAGACACCCTATGGTCCTAGATGAACTAGCAACGAAATACATAACGGGAAATAAATAATAACAATAATTACAAAATGTCCAACGGACCTGAAGACGCCCCCAGGAAGAGGGGAGAAACTGTAGTCAGAAATACTAAACACGCGACGAGAATACCTGAAAAGAGCAACATTAACAAACTAATTTATCGTTCATTATACGCAGATGATTCAACGAGCATATTATAAATGAAAAATTACGAATTTATTTTAAGTGAGCACACATTTTCTGTCAAAGGAGCCGACCGAAGCGCCAATTTTGCTTAATTATCGCATATTGACCGTAATCTTTCCTGTGATTAGCCAATGGCGAAAAAAGGAGAGATTATGGTATCTAAATGATATTTTTATCTAAAGTATTCGAACTTTCCACTTTTTATTAATGGTTTTACGCCAAAATGGAATTTTTATTGGATAAAAAATGTTATTTTTCCCATTTTCGCAGCCAAACCGTACAGCTCTAGGTTCGACTCGAGAGTAAAATATCACGGAAAGATCTAATAGAGGTTAGATTCTTCTATAAAAACCTGGATTATGAATAGAATGATAATTTAAGTATTTCTGCAGTGGAATTACCTTAAAGTTTCATTTTAGAGCAAAATGAATCAATACATGAGTAATTCATCGCTCCTAATTATATCTCCAGCAAATTGATTGGGTAAAATTGGATATGGCTATCGAGAGATACATTGGTTAGCTTTTCGAGTTCAAGATTAAACGCACAGTTCTTCATGCCAGCAGATTTCATATTTTTGTCATAGAAAGGGCAAGGATGAAGAACTGAGAACGATTTTGTATTCTAAAACCCTTTTGGCAGCAACTTATTAAGTACCATTTATCACAAATAAAGAGATCGCGTGTGTTTATGTTACAGATTTTGTTTCACATTGACCCGTTGGTTATATTCTTTAGAGTCAAAAAGTATTCAGCCGGTAACGTATTTCCTCGACACCTTTTCAACTATTACGCAACTACAAATCAAGAGTGCATTCAAGCTAATTTCACATATTTATACAGTTTTAAATTTCAGATCACTTAATTGAGCATTTAACGATTTTTATACCCATTTTTCCGGAAGGTAGGTTACAACTGCTCACTTAATTTTTAACATTCAATTGGTCAAAGCAACTAAAGCAATCAACCGCTCGTCTGTTTTCGCATTTCAACGCCTTAGCGCACGAATCTGTTTCGCTCTGAAATGCGATGACACATTAAAAGCATTAAATTTTTAATGTTACTTGGTATATGTATAAAGGCCAACGATGGTCGAGCAAATATAACTTTGAGAGAGTCTTGGGCAATCAAGAAGTAGATGGCCCTACACTTAAGTCTTCACGCTACGATCAGAGAGTGATAATTCTGTGCTGCCGGGTTTATAAGTGCAAAAAAAAACACCAGTGCGCCTGAGATGTACGCAGCGTGCTTAGCAATTAGTTCATCAAACGACCGCAGCGTGTCGCACTTGTGCCTCATCAGTGCCAAATGGATAAATTGACTTCAGTAACGTCCAAAATGGGACTATCGATTAACATCGAGCTCGACGGTGTTGTGAGCCATGAGGCTCACGCCTCATTGCTTTTACTTGCCACATTACGCACCTCCTGCGTACAGGCATTTTAAATCTTGCGTACATGCTCGAGCTCAGCAGATGCATCCGACTTGGCATTTCTTCTTTTACATGATGTTAATATTCAATCGACATTAATGTTGGTATTAGATGGAAAATGTCATAAGTATTGATTATGCAAGCCTCAAGCGCAGCCATCAAATGAACACATTACCTCTTGTCATCCCATCAATGCCCAGTGTCAAGTACAAGTACCTACAAGTATGTATTGCAATTTTGTTGCTTCTTTAAAATTAAACCCGACATTGTTTCAATGTTCCATTTTTCGATGGCTAATTTATGACCTCGAGAAGAGCGTAGCAATTCTCAGTAGACTAGACCTCCACTCGTGGCAGTGTTAACAACTCACTGAAGATAAATCGACGGTGGGAATTGACAGGTTATAGAGTCAATCAAAATCATAATATCTTCGAATGAGGATCACTTTTGTATCTAATTAAAATTTGTCTTGAAAATTATGGAAGAATGCTGGTAGAAATTTGATGAATTAATAAAACTTGTTAGCAGTGGCTATCTTGTTAACAAAAGGGAAAAAATGTGATCGTCCCGAACATCTGATTGTTGTTGCAAATGGCCTCATGGAGACGGAAATCTGGAAGTAAAGTCCTCTGTCTTCTTTTATTTTAAGTTAACGTATGATATTAGTGTAAATGAGGTCTTTTTCGCATCTTGCCTAAACAAGAAAATTCGTGAAATAGTCATTCAACGTTGTTATTTTAGTATATCCTGTATTTTGTACATTTTGGCTTTCAATTTCAATCAAGTTAAAAGATTTATCTTATTAACGTGATATTTGGTCATTTCAGCGAAAGAAGAACAAAACTTTGATCGCTTTTTTTCAGTTACGCCAATATTCTTGATCTCTTAAAAATCAATATCAATTCAATGTAATAATTTTTAATTACTTCGTTAACAGTGACACCTCTCGTGTCCCTCTTTTTTTACTTTATCGCATTTATAAGCTTGCCATCGGTGCTACTGTTCGTGCACCTTCTCCGAGAATATTTTTTACTCCAAATGCACGATATAAAATCCAGCCCATAATATAGCTTTGTCCGAATGGTAGTAACCCTGATCTTATGTCAACAATCCGCAGTGAAATCATGATTCTCTTCTAAGGTTCATCATTTAACGTCTGTCTCTTTGGATGAATTTGGTTGATGATTACATCAACTGATTTATATCACCTTTATAACAAACATATGCTCCTCTAAACGAAAAATTTACTGCTTTAACTTATGTAGGGACTAGGTTGCTAAAGTTTAGTCCCATAATATTCCGTTGAGTGTATTAAAAGAGTAATGACATAACATTATTCATTAAATTTCATTAATTACGTTCTCCGCAGTTTCGCGGTTCAGTACAATGTAGTTGTTGTCATCCAGGGATCGATGTGCTCGGGAACTTGTGTCATTTATGAGAAATGGGTGGAAGTACCGTTACTTATGTGGATAACAAACATCTCTTCAAAGTAACCCCGGAAATAATTAGCCGGCAAAGATCAAAGGACTTTCAATGGGCTGTAAGTCCCTTCTGAAAAGAGACGTGAGCTGCATGCGACCTAATGATGCACCAATCATGTTACTTACTTTTTTTAGCTAAGGCTCAAGACGGAAAATAATATATGATTTTTAGAAGAAAAATAGTGACTGGTGCTATCTGTGAAATATTTAAGAGGTTAAATTGATAATACACAATATTTCCAGTAATTTACGATTAAACTTAATGATTTTTATACGATTTATGTTGGTTTACGTGCATTAAAAGACATGATGAAGGACTTCAGATATTTTTCACCATAACTATCCTTTTGTCATTTTAGCTATACAGCTAATAGATTCAACTATGAATTGGCCAACCAGGTACGTATTTAACATGGCCAACTATGTATTTTCTTGACGTGAGCTAAATGCTTTAGAACATCACAAAATTTTGAAAAGATGTGGTCACCCTGATATTAATCTTGTAAATGAATGCTTGCTTTCCTCTTGTACTCTCATATAAATGTTCCTCCCTCCCCTTTCCTTCTACTGGCAGTTTAACGGGAATGAGATGCTTGTATAATCACCTGAAGATGATGCTTAACAATAGAAACCCGGGTCGTGCTGAAGTTTGTAATATTCTGTGGCCTGTAAAAGTTAAAAGCTAATAAATGTATGTATTTTCTTAGTATTCTTACAATACTTCTGTGCTGTAAGATAGCATTTGTTCTTGTATTTCATGAGTATATTTCCAAATTGATTTAAAAAAGTTTGCGAGAATAACTATATCAATGAAAAAAGCGTTCAAAAAGTATAAGAGAATTGATTTGTTCGAAATTAAACTATGTCCTTAAAAAATAATAAATCATTGTAATGCACAGTGATGTGCATCGATAATTATCATCTAAATCTCCAAAATTGGATTGCAAAAAGTTTTTTTTACCTCCGTGGTTGAAATTAATAGGCATGCACCTACTCGCATCTACAATTCTTGTTGACGTGTGGGAAAAAATTGACAATCCATATTAATTTTCGAGTAATCACGGAATTGACTATGGGAAGTGAAGTCAAAAGGAAATGGTACGAAATAAATGAGGGGTGGTCGGCTCTAATGACTGAAAAAGTGTTAATTAAAATGTATTCTTAAACAATTGCGAATTTTGTAATTTCAGTTCGTTTTCTTCCAACCAAGGCATGCCAACAATGATAGTAGTATTATCTGGAAAAAACCACAGAAAGTTGGCATTCAGTATTTTTTCTTTACAATGTTAATGCCCTTTTTTTCAAAAACAGTTTCACACAAAGCAAAATTTCCAGGGTATTTGATAGATACTATTCTTCATCTAACAGACTTTTTCTCTCATACTGCCGTTGTGCTACCTCCTTCCCCATTCACTAGATCGGAGAGAGATATTGCTCATTTTACTTACATCCTCCTTTGATTCCTTTACCCTATTCCCCATCTTTGCCCGTGGCTGAAGTCCCAACACCCCCAGTCACAAACCCCTGCGGCGGAGTCTCACAGGGTAATTCACAAATGTTCCTTATGTTGGTGAACTTTTGTGTTTTAAAACACAAAAGTTCACAAATGGCCCTTATGTTTTGGCTGCACCAAGTCAGTTAAGGTAATGCAAACGAACGTTAGATCTCAGCAATCACTGCGACATTCAAATAAAAAACGATTCTTAGAAAATTTCATTCCATCCATGTCAAAAACTTAAGTAACGCAAAGAATGGAAATATCTATTCTGGCATCAATGTCGGTCGCCGCTCCGAACAAAGTCTTCCGACCTTTCGTGTCCATTGTCGGCCGCATCATAAGGGAAAAAGAAGAAACTAGATTCATTTTCTTAATCAAAACTCAACATCATTCCACAACAAAACTCCCCAATACGATGTGATTCGAGTCCAGTCTTAATTATACAGGTCTCAATCATTTACCGAGATTTCGTAATATTCGAAGCACAAGTTTTAATGGAGTGGCTACATAAAGCTGTTACTCATATAAAACGAACAACAGAATAACGCTATCAGTTCGACCATCAATTAAAATATTTTTCAAATGAATTATTTAACCAAATTAGGTCTTAAAATAAAGCACGGTAAAAAGAGAAGAAACCAAAACATCTCGTTTCATCTAGCGTTTACTAAGCTACCTAATTTACGGAAATCTCCATAATTTTGACACGCGCAAACATAGTCTTATTCTGAGAGTAATCATGGACTATTCACGAATATTTTTCGGAAAAAAATGATAGTGGGACACCTACTAACGAAAGCCTTGCTCGAATTAAATTTTAAGTTACCATCACTAATAATTAATATATTCAATAAGAAAGAGGAAATAAATAAACTATACCTCATTATACGTGCTGTTTGCGTTACTTCTTAACTGGATTCGACCGCATTGCGTTGCTACATATTGCCTGCGTATTGCCTACATATTGCTCCATATTGCCTGCGTGAGAGGAGAAACCTTCTCTCCGAAGAGAAAAAAAATGCAATGGAACCCAACAACAGAATGAGTTGACAGATGTCACGACAACCTGTAGAATGACATTAATATACTTATTCCGGCGTAACTCGGTGGAAATCAGTAATGTTCATTATAAACAAGGTAACTTAGTCTGATACGTCATTTTATTTTCCTAACCGACCGAGGTTTTGACATATGCCTTTTTTTTAGGTATTTCACGAGCATGCTTCGGAACTAACAATGCACGCGATTTTTTAACCGACTATTTTAACTCAACCATGTAAAGAAATGAAGCACGGCATTGGATGGAAGTAATCCAATTAAATTAAACGTGGACAGAATTATCTTATTTTTGCCACAATTCTGTCTCACGCGTAGGCCCATTTGTGTTATCTTAGTTTTTGATTATCTTGGGTGGTTTCACTCCACTTCACACCGGAGAGTCGACACTTCACCGTAGATTTAAAAAAATATATCCCCGAAGATTGCAACTTGAACGCCCGCAAAAAGAGTCCGGAATTACCGGAGTTGCACAGCGATTCTCCGGGAGGAGGATGAGGAGGAAGGTGGATGTTTTTTCCCGGAGGGCGAGCACGTCCCTGAAAGGGAAATTGAGTGCGATCCGGACAAAGGGCCAGACGGGACTATACCCGGGAGCCGCGGTGGAAAATTTTTGAGCGATTGATACGCGCAGCATGATGAACATAATGAGCGGGGCAATCAAGGTTGAGGAGGATAGAGATGGCTATCATCCTCCTCTCCCTTTCACGGTCATCCCCGACACGTGACCGGGGTCAAAGGTCTCCAGCTGGGAAAGAGAAGCATGAGTGTGAAGGCTGGGAGTGAGGGAAGGTTTTGGGAGGAAAAATACTGGGAGATGTTTGCAATGGTGGGATAATGAATTCACGAGTAAGCGAGATGGTTTGAATGTGCAAAGATAAATGGAATGCAGGAGATTAACCCTTTCCCTACAGCGGTTTTGTTTTCATTCACTATTCAGAATCTGGCGGCATTTTTCTAAAAATTCTGCTTTTTATTGTCACGTGTTTTTGTAAGCCAACTATTTAATACAGGGCCCATTCCGAATTAATCTTGATGCTCATAATAATACCCTGTTTATATACACAAACTAACATGAGTCAACGCAGTATTATTTTACGGAAAAATAAAATGATTTTGTTAACTCCACTTGAGCTTTATTATCACGACCTGGGTTTTGACATTGTGTCATCTAATTTATCTTTTTATTTTTCCAAAATGGATAACTTCCACGAAGTAAAGCCTGCAAGCATTTCCTTTACCAGTATAATTTTTCCAACGAAATTTAAAAGTGTGATATTTTTAACCCATATATCCACGCCGTGAAAATTTTATGGCGACATGAGGAAGCCGAGGTGAGTCGACAGCTTGAGCGTCTGGGGTTAAAGATTTTTTAGCAAGAAATTTCCCTTGTACTAAAAAAGACTATCTTCGAACCTCATCTTTATACCAAGTGGTATGAAGTGCATGAATGAGAAACAAAACTTTGTTTTTGACAGAATTCCTCTGCAGTTCACTAACAATGATACTTCGTATTTGAGGCTTTAAGTTTTCTAATTTGATTTACTCAACAAATAAAACCTTCGTAAACAAGTTTTCAGCTATTTCATGTAAAGCGCAATAGTAATAAATAACTTTATTATTCTATCCCACTCAGGAAATTTAAAAAAATAAAGACATTTGCACATCTGAAAGCGATCTTTGCGCCTGAACTATTTTCATTCTCCGGTGAGCTCTCTCGTACCAAATTACAAGAAAAACGGCCATGAATGTTTTAGCAAATATTTCGAAAAGTTCAATTGTGACCAATATCTAAGTATCATTAGAAATACGAGATCTTTTTCATCACTATTTGCTCCAATTGAACGAATTTCATGAATAATGATATCTTGCTAAGTCTACCTGATACAACTCAGAATTGCCTCCTCACTTTAGATATTTCACTCCACTAACTATGTACTTAATTTCTTTGGCTCATTACGAAGAAATACTTTCTAACTGAAAATCCTAAAAAAATCAGCTAAATACAGCATTATTTTTCGTGACAAAAGCCGTTGCGATGGAATAAGTTACGGCTGTAGGTCGCGGAGATTTTAATACAAGGATAAGGAATTTCTAACACACAAAACGTGAGAATACTGACGTTCGATAGTTCGTATACAATCTTAATAATTTTTAAGATAACACTCATTGCTCATCGTGATACTTTTTATATTGCAAAAAACCTTGGGCTTTAAAGAAATTTTCAGTTGTCAAGTTAAACTACTCATGCGAATATATATAACGCTAGTTTAAAGGAATCTCAGCCTTATTGTACAAAGGTTTTTGGCATTACATTATTACTACCGTAATTACTTATCGATAGTTACAATTTCTTAAATTTGAAAAGAAAATTCGAAATTGAACTGAATGATTATTTATTTTTACCAGAGAAAATATATCTCAAACAATCTCAAGACCCTCTTTTCCCCTTTGCTCTACTCGCGGGAAGCGGCGTATGCACGTGAAAAGAAGGGAGTATTATCCCATAAGGAGGGATGGGTGGATGTACCGGGGGACCGTGGTGGGAAGGACGTGGGAACCGGTTCGGAAGCTGCCGCTGCGAAGATTATCCCCTCTCCGCTTCCTCTTTAGCCTCCCCCATCCTCACTAACCCACCCCCTTCTCCAGCCTCCTTTAACCCTTATCCCTCCACCTCCATCATTATCTTCTCTCATTTCCAGTCTCTTGCCTTCCACCGTGGTTCCGCGATAAAATGAACTAAATGCCATTCAATTATTTTTCTAACCCTCTTATAGAAAAAAACTTCCATTGCTTGATACGAACAACTTATCCTCCGCTTCCAGGCTGACATTTCTTTTCACAAATCTGAACTCAAAATGAAGCTTCATTAGATAATGGGTGAAGAGCAAGGGAAAAATATTTTTTTTCCACCCAGTAATTTGAATAAGCCTGAATTCTGTAAAAAAAAACGCTAGGAAGAGGTGAATCCCCTTGAGAAAGTTAATGGAAATGAAATTTGAGCTCATAACAATATAATTTTATCTGTGTCAATTCACAAACTAGAAAACTATGTCCCCTGGCCACTTACGGCGATCAAACACCCTGTCTGCTCTCCCTTTGTTCAACGCACAGCTACGTACGTGGAGAGGATAAAATATTCTACAATATTTAACATAACTATTTAAATAACAGTGATTTCAAAAGACTTCCTCATTTAGCAAAAAAACTAAATCTGCTCGTGATATTTTTGATTTCTTCAATGATTCTTCCCGGTCATTTTCTTTCGTGCATTTTTCAATGAGTCTACGAGCGTGATTTTCAAAAAATCGTTGAATTTGTGAACATTTTGGAATATTTATTTGGAAAGCTCTCACAGATTCACCTTTTAAACAAAGTTTAATGATTAAAAATAACTAATGAAATCCATTCAATTTCTTTTCTCATTTATCTCCACTCGATTTTGTGCCAGCATTTTGTGTCTTAATTTGGTAAAACGAATAATTCCTGAAAAAGAGAGAAAAATGAAATTAACCGTTGATGTGAAGGTTCTGGAGTTGATTGCGAGAATTCAAACGTACCCAAAGTTGGGTAGCATTTGCGAAGTGGCGACATTTAATATGGTCGAAATTAGAAAATTGTTAAACTTCAGGAAAAAAAACTGAGCGCTGCATGAAAACAATAAGTGTTTGGGAAAAATTACATTTGCAGTAAAACTTCTTGCTATAGCAACCTAAAATTAAATTCTACGATAAACGTAAGAAAGTTCATTCGGTTTCCCATCTAACGACGCTTCTTCAGAGTTCAATTGAGCATTGTTTCTCATTTTATTTTGTAGAATAAAGAAATCCTGCAAGATATAAAAATAAAAAGTACACGAATTTCATGCAAAAGTGGTATGAAAGATCTATTGTCGAGCCTGAGACCTCAAGCGTCCAAAAATAAGGCTTTTATCTGCAGAATAGAATCATTCAATAAGCGAGAAGTGCGAAAGTTTCTTAACTCCTAGTGCTTTATAATAGTTAGGCATTGCATGAAAATTCGCGGGAAAAGTTGCAGTTTTAGGCTTGTCATGCGTTATTGGAAACTGCCATCATTTCCGTCGAAACTACACAGAGGGTGCCTTCCAAAATGGCTAAATATTAGAAAATTTTGTGAATTATATAAAAGTTCAAATTGCAATTACAATAAAGGTTTCGTTATATTCTAATTCGCCAATGGAATAATGCCTGAAAGAGAAAAACAAATATGAATTTACTGCTGATGTGAGAGAGTAGGATCCTTTTGCAGCAAGGACTCGTCACTGTCGAACCTTGGGAGGATCCATGGATGTGACGTCGCAGTTCCCAACATATTTAAACTTTTTCATGGTTCTATTTTAAGTAATCCGGAGCATGACATCATAATTTCGTCACTGATAAGGCTCGTATATTACGACACCATGTAGAGTTATTCCATGGAGTCAAAGCCGAGACTTCAGGTGGGATTATAGTAGCGCATAATTCACAGAGGAGCGGAGTAATATCTTACTTTATCGATGATAAATCGAATAAGACATCAGTACGGCTGGAAACAATGGTTCTTGTGCTCTAATTGAGGGGATTAGTCAGCCAGCTCCTCTCTTACGGATACACAACAGCATAGAGGACAAAACTATCGAAAACCATGAAGAAAATAATGGGAAAACTAATCTCAAACTATAATAGGCATATACATGTTTAAGAGGAGAGATGAAGACGAAGTGAATACGAGGCTAGCCAATTTTTTTATCACTTTAGCAAAGAGCTCGATGCACAAAGACCACTCTTCTCTCCAAAAATAATATTAACAGCACAAAATATCTCAAAACTTTTCGAGAGAATTTGAAAAAAAAGATTATCCAGAGAATATGCATACCATCGAGGCAGAAAAACAGAACATGGATTCAAAAACAGATGATACAGAACATTCTTCGCAAGGAAGAAAACGAATAAATTACCTTAACGATTAAAATGTATGAGGAAATACATAGGAAAGAGAAACATAACATAATATGTATAGTTCGGCCAAAACAACTGCCGGAGACTACGCGAGGTTCCTTTTGGAGACCAAGTTAACGTCAGGTTGTGGTAACCAGCCCCTTCGGTGGCCCCTTCCCAAGGCTTCCCATAACCTGATGTGACCAAATTTTGAAATAAGACCAAAATTTGATGGGAAAGTAGATAAGAATGATGAAAAGGTGACGATAAAAGAATTAATTAGCTACCCGAAGCGTAAACAAACTACAAAATTATTATAACAGCTAAATATAATACACACATACACACCTCACTCACTCACAAACATACGTAATCCCAGGGTAGGATGGCAATACCCCTCTTCTGCCACAATTCGAGGGCTTTCTCCTCTCCTTTCGTTATCTTTGATTGCAGCGGTCGTTTTATCGCCGCGCGTACTAAAACTCGCACCATTTCTCGTCATATCTCTTCGATATCTTACACTGACTAACGACCGCTTCCAAGTGCCTGATTTGTAGAGTTTTATTTTACATACCTCCATGGTTGAGAATATTTCGCACATATTCTCTGACAATTCTAGAGAGGAGAAACAAGCCTAGGACGAGTCGTTGGGTTGTTGCTGTTTTCTTCCGGAATCACTTTTGGTGCGAACTTTAACGCCTTCTACAGCTCTATGGAATGTTTCTTCCCTTGAAGAAGTTGATAAAGTATGACGCGGCAAAAGTTCTGCCTGGCACGATAAAACGATTTCCACAACCGAGGTTTCAAAAAATCATACACCAATTTTGGTCTTTTAGACTCGGGGGAATAAACGATAATTCTATGCCAATGAATTCAATTTGAAATCAAGGTAAAAAAAGAGTTAAATCATTGAAATAAATAACTTTAAATTCTCAATGCCTGGTCGTCCTTAATGCCAAAATTGAGCACAACAAAGTTTCCATCCATCATCGAAAAAAGTACGCGAAATATGTAGCGAATAACTGAAAAGTTATACAAAGGTAAATATTTGTGGAGTGAGTGCGTGTAAATGTTATTACTTTAATGTTAGGTAACAATACGAATATTTTATTCGTATTTTAGGAATGGGAGCACAATTTTCACTGCAAAGTAGCTTTCTTGAGATATAGGAGAGATGAATGCCCTGGAACTATTACGACAAAATAGGGATATTGTCGTTCCACCCTTGGATAAAGGAAAAGCCACGCTCATTATAGATGCGGTAGCCAGCGAAATCAACCATGATCTCTCTTCCTCTTTGCCCTTTCGTAAGAATCTCATTCTTCGAGTCAGCCGTCGGGAATCGCATATGCGAAAATTACGCCGCTCTCAGCTTGTCGGAGGACTTATCGTTCTGGCGTTGATATTCACGGAGTGAGTGAGGGTGAAGGTTGGATTGGTCGTCGTCCTCTCTCGTATAAGGTCCAAGTTTCACTCGCTTCCTATTCTTCACGTGTGTCGATGTGGGCGACAGGAGAGCAAAGAGTAAAGATCGTTCCACTTTCAGCTGACAGCACGGGCTGTAGTGGAATTTTATTCCAATATGAAACTCCACAAGGCTGCAAGTGCGACGTTGGCAATACCAATCAAAGAATTAGTGTTCGAGCAATTTATTACACTGACTTCATATCTAGGAGTCTTACAATGTGCTTTCAAAAGTAACTTACTTAAATGCACTGCTTATTTGGAACTATTTGCTTGAGAGGCAACAAGGTTTACACCCGAAAGGTACGTTTGGCAACTGCGTTTTCAATAAGGCTCTTGCTTTAAACTAAATGTAGAATGCTATACGGCATACTATTTGTTTGAGAGGCAAAAAGGTTTACACCCGAAAGGTACGTTTGGCAACTGCGTTCTCAATAAGGCTCTTGCTTTAAACTAAATGTAGAATGCTATACGGCATACTATTTGTTTGAGAGGCAAAAAGGTTTACACCCGAAAGGTACGTTTGGCAACTGCGTTCTCAATAAGGCTCTTGCTTTAAACTAAATGTAGAATGCTATACGGCATACTATTTGTTTGAGAGGCAAAAAGGTTTACACCCGAAAGGTACGTTTGGCAACTGCGTTCTCAATAAGGCTCTTGCTTTAAACTAAATGTAGAATGCTATACGGCATACTATTTGTTTGAGAGGCAACAAGGTTTACACCCGAAAGGTACGTTTGGCAACTGCGTTCTCAATAAGGCTCTTGCTTTAAACTAAATGTAGAATGCTATACGGCATACTATTTGTTTGAGAGGCAACAAGGTTTACACCCGAAAGGTACGTTTGGCAACTGCGTTCTCAATAAGGCTCTTGCTTTAAACTAAATGTAGAATGCTATACGGCATACTATTTGTTTGAGAGGCAAAAAGGTTTACACCCGAAAGGTACGTTTGGCAACTGCGTTCTCAATAAGGCTCTTGCTTTAAACTAAATGTAGAATGCTATACGGCATACTATTTGTTTGAGAGGCAAAAAGGTTTACACCCGAAAGGTACGTTTGGCAACTGCGTTCTCAATAAGGCTCTTGCTTTAAACTAAATGTAGAATGCTATACGGCATACTATTTGTTTGAGAGGCAACAAGGTTTACACCCGAAAGGTACGTTTGGCAACTGCGTTCTCAATAAGGCTCTTGCTTTAAACTAAATGTAGAATGCTATACGGCATACGCACATTACACAGTTTCCATAAACGGTGTATTTTCGAAATTTATTTTTAGTATCAAGGTGATTTGAGCAAGAATACTCGTGTATAAATGAATTCTTGGCCCAATTATAAAGAAAAAGAACCAATCTTTCTAAAGATGTAAAATTCCACGCACTACATGCAATACTTTCCAGATTTATATTTATTTTAAATGGAAACCCTTTTCCACGTAAATTGGCATAGCTATGCTCATCGGGTATGTTGCCGTATGTCACCCATTATGACCAGATAAAGCTCGCACTCATACTCCCTTGCATCATCTCTCGAAAAGCACGTCCTTTGGAGAAGACAAAGAAAGAGAAACTGAGTATGCATGCTGTGAATTCAGACTCAGACACGTTTGTGAAAAAATTTTTTTTGGGAATTCAATTTCGCACATCTGATGTATTCATGAAACACACGCTGTGGAGATATATCTAAACATAACGGTGAAAATATAGGATAAGAATGTACACCTTTTACCCTTTTTCTGGACCATTTACGAAGCATATAATTCTCGTATATGCTTCGTAAATGGTCGAGAGAAAAATGTTCAGAGGCATACATTCATATCATTTCTTTCTTCCTCTGAAGCACATATCTCTCAGGCGTGTGCTTTTAAAATATTTCGGAAAAGTTCCAATTTTATTTCACTCCGTCACCTCGTCCTCTCATACAATCTTACCGTGCTTGCTTTCATACATTTTACTGGCGGTGCGGGATGATTTAATGTCTTTCGTTGCGTTTTTCTCTCCGTGACACCTGTTGCTGTGCTAAGCGAAGCCTGTTTTTTTGATTCCAGCCGTCTGCTCCTCGCGTGTTGAGACCGGTGGTGTCTCTGGTCGCCCATTCTTTCTCTTCGCTTGTCACGGTGGCCTTTCAACTCCGCGGAACAGAGTGCGCGTTAAGATGACTTATCTGGAATTTCTCATTCACTCATTCGTGTCGAGAGATATGGTGGAAGATTTCTGCAGTGCCTTGGATCATCACATTCAAACGAATGGATAAAGCGAAAACACATTATTTAAAAAGATGAGCGCAAAAAAAGTAACGTTTCCACGCAACGCTCCCTTTCTTCAAGAACAAGAAGTTTGACAACTTTCAAACTATAAACATGCTAGTGTGTCGCCTTTGCGCTTGAAATAATTTGAAATTGTATTGTGTTAAATTGTATAATCGGTGAAGCGCGAGGAAAATAGTATTTATTCATTCGATTCACCAAATATTTTTTAGATAAATGATAACTAGGAAATGAATCCACCCACTAAATTGATTGGGCAGTGTGAGGTGAAACATAACCTGAAGACCATCATTTAAGTTATTAGGTTTAAAAAAATCCTACTTTCCCAGAAGATATGCCTATACTACTGAAAACAAATGCTGTTAAATAAAATATGCGAATTTTTCTACGTAGGCATTTCACCTAAACATAATTTATAGTCATAAGGAGCCGACTTCAGCGTTAATTATAAAAATTTATCCCCTTTCTAGGATAGTTTGAGCAAAATATTACTTCACCTATAAATCAATTAATTCGGTTTTATTTTAAAGAAAATACCCTACTCTTTCAGAGATACTAAAATATTACTTACCCTTACAGACCTAATTTCCGAGATTTTTGACAGATAAACCTAGCCCTTTTACATGGGAAATAGTATGTTTGTGCACTCCAGGATGAGCGTATTTAAAATAATGAGGAATTTCTAGTATCTAGATCTTGTCAAAAAATTAACAGTTTTTATGTTTTCTCGAACATTTTTTAAAATAAATTATATTGTCGCCGCATAAAGTTTCTTCAGGTTCACACAAAACCTTCCATTTTGAAGGAGTTTTGGACGTGTCGCGTGAATAAAATGGGTCAAATTAAAGACTTATACAGATATTTTTATTTTATTTCATACGATTTCAAACTATTAACATACTAAAGTGTCGTCACAGCGCAAATAATAATTTGAAATTGTATTGGGTCAAATTGTATAATAGGTGAAG
Organism: Ceriagrion tenellum; assembly: GCA_963169105.1. Lineage (NCBI taxonomy): Eukaryota > Metazoa > Arthropoda > Insecta > Odonata > Coenagrionidae > Ceriagrion > Ceriagrion tenellum. The sequence continues at coordinate 50,486,126 of OY720636.1, read as the reverse complement.
ATCGTGGATTTAAAAAATCATAGTATTTCATCATTTGATTCATCCACCATTTTTGCAATAAACGGTAGTTATGAAGCAAATTTTCCCAAGGAATTGATTGGACAGAGTGAGTTGAAACATATACTGAAAAGCATTATTTAATTCATCAGGTTTAATACATCTTTCTTACGCAGATCACATGCGTAAACAACAGAAAATAAATGTTGATCCATAAAATATGTGGATTTTCCTACGTAGGCATTTCACGTAAACATAATTTACAGTCATAAGAGCCGACTTCAGCGTTAATTCAACAGAACTACCGCTTTTTAAGGTAGTTCGAACGAAACATAATTTCATCTAGAAATCGATGAAGTGGGTCATATTTCAAAGAAGCATATCCCACTCTTTCAAAGATACCAAAATATCAGCCCCTCACCGAGCAACTTACCAAGATCTTTGACGAAAAATCCAGCCCTTTTCAATGGGAAATGGTAGGTAGATGTACATACTGCAGAGAGACCTAATGTCAAAAAGTGAGGAACTTCTAGATTCTAAATTTCGTCTAAACATTGAAAGTGAGCAGTTTGTACGTTTTCTCACCTATTTTTGAAACTAATTACATAGCCACCCCAGTAATATTTTCAGCATCGCAAAAAAAACCTTCCGTTGTCAATGAGTTTTGAACGTACTGCGGGAGTAAATGGGTCAAATTAAGGCTTATATAGATATTAATATTTAATTACTCAGAATATCAGTCACATGAAATTATATTCTTGCGCCATTAATAATGCAACATTCAATTTATGCTTCCAACTACTGCTGACATCAAAATGAATCATTCGAATATGGTCTTCATAATGACTAGGTAACTAATTCGCTCAAACTAATTCAAATATCACAGCAATTGGCAAATAATTGAAGAAAGTACGGGGTACAGGTGGCAATATTTTATTACCACTTCTTTGTATTATAATTTTATTTCTTTTCTTGAGCACGTCCCTTTCGTGCCCTAAGTTTCCGTGAAAATGACATCAATTTAATGCAGAAAAAGTTTATTTTAAACGTATCTACCATTCTTCGATTTAACACCATACAATTTCAACTCGAATCCATATTAAAAGTAAGTATTGCTCACGTAAAAAATTGTACCTGAAGATGCAGTAAGCTGCGAAACGCTTGCACGATTACAATAAATGACTGTGGAAAAGTTTATAACCTTTTTTCAATATGGATTGAAATATGAAATACTTCCACGAAGTGGCGCCTGAAGGTGTAAAGTATATTCACTTTAAAGTTAAAATGACGAGTGAATTAGCGTGGGGAAGTAACATTTTTGCCGTTAGTATCAGATCGAGGAAACATTTTTGTACAAAAAGCAAAATATGAATGAAATTAAGGTAGCCCGAGCAAGATAGTTCCCTAGCCGTTTTACTTGCACCAGCTGTAGGACACCTGATGCATTATTGTTGGTGCAATAATTAAGTATTATGTGACAAAAATTGTGAGTAATTTTATGAAAATATCTAAATAAGTCTTTTACTTCACTCACTTTTTTCGCGCGGTGCGTTTCAAACTCCTTCAAAACGGAAGGTTTTTTGTGATACCCAAGAACCTCCCGAGGGTGACAATATGATTAATTTTCAAATATAGTTGAGAAAACATACAAACAGCAGGCTGTTAGTTTTTTCACGGCATCTAAGTGCTAGAAATACATCATTTTGTAAATTGTGTCTCTCTGGAGTGCATACACGAACCATTTCCCATGTAAAAGCGCTAGTATTTTTTGGCAAATATCTCGGAAAGTAATGTGGTAAAGGGTTAAATTTTTGGCGTCATAAGAAGGGTGACATATTTTTCTTTACATTGATACCAAATTCATTGATCTCTAGATAAAATGATATTTCGCTCAAACTACCTTAAATTATAATAAATAATTTATATCTTGCTCGGTGTTTTTCCCGATGCATTTGAACATTTTGGCATAAAACACTATCTATATCCCTTACCTCTCATTGCTAAGGTACATCAAGTAACAGAAACAATAAGAAAACATTTGGGTCTGCATGGAAACAGCAAAAATGACGTCACAGGTCGTTCGGTTGTTTTCCGAGCGTGCTCAGGAACATTCGTTACCTTCAACTTTCTTTAGCTTTGAAAAAAGGAATTTAATACCATCTATTGAGGAAAATATTAACCGATAGAATAAGTTTAAGTAACAGAATCAGAATATCAAAAGATTGAAATACGTGGAAAATACCAAATTGAACACAGCTTCAATGTTTGTGCTGGTCACATATGTGACATCTTTCATATACTACTGGGTTTCAGCGTTCCGTTACATTATTCAGCGTTCCGTGACATTATTCAGCGTTCCGAAACATAGGTTATGTAGGTTACATAGGTTATGTAGGTTACATAGTTATTTTATTAAAATATCTCTTTTTGGATAAAATGGACTAATTATTTGAATTTATGCATTCATGCGTCTATGTTTTTACCTCCCCGGACGGTCATTTCATTCTCAACCACGCGCATGCGCAGAGCAGTTTTTGTTCCGTTCGTGCCGCGAACCGTGCGGGCCGGGTGACATTGCAACCGTTTGGGAACGTTCGTGGGGGAAGGTTCCATAACATTCCCTGTGTTCTTAAAAGAACGTTCTGGCAACGTTCCGTAAACGTTTGGGTGCTGCGTGGGTTGGCATCTGTTCGAGAGCGTATTCGAAAAGGTGAACTAAATAATTTTCCTCGTGAAGCGTCTCTTGTAGTGCTGCAATCATGATCAATACCTCCTAGGTTTCTTCACCGTTGGTATGTCTCAGCATCAGTACCTTCCATGAAAGAGATATGTATAAACTGTTGATCCTGATTGGGCTTAGGTAGCCACGATCCTGCTAGGTGATATATTTGGCTGTGAATTTTAAACTTTGGCATATATCCCGCATCTTGCACAATTTTGGTTACTCCAAAAGATGTCATCTGGAAGTAGGAATACTATTTGCGTATACTCTACATGAAAGGTTTCGATTGTGACGGAGTTCCATACGTAAAACTTCTCAGAGGTTCTGGAGACTCTAACAGTGATGGCAGAGACACTTCCCCATTGCAACAGTATATTCCTGCAGGTTCATTAGAAAATTTACAAGCGTCACAATTGCGGAAAATCGAATCCAGGTAACCACTGATTCTTTTTGGATATGAATGATAATCCATTTCAGACTTGTTATTGAACGCTGCTCTCTGCAAATCGACTTCCAATCTTCGCCTTGAATTAAGAATTGCCGTACGATTACGTTCCATTCGAGTAGAGCGTGGCCGCGCAGTTTCGCGATACCTGAGCTCGTCGTTCCTCTCTCGTTGTTCCCGTAGCCTATCTTCATTTCGCACGTCTGTCTGATTTCTGCGCCAAGCTGCCATTCTGCCTCGCTGGTCAGAGACTCTCTCCTCGTGTTGCTGAGTAGATACGCTATTTCTTAATGTATTCGATCTCTTGGCCACAGAAGACCTTCCACCTATCGAAGCCTTTCTTTTCTGAGCCATGTTTAGATTTTGTTGAACAAAATAAAGTTTGTTAGTGGATCTTGGCAACGGCTATTTTGAATAATCGATTCACGCGATCGTAACAATCAGTAGCAATCGAAATATATTGGTAAATATCGCATACAATGTATTTCTTATGGATTTTATGGATTCTTCTATTTCAATTGATATGTTCTGGGCCTATTTTCAACATATATCTAAATTAGGTTCGGCTTCAACAATGCAATCGGTCATCAAGGGGACTGCGTACCAAAAACGCTGAATTTTCAGCAATTTCATGATTGTTTTTTCCAAATTTAAAGAAAATCAGTCGGAAAATAAAAATCTATTGCAAAAATAAGAATGTTTATTCATTTTTAACTTGTCTAGAGTCGAACCAGAAACCATTAAGTAAACAAAAATTAACCATTAACCATTTGAGTGACATAATGAATCATGTTACAAAGTTTTAAGTCATTCCGTGCAGTGGTTTAGTAGTTATAACTGATTGAACAATCTCACCTTCATTTTTACATATATTAAGATATGAAAATTTCTGCCGCGGATGAAACATTAATTTGTCAAACAGCAGGTGATGGCCATGAAGCGTGCGACGTATTTTTCTAAAAATCTTTGCACTCATTGTAAACGAAAATCCTCTATCTCCAAGTAGAATTAGCGAAATGTTGAAAAAATGTGTATTATAAGTCACCGTGAACATTTTCCTGAACCCTTGCAACGCATTTTACTCTTTGTTGTCTTGAGGGTCCAGTGGGTATTGGAGGGGAAGGCGAAGACCTCTCCGAGGCTGCGGCAGAAGCCAGAACTAAAGAGAGCGCTTTTTAACGCATTTTACACTCTGCCATCAGTGGCGCTGTTGTCTTGAGGGTCCAGGAGATCTCTCCGAGGCTGCGGCAGAAGCCAGAACTAAAGAGAGCGCTTTCGGCCGAGGTATGCTACCCCCTGAAAAGGGCGCAGCTTATTTCCACGAACTCAGCACGTGAATAATTTTCTTTTTAGTTTCGATTTTGCTGGAACCACTTCTTATGTCTCAATCATGCCTCCAACACGTTTGTTATAGTGGGAATTTTCAATCGAAGGAGTTGTAGTTAGGGAACATCGAAACACATCATCGCCATTTCAAAATGCAAGCGACGACGTTGAATGAGCGCTGGCGAAACGTTTGGTTACCTGCCGGTAGTAAACGTTCCGTTGGTTCACAGCAGTAACGGTCGAATGTTTAGTGAACAGTTTCCGTATTCGTCCAGAATGCTTATTTAAATTCGCAATCCTTTTTAATACGGAGTAATTAAAAACTTTACGATACCCATGTTTGAAGCCGTTATGGAAAATAAAACTAAAAACAGCTAGCGCGGCAACAACAATCGACGCTCACTAATAGTTTAACGCCCATTAATTTTTCCCGATGCACCTTATGGCGCGTAACGTAGTCCACAGAGTGTGTAACGCGATTTTAAGGCGGTCGGAGCGCGAACCGTGAGTCGTTGAGTGCTCATTTTTATAACTTTTCAAGAAAGTCGAAAAAAAATTCAAGGCCCAAATTTCAATTAATCACAGCTCTTTTTACGCTGGAAAAAACTATGCAGGTGGCAATACATATTACGCAAGAACTATATTTTAAAATGTTCGTCTCGGGGGATCGGGTTGGTTTGGTGGCTAGAGTACTGGATAACCATACGGACGGTCAGGGCTCATATTCCTGCAGAGATGATGTTTTTCAGAGGAAACCCGATCCCTACTTGAGTGTCTTGTGGAGGGCACTTCGAGTACAGTACTGCGTCTGTCGGATGAGACGTTAAATCGTGGCCCCCTTGGCGCCATTCGTTAAGAGCAGGCTAATGCCGACGCCGGGTTTCTATCCACCCTAACTCCCTCACCTGTCCCATATGGCGCAAATGACCTTAACTGTCGGTTGCCTCCCATAATATCCAATCCAAATATTCGTCTCAATTAAAGCATTGTTATGACTTTGGTTTACGGCTCGGAATTCGAAATTTAAGCTAAAATGGAATATATAAATGGTTTCTATTATTCAGAATGATACCTCGACATTCATTAGAAACCGGATTAATAAATTAAACCGTATTTTTTCGCGTTTAGGAGAAAATCTGTACATATGTTTCTCAATTATTTTGAAATACATGTCAAGTGCCATTAAGACTACGCGTTAAAATAGTATTTTACTGCCAAAAAACCAAATCGATTAAACGCAATTATTTTATATTCTATATATAAATATTACTACAAGTACAATTTTGCAAATATCCACGCAAATCTATATACATACGAAAATCTCAACAACTACATTAAGGTGGTTGGAGCAAAATATAATAAAACCTAGAAATCAATGAATTTGGTCTAATTTTAAAGAAAAATATCTCCCTTCCAATAATACCAAAATATCAGCCCCTTACCACACTACTTTCAGATACTTGCCAAATAATACCAGCCCTTTTACTTGGGAAATGATACGTGTATGCACTCCAAAGAGACCTTAATTAATAATCAAGAATTTATAACAGATAGATCTCGTAAAAAAATGTATGTTTTATGAACTAGTTTTGATAATTAGCCATATTGTCACCGCAGTAATTCCTTCGGGATCATAAAAAAGCTTCCGTTTAGGAGTTTTAAACGTACCGCGCGAAGAAATGAGTTAAGTCAAAGACTTATTTAGATATTTTTATTTAATTACTAAGAATTTGTCAAATAAAACAGTATTATTGCACCATTGGCAATGAAATATCTTATTTGTGTGTCTTACAGCTGGTGAAATTAAAGTCATTACGGATTCCTTATTCCAATTATACGTTTCTAACACCAAGAGCTCGTCAAAAAACTAAGTGTATAATTTGGATATTTCCTAAACTATTTTTAAAAACAAATCATATTTTCTCCGCCGTAATGTTTACAGGAACACAACAAAACTTCCTCAGTGAAGGAGTTTCAAAAGTATCGCGCGAAAAAAATGAGTCAAGTTTAAGACTTATGTGGTTATTTTGATTTAATTACTTAGAATTTCAGTTATATTAAAGTATATTAATGTGCCATTGATAATGCAATATTTTATTCATGTGTCCAACAGCTGGTGAAATGAAAATGTATAATTCGAATATGGTTTCTATTACGACTAGGGAACTATCTCGCTCAAACTGCCTTAAGGTAATTGCGCTATTGTGTAGCGGTGTGGCGTATTAGAGCGAAAGGTAAGTTCTCAATATTTACTACTCCCAAATGGGCATATGAGCGATTAATCATACTCCATTTAGTGTGTTTCTATTTCAGGAGCACAATAGACGCGCTGTTGGAATGGTTTCTCATCCATCCTCTTTCCTTCTCTTTATCTATTCTTGGACTCTCCTATTGGACAACCCCGCCCGCAGGGTGACCCAGAGGAGGCTGACAACCCAAACACGGGCATTGGGGCTTTCCGCTTCATGTTGGAGAGCAACAAAGGTCGCACGATGCTCGAGTTCCAAGAACTCATGACCGTGTTCCAGCTCTTACATTGGAATGGGAGCTTACGGGCGATGCGGGAGAGGCAATGCTCGAGGTGAGTCAAATGCTCCGTGCATGGCGACAGCCAGCGCCGCGAGTGGCCACTTTGTCATGAGAAATACCTTTGCGTATTTATAAATTTTCATGTGAGAGATGAATTGTAAACATTTTACAGTGATATTCTTTGAGATGAACTTCAATTATTCAGGCAGTCATAATGAGGTAACATGCCATCAGTCTCAATAAAGCTTTACTCGTATATGCTAAAATAGAGATATTCAATAGATGTATAATGATTGGATACTAGGGGAGGCGACCGACGGCTAAGGTCATTTGCGCCAGAGGGGATAGGTAAGGGAGGAAGGGTGGATATAAACCCGGCATCGGCGTTAGCTTGCTCTTAACGAAAGGCGCCAAGGGGACCACGGCTTAACGTCTCATCCGACAGACGGATTACTCTACTTTAAGTGCCCTCCACAAGACACTCAAGTAGGGATTGGGTTCCTCTGAAAAACATCCTCCTCAGCAGGGTTGTGAACCCTGGCCGCCCGTGTGGTAGGCGAGTACTCTAGACAGCGCACCAACGCGATCCCCGCTAAAATAGAGATATTCAATAGATGTTTAAGTGAAGTTTATAAATCATGACATATATTTAGATTTTATCTTAAAACTACACTGCGAGCTGCCGCATAGATGTGTGGCAGAGGGGAGCTAGGACACAAGCCGTGTAAAATATAAGGTTTTAGGAGGTGAAACGGTGATGTGAATTTTGGGAGTGTTTTAAGAAGTAGTTCAGTTTTTATCATGGTCACTTACCGCGCGTGGAAAGAAAGAATATTTGCACTTATCCGTTCGACAATATCTCTCTCTCTTATTTTGCCCCTTCTTTTCGACCGAGAAATGTAGTGTGGCGTCAAAATTATATTCTCTCTATCGCTTTGAAATACACCTATCCTGAATTCCTCGAGCAAATTCAGCCTAGCGTGCAGCATTTGTGCCTCTTTGGCTCCCAACCTAATCCCTCTAAAAGCTGATAAACACTATACGTTCGCTCCATTTGATGTTGACATACAGGTGTTTCCGCATAGGAGACTAATTACCTCCTCTCCCGCATAGCGATGTACATAGTCTACGAACTAACTAGCAGCCAGTTTGTTATACCGTGTGTAAACTTAAAAAACTGCCATACATCATATATATTATTACAGAAAGGTCTTTTTCTGTCATTCCGTATATGCTCCGTTAATACTGCACCTACAGTGATAAATGAGGTATCCTTTTAAACGTTGAATCACCGGTTTCTGACGAAAAATACAATCTCAATCTCAAATTTCACTATTTACCCATTAATTTGACTTAAAAGTTTCGATTTTTCCATGTCGATTACTCGCTCGAGGTATATCGACTCCACACATTTTTTTTATTCTAAACTTCAAAAAAAGGTTTAAAATGAAAACAGTACGAAATGCACAAAGTGATTGTACATGGATGAATGGTCATCTGGTAAGTCAATGCAATTAAAACTTTTTGATTTCATATTTATATGATATATTCGCTCTTGAATTCATTAAATCCTTCAGGTCTCCCACCTCATAAGTTGTTGGTAAAGAAAAATGCCATAGTAATGTTGATCCGCAGCCTCAACGCCAAGCAAGGGTTGATTAACGGTGCCAGGTTAATAATTACTAATTTAGGCGAATACACAATCACTGCTAAATTAATTGACTCGGGTAGAACAGTCATAATTTCGAAAATTAAACTCGCCCCTTCGGATCCGACCATGCCTTTCCAAATGACAAGAAAACAATTCCCAATCAAAGTGGCCTTTGCAATCACAATTAATAAAGCACAGTGTCAGACTCTTCAGAGAGCCGGATTGTACTTTCCAGAACCCGTTTTTTCGCATGGACAGTTGTATGTAGCATTTTCTAGAGTTCGCACTTTCCGTGATATTTATGTTTGTGTTAAAGAAACTGATAACCAAAAAGTTACAGACGACAACATTGTTACTTCTTATAGTGTCTTTAAAGAAGTTTTGTAAATTGCGTGCCATTATTCAGTAACAGACGTCATGATTGTTCCTACTGGTACCAAACTCTCTTGCCTGTGTTGTATTCATATGTTTTGTATATTTTTGCAAGAAAACAATTATAAAGAAAGTACTTTATGATACACCTTCTTCTCCATTTAAAACCCAATTACACCGTTTCCTTAACATACTTATTCCCTGATAGTGTGAAAGTGCGAAATTTTCGCACGGGTTACCTAGTTTCGAATTATTCGTAATCGCATATTATTGAAGGTCAATAGGTCAGCCTACGATAGGAATAGACTGCAGTAGCTTACAATTTTACGCTTTACTCCGTAAGCAATGATAATCATAATTTTTATTAACCCTAGAACTATAGCTGCTTCGCTCTGGTAGGCCACGCCTGAATACACCGCGAGAATTTGGGACCCTGGTCATTTAGATTTAACCAAAAATATTAATCAAATACAAAGGAAAGCAGCGCGTTTCGTTAAAAGCTGCTTCAAGCGTACATATAGTGTCTCACAACTTTAGAGGGATTAAAGTGGGAGCCCCTATAGACTAGGAGGCTACACGCTCGGCTTAGATTGCTTGAGAAATTCGGAACTGATATTTTTCAGAACGACACAGAGGATATTATCATGACGCCTCACTATATCTCTAGGTCTTACATATGCGATAAAATAAGAGAGATAGACTGCCAAACATACAGGCACAAAACTCGTTCTTTCCGCGCACAATCAGTGACCACATTAAAAATTGAGCTCCTCTAAATACACTCCTATAATACATGTCACCATTTCATCTCCCAAAAACTTACATCGTTACACGGCTTGTGGCCTAACACCTCCTGCCACACGCCAATGCGGCGGCTCGCAGGGTATTATGTAGATGTAGAATAACGTCCCTAGAAGGCGTTAAATCTTATTTCGCGAAGTGTCCCGGTTCCCATTCCCCACTCTCCGTTTCTCGCTGTCTCTCTCCCTCCCATCCGTCCTTTTACTTCATCTGAAAAACATATTTACCACTCCCCGTGAAACACTGACGAAACGCAGAAATAAATGCTCATCCCTTAATTAATACACCTTAAATAAAATGAAAGAAGGATGAATAAGGGGCACTTCACTGGGAAATATAAGCAGATACGAGTTAAAAATAGGTAGTAAAACTTACATCACGTATTTTTTCTACTTTAACAGCGTGGCTATAAATGTTTAACAAATCAAACAGCTTTCATCTAATGGGTAGTAATTTACTACATAAATATCGCTCCCTTATCACGGTAAATTATACCAATAAACTTGAATTGCCGTAATATTAAGGCCTTATCATCCCGTTATCAACGCACTGAGATAAAAAATGATAATATTATTCGAACCTCGTGGATTGAAAGACTTTGTCACATGCAGATCACTATCGTGAGCACAAAAAAACAAGGCGAATGCCGATCTCTGCAACGGAGTCGCAATAAAATAATAAATTCCGTACGCTCAACATGACCACGCATCTATTGTGTCCGTGTGAATTCGCTCTGTTGTGATGAGTGCTTACATGATTTATGGTCGTGTCGAGTGCTGTGATTCAGATTCGATGAAGGGACGTCGCTGCTTTGAGTGAAGAATGGAACTCCCACAGCACGAATGATGCACAGCATCAACTCTTTGTGGATTGCCTCAACATCTGCGATAAACGGAAGTACTATTAAGCCTGAATCACACGATCATTTTTTCCGTCCCTTTTAAGGGATAGCTCCAATGATAGCTCAAATGATCGCTCGAAAATGACCGTGTGACTCGAACAAAGTCAGGGATGGCTCCAGCGATAGGGATCCCTATCGCTTTTTCCATCACTGGGCACGTCCCTTTTTCCGTCCCTGGAGGCATCGCTGACTCCACCATTTAGCCAATCAGAGCGCTCAGCCTCAAAGAGCGACTCTAACGCCACGTTTGGCTTTCAATGGAATGAGAGTAGTAAAAGTAGTAAACATGTAGAAATGAATCGAAAAGGGACGGCCAAAATGACCGTGTGATTCAGAAAATGATAGCTCGAGCTATCATTGTCACGGTCCCTGAAAAGATATCATTGGAGCTATCCCTCAGAGGGACGGAAAAAAGGATCGAGTGATTCAAGCTTTACACGCAGTTCTGACGAAGGCTTCAGCGGGGCTTGGATGCAAGTCGAATCCGTTTTCCGGGGTTTCCACCGCGTTGATTCACGATGAGGACATGATATTTCGCCGCCTATCCTGCAAGCTTCCTCAGGTCCAGTGACGGACACGGTCCAGTCACTGGACCTGAGGAAGCCTGCGGGATAGCAGGGGAAATATCATGTCCTCATCATGAATCAACGCGGTGGAAACCCCGGAAAACGGATTCGAATTATTACACGCACTTCGCCCCTCTATAAAATAAAGAAACTGCCGCATTTCAATCCCTCTTTATTTTAGAGCACGGCATACTGCGGACAGCGGGAAACAATACATATCCTTAGTTAATTTCTCGTTCTCCCCGCAAAATCTCTTCCTTTTTTCGCCGTGGTTTCCACTCTATTCTTCTAACCAGGTATTTTTGGCCTTTTTATAAGGCCTTTCCTGAAAATCTTAAGCAGGGTCTTGCCTCAGGGTCACTTATTCCAGATTTTCTCTTTAACTTGAATATAGCATCTTTGAAGTGCATTTTATAAACTGAGATAAATATAAAATAGGGTTTCCAGACTACTTCTATTGTGATTGGGCCATTGAAGTGGAGATTTAACATGGGCTTTTCTAGAGATTGCTCACATGTTAGCAGAAAAAAGCCTAACTGTAATTAAAACTCAGTTCAACTTCGTAGGGTTCCATGTTGATGAGTAAAAATAACTTTTACGCTCGACCTGAAGGGTATTCTGTGTCAGTGAGCACCTGAAGATGATGCCAGGCATCAAAATCCGGATTGTACAATAAATTATTGACCAGTTCATTACTTTGAGACCGCATGTTAACGTAATAAAATAGGGTCTTTGTGATCATAGATTAAGAATGTCATAACCATGTATTTTTTTGTTCACTTTTGGATTTTATGCTCAGTCAAATAATGTCTCACATGTATGCTACCATTTTAGCCTAATTTTTAAGGAATACCTACCCTTTGGTTGTAGATATTAGTATGCATTAACAACGCTTACTTCCTTTGTATAACTTAAGACGTCATACAATCAAACTTCATGACATAAACACTACCACATGGGTTTACTTTTACAAATTAGAATAATGCCTATTTGAACAAAAAAACATTCAAGATTTTCATTAAGATTGTTGAAAATAAGCGATATGTCTTGGGGAATCGAATTAAAATAAAACATAGGTATATGAACACCCATTTATACAAGTTATCAGCGAATTACTGCCATAGCGGGAGTCAGAGAGCGGTAGTTCTATGCCAATGGACACTGCAATCGATTCCTAAGGCTGGAAAAATGTGGTCATTAAAAATATATCAGTAGAATAATCTGGTTATTTGGCACCTTGCTTTGCAATTTCAATTGGTAACCCTTTCCATCAGAGGAAGAAGGATTTTTTTAAACAAAATAGGTAAAAACGAGTATCTAAGTATTTATCTTGACTCACATTGTTAATACAGAGTCTCAAATAATATCAACCATCCTTTAAAAAATCTCTTCATTCCACAAATCCTCTAAATACATTCCATACTTCCTCATTGGCCCTCTTTCCCTACTTTGCCCATTTCGTAGTTGTTTTTTATTTGGTGACATCGAAGAAGATAGACTAAGGGCCGTATTCATAGTCGTTACCTGGGGGTCCCCCAGGTGTGGGGGAGCCCCTTGGCTCAGAAGTAGTATTCATAGTCGTTACCCAGAGGACTGTTGTCCCCCAACCCTCCCCCAGGCCGTCGATATCCTGGGAAAGGCATGAAGCTTACCCTAAGCTCCCCTAACGCAGTACTGCTGCCCACGCGTGGGACGAATGGATACTACTGTACTAATGGCAGTACACGATAATATCAACATCTTTCCATAGTAACGTCTTCTGTTTACAAACACGAGTACTTATTGAATCACCCTCGTATTCCTCATCATTCAAATTACATAAATATTTAAGTTATATTGAAATCATTCTCTCTTATTCCTTCAATCATTTTTCATCAACATTTTGCAACAGTATACTGTATTATTGTTTATAGCGTGCTTGGTTACGGTGAGAAATGAGCATCGAAAACATCGAGAACCATCCAGCGAAACCGTTCGTATGTATTTTTGCGTGGGATTGTTGCCAGATCTCTTACCCAAGCGTCCCCTGGCTGGTTATTACCCAGGTAAGGTTTATGAATCGCTCTGGGCAGGGGACCCCTAGGTGTTACCTGGCTAGGGGATACCCAGGTAACCCCTATGAATACGACTATGAATACGGGCATTATACCCGCATTCATTGTCGTATTTCTAGGGGTTACCTGGGTATCCCCTTGCCAGGTAACACCTAGGGGTCCCCTACGCTGAGCAATTCATAAACAATACCTGGGTATCACCCAGCCAGGGGACGCCTATAGATTTGGCAACAATCCCGCGGAAAAATACATATGAACGGATATCGATGTTTTCGATGCTCATTTTTCACTGTAACGAAGCACGCAACAAACAATATATACTATACTGTTTCATGATGTTGATGAAAAATGATTGAAGGAATTTGAGAAAATGTTTACAATATTACTTAAATATTTATGTAATATGAATGGTGAGGAATACGAGGGTGGTTGAATAAGTACCCATGTTTGTAACCAGAAGGTGTTATTATGGGAAGTTGTTGATATTATCGTGTACTGCCATTCGCACAGCAGTATCAATTCGTTCCACGCTTGGGCAGTAGAACTGCGTTAGGGGAGCTTTGGGTAAGCTTCATTCCTTACCCAGGAAATCGGCAACCTGGGGAGAGTTAGGGGACCAGTCCCCTGGGTAAAGACTATAGCCGTGTCCCAATTAGTTAGGCATTAGGGAGGATGCGGTTGGCTACCTAAATATTTAGAGGCCTTTCGCTAAGGGAGCTTGATTTGGGACATCCTTCGCTAGTGTTGCCGTCTACCGAGCTGGAAACGAATGAAAAACATATGAGTAATTAATAAAGGACTGAATGAAACAAATGAAACCTGAAATTAAGACATTTTTGACGCCTGTAGCTACCTTCGTATGCGTTGTGAGATTTGGAAAGTGAAATGACATTTTTTCATCCATTTCGTTGTTTGAAGATTCGTTAGTTTTTAGTTTTCGGGGTATTTAAGTTTGTGTAGGTGTTCTGGGATTTAAATTCGTTTTAAGTGTACCATGTAAAATTTTTCTTTTGTAGTCGGGTGTTCGTTTGCGAAATTCTAGAGAATTCTTTCACTTAGAGACAAAATACTTGCCGGCCATGTTTGCCACTTTTCAACTACTTCCTTGGGTACGAGTTTCTTTGTACGACGCATGCTGCACTTTGCATGATGGGAAATTCAATATGGAGGCGGATTTAGGATAAACTCCATCTACCCTAAATTTCACCCCCAAGAAAGGCACCTAAATCCGCTCCCCCATGATGCCTAACGAATTGGGACATACTTCAAGATGGCGTCCTCCCTAAATCTGCCGATTTAGCTGCCTAAATGGCATATTGGGACACAGCTTATGAATACCATTTCTGAGCCAAGCGGTTCCCCCACACCTGGGGGACACCCAGGTAACGACTATTAATTACGGCCCTTAGTCAGTCCACATTCACTCATTCTCAAAATGTACCAAAGAGGAAACTTCAATCTACTCTCGTGCATTTAAGGTAGTCTGAGCGAAATACCATTTCACCTCTTACCAAACTACTTACCGAGATTTTCGACGAAAAATATCAGCCCTTTTACATCGGGAATGGTACGTGTATGCACTCCAGAGAGGCCTTATATATTTATAAAAAAACAAATGAGGAATTTATAGCACCCAGATCTCGTTAAAGAATTAACAGTAACTAGTATGCATGTTTTCTCAACTGTTTCTAAAAATAAATCGTATTGTGGCAGCAGTTATTTTTTTGGAATCGCAAAAAATCTTTCATTGTGATGTAGTTTAAAACGTGCTGCGTGAAAAATGAGTCAAATGAAAGACTTATGCATGTATTGTTATTTAATTACTTAAAATTTCTGTCATAAAAAGTACAGTATTGTACCAATAATAGCGACCATTTTAATTAATGCTTCCTAGAGCTGTTGAAATCAAAACTATTATTTAAAAAATGGTCTCCATTGTGACAAGAAAACTGTCTCGTTGAAAATACCTTAATTGGTATTCTTCTCCACTTTTATGTGAAAATCGTCATTTTTACCTTTCCTTGAATAACATACCATCATTTTTTCTGGACTGAGAATCTACATTAAAATTGACTATACTTTTCAGATTTTTCCGTTACCCTTTTCTTGCTCAGCATCCGCACTATATACTACTTCTGCATCATCAACTGTCTTGTAGTGTTTTAGAATCGTTGTTCTGTTTTGCTTCATTTCACGGTTTTCTTTCGCGATCTTCGCCACGATGTTGAGTGGACTTAGATCTGGAAAACGGAAGGGCGTGGGTAGTACTCTCTTTGAATCTGGGGACTCTTGATATCTTCTTTCTCCGGTTAAATGGTATTCTTCGCTATTCTTTCTTCATACGTATATAAATCGCATGCGTGGGAAGTGCGGGGATGGAAGTGGTTTACCGAGGAGGAGAGGAGACGGATAGACGGAGAGGAGACGGAGGTCGGTCACGATGCGAGATCTCTCTCGATGGCCGTTCAGCCCCTTTATACAACCTTCCCCCCCACCTTCAAAACACCCACACTCCCTAAGCTGGTAGCGCGCTATCCGGCTATCCGTTCGGCGGCCGATGCGGGGGGAGGAAGTTTTATACGCGCGTATCTGGACGCGTTATGACGTGCAATGTGGAGAGCGGCGGCAGGGGGGGGGGGGATGGGAAGTGGGGAGGTGTGCAGTGGGTGGGTTGAGGGGAGGGGGGGCCTTCGGGCGCGGGACACGGGCGCGGATGGGTGATCTCCTCCTCTCCTTCCGGCGGCATTTTGAATCGACGCCTCGTTCCCACTCACTTCCCCCTTGGCGGAGCGAACACGGCCTGGGTTGAGTGTATTCCATTGTCGACAGGACGCATAAAGTGTTCAGGGCACTACGATTGCACCAGAGATTGCGCTTGCCCTCAGCGATGCATTCTAGCAGCTCTTTCGAGCCTTTTGCTTCTCTTCTATGCTCTCTTTCTCTCTCCATACATCCCTCTCCACGTGTATTCCATTCTCTGCCTTCTTCATCGGTCGTTCAATCCTAAGATTGGTTGACTTCAGCCCTCCACCCTACCCCGTCTAATGCTAGTTCCCTTACCTCCTGGTACCTCTTCTTATGTACTTTCCTCTTTATTTGGTCCATGAACTTATTTCTGGGTCTTTCTCTGGGGATTTTTCTCTCAATTTTGCCTTCAATCGTGTTCTTCACAAACCCATTGTGTCTCAAGGTGTGTCCAATCCATCTTGTTCTTCTTTACTGTATGGTGTTACATATGGTTCTTTCCTCTTCTACTCTTCTGTACACTTGATCATTTCTTATTTGGTCCGTCCATTTTATCTTTAGCATCCTCCTCCAGCACCAGGTTTCAAAGGTTTCTAGCCTGTTCTGGTCAGCTTTTCCTATGGTCTATGCTTCCAATCCATAGACTGCTACACTCCACACGAATGTTTTCACAATGATGTAATGACAGTACCAGAACATTCTCTGCCTACACCCTTCTTCCCTTTACCTTCATACACCCCTCGCTTCCTCAGCATATCCCATCGCTTTCCTTCCTCAAACCTAGCCTCACCATCTCTTTTTGTGTTCATTTGACTGCTGCTCCTCCGGTCTCTTCCTCTTCTTCCTTTTCTCCCCAATCCCCGGTACTTCTTCCTTGTCTTCGTCTCGTTTTTACCTTTTTCTACCAGTGTACTTCATTCTCTCCAGCTCCCCTCTTCATCTTCATCATTTTTGCATCTATTTGTCCTTAATCGTATACCAGTTTCCGTCCAAGATAATGGCCGAGTTGAAATATACAGGTTTGGCCTAGACAGACACGAAAAGTAAGCAATTTTTTCACGATCGTTTGATTTATACGAGAAGGAACAATGGACGCCACGATTAAAGACTGAGTGCAGGAAAAACAGAAATGACCTGATAAAATAGTGTACTCTGGGATCAGTATATCTCGAAAAAAATGAAATAACGTATTTACAACACTACTGTGAAAAATATTACAACATATAGCAGAGAAGTAAGGGCAACGAAGATGAGAACTAAACAAATGCCTAAAGCCACAGAATGGGTTATCGGAGACGCGTGGCAGAAAATTCAAGAACAGAAACTGAAGTTAATGAGAAATTATGGAAATCACAAACACAATTACAGATACGGTTGGGAAAAAGCAGATAGTATGGTATGGCTACCAACAGTGGATGGACAAGAATAGGCTCCAAAAACACGCTATATTGGGAACCACACGGTAAGAGACAACCGGGCAGGCTAAGAAGCAGCGGGAAGGATGGCATTAAAAAGAGCTTGAGGAGATGGATCTGGAAGAGGATCTGTGCAGGGAGAAGATAGGTGGATATTGGCAATCAACAGAAGACAGAGAGCGCTGTAAACAGATATATTAATATAAACACATGATTTAAATAAAGTCCACCATAGTGAATTCTTCTGTCAAATAATTCCCTTCAACAAACGGCATTGGACGTGATTAAAAATTGGCTGCACTTCTGTCAAGTGTAGTATCATTTTGAATGCATCTAAACTTCTTTCTTTCCGATTTTCTCCTTCCTTATTTCATTCCTAATTCTTCCAGTTTTCTGTTCCCCATCTGCTTCCTTCTCACCAGTAAATCTTTCTCACCTCATCCTTCTCCTCTATTCGTAAATAAATTAATATCTTCCCTTCCTCCTCCCAACCCAGTTCATCCCGTATTTCTTTCTCCGCAAGTATTCAGCATTTTGCCTATCGAGACCTTCCAAGATCTAGGCCTTTCCAGTCCTTGCGTGGTCGTCCCGGGGATCTGCCCCTCACATATGTTTCTATGCTGGTGTTCATGCACTTTCCTTTCATTCATTCTTTCTACACGTTCTCCCCTTTATTCTTGTATTGTATTACCGTTTAATTAATGTATTTTACGCCGATTTTACGCTTAATATCCGTATTTATGTTTGTTACCATGCATGGTAAGCCTTTCTTCTTTGAAACTTAATTTCATTCGTACGAAATATTCGTTTATTTACTTAAGCCATTGTCCAGTAACCAATGTCGTGTAATCGACGATGTTTTGCATTTAGGTCATTAAATTATATAAATGTGTTCCCTCATCTACTTTTTAAAATTAAGTCGTTTTGTGCCGTCCATATAGTTGAAGTTTGCAAGTCAGAAAAGTCACGTCCTTAAAACATTCTTGAAACAACGTTGTCGTACGGCAATGAATTAGACATACAAGAAAAAGAGCCAGTTATTCCAGGTGCCTTTAATGCCTTGTTCTTTCTGTTCCCGTATTGGTGTGGTTACTTAAGTACTGTTCTAACATCAGGAGGGTCTGGGTTCGAATTCTAGCAGTTACGGATTTTTTCAGAGGAAATTCTACTCTGGGCCCTAATTGGTTGTCTAGTGGAGAGCTCATTAAGTACACTAGACACTCCGTCCCTCAGATAGTACGTTAAACCATGGTACCCTAGGCGCCTTTCGATAACAGCAGGCTAATGACGATGCCCGTTTTCTCTCTACCCTATCACTATAAAACAGGCAATCCTTCCCTTACCAACCAACCCACCTGTCCTCAATGGCGCGTGTAACCTAAGTTGTCTGACATTTTTCCAAATTACCAACCAATCCTTTATCCCTCCTCCTTCCAGCCGTCAAGCGTTAACATATCTCGTCATCCGTGGCCTCTGTGAGATCTTATTCACCACATCCTGCAAACTTTTAGTCCTACTTCCTTCTTACCCCCAACTCATATCCTTTTCTTCTTGCGTGCGTGCTTTGGTTCTATGTCCATTCTCCTCTTCTTCCCACCAAGCGCCCTATTTTCACATTAACTTCTCCACACCTATTTTCACATCATCGCCTCTACCAAGCGCCCTATTGTCACATCATCCTTTGCCTCTACACGTCCTTTATCTAATATTCCTCCATATTTTTCTTTCCTATCCATTTCTTTTTTCTTCGCCAATTCCCCATCCTTTTGATCTGCCGTTCATTCTTGGTGTGGTCCTTTCTCCTTTGAGTTCTACCACTTCTCCTAACCAGGCGTCCCTTTGTCAATTCATCAGTCTTCTTCGTTTTCCTTCCGTGCATCCTATTCTCTTCCTGGTCTCTCCTTTTTCCCTTCCTCTCCTAATCACCACACTCTTTTTCTGCTCCTCCCCCGCTAATTCCCCATTCTTCCAGTCTGCCGTCAATTCTTTGTGTTGTCCTCCCTCTTTTGTGTTCTCCTTCTTCCCCTAACCATGCGTTCCTTCGTCAATTCATCAGTCTTCTTCGTTTTGCTTCAGTGCGTCCTTATCTCTTCCTGGTCTCTCCTTCCACTCTTTCCTCTCCACATCTTCCAACGCTTTTCCCGCTTGTGATGATTACGTTCACCTTCGATTCATTCCAACACATTTTTTATCTTCACCCCCTATTTCCTTTCTTTCCTTTTCGTAACTATCCCCGCTCCAATCCAGCCATCCCTCCTCCCGCAACAGCATCTGCTCCGCGCGGCCATTAAAAACATGATGATTTATGAATGCACCTTTGTTTCTTGGCTCACCCGCCGCTTAAGGGAACAAATTTGCCATTGTCGCAACTATTTTCTTCCATTGGAGGGAGAATGGGGGAGTAGAGGAGTTATTATAGTCTTATTTGAAATACATACACACACACACACGTACACAGACTATGGCGAGAACCCACAAGAATGTATACAAGTTGTGGGAAGGGTGGGGGAGGTTTCCATTGCACTAATATCTCCAATTTACCCTCCCGAGGGAGATAATCCTTTTGAAGCCAATCTTTCCAAGTTTTTTTTCTCCCCTCCTTCCTCGTCCTTTTCTGCCGGCGTCGGCGTAGGGGTCGCAATATAAGTTGTGAGCGCTTCAGTGGACCGGCTAATAGGATACGTACTATAAAGGTGGTGTGGGTATGCTCTGAAGGAAGTTATGCATCTTCGTGCAAGGGTTGGGGTGGGGAAGAACAGGGGGTTGAAAAAGGGGTTTGAAACTAAACAGGATTTTTCACCTGTAGTCGCGGGGAGTTGCGGCAGTGTCTGCGCGCGAGTGTGTTGAGAGTCCCAGGCTTTAGACGTATTTATTAGATTTTCTCAGATTCGTTTCGTAAGCCGCGCGCCGTTTCACAAATAGCCTCGGCGGCTGAATTAATTGATGTTGGTCGCTCCGCATGTCGATACCCTCGCGCGCATCCTCGCCGCTTCTTTGACGTCGCTATGGAGAGAGAGAGACGGAGAAAGAGGGAGAGTAACCCTTCCAGGAATGTAGTAGGTCCAGCGAAGGAGGCAGCTCCATTAAAAGGTACCTCTGGTACAGCCAATTCCCAAAGTTGTGGCCGACCCGGTATTAGGTAGTTTGAGCGAAATATCACTTTACCAAGAAATCAACGAATTTGGCCTCATTTAAAAGGAAAATGTCTCACCCTTGCAACGAAACCAAAATATTAGACACTTACCGAAGTACTTTCCGAGATTTTTAACGAATAATGCCAGCCCTTTTACATGGGAAAAGGTAATTATATACACTCCATAGAGACCTTATTTTAAAAACAAGGAATTTCTAACACCTAGATCTCGAAAAAAAAAATTAAGTGTATAGTTGTATATTTTTTCATCTAATTTGTAAATTAATCACACTGTCACCGCAGTAATTTTTTCGGAATCACAAAAAACTTTCTGCTTAGAAGGAGTTTCAAACGCGCGAAAAAAATTAGTCAAGTTAAAGACGTATTTAGATGTTTTCATTTAATTACTTAGAATTTCTGTCATATAAAACAGCATTATTGCACAATTAACAATAAATTGTTTTATTCATGTGTCATACAGCTGGTGAAATTATAACATATACTCCGAGTCTATTATGACTAGGGAACTATCTCGCTCAAACTACCTTAAATTCCGTTTCTCACTATCAAATTCGCATCAAACTCCATTCAAGACTCCTTGATCAAGCTTTCTGGAATGGACATGGCGTCAGTTGAAACGTCATTACGGCGGGCATCTTGCCATGAATGCTCTTGAGAGGCTTCGTGGCCATCGAATTCGTCTCGTCTTGAACGGCTCTATCTTCTTTCGAATCATGAATGGTCTTGAACCGTGTCAACCAATGGAGTTGGATTCAGTCTGACGAACGTAAGACGCATTAAAAGCCGAAGCACCTCGTCAATGCATATTGGTTAGCAATAAAATAACTTGATAGTAATTTCCGCTCTGTTTTAATGAAAACCGATCATGGTTGGGACACCTTATGTCATTATCAAGGTACATTTGTTAGCATTTCGATTCTGTCAATATCCCTTAGCAGAACAAAGCTAGGTGTGGGGGTTAGGTTAAGACGGAGGAGAGGGTAAGGGAGGGGACGTACAGAAGAGGGGAGTTCAAAGTGACGTAATAACAAGTAAAAAATAGTGGGGGAAACCAGATGAAGGGAGAAAAGAACAGGCGGCGTTTAACGTCAAAAAACAACCTTGTCAGTGGATCACAGGACGTGTATGGAGACTTGAATTGAAAAGAGGTGATTGAATCATAAAAACTACGTCATCAGCAATATTTTCCGGGTTATTCACAATTTCATATTTATCGTAGAAATCCAGTTTTCAGTTACTATCGAGTAATTTTATTTTTACCAATATGGATAAACAATATTTCCACAAAGTTACGCCTGAAAGTCACTCGCACCTCGCATGTTATACTTTTATATATATGCCAATAAAAGTAGCCATTTAATAAGACATATACACTTTTTAGCGAGCAAGTTCCATTGTGGTTTAAATTACTAGAGGAAGGCGTAAGCTCTACGAGGTGATTTCTGGTATGCATTAACGATAAAATATTTCAATTGACGAAAGGGACACAAGAACGTCTCTCACCTCGTATTTTGAGATATCCTTTTATTAGTTTATTTTGGTGTATTGTATTCATCTCTGCATTTCAATATATCATTGCAACTGTGCTTAATACATATGAATCGCCCTTTGTAACGATGAAAATAAAATGGATAAATATCGGTCACAGACTCGTCAGGCGAGAAAGGGACACCGTCTGAGTATTTATGATAATTTACCATTTCTGCGCAAGTTTTCTCCAAAAGATGAAGCCATAGTCATTGTATACAATAATTGTCTTGGCTTTTAAATAAGACCCTCAGATGAAATATATAGAAAAAAAATTTAAAAAATGACTAGAACCGGCGACAAGCTCGAGCGAAAAATGGACATTGTCTGAGTATTTATGAAGATTTGCCATTTTCGCGCTAGTCCCTGCATAATACGAAGCCTGACCAGACTTATGCAAATAATAACTGTATCTACGTACAAATAAGACTTACAAGTGAAATGTAATGAATATTTTTCATCAAAAATTAACAGGAATCGGCGACAGGCGCGAATTGTGCCGGAGGCCATTTTAAAAATTGGGTATGCCACCTTCATTTCTTTCAGGACGATTCCAACCAAGGCTGAAGCTAGTTGACTGACCCTTGAAGTATTCTACAACTAATCTACCGCAACTATGATGGTCTCTTATTTTACGTGGAAAAAATGACATTCTAAATCTATCGGTTCAGCAGGAAATTTCCTAAAATGAAACGATTTGGAACAATGAAAGCATAAAAGTGGAAATCCGCCCTATATTTCATCTTTTCTTTCGTCGCTTTTTAAATTTATTTCGGGTTCTGTGGGCCCCTTCTGTGTGCTTTTGACATTTTTCCGGGCTTAGGATTTCAGATTTATTTCTCCGGACCATTCTAGGGTGTTGAGCGACTAACTGTAAATATTTAATTCACGCAGCTGTTCTATCGGTCACGTACAGTACCGGAAAATGTTGAAATATTCCATATCGTCACGACTTACTGGGCTCAGGACTGCGACTCTTTGACATTAAAAATTAACTAGGGAACCCGTGCGAAATTAATTTCGCACTTTCACGCAATCAGGGAATAAGTATGTTAAGGAAACGGTGTAATGGGGTTTTAAATGGAGAAGAAGGTGTATCATAAAGTACTTTCTTTATAATTGTTTTCTTGCAAAAATATACAAAACATATGAATACAATACAGGCAAGAGAGTTTGGTACCAGTAGGAACAATCATGACGTCTGTTACAGAATAATGGCACGCAATTTACAAAACTTCTTTAAAGACAATATAAGAAGTAACAATGTTGTCGTCTGTAACTTTTTGGTTATCAGTTTCTTTAACACAAACATAAATATCACGGAAAGTGCGAACTCTAGAAAATGCTACATACAACTGTCCGTGCGAAAAAGCGGGTTCTGGCAAGTACAATCCGTCTCTCTGAAGTGTCTGATCCCGTGCTTTATTAATTGTCATTGCAAACGCCACTTTGATTGGGAAAAGTTTTCTCGTCATTTGGAAAGGCATGGTCGGATCCTAAGGGGTGAGTTTAATTCTCGGAATTATGACTGTTCTACCCGAGTCAATTAATTTAGCAGTGATTGTGTATTCGCCTAAATTAGTAATTATTAACCTGGCACCGTTAATCAACCCTTGCTTGGCGTTGAGGCTGCGGATCAACATTACTATGGCATTTTTCTTTACCAACAACTTATGAGGTGAGAGACCTGAAGGATTTAATGAATTCAAGAGCGAACATATCATATAAATATGAAATCAAAAAGTTTTAATTGCATTGACTTACCAGATGACCATTCATCCATGTACAATCACTTTGTGCATTTCGTACTGTTTTCATTTTAAACCTTTTTTTTGAAGTTTAGAATAAAAAAAATGTGTGGAGTCGATATACCTCGAGCGAGTAATCGACATGGTAAAATCGAAACTTTTAAGTCAAATTAATGGGTAAATAGTGAAATTTGAGATTGAGACTGTATTTTTCGTCAGAAACCGGTGATTCAACGTTTAAAATGATACCTCATTTATCACTGTAGGTGCAGTATTAACGGAGCATATACGGAACAACAGAAAAAGACCTTTCTGTAATAATATATAAGATGAAGTTCATCATTTAGGAAATAACCCTGTCCAAAAATTGTCATCCTGTTCAAGAAAGGGCCCGAGGTGGATATTGCCGAGTACAAATTCATAATTCTTTGATCCTTAGCAATTATCCTAAGCAACACATTTATTAGATTTGCCTATACCATGACATTTATGATTCGTATAATGTATCGATTGCTTATCATTTCATTACTGCGTAAAGCTACAGCAGGTGAAAATTCGGGATCATCATTATCAGCTTTCATCAAATCGAAGTATGGTTTGGAGCAGCTTTGCTCTATTCTCTCCAAACTCCCCACCGCTTTATTCATATCTAGGTTATTTCGAGCGAGATTCCACATAGAATCCAATGAATTCGGCATCGTTTTAAAAAAGTCTCACCTATTCAAAGATACCAAATAATCATCCATTTACCGCTCTACTCTTCGAATTAAAATTAGAAGCCGCTTTCCATGGGATATGGCACGCGTTGGCACTTCAGTAAGACCTTAATAATAAAATGAAGACTATCTGACGCCTAGATATCGTCACAAATGTAAGGATGTGTAGTTTGTATGCTGGTATGTACTGACTATTTCAAAAAAATGAAAAAGAGAAGTAGTCGAAGGAATGGGGCACAGGAATGGCTGTGATGGGGGCATAATGAGACCATGAACTACCTCCACCGTGAATTGGAGACGGAGTAATTCGCAAACTTCCCTCAGATAAATAACCAAAATTTTGGAGGGCGGTTGCCGCTTGTCTCCCTCACAATATCAGAGAAAATTACTATCCCACGACAGTGCATTGTAGCGAAAAAATTGGCGGTAAATACCCGGTTTTTAGCGACTGGAGATCTCTGTCTCTGGACTGCAGACTAAGGATACCAAAACCTTCGCTCATGGACACCGAGACTATGGTTGCCTACAAAAGATGTCCGAAACTGGATATACAAATAATTTTTTCCTAAGGCAAGCCACTACTAATGAAAATGTTATATATGGAGTGTTGAAGAAAGAATAAAAAAAGCAAAATTGAATAACATCAACAGAATTTACCCGAGGACATCGGTATTGCCAACCGAGGACGCTAGCCACCAGGCCACGAGACAATGACGTCAAATGCTCACTAGTAAATATATATCTAGGGAGCCAAAAGTGAATATAAAACACAGATTGATGTATTTTTATTACGAAAATGTCATTACATAAAAAATCTAACCACAAGATCGTCATTTATTCGAGAAACAGTTCGTAGCTGCGGCAAGCCAATTTGAGCTAGAATGTGATATTTAAAGTCTCATAGCATTGGCATTTATAATTATAGAAGGCTTATATTCGGAAAATCGTCATTACTCATAAAATTCTCCCTTTGCGCCAAAAATCGTGAAAACCGTAGATGGTCGAGCCATTGCCTTGGGTGAGTTTCTTGGTGGAGCTGACATTCTACCTTTCTAACTCTATCGGCTCTTGAATTTCCAAATGACTCTGGGTGTTTTGCTAATCAACCTGCACATCTCAGAGTGCATTGTAGCTGATGAAAACATGAATACGCAGATTAAAGTTAACGATTGGTCCAATGGAGCGTCTGAAAAATGTTGAGACGACCTTTAACTCTTTTGAAGAAGTGGTCAAGCAATTCAGAGTTTAATATCTTGCGAGATTAAACTCAGAATTACGGTTCATTTTGCCATGTAATTATCACTATTAGTGCAGGCATTAAGATATCCCAGTTTCTATCACACCATATTTCCCCAGTTGAACAAGTTTCGCCTGCTAACGCATGTAAACCATGGTGAAGCTGTTTCAAGCTGCGTAGCACGGATGGCGTCAAAAATTATAACTCGGTCTACGAAAAAACAGGAAAAAAACATTTATTGCAGATCAATTATTGTAAAATGGGTAACAGTAACAGTTCAAACAGATAACAGAATATAGTTTTGAATGATTTTTTGAACATTATTATAAATTTCCCTCAGCAAAAAGATGAATATTATTGTATTTGCTTAGCCCTACAAATGCCCGGACATCGCCACTGCATACTGGAATTAGAAACGAATGAACACAGACTCGACCAACCGAGGCAACGAATTAAATTTCAACTTCGGATTAAGTTCCGAGTTTTTGGCGCTGATTTCACAGTATCTATTTCACCGCTGACCTAATCGTCGTGTAAAATTACCCTTCAGTGACATGACGTCAAGGTAATGATTGGAGTAATGAGGTTTAATGATGAGAAGTGAACCAGATATGGAGGAGTAATTGGCCAGATAAAAGAATCATTTTTTCTGAACAGTGCAAGAGTGTGGAACAATTTAAAGCCCTTACTTTGACAATCGAGCATAACAGATGTATTTCTAGGGTGGAGAGTTGATGAAATCAAAACAGTAAATCAATGTCACAAATGTGAAATATCGTATAGCGGGCACCTTTGGAATCCTTCTAGTTATACCCTGATGGTATAAAGTAGCCTAGCTAATGGATTTTAAGTGCATTCACGCGCTGCAAAATGAAGTTTACTCAAGAAGGCTCAACGGGAGAGCTTTGGGATAGACTTCGCGTTTGAAGGATCGTCTCGCGTTCTTTCTTTGCGCGCTGGTGTTAAGGAGAGACCATTAAGGTAATTTTCTTCTCGTTTTGATATAATTTGAAATAGAGATATGGGTGTCATAGTATTTTATTTCAAATAAAAATCACGTAAATGACTCAGGTCAACACCACTTTTTCCATAAAATGGCGGAATCAATCACTAATCGCTCGGGCGTTTGCCAATTTCTGCGAAATTCTCAAAATAAATCTCCTGTACCAATAACCCAGGTATTAGAGGGTTTAAAGTACATAATTCGAGGGAACCGTCCCTGGATATAAATTACGATACTCTTCTGGATTGATTATATTTTCACGATTTTTGTTATTATCTGTATCATCTCATTGGTTCGAATAAAATTTTTACCAGGCGCCTACCTGATACGATGACTAAAAAATAATTATACATGGCTCTCGCTAAAGTCCCCGGGGTTGAGCAGCTCAAGAAGGGAGGGAGTTTAAAGATGAGGGGGTGAAGGGAAAGGACTGAAGAGAATAAAGGGGAGCAAAGAGAGAGGTACAGAGAGAAACTGGGAGAGCCATGAAAACCAAATCACTTCGCAAAAAATGTTCGAGGCACAAATGCTAGCCGAAAGCTAAAGATGACACATCACTGTTGTCCGAACCATAAACCCTTTCTTAAGGTCTCATTGAAAGACTTTGAAACGGGACGATGTAGAGAGGTTGGAAATCGAATAAAACCGGAGAAAAGTCCAAAATGGTTCAATTTGATGTTAAGACTTGAAACTGGCGTCATTTACTCCAAAATGATTGCTGATAATGGAATTGTAATCCAATTTCGTTATATTATAGCCGTTATTTACGCTTAAGCATATAATCTAAAGTAAAGTACGGAGGCTTATACATGACCTAATTTCCAAGAAAACACCCGTTTTCATTTTTCTTCGAAAATCTTATAGGTTACGCAGACGGCGGAGAATTGGAAGGATTTTTATGAAATGAAATATAACCATCAATTATTATGGTTATTAAGCTATACTTCGCACAAGTTTCAGAGATTTGGATCGACATTTGTGAGCAAACAAGTCACAAAATGGCTGACCCTATTTTCAGGCGAAATTTCACATAAAGTAGTCATTATCATTGGTTTGAGAGATATGTGCACAAAGAGACTTCATCATAGTATTCAATGAACATATTTTAAGTTATTCTGCAAGATCATTGGCATAATGTTTGGGACGACGAAAGTGAATTCGATTTTTTGATCGCACGTCGCGGCCCGCTCCATGCAGCGGGTCGCGGAAATATAGATTGTTGAAGCTGTGTGAACCTGACTCCTCGAATGTGCCGTTTCTAAGGTATACATGTAGTCACAGATTATCAAACGTGCTATATTGACTACACTGCGAGGATACTGTGCGTTATTACGTCACAAAATGACGGATGCTTTTTAAGGAAAAAGTTCACAATAAGTAGTCATTAAATTTGGTTCACTTATAAAGTTCTCCGAGATACTTCATCTGAGAATTGAGAAAAGATACTTAATCGTTATTTTGTAAATCTTAGAAAAGAGCTAATTGTTTTTTTCGTATTGGTGAGTCATCCAACCCCTGGAAGCGCTTCTGTTGACCGCACTTCAGCGGTATCTGACCGATTCTCCACACTTCACAACCATCCTCACCCGTTTTGCAGAATTTTGAGAGTTTCGTAGCCCATGTCTCAAAATCATCCTTTGTGCAGCGATATGAACATTTGCTCTAGCTGCGGCACAAACTTAATCTCCGCAAGCAGATGTCCGAGGAAGCTTGCGCACGGTTGTAATGGGAGCAGCTGGTCGCGCGGCGGGAGGCTCAGCTGCTTCGAAAACCCCGCGCAGTGTCAAGGAAGGGAAGGCCTCTGGCGCCACTGGGAGGAACATGGGAAGGAAGATTATATTTATCCCCTCCCTCACGCTTCCCCCATCCCCCAGCGCGCCCTGCTCCCGAGTCAACTCTGAAATCATTTTCGATTTTATGGGTCTGGTGATGAAATTGGCTTCCACTTCTCCCACTTCCATACACATGAACTAATTCCGGTTCTCTGAATTCTTCCCTGCTCCTTCCTTTTTTCCTCTCTCTCCTTATTACGAACACGAATTCCTCTCTCATTGCCTGTCCGTTAGATTTTTTTTCTACCGGGAAAGATGAGGTCAAATGATTGAAAAAATATTACAACGCATAGATAGGTCTTCAACCCATTCTGTATTTTTATTGTTCTTTTTTCCCCTGGGCGCCTTTAATTTATTCCTACGCTATTCTATAAATCGGTCGCTTATAAAACGCGCGTTTTGAATATCGTGAGTCGAATCTACATCTGCGATCCGAGGTAATTATTTTCCCTGTATCCCGAATCGAGGTTGATACTCCGCGTGGGCCAAGGGATTCTCCTCGAAAAACTTCAAACCGCTGACGTCGGAGATGGATCACGAACGAGTCGAGATGCACAGTTGTCCGTTCCTTTAAGCAATGGCGACGCATTTCTATCACTAACATGGACCTATGGAAAAGCTGACCAGAAAAGATTAGAAGCCTTGGAAACCGGGTGCTGGAGAAGGATGCTGAAGATAAAATAGACGGACAAAATAAGAAATGATGAAGTGCACAGAAGAGTACAAAAGATCGGACCAAACGGAACGGCATAGTGAAAAGAAGAACCAGATGGATTGGACACACCCTGAGACAGAGAGAGTTAGAGAAGAACATGATGGAAGCTGAAATAGAGAGACAAGTTCCCAGAGGAAGACCCAGGAATAAGTTCATGGACAAAATAAAGAGGATAGTAAATAGGAAGAGATACTAGCATTAGATAGGGGTCAGAGAACTAGCATTAGATAGGGAAGATAGATAGATAGGGAAGGGTGGAGGGATGCAGTCAACCAATTTTACGATTGAACAACCTACGACCAACGATCTATCACGTCCGTTCTATTCAAAAGCAATGTCTAAGGTCTATACTACTACGAAACATTCACAGACTTCAGAATCTACTCTGAGGAATCTGAGTATTTGAAGGTTGAGTACTTGGTATACTTAAAAATTGTTTTTTAAGGCGTTCAAGGCTGTGACGCTAGAGCATCCTTTTCAAGACAGATAAGGGTAAAGGAATGGCGAGTGAGGGAAACAATTTATGGTAACAGATAAGGGAGTGGAATTATCACGGGAACTGTGAATTGGGTGATAAAAGTAAGAACAATAGAGATGGCGATATAGTATTAGTTATATCACTCTTGAGGGATATGTTACGGGGAGTCAGCTCAAAGGACAGCCCTAATTGTTCCATTAAAATTAAGTTTATCACTGTTTGTCAAGAGAAAGTAAAATTGGAATGCGGAGGACAAGGGTGGATACTATTATTAGGTTAATATTTAATTGAGACGGCCACGGATTCGACACCACACCTACTGTCTTGCTGTTGTGAACTCTAACAATTTTTCCTCAAGCAAAGACGCTATAGCGTAAACACTGCTATCAACGTAATGAAAAATCACGCGGAAACACCTTAGTGTCTTCTTCCAATTGCAAGAAAACAAAGGAAGTAGCGATATTACCGCTGATAACCACTAATACTTGCGGAAAAATGAGAGAATATTATTTTTAAAGTGGCAACCAAAATAAATTTTAATCAAGGCGTAATTTCTAATTCTGGTAAATATTTGCCGAGGTATTCTCTCACTGCTTATACCCTTCTTAATCCGTGGACTCTGAAATTCAACTTTTACATCTTATTGAGGATATATGACACTGGTTTTTCCGTTGAAATGTTTTTTTCAGTTCATTCAAATGATGAAAAATATACACTTATATTCTCCGGAGACAGTTGTACGCTACATGAATGCTTATGCGAAAGAAACGGCAAGCCATGTTTTACCAAATAATAATAAATATAAGGTACCTTATTGTAATGAGTATTATTTGAAAGAAAAAAATGCGTTAAAAATTGATTGAAATTAACAAGAACGGCACCTGTGCATCACAATAAATACATGAAGGGTTACCATAAGCAGATTTTGCAAAACCGAGACGTATTTAGTTTTGAAAAGACTAATGCAGTCGGACATTAGGGACATTTTTCATTTACTTAAAGCAAATGGTGTACGGTTATTTCATTTTGAGGGAAATTAAAGAATAAAGTCATTAGTCGAAATTGTGGCTGCTTGTTTTAGTATCAAATTCCGCAGTACCGAGATCGGATGTCGTCGACTGAAGAGGCGACTGAACCCTTCTCGTTCCCCCTCCCCCGAGAAATCCCCCGGGGCACCACGGGAAGAGCAGAAAAATGGTGTTTCTCAGTTCAAATACCAATACCAATCTGCGCGAGTAAAAAAAAGGGACCTGGGACGGGAATCAAACTACGAACATTCGGCTGGTCGAGCCAATGCATTGGGGATCGGGTTGGTGTGGTGGCTAGAGTACTCTCCTACCACACGGGCGGCCAGGGTTCAAATCCATGCAGAGGCGGATGTTTTTCAAAGGAACCCGATCCCAACTTGAGTGTCTTGTGGAGGGCAGTTCAAGTTGAGTACTCCGTCTGTCGGAAGAGACGTTAAGCCGTGGTCCCCTTGGCGCCTTTCGCTAACAGTCGGCTAATGCCGACGCCGGGTTTCTATCCACCCTTCCTCCCTTACCTATCCCCTATGGCGCAAATGACCTTAGCCGTCGGTAAATATCCATCCATCCAGCCAATGCATTAGTCACTGCGCATTTCTCCGTTCGGTGGACAGCGAGTTTAAGAGGTGATCATAACAGAAGTACCAAAAATATATGAGTATGGTAATTGTTGAAATGGTCATTAATAAATTCGAAGCGTAACTTCGCCATTTAGGAACGATAATATTTCGGAATGATTAAATTTTAGAAAAATTTAAGCAATTCAAGAGAAGGATAATTTGGTTATAATTTCTTAAGCACTGAATATTTTTAAGCCAAGTATGTCTTATGCCAGTTAAAATTTCAGGATTTTTGTAACTGCTGATTCATTGCCCGATCGACTAGTTTTTTTCCCGCGCAAGCTTACCAACTGTGGTGATTGTTATCTAATGTCTTAAGCAAAGTCGGCATTTTTCACGTCAGTAACGAACGTCTTTCGATGAAAAGCATCTTTTGATCGGAGATACTTGGCGTTGTTCTCTAATTACTTCAGATTTCGTCATTTATATTGAGCTTGGGATAAAACATTTTATAGGCTAAGGGTCCCTGCACAAACGCGGAGGGCAATCAGAAAGACCCGAATGTTCCAACTCATCACGCCCCATAAACGTTCACTAAGACTTCGTCATAGGGTGACTAATTAACTACCTTTTTAACTGAGCTAAATTTAAGAGTTGAATAAAATTTTATTAAATTCAGGTTGGCTCCGTCAAATGCGCTTAGAGTCGTCTTTACGCAGTGCATGTACCTGAGCAAGTAGATCCATGAACATATTAATCATTAACGTTGAATCGTGTGCACACATTAAATTGCACAAATGTCTGAACGCGTGGCCATAAAAGAGCCCATTCTTTATTGGAGCATTTATCCACCCATTTGTCCATCCACGTATTTGGGTGTGAACATGGTTCGTGTTAACACGCCTAATTAGTCGCTGTTACACCAAGAAAACTAGTCCCGTTTTCCTGATTTCCTCCATACTGCCCCATCCTAGCATAAACATTCTGCAAAGATAATAAATGTTGTACTGTGTCCGTATTGCACTCCATATTGCGTATTGCATCATCTACGCTCCTCAATTACTAAGACTGGTAATTTTCTCTTGTGTGGTCGCTAGGCTACCTCTTACGGGAACGGTTGCCTGTGAGACAATTGCTCGTACTCTGATTTATAGCAATCACTAGCATTATAATTCACTCAATATTCTTTTAAAAGGCTCACATTATAATTTTTAAATACATATAGGTATTAATCTCTACAGACACATCAGTACACGAACGATTGTTCGACTTACTCGGGAACTAATTGATGAAAACTAAACACCTGTTTCGTGTAAGTGCTCTAACAACCAGTTTCTTCCCTCGGCTCATTAGAGGGAATAAATATTTTAGATTCCTGACTTCATTCTCACTTTTCAATGCAGTAAATACAACCATGATCACATGCTACGAGAGAAAAATGCATCGGAGTGATACATATAAAACTAACGCCAGAGGTCGCGCGAAGAGAAAAGTTTCACGTTTTATGTCATTTACTTGATACTTTTTTGGAATATCAGGCCATTAAACTCAGCTAGATGGAAAGGAAACCATTACAGAACATGATTAATTTGTATGCACAACTTTATATTAGGCGTGAGAGAAACTCTCATCGCACAACCAGTGGTGGGTTAAGACTCGCAATATTCCATCTCCGAAGTACCTATCTCTTCCACCATATTCAATCATGACTTCCTCGGGCATCATTACTTTGATGACGATGGAAGTGTTATCCATCGAAATGTTGGTAGCAGCCAAACCTTTAACCCGGTGGGAACCCCGAGAGAATTCACTCATAATATTCGCCGGGAAAGTAATGAATCAATTATGAATTCTCCGATTTGCTCTTTCTTCCGAACACCATACATTCCTCCATCATGTATCTGTTCAGTTACTAGACGTTTATCCATTCTATTGATATGGCCGAACCAACAAAGCACGCACCTACACATTTCCATACGGGATCACTCATTCCTAACATTCTCCCATCTACTTTTGCTGACGTAATATTCTATTTGATTGATTGATTTATTCATCATAAAAGGACAATATTACACTTGTATGGGTTTCGTCAAGCATATAAAATTTACAAACAAATTCTACAATTCTACATAAAATTCACACAAAGTTGTACCACAAAAAGAGGAAAAATAATAGTTTTCACATTGGTTTGACTTTTTTATCCCTACATATACTCTTGAATGCTGTAAAAGGCATTTTTTACAAAAAATCTTTTAAAATATTTTTTAACTTTTTTATTTGCTACACACTGCTTTTACTTCTAACGGAAGTATATTAAATAACATTTTTCCAGACAATTCGGGGTTTTTTTTGAAGTATTGACATCCTGCAATGATCATTGAAAACATTGAATTGCCAATACCAATTTAATCAGATTGAGCATGCACAGAGAATCACATTATACAATTTATATGCTTCAAACATGCCAAGGTATATGGGGATTACAATTTCTGAGTGGCAGTAATTCGCCAGATTTTTAAAAATAAATATGGCTGAGCATAGCTCGGGATATATTTTACATATGGATTCCTTGAGGTCGCTCATGTAGGGACGCAAACGGAGAGATAATTATTCATTTGGTCATTCAAGCGATGGTCAGGTGGAAATAGTTTACAAAAATCGTTTACCTGCCGATTTGTTCGTGCATTAATACATAACCTCGCAATGTAACACCGTGGCGACAAGGCAAATAGTCATCTGTAAGCCCTAAGCCTTCAATGAGGTGTCTACGCACGCGGAAGTATTTAGAAGCAACGTGCCCGATTAATCGCGGCAAACCTTGGCCTTATCGACGCTGCTAGTTTGACTGAAGACGCCTTCCGTCGCGATTTATTGCGGAGCTTCCAGAGGCTCGCGTAACACCGACGTGCAATTATTGTTTTGTAAATGAGCCTTATCGAAATCACCTGCGACGGAGACTAACGCTACCGGGGAACGGCTTAATAATCCAGGATCATTATAATTTTAATGCGAACATCCTGCGGGGCAGGTGCCTCGGCCAGACGGCTCGCGAGACCTAACAGTATTATCTTGAGAGCCCCGTCGATCCCCTATTGCCATCTTGGATGGAGAGGGGAGGAGGGGGAGGGGACAGGATAGGGGGGGGAGTGGTGTGTGGCAGCTGAAGGAGAGGGGAGGGAGGGAAGGCCTGACGAATGGGTAGGGTTGTGAAGGGGGAAGGGGTAAGGGATTCGATGTGGTGACTGGAAGGGGGTGGGGAGTTTGCGGTGCGGCCGTTTTTTGAGCTCTCGTCTCCTTATGCCCTGTTTACATTACTACAGGGTGCGGCATTGTAACTTCCTTTTTTTTCAAAACGCAATTTAACTCATTTTATGAATCAGAATTGTTTTTATTTTTTTGATAATAGATATAGGTACATATCTAAAGTTTTGCTTCACACAGTTTTGAGAATCATATCAGGTAGGTGACGCCCATCATTGTTCATACACTGAATAAGCCGATTTCTGGCGTTTGTCATGACACTTACCAGCATAGCAGCGGGTAAGTTGACAATTTCTGCTCGGATGTTGGCCTTCAGGTCTTGTACGGTCCTTGTACGGTTGACATAAACACGAGATTTCAAAAAAACCAACAAAAAACCTGAAGGCCAGAATCCTGGAAGAAATAGCCAAAATACCCGCTGCTATGCTGGTAAGGGTCATAACAAACGCCAAAAATCGGCTTATTTCAGTGTATGGACAATGGAGGGCGTCTCCTACCTGATATTATTTTCAAAACTGTTTAAAACAAAACTCTAGATATATACCTACAATTATAAAAAAATAAAAATCTCTGATTCCTAAAATGAGTTTTATTGCGTTTTGAGAAAAGGAAGTTATAATGCCCTGTAAAAGCCCTATTACTTCAATGAGATGTCCCCAAAAAGAGAAGAGCAGCCTCCCCATTACTGAAAAGAAGAGGAGAACACACATAAAAAACATTTGTGGCCCAGCATTAAAGAAACTATGCTTTATTAAGCGAAAAATAGGAAGGTCCTCGGACGAAAAAGTAAAAGAGAGATGCTATTTTGCCTAGGCCACACCTCGAACACACCGCGAGAATTTGGGACCCTTGTCATAAAGATATAACCAAAAAAATTAACAAAATACAAAGAAATGTAGCACGCTTCGTTAAAAACTATCATGAGCGAGCATATAGTGTCTCACAACTTTTAGAGACATTAAGGTGGAAGCCCCTTGAGACTCGAAGGCTACTCGCTAAGCTTAGGTTGCTAGAGAAATTCACAACTGATATGTTCCAGGACATGGGTGTTTCTGTCTCGTCCGTTGTTACTGTTATCCACCCGACGTAAATTGGCCCATTGTGCTGTATTCGGGATAGTGAAGATAAATAAATAAATATGTGGCACACCATTAAAAAAACTAGTTCTTGTCAAATGTATAATAGAAAGGTCCTCGGATGAAAAAGTCAAAGAGAGAAGCTACTTCGCTCTGGTAAGGCCACGCCTCAAATACGTCGCAAGAATTTCGGACCACGGTCATAAAGATTTAACCAAAAAAATAATAAAATAGAGCGCGCTTCGTTAAAAACCACTACGAGCGTATTGGTTGTGACTCGCAACTGTTAGAGGGATTAAGGAGGAAGCCCCTTGAGACTCGAAGGCTACTCGCTAAGCTTAGGTTGCTAGAGAAAATCACAACTGATATGTTCCAGAGCGACACAGAGAATATTATCATGACTCCATACTACATCTCTAGATCTGACTAGCTTTCAAACCAGGTGAACCCTAACCTTAGTAAAAGTTCGCCGTGTGAACGCAGGTTGGCGCTAACCGTAGTTAACTTTTTAACCACGCTGGAGTTACTAGAGTTGGCGATGGTTGTCATCATTTTTAACGTTTGTAAATGCAGGTTAGTTAGAATAGTAGTGAAGTGATCCAGTCCACAAGTGGCTTTTATTTGAAGCTTACAATATATTACGAGAATTTAGCTTGTCATATTCCGTATCCATGCGTCAGTGCCAAGTTGCTTGATGTATTCAAATGCATGAGTGAATGATGGACTTTATTTTAAGTTCAACATTTACCTTTAATGCAAAAGCGAAGACGAGTCATCAGCAGAATCTAGAAGAAAAAGTCCATTATTCCGCTGCATATATTGAGGCAAGGACTTGAATTGGATGTCATTTATAATTCTTGCATGTGATGATAACATCTTGAATTGTTTTATCTATCATAATAGAGTGCAAACGATATAATAACGTAATATTCTCGGGGTATCTTCATGGTCAAGTAAAGCATAGTGACACGTCGTTCTGTGAGGGACGTTTATTCACTTATTTGTCATCTTTCGATGCGTAATATCTGGATATGAAATTATAAGTGCATAGTTAAATACTAATGAATGGCAAGTGGTGTGATACCTGGAAACTTAACTTAAACCATGGAAAATGCAGCATCATGACTCTTGCTCTGAAAACAAAACCCCTGACTTTCAACTACACAATTAGCTCAACTCCCTTAAACAAAGTGACAACCATGAAAGACCTAGGCGTTTTAACCGATCAAAAGCTAAATTGCTCCGACCACATTCAGACTGTAAAAAATAAAGCGATGTCCCTATTAGGCCTTCTTTATCGCTTCACAGAAATTAAAGATCCAATAGCACTCCATTCCTACTACTCAACAATTGTCCTTCCCATAGTATCATATTGTTCCCCAATTTGGTCTAAGTCAGCCCCAACAAATCTAAAATCCCTCGATTGCATCTCTCACTTCTTTGCCAAAATAGTCAAGCACAGAGTCCCACATTTCCGTAACATGTCCTCAAACGCTGTGCTGTCCTCTCTTTCCATTTCTAACCTCGAACACCACAGACTTAAAATGGATTTAAAACTCCTCCACAATACCCTTAACTCGACCCTTGATTGCCCTGAACTGCTTTCTCTCTTCAACTTCAGGATACCAACTCGATCCACCCGCACCCATACTCTACTCCATCTGCCTATTCCAAGGATATCTCTCACCATGCGCTCACCTTTATTTCGCCTCCCATCCCTTCTAAATTCACTCCCCCACACTATCGATCCTTTTTATTTACCATGTACCTATTTCACCACCCAAGCGATATCCCACCTGTCAACAAATTAAATATTTCCCCTTTCCATGTTGGGCTATCGTTGCTTATTTTTATGCTATTATTGTGTTTTTGTCCTCTTTCTTGTTTTTTGTTATGTTTACTATAAATTGGCGCTATTGCTGTATGTGAACAACTTTTTTAATAAATAAATAAAGTCTAACCGTGCGAAACATTTGCTTATTCAATCATTTTTCTCAACCACACAAGTCTCGTGAATATAGCCCATAGCCCTTGGAAAAAAAAGTGACTTGCGATGTTTGTCGGGCTGTGGGCTACATCACCTTCTTAACTCTCCACCAGAGACCACCAGCGTGATAACTCGGGTTAAAGACTGCCGTGTAAACGCAAGTTCGTTAAGCCGCCATATTAACTATCATTCTAATCCTAGTAATGTAAACGGGACATTACTGAAGAGAGCTAAGGTAGTTTGAGCGAAATATCATTTTACCTAGAAATCAATGAATTTTGTCTCATTTTAAAGAAAAATATCTCACCCATCTAATGGCACAAAAAATTCAACCCCTTACCACATAACTTTTGGAGCTATTTTCCATACAATACCAGCCCTTTTACATGGGAAATGGTACATGTATGCGCTCCAGAGATACAGTATTTACAAAATGAGGTATTTCTAAAAATTAGATGTTAAAAAAATCAACAGCGTGTAGTTCTAATGTTTTCTCAACTATGTATATTTGAAAACTAATCACATTGTCATCGCAGTCAATTCTTCGGGATCTCAATAAACCTTCCGTTTTGACGGAGTTTCAAAGGGACCGCGTGAAAAAATGAGTCAATTTAAAAACTTATTTAGATATTTTCATTTGATTTCTTACAATTTCTGTCATGTAAAACTATATTATTGCACCATTAATGATGCAACATTTAATCAGAGTGTCTCACAGTTGGTGAAATTTAAACGTACATATCGAATACGGTCTCTATTATGATTAGGGAACTATCTCGCTCGCCTGCGGAAGGAAAGAGACTGATCAAAGGAATAGGAAGTGTCGATCGGACTCGCCCATTACGGGCTCGGAGGTGGGGAGGGAAGAGGGAGTTCTGCTTTTGTGGGACTATTCTCCCCGGAGACCTGAATGGCCGACGGTTACGACGCCGTCACGTTTGTGAGTCTTTAGCGTGGTGCTCTGTTTGCGTTGGAAAGCAGTCGAATGGCTCGGTGAATGGGTTGGTCAAATGGGACGACGGAATTGATTAAGACCGAGGTGTAATGACTGTTAAGACCATTGAGGTGTATATAGAGGGCGCTAGCTATGCTGGCCAATGCTTGAGCCTGAAGC
The DNA here is from genome assembly GCA_963169105.1 of Ceriagrion tenellum. Classification (NCBI taxonomy): domain Eukaryota; kingdom Metazoa; phylum Arthropoda; class Insecta; order Odonata; family Coenagrionidae; genus Ceriagrion; species Ceriagrion tenellum. The sequence goes on along the minus strand of OY720636.1, from coordinate 50,447,169 downwards.
TTGTCTGCCAAATTCGTTAACCCACATTTTCCTCTATCGCTTGCGGACTAACCCACTAAATTTGCAATGTTACTTCGTTTTCCGTCGATAGCTTAATAGAAATCATTATTCACTAACTTCTTTTCTATGCATTCTCCTTAAATGTAACAGACACAGTAAAACATCTTGGAATTACTTTAACTTCTAATATATCGTGGGGATTACATATACAAAACATTGTCGGCCCCGGTGGCGGCGGGGTAAAGTCCTCGCCTGCTAACCCGAGGGTCGCGGGATTGAATCCCGCCTGGGTAGAATATTAACTGTCCAGGACATGGGTGTTTCTGTCTCGTCCGTTGTTACTGTTATCCACCCGACGAAAATTGGCCCATTGTGCTGTATTCGGGATAGTGAAGATAAATAAATAAAAATAAATAAATAAATATGTGGCACACCATTAAAAAAACTAGTTCTTGTCAAATGTATAATAGGAAGCTCCTCGGATGAAAAAGTCAAAGAGAGAAGCTACTTCGCTCTGGTAAGGCCACGCCTCAAATACGTCGCAAGAATTTCGGACCACGGTCATAAAGATTTAACCAAAAAAATAATAAAATAGAGCGCGCTTCGTTAAAAACCACTACGAGCGCATTGGTTGCGACTCGCAACTTTTAGAGGGATTAAAGTGGGATCCCCTAGAGACTCGGAGGCTACACGCTAGGCTTAGGTTACTTGAGAAATTCGGAACTGATATTTTATAGAGCGACACAGAGAATATTTTCATGACACCTCACTACATCTCTAGGTCTGACAGATGCGATAAAATAAGAGAGATACACTGCCGAACATATAGGTACAAAAACTCGATTTTTCCGCGCACAATAAGCGACCACAGTAAAAATTGAGCTCCACTAAATACACCCCTATAATACATGTCACCATTTTATTTCCCAAAAACTTACATCTTTACACTGCTGGTGACCTAACACACCTTGCTAATAGCCCATACGGCGACTCGCATGGTATTATTTAGATGAAGAAATGTCTTGTTTATTTTATTTCATTAATAAGCATCCACAATACCTGTTAAAACTATTGAAAAATCGAGTAAAATCCATAACAATAAGCAGCTAATACAGTTTTAAAGAGTTACTAGCCGTAAACTTCAAACAAATGGCTTCGTCATTTGTTTGAAGTTTACGGCATTCCGGCATTGCAGCTGCCGTATTCTTAATCTTCAAGCGCTAATCCGTACATTCCGTCGTGCTATCCCGGGGAAGGTAAGGAAAGCGCAGGGTATAACAATATGGTTAGGCTTCAGGGTGATGACGTAGTTCCCTTACCATAGACTTCAATCGTTTATTCAGTATGAACGTGATTTTTCTCTCATCATATTAGAGTACATAATGTAACAAATATTCCAAAATCCGATCAGATTTGAGCAAAATATCCCCTTAAAATAAAGTAGCCAATATGAAAATGTTCCCATCTTCATTCTTCATTGTGATACCAAAATATCATCTACATACCGTGCGTTTCGAGATATTGCCAAAATAATACGAGCCGTATGACGTGGGAAATGGTAAGGCTAGACGCCTTAGAGAGGATTCATTTGTTTAAAAAAATTCGAGTTCTGACGGGAAGAACGCGCATAAAATTGAAAAATGCAACAGATATAAGCATCATCGACTACTTTATATTAAATTTTCTAATTTTTAAAATTTTTCCAACTCTAATTTGAGACTAAATTAAATTTTCAGTAGTGTTAAACCTTTTCATCACACACTGTGAGACAAGCGAATCAAGTTATAGCTTCAAATATATGCATTTAGTGAATTACTTGACAATTTCAATTCCATGTAATGTTCATATCCTTAATTCATTTTACAACTTTTCCAAATTTTTCGTTTTTTTAAAGAGTCCCTGGGGAGCTCATAAGGCGTGTGGTATCCCATGGAAAAGGTTTGTGTGTTTTGGCCAACGCTCGTACAGTGGTTACATAAGTGACTATTTCTATGTATCATTGAAAAGATAAATTTACTAGCTGACCCGTGCAAATATTTCGCACGGTATACAGCTTCTTTCTCTTTCTTCCTGTTCTTCTAACTGTCGAATATTTCGCACAGAATTCAGCTTCTTCCTGTTTCTTCCTTCTTTCTTCCTGTTCTTCCACCTGTTTCTTCCTATGGACAATTAAATGTTATTTACGTTTGTGTTAAAGATACATAGCAAGCGTAAACGGTCACACTGATTGCATGTAGAATGTAAACAATCTAACTAAATGATGTGTTAATAGATGTCACCTCCTACAGTCTTTTAAACACGCAACCATAGCCAACATATTAGTTGATTACATTGTCAACAGATGGCACTGTATCATTTTTAGCGAAAACTTTATTTTTAAATTTTTTAACAAAGACTTTAATTTTAAACTATTTGTATATTTTTCGTCAATAGCGGGGAACGTAAGCTTTAAAACGATGTTTGAATCATTAATTTTGATGAAGAATTATGGGAGTTATGGCGTTGCGACAAAAAACACCTTTGAGGAATAATAGATATGATTTCCATCAGAATGAGGTAACACTTTATTATATTCTGCGAAATTATATACCGTTCATACTAACTAAAATACAAGTCAGGGCTCCATGCCGTGAGATACGAAGCCCATCACCACAGTTGCATTGTTAACGAGGAGAAAGGAAAAGGGCAGAAGGCATAAGAGCGCGAAGGTTGGAGGGTAAAAACAAACTGAACTTGGAATAATTTGTTTACCTTGACTAAATCATAAACATTTTCCATGTCCTGCTCGAGTATAAGCCGTCCTGCTGCTCTGAATAACAGAATATTAAATGAAACTGCTCATCCTTTGCACGTTTTAATACCTTCACTTCCTTTTACCACAGTACGCAAATGTTCTCACACAATTTCGTGCAGCGTGCGGGAGCTTTAATGCATGCATTTTTCATCGTCGATTGCACTTTAGCGTGCAAGTTTTGATATAAAGGTCATGGAGGTAGTACGTAGAGTACATAAGAGAAATTAATACTAGTCTTGGGAAACATATACAGCGGTTATAAACGGGTTAACACTCCTCAACGTAACGGTATTGAAATGAAGCATTTAGCATGACCGTATAAGTATGAATTGTGAGTCGATGCGGATATGGGGCACCTAAGAAGTGTGACGGATGGAAACTGCTTCAACAGAATACGTAATCGTTAGTTCACGAGAGAACGTAGATTGGACATTCCGGTAATGGACGGCTATGAGAGGCAGGTGCTTTGAAGTGAGGCAGTGTCGAGGTGCGAAATGAGCGTCGAATTACCTGGCAAATATGCTTCGATAAGGAGATCACGGATCTGAATACCGCTCACCAGCAACTTGAGTTATTTCAGATGTAAATCTAAAAAAAATTCAATACTATCAATTTGTTTTGAGGTTCAATTTTGCTATAATCTGTGTGCCAATGGCAGTGGTACTCATATATTCTTTTCTCCTTTTCATATTTGGCGCACAATATGTATATTATTCTCCTACACGGGATGTACGTGAGAATGAATAACTTTGAAAATATTCCAATACAACATAAAAAATATAGCAATGAGAGAATATTGACGATATTATTCATGAAAATAATTTTTCTAAAGCTTTAGCCTTTATCGTTTCGCAAAATCATATCGCTTAGATTTCTTTTTAAAATTGATCATATCATATTCAACTACAATCAACTTAGAATTAACGCATTCACTGATAAACCACGTTCATGATCAAAATCAACTTATCGAATTCATAAAGAGAGAATTATTACATTTGATTCTTCGTACCATAGTTAAGTCCATTGTTTGATAGGTCCATTATAGTAGTCGTTATGCCCATAAAATTCGAAACCGTGGGCTAACAAATTGGATCATATCTCATGCATGTAGCTGATGACGTTCATTTGTTTCCTAAGCTATTGTAAATTCAGTGTGCTTATTAGCAGTATCCATAGCGATGGCTATAGTAACTCATAGTACCAGCACCTTCGGCTCACAGCAAAAAGAAACTGCTGGGTAGTTCTTCATTGCCATAAAAATATTAGTTTCCGGAAGAACCGAATACCGCCATGATATTCCCAACTATGCTTTAGACACCGTCTACATTCACATCTACGATGTACTGTTCTAGCCACCTCCAGGGCGTGTAGCACGGGGTGACCGAGCATCAGGCAAGCAACACTCGTCACAGCTCGAGGCGAAACCCAACATGCATTCCCCTTCCCCCACATCCTCGGGCAGCAGAACAAAGCAAAGATGAAGCTAGACACTTGGAGAGTAACTCTTTAGCGAGCATGTAATAACATGAAGTGCAGCTACCGCAACTTCTTTATCGTGCATACTACGGGATAATAATTCTTATAGAAAACAAATTCACGATGAAGATTTCAAACGGATTGAACTTTTAATAAACACAACCGCATTATCTCGTACAGCGGTCGGAAACCGATCTGTGCCCGCGTGCGACGTTTTTCGTAAAATTAAATTTCAAACTGTGCCCGTGCATTCCCAAAGTGTTCCATCCCTACCATCATTCATTTAGACCTTTCTAAGGCATAGTGACGCAGTATGAATAATACAATGTAAATATTTAATTTAATGTAAATCCCGATTACCTGGTTAAGTATTGATGTGACTAAATGGTGAATTTGAAATCGTGTCGCGTTACTTAGAACTACCCGATTCCAACCGAACCATTGGACAACAATTTTATTTCCGTTCACTTTCGATGCAAACTATTGTCACTGAAGCATCGAGTTATGTTTCAGTTTGTTCAGAAAAGCGATGACCAGAAAAAATTTTTAACTTATAGATATCATTTTACAAAAAAGAAGGGCACTTAGGGCATGGCCTCGTAGCACGTGCGCCAATTTGTTGCAATTCGCTCGGTCTTCGCTCATATTCTCCCGATTCGATACCTCGACAGTCATTCTGACCCGGAAAGATTAGTATCCGTCGTTCCACATTTGGTTGACGGTAGAGGCCGACAAGGCGATTCGTTTCCTGCGTAAATCTCCTTAAAGCCGGAACTCCGGCCCTTTTGGACATTAACTCCGATAGAGGTGCGATGTTGCCAAGAGTGTAACGTCGTGCCATGCCCTAATAAAAACGTGATCGCATTGATTTGTTTAATACTTGAGGATTTATTTTTCTTAGCTGTCCTCTATTATGTAGACAGTAGTTTCGTTTCTTTTAGCATTTATAATTTTCTTGATTTTTTTTAAAAGAAAAGCTGTTTCGTTAACCGTTGAATGTTTGTTCTTTGGAGTAGGATGTTAAGATGCTGTTGGATTGGACATTTGGGGAGGCGACCGACGGCTAAGGTCATTTGCGCCATAGGGGATAGGTAAGGGAGGAAGGGCGGATGGAAACCCGGCGCCAGCGTCTGCATTAGCCTACTCTTAATGAAAGGCGCCAAGGGGACCACGGCTTAACGTCTCATCCGACAGACGGAGTACTCCACTTAAAGTGCCCTCCACAAGACACTCAAGTAGGGATCGGGTTCCTCTGAAAAACATCCTCCTCAGCAGGGATTTGAACCCTGGCCGCCCGTGTGGTAGGCGAGTACTCTAGCCACCACACCAACCCGACCCCAAGATGCTGTTGATTAAAGAAAAGGGAAGGGGATTGTTGCGAGAGAGGCGACAGAGAGATGATCGGAGATGTATCGTGGTCACAAATAAAGAAATCTCTGGAACTTTAAAAGTGTCTGGGACTTTTGAATATAAATAATTAATTGAAAAAGAAGCCACAACATCAGAGCAGCGTGATTATCCACGTCGTGCGTGGCAATATTCTAACTCCACATCTAAGATCCTTCCAATATCCAAGTATGACACCCTCAAGTAACTAATTTACACCAGGGTTGAAATTCGCTATGAAAAAATCATTTGACTTGACCGGGATTCGAACCCGGATCTCCCAATTGCCGGTCAGGTGTGTTCATGTGCTACAATGTAGACTTGAGGCCTGAACATCTAGTTCGCATAAACCCCCCTCGAAATTCGCCTTGAAGGAAGATGGCTTGGTTGTGTAACTGGCTAACACACCAGACCGGCAATTGGGAGATCCGGGTTCGAATCCCGGTCAAGTCAAATGATTTTTTCATAGCGAATTTCAACGCTGGTGTATATGCACCCGTGCGAGTGACTTCGTACCACAACATTTGTTACATGCAATGTTTGGAAATTTAACTAATTTACATTTAGCGCAGTACCGGTAGTGATTTCCAAGGTTGACAAGAGGTGAAGGCAGTGAACCTAAGTTTGGCAACAATGTTCCATAAGACCCATACAGCCCAATACATGTGGAACACACTATAGAAATTCGTCCCGCTCACCGCCCCCGTCTTCTCGTCTCGTTCCATCCCCTTGGGGGGCAGAAGAGCGGAGGAGGAGTCGGAGGCCTACGTATGGGGAGAAGGGTGAAGGGGCGACAAAACAGCCTCCACCCTCCCTCCACTCCCCCCTTCTCCTATCTGCTCCCTTTCTCTCCGACTGACTGAAAGGAAGGCTTCCTCGCCTTCCGCTACCTCTCCCTCTCTCTTTCTCCTCCCCCCGAGCCCACCCCACAACCTCCCTCGCCCTTCTCCCACCCCCACACACTCGTCCATCCATCCTCTCGACCGACGCCAAATGGCCGGAATCGGTATCCGTAGAATTATTATGCTACCGAGACATTTGATGAATGAAGGGGCGAGGATGAATGGAGATTTTCGCCCCCGATTGAAGAGCTAGTAGAGATCTAGAAGAGCCACATGGACTCAGTGTTTTTTTATCTTTCTTTCTTTTCTCCTGGAGCATATGTATACGATATAGGGAGCGTGGACTATCCTTTCTTTGTATTGCCGGTGTGGCCAAAATAAGTTGGTACTTGTGACGTCCGACACGGTAACCCATTGAGTTGTTTCCCGAGGAGCGCATTTTTCTCAGCAAATTTTTATTCTAAGCTTGTTTCATACAGCTAATGGCTGTTGAAAAATTAAATAAATTATCAAAATTATCAGTATTAATTTAAATATAGAAAACAAAAATAACTGAGTCCTAATGGAGGGAAAGTTTGTTTACACAACACTTGGCATTCTAACCTAAAACAGACACCAACAAGATTTGTTAGTGATATAAACTAAATATCTTTTCGTATTAATCTGTGTCTGTGAGTTGAGTTGATTAGTTAAAATTATAAAACTCAACGATAGCAAATGTGCTGCATTTTATTATTTGAGCAAAAACTTTAGATCTAAAGGTAGAGTTAATTTATTGCCATTTAGTTACCCCCACGTGCTTCGTTGCTGAAGACTCGTAATTTACAGACAGGGGCGCCTTCTTCAACAATCCTTTTCTCTAAGCCACATCATTTCTAAGGAATCTCTAATTCCCACTCAATAATGCCGAACACTTAATTTATTTTACTATAAAAAAGATCTTTCTTTTGCACAGACTTTAAGGCCATTATCGACAACATTATTGGGCATGAAGGCACACGCCCCATGGGTTGAACTGGGAACGAATTATTCTGACTAAAGCGTCTCTGTTGTGTACTTTTCCTCTGAGATGTGATTACTCTTGGGTGCAGATGTTCAAGTTTTGACGCATGGATTGACCTCCGTGACGTTTATCGCGTTGTGTCAAAGTCGGTTGTCACGAATATAATGAATGGTTGTTTGAAATTAATTTTAAGGTGGATTTTTTTCTTTCGATTTTATGTGCCCGCCAGAGATAAAAGGAAATTATTCTCCTGTACGATTCCATCCGTTTCATTTTATATCTTCATGTATGAAATTATTCCGCCTGTTGCTTCATTACTTATGATGTTTAAGAATCGCTACTCACTGAAGTGGTTGCAAGTTCAATTATGCAATATACCAACGATATCATCACAAAATCGCGAAAAACTTTCAGTGGTGCAAAGTTAGACGATTTATTGATCAATAGCAGATCTCTCGATCGCACTAACGCACAGGCCTTCCATGTTGCAGAAATTCAATTGCAAAATGTTTATTAAATAGTAAACAGTTTGTCTTTTTTTATCACCCTAGAAGGATGCAATGAGATAAAATTATTCATAACTGAGAAAACTTTTTCTAAGTGAACTTCACATATTCAATACCCGTCTATCAGTCGGCTCCCGTCAAAGTTTAACTGCTTGCATGACGATAAAGAAGACTTTCTTAGTAAATTCCACACTTAAAATCTTTATTACCGACCTAGGTTTCGATTGCCTCGCAATCATTTTCAAAGGATTGCAAGGCAATCAAAACCTAGGTCGGTAATAAAAATTTTAAGTGTGGAATTTACTAAGAGATTTTTCTTTTTCGTTATGCCTGCGGTAACCTTCCACAAATTTAAGCCTTCAACCATTACTTTTATTTAACTGCTTGTTTAATTCGATAAATATTCCAGTTCACTAAACAACTATAGCAGCCCTCATCTGCTATTTCTTTAAAGCATTGACGGGGTGATTTTTTCATAAACTATCACCACATTTGTATGCAATATTTCGTATTATTTTCCAAAACCGAAAGGCAACACCCTTTAAGTACAAGCACGCAATTGTAGTCAATGCTCTGCTCATAAGACCTATCAGCTGCGTTAACTACATTGCCAATATAAGAATATTGGAAAAGAAAAATATATTTTGTTGAACAAATTACATAGCCTTTCTCTATAGCTAGAGCATTATAACAACCGATTATACAAAAACCCCTCAGAATGAATTTCCATGATACCTTGAGTTCACCCGACTTACCCCGTGATCGGAATTTCCCGTCCACTCCACAGTTTCCATATGGAATTAGTTTTCATTATAATAATAATGCGTCTTTATTGGGGCGAGATTGAGACTAAAGAAGTCCCTTCTTCTACCGTAACCCTTATCAGATAAATGCATGAAATAAATGTGCAGAAAGATGCATGCATTTTTGGGAAATACGTACGAAAATTAGGAGGTGATTACCTAGAGGAAAAACCTCACTGCAGGAAAACACCCACATATGAAGGAAAGTAAGAAAAACCTGCGAAAACCTTCAGACAGAAAAAGCAAATGTAACGCCAAAAAAAAACAATGGATGAAATATATATGAAATAATAAAAATAATAAAAGGGTAATTTATACATGACTGCAAAGTTAAACATAAATAAATATTTAAAATAAAAATAATATAAATGACAAATAAAATAAAGATCGATGAATAAATAAAAATACACTCCACCCATGGTTCACCTGGAATTGTGGAATTAGACAGCAGTTTCCTCTGTAAACCACGTTTAATTGGTAATTTTAATATTCGTTTTGATCATTCGAGTGAAAAAATAAATATTCGTTAAAAAATTAGTTCAGGTTTTGGTCCAACTGGAAGACGCGTCTTATACTTCGTACCTCAAATCGCTAAGTGTGCGGGAAAAGGTTATATGATCACCACTCAAACACCAACTAATAGAAATTATGTAAATGGAGCAATGTTGATTGTATTATGCTTCAGTAATGCAGTAATAACTCAAAACTACTTACAGATACGTATGAGTGCGGAAGTATAATGTGATGGTTGAAGCACATGTGGGGAAGGGAATGTGAGCTTGGGTAGGTTATCAACAGCCCTGGACTAACGGGCCCCTGATGATGCACCCGAAAAAAAAGGAGAGAGATGACTCGCGGTCCGTGTCATTTGTCACTTGTTTTTGCTCCGTGACCACAGCCGAACTACCGTTATCGTTCGCACTGGGAGGAAATTCGTGCGGATTCCAGGCACCTTCCATACATCTTTGCCAATGGTAATCATTATGAGGTGAATTTGAAGTCAATCATGCCGCGAATGATCAAAATTGTGACTCAGATTCGCTCATGAGAACATGTAATAACATAAACTTTGCTAAAGCATAACAGACTCCTTGAGACGGAGTACCTTTCTCGTAATCATATAACATCTTAGGTTTAGAATAAATTATGGGCATTAAAGGCCATGATTTGAACCAAGATGTTTTTCAAATTCCAATTGCTAATAACGTTCATTTCCATTACATCTAAATCTACATACCACCCTGCGAGCCGCGGCATGGGAGTGTAGCAGAGGGTGTTGGGACAACAACCGTGTAAAGATGTAAGGGATATGGTTTTGGGAGATGAAATGGTGAAGTGTATTATGGGAGTGTATTTAGTGGAGCTCAGTTTTTATTGTGGTCGCTGATTGTGCTCAGGAAGAACGAGTTTTCGTACTTATCTGTTCGGCAGTGTATCTCTCCTATCTGTCAGACCTAGAGATGAAGTGAGGCGTCGTGATTATATTCTCCTTTGTCGCTCTGAAAAACACGTTATGAATTATGAAAACAAAATTGATAAAGGCAACACCCTTTAAGTACAAGCACGCAATTGTAGTCAATGGTCTGCTCATAAGACTCATCAGCTGCGTTAACTATATCGCCAATATAAGAATGTTGTAAAAGAAAAATATATTTTGTTGAACAATATACATAGCCTTTCTCTTTAGCTAGAGCATTATAACAACCGATTATACACAAACCCCTCAGAATGAATTTCCATGGCACCTTGAGTTTTCAGTATACACAAAAAAACCTGCGTCAATATATATCAATTATATACCAAATAGCAATTCAAATCAGGGACCTCGTTTAAAGCAGTGGTTTGGAGGTAAAACCTCGCACAGGAAGAGACCTCTTTCCCCCGGCCTGAAGCTCTCGCTTATCACCAGGAAGAAAAGAAGCGGAAGGGAAGGTAAAAAGGGAGGGAGTGGGAGCGGGAAAAGTAATGTTAAAGGGTTCAACCCGGACACAATGAGTTTGGCCGTGTTTCACCCGAGAAAATTTGGTATGTGTTCACACGAGAAGCGTACAGACAAACCCATCGGGGGAGTGTCTCTCTATGCCCCTTCAGCCCGTTCAAAGCAACGCACCTCAACGGAGTTGCGATGAAGTTTACCTCGTTATCCTATAACCGTTGCCAGTTATGCGTTGGGAGAGGCATTGGCTCGCCATTCCCATCACGATGGACGGAAACCCTCAGAGCCTCCAAAAGGCCAAATATATGTATTGTATTGGAAGAGACTTTAGCTCTGAGATTATTGATAAGTACATAAAACAGCAGGTTGTCATCATCAAGTATACTTAATGATGTAACACTGAAGTTTGTAGCACTTCTTCCACAGGTTAAATTTCCTAGGTACAACGCGTTTCAGCTGTCAAGTGTTTAGTGTACCTGATGATGGCTTGATAGCTGAAATGCGTTGTACCTTAGAAATTAAACCTGTGGAAGAAGAGCTACATACTTTAGTGTTTCATTATGATATCCTTCCACTACATCTCGCCGGACACAGTTACGTTCATACCTAGTGATGACGCCCTAACGTGCGTTGAAACACGTGCAGTGTATCTTAATATATTAAATATTAGTGGAGAGTACAACTCCAGCTGTTTAATTTAATTATTGAAATGCTATTCCACCACGAAACGCCAGATACGGTTGAATTTATCGGAGATTATTGGTTGCTATTGGATAATTATTTAAATTGCTGATAAGTAGTACTGAGTAAGACCAGGAGAGAGAAAAAACTTGTCCAGGGTATGAGGAGGTATACATACTACCGATTACTTTTGAGGAAACAATTTCCAATTAAAATCGCCGAGTCTCCCTCCAGGCGGTTGAGCAAAAGATCTGCATTTGAAGTTGTGATTTGCTAACGCATGTTGTCAACTGTAACTCTTAACCCTTTCCGGTCCTGTGATTCCAAATGGAATCACGTCGCTTTTCTGCGTCGAGCGTCGATTTTTTCATATTCATTTCATGTAGAAGAGGATGTAATCTACGTAAGGTGAAAATATGTGGTGAAATAAAATAAATTTATGAATTAATGAAAGTCATTTGAAATAATCGACTCTCGATGCAGGAAAGCGACGTGATTCCATTTGGAATCACAGGACCGGAAAGGGATAATTCGGCGGTATGCATTCATGATGCATGGATTAAAATATTAATTGGCCCCGGTGGCGGTGGGGTAAAGTCCTCGCCTGCTAAACCGAGGGTGGCGGGTTCGAGTCCCGCCTGGGTGGATTTTTCACCACCCAGGGCATGGATGTGTGTCAAGTTCTGTTGGTCCGGTCCCTGGAAAACCTGATGACAGGCTCAGAAGCCTATCGGGATTCCGGGGACATACGGGCCAACAGAATCGTCCGGCAGCAAAAAAAAAACCATGCCACTTATCAATGGTTTATTGCAAGCAAATGTCTGTCTTCTACTCCGGGAAAATCTATTGAGAATTAGAGGAATACAGAGCGTAACCATTTGATCTGGGATTATCATATCTACCAATCCCCCTAACATTTGAACATCAATGTGTAAATAAAAACTACCAGTATCAGGACTCGCGGGTTATATTTTGCGCTGTTTATCATGAATTAATTTTCAGCTAAACGCACTTCACAAGTGATCGTTTTTCGGCACAATACTCATTCCACTTGTAAAATATTTCAAGCCCAATGCTTCTGAATTATATACCACTGGGACACTACTATGTCTGGTACAAATTATACTACGGTATTTTCTATTTAGTTATCCAAAACGCTTGTCTCATTTTGAGACTTATTAATCAAACATACCAAATGCATACTTTAGACTGCTCTTTTGACCAAACGGGTTTGAGCATTGTGTGAAAGACACACTTTGAAGGATATGTGATTCAGTTCCAAGTGATTAATCACTAGCTCTCTAAAACTCCGGAATCAGAATACAAGATGTTCTTAAAGTCTCTTTTTTTAATAAAAACGTCAAATATGAGTAGTTATTGTCACTGAAACTTAGCCGCAATTTGCAGTTCAATTCAAATTGTCAAACCATTATTAATCATAGTAGTATTAATAAAATCATATCGCAATAATCTACAATCATTATAAAAAGCTTTTCTTTAATTTAACTCAAAAATGTATCCTTGTGTTGCATTTTAAAATTTTCAATTGATAAACGAATGAGTGAACATAGTTATGATACAGCACTCCAAGGATTCACATTTTCATCGCATGGTTTCCCTATTTCTGGCAGTTTTCTCACAATGTGAACTGTAGAGATATTAAATAATTTCCTCAATACTAACGTGTGCGCCATCGAATAGAGAAATAATTTCACCTTATAGAGAGGATTATCTTTTCAACCTTCTTAATTTTGACGCATTATTATTCAATTAGTTAATTTTGCATCTTTGTCTCTCTATAGTCCCTAATCCGACTAGGTTTTGCCAGAGCGCTTGGTCTCCGCGTTTTAAAGTGATATATGAATGCCAAACCGAAAATCGAATAATTTTAACGACTATTTCTTTGAATGGATCCCAATTTATTCACTAATTACCTGATTATTGATCTGAAGTTGATTGATCATTTATAAAAATTATAAACATTTGGTCGTCCAGAGGAAAGGAAATGGATTATTTCAATTGACTAAAAAATTGGTTATTCAAATTGCGCTATAACTATGAATACTATATTTCCATGTACACGTTATGTTTCAGTGACAACATATGTCTAAGTAGTCTATACCTTATTTATATGCATCCTCATTATGCATTGCAATATTCTCAATTGTTTAATCCTCATATCTTTCGAAGCTAAATCGGTATGTTCCAACAGCGCAATTATCCTGGTATGGTCTCTAATTGCTACTATTTTTATTTGATAAATGGGTCAAGTAAACTTGGATGAGGTTTTAAGGTAGTCCGAGCGAGATAGTTCCCTAATCATAACAGAGACCATATTCGAATTATACGTTTTAATTTCACCAGCTGTAGGACAAATAAATTCAATGTTGCATCATTAATGGAGGAATAATATAGTTTTATATCACAGAAATGGTAAGTAATAAAAAGAAAATATCTAAATAAGCCTCTAACTTGACTCATTTTTTTCGCGCGGTGCGTTTGAAACTCCATCAAAACGGAAGGTTTATTGTGATCCCGCAGAAACTACTGCGGTGATAATATGACTGGTTTTCAAATTTGGTTGAGAAAACATACACACTACAAGCTGTTAGTTTTTTTTACGACATCTGAGTGTTAGAAATACCTCATTTTCTAAATAATGTCTCTATGGAGTGCATACACGTACCATTTCCCATGTAAAAGGGCTGGTATTTTTTGGAAAATATCTCATAAAGTAATGAGATAAGGGGATGAACTTTTGGTGTCAATGGAAGAGTGAGATATTTTTCTTTAAAATGAGACCAAATTAATTGATTTCTGGGTACAATGATATTTCGCTCAAACTTCCAGAGATCCATATTCACGCCAAATTACTCCTCCTCTCGTGAGTAACTAATCACTTTATTCTCCTCTCCTTTCGTCCCGACACGCAGACAAGAGGTGGTGGCCCACTACTCCCATCGGCCCCTCGACGACGACATGCGCTCCCAGATGGCGCTCGACTGGATGGCCCGGGAGCAGGAGGCGTCGGGCGGCGGAGCGGGAGGCGGCGGCGGAAGCGGTGGCAGCGGCGGGGGCAGCGGCGTCTCCGGAGGCATCATCCGGAGGGAACTGGCGCAGGCCGAGAGGGAATTGGAAGCGGCGCGACTTGCTGGCCGAGAGCTCCGCTTCCCGAAGGAGAAGAAGGACATACTAATGCTTGCGCATACACAGGTGTCCGGGGGCGGTGGGGGCGGCGGAGGGAGCGGGGACGGGGGTGTCCTCATGCCTTGAGGAGGAGGAGGAGATGAGGAGGGGTGGAGAGGAGGAGGAGGAGGAGGGGGGAAGGAGTTGGGAGGACGTTGAAAGGGTAGCAGAGGAGGAGGAGAGGAGAACGGCAATAGTGTGGAATGGGGGAATTGAGGGGCGAGTTGAGCTTTTCTTTTTTTTTTTTAGTTTCCTGAGATTTTTTCCACCCTCCCCGAGAAGCACGGGAGTATGGGGTGGGGGGCGAAAGACTCAACCAACTCCTCGAAAGTGGGGAGGTCGGAAAAATTTTGGAGGAAGCCGAGATGTGGAAATAAAAGAAGATGGGTTTTGAGGAAGAGAGTCTTCGGACACAAGCAGAGGGAGGAGTATTAGGAGGTAATACGTCTGCGTTCCCGAGTTCCGTCTCTTTCTCTCTCTAACTCGCCCTCCTCCACACGGGTAAATCAAAAACAAAAAAAACGCGGAGCGCGCGTGCGCTCTCGGTTGCGACGAACCGTTGAAAAATTCTTGGCTCCCACATAGAAACCGCCCGTAGCATTCGGACGGTCCGAGTATTTATTTACCCACATTTTTCTAAAACATTCGTGGTTTTGATCATGAGTGAGTGTTCGGCGAGCGCAGAAGATGGCCATCGTGAACCACTGTGATTCGGTCATTTCCCGCGTTCGCACGAAGCTGAAGAGTCATCAATGGACTCTCTAAACATTTTTTTTAACGGAGCAACCTTGAAAGTTCCATTCCCCCTGAAATCTTCAGTGTCTCGCGCATTTCAGACACGCAACCGCGCGTTTTTTTTGCTTTTGACCCGTTCTTTCCTTTCGGTTTCTCCTTCACTTGCCCTCGTCGTGTATAAGTTATCACCTTCACAAATCTCGAAACACGGTTTAAATCATCTTTACCGCTTGGAGTTCTATTTTACTATAGGACACGCTCGGTGACTTTCACGCGAAGGCAAAACTGAAAAAGGAGGAGCCGCAAGGAATGTTTATAAGCTCAGTGAAACTTGGTGGTGAACACCAGCGGAGAAATTAAGGCCTGCGAGGATGAACAAAGCGTTGATGAGCGGGCAGAGGTGCCGACAGGCACCCACAGAGACATCTGGGGGATCTCCCTCCGTTCCACCAATCTTGTACGCTTCGCATGCAAGTGCCACCAGGTTTCGCTGCTCCTATACTTCTCTTTTCCTTGAGTGAATGTAGACGGAATAGGTAGGGATGTGTCTCCTCCCACATTTCCCCCGCCGTTCGTTTTTTCCCCTTTTGTTTTAAGTCCTTACTGGAAGATGAGCCGAGCCGTATCTCTCTCTACTACATCCGCCTCTCTTCCTTCTCTCTCATATACCTTCATTCGAGGTCTTTCAAAAGACCTCTCTCTCTCGTCAGCATTTCTTTCTCTAGAGCTTCCGATGTCCTTTCTTTTAAAGGAAGGAAATGAGATAAATCAAACGGTGCCTCGTTCTCCCTCCGGGGCTCTTAAACTCAGCCAACACCCCCACTCTCCTTCCATTAACTACCCCTTTCTTTCCAGATCAACTTGTCTGTATGAATGTGCTTGTTTATCTCTCGTGAATGAGTGCTCCAATCACGCGCGCACACTTGCTACCGGTTTCTGCGCCTGAAAGATCGCCAAATTATCTAGATAGAATGCTGGGGAAGAAAAAGCTTTCCTCCGAGGTCAATAAATAGGGAAATCCAGAGATGAAACATCAGTGCTGCTCGTATAAGCCTAGCTTATTAAAATGACATTCCATTCTGAAAGTCTCCTTTGTGTAGCCGGGATTGAAACATTGAATTTGGTCGCTTTTGTCGTATCGCGAGCAACTTTTATCAAGGATGTAATCAAACGTTCCGTCGTGGGATCATCGTTGGTAACTAATTCTCCGATCATCTCTCCGTCGATTATTTTTCGTACCTACCCCTCGCAGTATTGTGATCTATCAATCTAAACTTTTTTTGCAGCCGGGACCATTTCGTGTACACGAGAGTAACTTTTCCAACGAACTGCCTGGACGATAAAGGCTGCCGATCACGTTTCTACAATCAAATAAGCGTTTTTTTTCAATAATTATTTAGCGATGCATCGGAAAAACGTTGAGACGGCGGGGACTTTGTAAAACATGGCTTTCAAAGCCCTCAGAAGTCTTCAGCTACTACATTGTATTAGGGCCTGGGATCTTTAGTCAAAGTATTTTTAAAATTCATCATCACATAACCCCATTGGCGTCCGAAATATTCTCAGTACTTCAGGAGCTCTGTTCAGAAAGGCGTAGGTATATTTGAGCCACGGAAATGACGGCATTGTGATGTTACAACCGGGTAAAATTCAAATTAATATCGCCATATAAGAGCTTAGATTTGACGAGGTCATTACGTCAAACCCACGAAATTAATTCGAGGCTTGATACTGTCGAGTCTATAACGAAACAAGGCCCCCGTGATTGGTGAGGGAGCCAAGGGCGCGCAATGATATACATCCGGGGGAGTGCCCTCTCCTTTTGATGAAGACCGTGAGGTTCGAGGAAGAAAAAGCATATTTTTTTAGATATTGTGCGTTGAGTTTGCAGGGAGAACGACAGAAAATAGAGAAGGGATGCCGCAGAAAGAGAAAAAGAGGTATGATATCCGAGAAACAACGGGATGAGAGGATTGACGGTCCGGAAGGTGGACGGGAAGGTTGGGCGTAGGTAGGAAAGGGACACGCTGAAGGTCGGTTCTGGTTCGGCTTTGATCCTCTCTCCCAGAAAGACAAGCGTCTTAATGCACGGCGACGGGGCAAGATGGATCTCCAATGGGGGAGGGAATGGGTATGATGTGGGATACTCTTGAAACAAGAAAACAACAGGGGAAGCATTCGGTCGTGGCTCAAGGGGGGAAATTTGCAAAGGGGAAAGTCTGTAGCATTTCTCCTTGTCTCGTAAGAGGTAGACTATAATGCCTATGTGTCGATTAAATATTGCATGTCCATATCCGTTAAGGGTCGAAACTCCCTCCACCAGCACGTGTATGAGCATAGGCGCTAACAATTGCTACTCATCTTCAAAACTGAAAAACACTTATAAAATTTGCAACTTAATTTTGACCACAGACCAAGGTTTCGGGATGCATTTCCATCATCAGGGGCAGGGTTGAATTTTTGATACATAAATGAAGGACAAAATTGTGAAACTGTTGCCAGAAAGCCATGACAGATGCTAGCTTGTTGGTCAATAAAGCTATAGAAATTTCACCCGTGTTCCTCGGTCTTGAAGATTAATTCCTCTGAAATGGCACTGCGCTGGTCCACATTGACGATCATGTATAAATCTAAATTAATCTGCGAGATTATAATTAATTAAAGTATGGGGGAATGATTCTTCGGCTCACAATAAAGAATGCCATCATGCGATAATTTTGCTCGCCTTCAGCAGTTCCAGCAGTCAACGATTTGATGCGAGCTACGTTTACTTTCGGCTGCGGACAGATCCAAATTACGCTCGCGCCCTGACAGTACCGACCCGATCAATTCGTCCACATTGCTCCAGATCGACCCGTCTCCGACGACGGTCGCCGGCTGAGAAGGAACAAATTTAAAAAATGGAGAAAATGTAAAAAAGGTTTTCCGATCGCCCAACCCGATTCCCCGCCGCGCGGGCAACATCGCAACAAAAAAAAACGCAATGAAGGAATGCGAGGAGGAAAAATATCTTTGAGGGATGAATCGAAGGCCTGCCTGCATCCTTCCTCCCTTCCCCCTCCCCCTCATGCAGCCCGGACCTCCTTCGACACCGGCACCTTCGAGGAGCAAAAAGAACCCCTTCCGTTACAATAAGAAGACGGGATATGATGAGTAGGGTTAGGGAGGGTGAGATTCGCTGTCCGGAGACGGGATCGGAAAGAGAGGGGATCGGAAAATCATCGGCCACTCATCGGAGGAGGGGTAGGTCTAACTTTTGAGCAAAAGAGAGAACAGTTGGAACAACCAGGGTTGGTATGAAATAGCGGATCAAAACCACACCGAAACTTGAGATGGAAAAAAATGTAATCGATAATTTTGATCAATGCATGTATCGATAAATCAATATTTTGATTAATAATGTTTTGATACATCAATTTTTAGATAGACCACAAACATTTGAACAGATTTTAGATGGAATCTGAAGACATTAATCGGTTGATAGAATGTGAATGACTTTTTGTGAATTTTAATCAAAAAAAGTTTGCTCACGTGCTGGAACGCATTTCATACTAACAGCGAAGCAATATTGTAAAAGAATCATTAATAAACTTTCCGCCAGTAAAATTATAAAACCTGCTAAAGGAAAACAATTTCTCTATTCGCCCAACAGAAGGAATATAAGCTTACTATCCACGGTAAAAAATTTTTGACGAAAAATTTGACCGAATGGATTACATTACAGTGTAACAGGAGGAATTTGGAGAAAATACAACTTCATTAGACGACTTTTGTAGCATCGATTGATTAAGTTACGACTCAGAGTCCAATTAAATTTCCCTCATATTCCTCTTGTCACACAAGACACAAAGATAAACCCGTTCGGCACAAATTTATCCGTCAAAAAAGTTTTGACCGCGGGGCTCAGCGGCCAAAAACCCTTGCAGGAGAAGGAAGAACTAAGGAGGGCAACAAAGAAAAGGGGTCAAGAATTATGTAATGAAGGGGAGTGCGGAAAGGGATTTGTGTGGTTTTATACGTGTCTGTTTGCTTTCAGGGGTGCAGAGAGAGTTGGGGAAGGATGAGGGGTATGCAGGGGTTAGTCCGGGTGGGGTTGCAGGGTTGAGGTGAGAGTGAGTTTGAGAGGATGGGGAAGGAGAAAGAAGGGGAAGAAAGGGGGACAAACCAGTTGTCCCACACGGACAAGTGACTGCTGCCTCCTCCACAAACTCCCCATTCCTCACCCACCCCCCTTTGGCATGGATCCAGTTGCTCCTCTTCTCATGCTCTGGCGGTCGGGCGCCGATCTGGGAGGGAGGGGGCGGCCCCGGAGGCGGACGGGGGCGGTGGTTGGGTGATTCGCGGTGGTAGAAGGGGAGGAATCGTAGATGGAGGTGGTTTAATAAGGATTAGGACAGGATCTCCGCGTTGTGCGCCGTGACCAGGGTAAAGTTTCGGCGGAGGAGGGCGGAGACTTCAACGCTCGTCCAAATTTAGTGCGAATCTAGGGAAACAGTAAATTAATTCAGCGGAGGAAATCTAACGCCAGAGGAGATTGCCAACTTTACGAAAAGTCTATTTCACTTGTCAAGATTTTATGATTAAGTAAAAAAATATTTTATTCGATTTAAATATGTGCACCCTATGCTTAATTTTTGCATACAGGAAAATTTCACTAGGGTATATTTCCTACGTTAAACGTTCAATTTTTCGCGCTCATTTCAAGCCTTTTTTTGTAACCGTACAGAAAGTTCTCTGCCACTCCATAAACGGGCTTTGAGGCATAGTTTTCGTTAAGTTTTCCATCCTTCACCCCCTCCCCACACGCCTTAAGTATATGATGTTACATAATTTTTTCTCGTCACCTACCCATTTTCAATTCTGCTTTAAACTCCTACATCCATTCATCCTACATTCAGAATCAAAATGACAAACGCTTTTCAGGTGATTGAGAGCTGATTGGCTATAAATAAAAGTGTTATTTTTTTCTCCGTTTGGGATATTTCCTTCCATTGAAATTTAAATGATTAAATGATATAAATAATGAAAATAAATATATACCACTTCGCACATCACAATAGTGTTCGTCGTTTAGAAGTTCGACGAGACTTAATGATGATCCATCTTTTTTTCGTTCACCTCTAATTACAAGAAGAATGAACCTCAGGGATATCGATTCAGTGGGGGAGGTCGCGGCCTCGTCCCTCACCTTTGCCCGGGGTCGGGAGTGGTGTCTAAGGGAAAAATGGTTCACGCGGGAAGAGAAAGGTCACTCTTGGGTAGCTTTCCAATCACACTCGCGCACTGCTTACTTGGCAATAATAAAATGCCTTTGATTTTCATTCTATTCAGAATCTGAGCAATAGCTAGCGTATTAGTTAGCGCAAACTGAGAGCAATGCAGATGCGCGTTAGTAAACAGTAGAACTTCGAATGTATCATCCACGACTGTTGTTGATGTGTTAATTATCATCAAAAATGGATATTAAACTGTTTTAAATTACCGTAACGGTGCCGTTGGATAATATGTATCAATATATACTCCGAGGATATTCGTGAACAACATTTTCGGAAATTAAAAACATTCACCTCGCCGGTAAGCATATGTATTTAAAGCAATGAGGCAGTCAGCATTGATGACGATAGTAATCGTAAAGAATATAATAACCCCGGGAAGATAATTTATTCGTGCGCCGCCAAGTGAACAACAACTCCGCAGCTCCAGCTTCGGCATAACCATCTTGAGTGAGGGAGATTTTCTCCCCACCACGACGCCGTCGCCGAAAAATTTAAAAAAAAGAACCCAGACCGTTTGTCTTTTCCCGTTCCGTCTCGCTCGGAAACGGCAACTCAGGTCATGGGACGGGATGGATGTCATCGAAGTTGGACGCAGTCGGGTGACGCGTGGTCCAAGGGAGGGTGGCGGGGCGGGAGTCGTTGGGTTGTAGTGGGGGCGGGGAGAGGGGAGGGAGCGAGTGCACCGGACACATCACCATGATTCCCCGTGGGTGGCGTTTGGTGCGGGGCCGGCCGTAAAAATTTTGATGACCGTGGGCGTGAGGCGATGCGGCCGCCCCGTCAACCTCAGCGGCCGTTTCTTTCAAGGATAAGTTAATCTCATCCACCACGTTATTTCTCTCCAGTGAAAAATAAAAACATGCAAGTCACCCGGTAGATGGGATGCTGATTTTTTTTGCACCAGAAACGGACTTTTCGTCGGGGAGAATATTCGGAACGACATGAATTTAAAAAAAACGGGGTAAAATAAGTTGGGAACAATTAACTTTTATCGCTCATTTGAAAATATCTCATCACTGTTATAGTTCATTTTCGGATCGTTCCAAATGGTTCCTCAAATAACCACATAATATTTTAATGACGGTTCCCACTCAACTTCAAGCTACATCGTCGAGTTACAAACTGTACCAGAAAATTGAAGTTTTTCTCGCGTGCTACGAATTCATTCGTAGTCTCCAAGGAGCGAATATAAAGTAGTGGCACAGTAGTGTAGCAGCGGTAAGAACGAGCTATTACTTCCCACGGCATTATTTCTCCGGAAGCAAAACTGATTAATTTATTTTATCTGGTAGAGAGAAAGCTAGAGGAGAGGGCTGTTCCCTTACGAGTAGTCCCCACACATGGACGCCCACTGTGTCAAGAGGAAGGACTGGTCCACGATGCGGTAGTTTTTCGATCACCCCGAACGACAAGGGTGGGAGATGCGCTGTTCATATATACCAACCGCTTTCCATCCGCGTGTGTTGTTCTGTGAGAGTGGCGTGGAATTTATAAGACTCGGTGGCGAGCCAAGATGGTAGACTCACAAACTCGTAAAAAGAATCCCACGTACAATTTGCGAGGAGAGAAGCCGATGAGGGGCGAGAGAGGGAATAAGAAAAAATCCTACAGAAAAGATGGATGCAGCCATGAAAATGGACGCAAAACGTTTTTATTTGGCTGTTGGTCGTATCAGTTTTGAGAGGTCGCGTAGGGAGTTCATCAACCTTTTTCAGAGTACGGCTGACGCCACCGATTCATACTCGCTGACACCCTTCCAACTTGGATGTCATAGAGTGTTGGGACAGGGAAAATTTTCAGACTGACTTAGCAATTAATTCATATTCAAAATTTTCAATATTTCGACGGAGAGGACAATTATTTGCGATGGGCAAAAATGCTACGTGGAAGAAAAGAGATTTGAAAATACGGTGAAAAGCTACAGTTAGCACGAATTAGACCTCAGTTACCCGTATTCGCAAGAAAATAGTCCATTTGGATGCGTAATGTACATGAACTTTAATTTTTTCGAGTTACGTAATGTTTCACCGTAGAAATATATGACTCGAAACAGGTATGTAAAAATAAAACATTTGAAAAAAAGTAAGGCAAATCCATTATCATGCACTGTGCCACAGAAATATTATTTGCTACCCAGAATTGAGTTTTTTTTAATATTTACAGTATATATTCCAGAGTGATATTCTGGTATCGCACCCATTATTTCACATATGAAAATAGGCTCATCGTTTTGTATCAGAACACAAAGTACATTTCATTCTGGTAACTTACCTAGCAATGGAATATATTCTAACAATAATACCTTTATTCTAATTATATTTATTTTTCACCTGATTAGTTCAAACTGTCAGCTGTGATGATATCAGGCGTGATGACGAGAAAGAGACACCCACCGTACTAACAAAACTTCTTACTTTACCACACTTGATTATTATCTGCGACCAATTTCACCTGGTTGAAGCTAAAACACAGAGTATAAAATCGACTGATAACTGAAGCTACCTGGACAGGATTAGAAGATGTCTTATCACGGATAAACTAGTCACACGTTGTAATCAACAGTTGGGACGGTCCAAAGTTTTGTTATTCCATCTGGTAGTTAAAACGGTAGTTCAATACAATTGTAATATCAACTTTTAACTGTAAGTCTGGGTGGCCTCCCTATTGCAAGCTTCTTCGCCACGTTCCTCCAGGTCTCTTCTAGAAAGGCCTTGATAATTATCACATCCGAATATCCTTTTTGAATCATAGGGTTTCGTTGATTCAGCAATCTCGATTTGTCACGTTTTTTCCGAATGCAGTAGTCAACGATTCGAGAGTATCAGATGATTAGATAGCGGGCGATATTTCAACGAATTCGTACAGCAGTTTGCAATTTTACCGCGCAGTAATCACAAGTAATCACGGATTTTTCGAGAACAAGACTCTCTGTTCCACGCTGCAAGTTATTCCGGCCACGCTTCTGTTCAACACACTCGATGACCAGAAGCGTCCTCTCCGGTATTAATTCACCCTCCTCGGTCGGCAGGGTTAAAAAAAGAAAAACTATGCGTTGCCTCACTTTAGACACCGGTGGGAATAAGAAGATCAAGGGTTGATGAGGAAACCGTGTCGCGGGTAATGGAGGAAAATAATAGGATGAGAAAGACGATGGGGAACTGTATTAAGAGGATATATATGAGTGGTGAGTGGAGCTTTTTTCGGCGTGATTTTTCAAAGCGAGTGTGAGAGAGTTTAAGTTTACTCAGGGAGGCATTTCGAGAGGGTATTTTTTGAGGTGTAGTCCCTCTTTCTCTTACGCGCCGCTGGGATTGCGTTGGGGAAGTCGGAAAAAAGGAGGGGGATAGGGTGAAGAGTCAGGCCCTTGCAGGGGGGTGGATGGGAGTGGGAGGAGGGGAAGGTAGGTGGGAGGGAGGAGGAGGCTGGAGATAGAGGGGGGAATGGATGGCTAAGTCCGATTGTTTCGAGGAGTCACCAGTGTCGGAGCGAAAGAGGAATGACCAACGTTTCTGGAATTTAAAAACGGTTCCCCCGCCCCTCCCCTTCACTCTCTCCCTCCATCTCTCTCCAACTCGTCCCTTGAGAAGATTCTTGGCTGTCCAATCCGGGTCTGCCGCCCTTTTTCGTCCATCGGGTTGGAAGTGGGATGGCGGAGAGATTGAGGAGGTGGAGGGATGGAAGGGAACAGAAAGAGTCTGTGTGCGCACATACCCAAGAGTAAAAATATACTTTTACATCAGAACGGCCAGTACCACTTCATTTCCCATAATATACTCTCCCGCTCAAAAAACTTGCTAGAAGAATGGGGTCCTTTCAGCTTACCGTTACTCTATAGGTCATTTAAATAAAATTTAAGCCGTAATAAACTATATCATAGCTAACAGCTACTTAAATGCCGCTTTAACCTTGACGAATCTGGTTTTGACGAACATATGATGCGAGAGAATATCACATATATGTAAATAGCACAAAGACTCATAAACACATGTAGATTATCACTTTAAATCGTGATATATCCTTCGATATCCCTTTAGAAACGAACGAGAAGAATGGGGCCAAATCAAAATTCCATTTATTAGGCTATTTACACTATGAATAAATGTAAATTGACTTCACATTAACTAGAAACTATTTGCATATAATTTCTAAAAGCATGCCTTTCACGTTCTTTCAAGGCGTATGCCTAAAAGTAGCAAGTGGAGTATAATACGCTCGCACGTCAGAACGAATGGTAGTCATTTTTATCGCGTAATATTTCCTCGCCGAAAACCAAAAAATAACGGGATCATTTCAACTTCTAAGCTATTTAACTGACACATACACAGGAGTAAATGTTACATTAACTTATAGGTAATTAAATATCACTTTTATGAACAGGCATTTAAAACGTTTCTCCTTTTACTCCTCTGGTCTGCCTCTTCGAGAAAACTTTCAGAGGCATCGTTACGATGAGTCGGTATACGAGCGCTCATAATCGGGAATTGCTGCAACTCAATCTTCCTCAACTTCCGGTACTAATCCCGAGAAACCTCAGTAAGCAGTGGGACATTTTTTTAAGAACACGGTCGGGTCCTGCCAAAGGAGTCGTAAAAAATTATTTATTTTTTTTTCTCTGCGGGATATTGTGGAAAAAGTGATAAATAAAAATGTAGGAGAGAGATTTCGGGTCCCATAGGTTCACGAGAGATGGTCGCTTTCCGGTTTTTGCTTCCATTCGCAATCGAAATCATTAATGGCAGTTAACTACACTAGGTCTGGCGTAACTGGTGTTTTCACTGGCCTGAGTAAGGAAATCTCTGTTTTTCTCTCAGAAAAGGGACACCATAACAAAAATCGATAAAATGATTTATTGTTTCTTCTTGAAGGCAGGCTCTTAAAGCCTGTTTCATCTTCAGTTTCAGCCTTCTCAAGTTTAAGGTCGTGTTACAGAAAAGTTGCTTACGAACGAGGGAAAGAATATGGCTGACATTTCTTCCACATTAACGAAAATTTGTGTCGCAAAAGCTGTTATCAAAGTGTCGCTGTACCTATACTACAATCTACTTATAACTACAGTTAACACGAATTTCAGAGCTGTCGTTTGATAATTTTTAGTCTCGTCTTTCTAACTTTTAGCGACAGTGTGAACTGTTTATTCTTTTGTGAGGGTCTCAGAAGTTCCAACAAATCGCGAAAACGGGGCAGGACCACTGGCTGGCATCTCTGGCTCCCCTATTTCGAGGATTGTTGGAATTTGGGTCGCCGAAAAAGTCCGCAGCCCGTGCAACTGCCGAGGGGTGGAGATGTGTCTCTCTGGCGTTGGGGAGGGAATGTCCGTCATGCGATTGCCATAAAGGAGGGATTCCAGCGCTCCGGAAAGGACCGAATGGAATGAAAAATCACAGACTGGCCTGTAGACTTCTCATCCCTCCCGCAAAAACCCGCCTTCTGGAATCCTCCATTCCCGAGGGCAAAACCATACCCTCAACTATTTTCCCATGAATTTAGCGTTTTCTGGCATTCTTGTTTAAAGTTATCGTATCGAATGAGATAGAACCCTCTTCACAATGGAGACCATGATCGAATTATACGTTTCGATTTCTGCAGCAGTAGGAAGCATGAGTAAAATATTGAATTATTAATGGCGCAATAATATACATTTATACGACTGAAATCCAAGAAATTAAATAAAAATAACTACATAAACCTTTAACTTGACTCATTTTTTCTCTCCGTACATCTGAAACTCCTTCACAACGGAACGTTGCTTGTAATTCTGAAGAAATTACAGCGGTGACAATTTGATTTATTTTTAAAAAAGAGTTGAGAAAACATTACATAACTATTTGAGAAAACTAGTTGAGTTAACATAAATAGTTGAGAATACGTAACTACGCAGTTAGTTTTTTGACGAGATCTAGGGGTCAGAAAGTCCTTATTTTTTAAATAATGTCTCTCTGTAGTGCAAACTCGTACCATTTCCCATGTATTAGGTTCGGTATTTTTCGTTAAATATCTCGGAAAGTAGTGCGGTAACGGGCAGATATTTTGGCATATTCGAAATGGTGAGATATTTTTCTTTAAAACGAGACCAACTTCATTGATTTCTAGGAATAGTGACTTATCGCTCAAACTACCTTAAATAATGCTAATATTTACAAAAGTTACACATATTACGAAATTCAAAAAAGACTTCAGTTTCGCGAATAATTTTCTAATTTTTAGTCGGCCGTCAAAATGTTGTCGTTTGGTGTGGCAAAATGATTTTGGAAGCATACAGCTGATATTTTCTTGTGGAATGTGCTTCTTCAACTCTTTTTCTTCAGGATGAGTGGAGGTAGTTTGAGCAATATCACTTAACGTGAAAACCCTTTGAAATTGGTCTCATTGTAAAGAATAATATCCCATATTTCCAATTCCAAAAAAGCACCAACACTTAATAGCTGAGAAAGCATCCAAAACTACAGCCCGTTAAGTTTCTGACGCAATTGATTCGTCAGAACGCCATTTTTTTGAAATATAGTCCAGCGCATATTTGCAACACATCCCAATGACAAATGACTTTTTTATTTTTTTGAAAATAACTCGAAAATCCACCACCGTGAGTAGTACAGGTATGCGCCGCAGAGAGAATTTTTTCTCAAGTAAGAAATTTGACACGTATATACATCGCATCAAAAATTCAACGCAGTGGAGTTCCTATACTTTCACACTCGTTAAAATATATAAATGTATTACTCACCGAAATACTTTTAGAAAAATCGCAAAAAAATCTTCTATTTTGACGGCATTCATCGGGCTAAAGCGAAATAAAAGAGTCGAGTTTAAAACTTACTCATGAATCATCAGTTAATTACTTGGTCTTCCTTACATGAAAAATTATAAATTTGGGCGTCTTACACAATAATAGTTACATTATGTTTCTTCCGGTTGCTGGAATTAATAACATACGAATATGGTCGCTATTTTGACGAAGGAAAATCTCACTCAAGCCTCCTATATTGTGTTAAATAAGTAATATCTCGCTCAAACTACGATTATTTACGGAAAGCGATGTAACCTAGCGTAGGTCACCGAGTGCATTTGGGAAATTCCTGGATCATGCGTCCTTGATTGTCGACCTTCCCCCAACCCCTACACAGACTGCGGATAGCCTTCCATGGAGAGGCGACGGCAGTGTTAAGACTGTGCCTCCTTCCTCCCGCCGAAAAAAAAGACCCACGGAATCTTTAGGTGGGAATAGAAAATGAGACTGGATTCGCTATTTGCATGCCAAGTAATTGACCCTTCCCCTCAATCCATCCCTCGGATAAAAAGACCCTCCCGGCCGGCCGGAACCCAAGAGGTATAAAACAACAATAAAAAGACAAAGGAAAGTTAGTTTCTCGAAGATAAGCGTCGGACAAGAGAGGGAGGGGTTGATTTGGGTTAGAGGGATGGAGGAGGACCGTTCTGGTAGGGTGTCGGGGGTGTGATGGATAATTTTTTTTGATAGGGCAGGAGAGGGGGATAAGAGGGGAAGGACATCTAGCTCGAGGCATGAAGCGTCTCTCGTTGGAAGGGGTTACGCGGGGGTGAGAAGAGATGAAACTGGCTTAATATGCAGTCTTTCATTAGCATAATGGCCGGCCTGTCCGTACACGTAACACTGGCAGTGACCTATACCCATCGGAATGTGGCGTAATACGCCAAATAATTGTCCTGAAATCACTTTTTTCTTTTACCCCTCTCAAATTCTCTCCGGCATCCTCTTCGAAACGGAGGCGGTGCGGGGGTGAAATTGGAAGTCAGTCGTGAAGGAGGAGAACAAAAAGGGAGGACACGATATCGAAAGTGGAGGATAATTTGGTGGTTTTTACGAAAACGTTTGCGGTTGGACGGGAAGAAAGGGGAGGGGGCACAAACAAAAGACTTAATGCCGATGAAGCAGAACAGATTATAAGGGAATGGGAAGGGAGAAGCCTTTCCGAGAGAGTGGAACGGGAGGGGGGGAAGGCGAAGAAGCTAGTAGGAGGATGATGAGGAGTAGACCTTTTAAAAGAGGGAGGAAACGTGAGCGGAGAGAAAAGTGCCCGAAGCGAAGGAGGGGTCTCCCCGGGCAGGCGTGCCGCACACAACAGCGGACCGAACAACCAAAAGCGCCATCGCAAAGAACAATCGAAAAACATCAGCGGTCGGTGCCGATGGAGTACGCGGGCTGCGAAGGGGTGAACGGGGAATAACGTTAACAATGAAATGATGGCAGCACAACCTCGTCATTAGCAGGGTCATTCGATTCCATGCATTCATCAGTACGTTTCCCTATAATCGAAAAAGGACGAATATCGACATATCGAACGAGACTAGTAGTTAGTATCACAGCGACGATGACGGTGTTTTCGTACATTGAAGATAAATCCATCTTGCCGGTACCGATGGAGTACGCGGACAGCGAAGGGGTTAACGGAAAATAACTTTAACAATTACATGATGGCAGCACAACCCTGTAGGGTTGTTTGATCCAATACAAACATCAGTACGTTTCTCTACAATCGAAAAAGGAGGAAGTTCGACATATCGAACGAGACTGGTCATTAGTTCAAGGCGGCGATGTCGGTATTCTCACACAATGAAACTGAATCCATCTGATGCGCGGTAGCATGTTTGTATGTGTGTTTGCTTGGGTGGATGGACGTGTATTTGAGTCTCCTATTGTTTTTCTTGCCTCCCCGCCTGAAGTAACTGAAAATGGCTGGAAAAGAACACTCATCTCCCTATTCACGCATACCTACAACTTCTTACAGATTCTCCAAACTAAACGAGACAAGGAAAGGTGGTTGGTTGGTTGAGTTTGGAGATGGAGGTGGAAATATTTAAGAGGAAAAAAGATGGAGGAGAGAGGAAGGGATGGTTATTGAGAGAGAGAATAAGGTATGAAATGGAGGAGAGAAGAGAGATGGAGAGAGAGAGAGAGGAAGGGGAACGGATCTACTTTTTTGCGTCTCGTACTCTCTTCCCCTGTTTCAAGGTGAGACAGAAGATGAAAAAGCGGGCGCGGAACCGAGGGGGGAATATTCCCTAGGGAGGTGCGGTGGAGGAGGGCAAGGAGGTGAAACGGGAGGGGTGCCGAACTACTGGCAAAACCATTCACCCCTCTCGTGCTCCTCCCTCAGCCCTCTCTGTCTGCACACCTCCCCGCCGCCCACCCCTTTCCCCCCCAACAGTCCCTCCCCACCAAACGAAAAACTCCTGGCAGGATGCCCCAACTACATACCCTCAAGCCTCCCCAGAGAGGAATTCCGACCATTTTACCCGAAAAATTCGTGTGAAGGAGGATAAGATTGAGTCCACTACGCCCGCCATGCTACTAAAGGAGGTGAGTGGAATGATTGTGAGGGGAGGAGGGTGATGTCAACCCACAAAAGATGAGTTTGGAGGCGAAGGATACCAGAGTTCAACGGTGTGAAATGGCTCGCAGACCAACTTGTTGCGGTGGTGGGACAGAGAGTTGAACGGCCGTGCATTTAAGGGCTCGGCATGAGGACTTCTCTCGTTTTACTCTTCCCCGCTCCCGTCCGCGCACACTGGAGTTTATACGTCCCCCCCCCCAATCACCCCCCCCTACCCGTCTGCCCACATAGATGATATAATTCTACCCTTCCCAACTAGTTATAAAGTTCCCTCCCCTCGCCCCCTCACAATCCCTCAACTAATTTTCTCCCACTGCTCCATTGGCTGTGTCTTGTGCGGTGGTTTACGAGGACAAATTGGGTCAATTTCTACATGACTAAAAGGAGTGTGACATTCCAGCAAATCTGTGATAGGGTGATTTTTTTATGGAGGAATCATAATGTTTTGTAGAGTTGAATTTTTTTGTAATCGACGAGAGGAGAGGAAAAAAACGTGGACTGACGACGTGCGTGTGGGAGGATTTCGTTTTTAAATATAAAATATAAATTGTGACA
Organism: Ceriagrion tenellum; assembly: GCA_963169105.1. Classification (NCBI taxonomy): domain Eukaryota; kingdom Metazoa; phylum Arthropoda; class Insecta; order Odonata; family Coenagrionidae; genus Ceriagrion; species Ceriagrion tenellum. The sequence goes on along the minus strand of OY720636.1, from coordinate 50,416,622 downwards.
GTGGATATTTTATTTTTTTGTTCGTTTGAGACTCTTATCATGAATCCGGATGGACGATATGGTTGCTCTGAAGAAGAGGCGGGAGACGATGAAGAGGATTGAGAGGAGATAGGGAAAAATGATGCACGTCGCCTCCGTGTAAATACAGTCTTGTACATAGAAAAAAATGTGCTGTTTGTTTTACCGCCTGCTTTATTTTTTTAACTTTTGAGTCTTGCCTCAATTGTGTTTTTTTCCACGAGAAAACAAAAACGTGTTGAAGGAGCATGGTCCTGCATATCTGCGTTCATGGTCTCCCTTTTAAGTTTCCATTACCACTTCCCTTCTTTATATTCAGGTGGGGGTGAATTTATGAGTGAATGGGGAAGGTTCGTCCTTTGGGCCATTTCCCAAAAATGTGGAGAAATATTGTTTTATTGTGTCTCATAAAGTCACTTAAATCCTAACTCTATTACATCACAACCCTGCCATTCACCTAAAATTGCCATGGTTCTTTAATTTTATCGCACACATTTTTGTAACATTTTTGTGACGGTGGTGGTGCATACTGCAGTGCAATAGAAATAGGTTGAGAAATAAACAGCAATTTGCCTCTTTAATACTGTGTCGTCATTTTTATTTTCCCTTAGTAATTCCTTGGGTATAGATTATCTCAACGACTTTTTTTCAGAAGAAGTTTATCATCTCCCCTGCTAAAAAATTCTGTATAGTTTCCTCATAAATACTTATACAGAATGTCTTAAAAAGTTCTGTAGATATTCCTTAAAGTATTGAAACGCTATTTTACGGAATTCCCTACGACTTTCTGCACAATACCTTAGGATGTTCCGCAGAATGCCTTAGGTCGTTCTGTAGAATTCCTTAGGACGTTCTGTGGAATTCCCTCCGACTCTCCATATGGGCCCTTAGAAAAGGAACTGGGTAAAAGGAAACCTCACATATTTCCGTAGAGTTGCTGAAGTTCCACAGAACGGTTTGCAAGGATTTATTTTGCTCTGCAGAAAATAACTATACAGAACATATGCTCTGTATAGTCAGTCCCTCACGTTTCGAACAGATCCTTAAAAAAGGAACTAGTTCTGAAGAAAAGAGTCAATTTCTGTAGAATTCCTTACGTTCTACAGAACACTTCTGAGGAATTTTTTAGCAGGGTCATTGTTCAGAGATTTCTGAAAGGCTTAAGCGGGGTTCATATTCGAAGACATCTCTAAAGCCCGTTTTACACGGGGCACGAACTTGCACAATTTTACACTGAATTTTTTCCTCAATCTGGCGAGCAATCACAACGAATGATAGAGCAGGGGCTATTTTGCCATCTCGCGTTCATGCATTTGCGCAAGCACTCTTGCTCTTCGCTTCACACTATACAATTTGGAATGCACTTTCGTACATATATCAGCTTGTGCAATGACGTGCCCCGCGTAAAACGGGCTTAATGGCCGGCTGCGCGAGTATTCGGTGATAAGTTCAATAGATATTAAATCCAACATGTTCTGGATGTCTTTTTAAAAAATCAGGCAGCAGGAACTATTCCTTTCATTACATATCTCCAAATATCCATTTTTGAGACCTTTGTTCAACTCTCATTTCGCTGAATAAACGCTACGTACCTTTATCTTAAGTATATGAAGTACTCATGCACACTATCAACAATCAGCCTGAGTAATGGCCGGTTGCAAGAAAATTTAGTTATGGAATCAATAATTATGAGACCCATAAAGTTATAGAACTCATAAATATATTCGGGTTGCAGGAACACATCTATTAGTTACTTAACTTATTTACCAATAGTTACTAGCTTCGAATATTTGATCTAATCTTCCACCGCCGGATAAAAGTTACGAAAGTTTAGTCTATGAATAATTGATAATGCACATTATAATTAGTCAGTAAGAGTAAACAAACTAGTCACTTGTCTGAAAACAACACTTTAATCAAGTCATTAAGTCTCCCAGCGGTTCATTGCGCATCCGCCATCTTGTCTACTTATGGAACTCATAACTCCATGCCATAAGTTATGAGGCCAATGAGTTTATTGAATGTTTGTCCAACACTTATTGAATGGTTTCCATGACTTATGGGTCCCATAACTTTATGGAATACATGTTACGTTCCTGCAACTGGCTATAAGTCTCTTTAATCAAATGATTACATTTTCAAGTAAAAGGCCGCGCATTCTCCATCTTTATTACTCATGGAACTAAAGAGAATTAAATTCCATTTTATCAAGGCAAATAGGTTATACAGTCAATATATTTATTGAATGTTTCTACAACGCACATCGAGCAAAAGCCTTGACCATTATATCTCATAACTCTATTGGGTACTCTATTAGGTATTGAGTCTACAACCGGCCACAACTTCTCAAAATGTATTAAACTACGTAAATTTAATGTTTAGGACGGATCGTAAATAGATGCTAGTGTTCCACACAAAAACCAACTCAAGTATCTTTCCTCAACACCTGAATAAAGACATTTATAAATACAAGAATGATATCTGCTCGATGACTAATTCTATCTCAAGCTGCAAAGAATATTCGCTCATACCTGTACCATGTATTTGCATTGTAACTAACCAAAGATAACGATCCCAATTGAGTTACAAATATAATGAAGTACCTGTCAGAGATGTGTTGGAGACGGCAGTATTCCGGGCATGAATTTCCTTGCAAGGAATCTATGGTGATCTAAACTCAAGGTAAGAAGGTAAGTATAACAGAGAGTGAAATTGCTCCATAATATTTAGTACAAGACCCCAACCCCTTAACGCCATGTCTTTCTTCAGCTCAGCATGCATCAAAACTTGGCTCAGATCTACTACCCGCATTGTGGATAGGCCCGCGGGGAGGAAGAATAATATATGAGGACCCCAGAAGTCAAGGGGTCTAAGTAACAAAATCGTTGTTTTGAGCAAACTTAAGTCAAAGTTGAAAATTTTCGGTACAACCCCCGAAGTAGTTAAGAGGCATTACCCTAGATAGTACAACCTGTCAAGAAAATCGCTTAAATCGCTTTTCCAACTGAAAGATTTATATTTTCACATCCCATTTCTGTACCTAACTTATTTTTTTCAAAAATGTCACTTAGACCCCTTGACTTCTGGGGTCCACATATAGCATTCGTATGACCCCATCACCGGTTTCTCCCGTTTTCCGTTTGGTTTAGGTACGACTCACAAATGTATTTCGAGTATTTCGTTCAGTAACTCTGAAAGTATATTTGAGTTTGCGGACATGATTCGGCAGGAGCGAAGAATATTTTTAAACTACTCCCACAAACTACCCTGCGAGCCGCCGAATGGGCGCGTGGTATGGGGTATTAAAACACCAGCCGTGTAATGGTGTTACGTATTTTTAAGTCTTTGATAGGTGAAATGGTGAGGTGTAACACAGGAGTGTTTGATTGTAGTAAGGTTTTTACTATGGTAAGTCATATTTGTGCGGAAAAAATAAATTTTTGTTCCTATATGTTCGGCAACGTATCTCTCTTATTTAATGGCTTCCGTCGAACCTAGAAGTGTAGTGTGGCGTCAAAGTAATATTCTCTTTGTCGCTCTGAAACGCACCAGTGTTGCGATTCTGTTTCTTCATAACGCCATAGCGCCCCAACCATGCGATAAAAAAGAGAGTAGCACCGCCACAATGCAAATCTGTTTTTCGGATCTCGCACCATTTTAGCTTTTGCAACTCTTATTTATCGTATTGTCGCAATGGTCGTGAAGTCGGAAGAAACAACCGCGCGCGGCGCCTCGCTAGCGACAGCAAACGCTACAGTATCACCGCGTTACGATAGCGTATGTAGAAACAGAATAGTCCCCCTGTTCTGAATTTCTCACGAAAGCTGAACATAGCGTGTAGCCTTCGAGTCTCTAACAGCTCTCAACCTAATCCCTCAAAGAGCTGAAAAACACCAAATGTTCGCTCGTGGCAGTTTTTAACGAAGTGCGTGGCTTTACTTTGCATTTTATTTATTTTTATAGTAAAATCTTCCTGTCCGTGGGGCCTGGGTTCGCAGGGTCTACGGTTAAATTGGGTACGTGGTAGGAAAAACCCACTCGGTCCACATCAAATGTGAAAACCCCAATGCGAATTGATCACAGTAATGAAGTCACATTGCTTTTCTCCCCACTCGATCCCATCCTACGAGATCGCCCCTTGCAAGAAATGTCTTTCACCCTCTATGGACGGAATTATGAAACATCAGCATGAAAAAAATTCTTCTATTAATATATCAGTTTTTTTAAGAGCTATTTAAGCATTTAAAATACCTACAGTTTATTCGATAATAATATTAATTTGGAAATGTGACGTATTTGTATTTTTATACTTAATTTAAAATAATAATTTACATAATAATATTTACAAAAGGTATACTTAAACATTACCTTCATAACGAACCTTCTAAATTTCCCAAATTTTTCTTCATATGACAGCTGAAACTATTTATTTCAGAGCTCCACCAGGCACGCCATCGTCAGTGAATAGCGTCACACATTCATCTATTCACATAGTATGACAAACCGCCGAAAGAGACGCAATTTTCCACACACTTAATCCGAAGCGTTATTATTCTGTCTAGCGCAGCAACTAAATGGAAAAGCCACATAGAAATCAGGTATTTCAATCATTTGAAACGTAACTAATTTGACTCGCTCGTCCATAGAGGGTTACGGTGACTCTGGTTATGGGGTCACTCATTCCAGATTTTCTGAAAACTGGAATTAAGCGCCCTAAAAGGGCGTTCTATAATCTGAGATGAAAATAAAATAGGATTTTCATTCAATTTTTACTGTTATTTATCCTTGAAAGTAAAGAATTCAAGATAGGTTCTCGAGGAAACTACTCCGATTACAGCAGAAAAATGTCTATTTGAACAAGAAAGCATATCAAAGCTTTCAATTATAACTGTTTACAACAAATGGTGTGGAGCGTGATTTTTTATGGATTAAAAGCATGGACCATTGGAAAAGCTGACCAGAACAGACTGGAAGCCTTTGAAACGTGGTGCTGGAGGAGGATATTGAAGATAACATGGACGAAAAAATGAGAAATGATGAAGTGTAGAGAAGAGATGACCATATGGAACAACATAGAAAAAAGAAGAACAAGATGGATTGGACACACCCTGAGACACAATGGGTTTGTGAAGAACATAACTGAAGGCGAAATAGAGGGAAACGTCCACAGAGAAAGACCCAGGAATAAGTTAATGGACCGAATAAAGAGAAAAGTACATTGTAAGAGATACCAGGAGTTAAGGGAACTAGCACTTAGTGGAGGGTGGAGGGCTGCAGTCAACGAATCTTAGGATTGAACGACCAATGACGAGTTTACAAGAAGCAAAAAGTCCAGTAAAATTGTATTAACTAAAATATAGACATTTTCCCGCCTATTTTCTTAAAGTTATTAGCGAATTACTGCCGAAATCGAAGTCAAAATGGGGTATTTCCAATCACATGGCGCTGCAGTCAGCTTCTATGGCTGGAAAAATGCGGTCATTAAGATTGTATTAGCAGAATAGCCTGCATAGTTTAAACTTAAATTTTATTTTCCAACAGGTAGCCCATTTCGTCTGCAAAATCAAATGTTTTAAATGGTTAAAATAAACATGAGGAACTGCGCATTTACCTTGACTCACTTAGTCAAGCTAGAGCCAACTTAAAAAGAGAGATTGATCAAAGGTAATGGATACTCCTGAAGAAAAGTGAGAGGCAATACTTGGGTAGTTTGAGCGAGATAATTTCCTAGTCATAACGGAAACTATACTCAAATCATAAATACCAATTTAACCAGCTGTAAGAAGCATGACTTAAATATTGCATAATAAATGGTGCAATAATATACTTTAATAAGACTGAAATCTAATGAAATAAAAATGTCTCTGTCTTAAACTTGACTTATAACTCACACGCGGTACCTTTAAAACTACTTCAAAATAAAAGGTTTTTTGCATTCCTGAAAAAACCAATTGAAGTGACCATAAATTATTTTCAAAATAGTTGTGAAAATTTAAAAACTACGCACTGTAAATTTTTTGACAAGATCTGGGTGTTAGAAATTCCTCATGTTTTAAATAAGGTCACTCTGGACGTACCATTTCCCATGCATAAGGGTTGGTACTTAACGTCAAAAACTTCGGAATGTGGTTCGGTAAGGAGCTGAATTGTTAGGAATCTTTGGAAGGGTGACATACTTTTCTTTAAAATGAGACCAAATACATTGACTTTTAGGTGAAATTACACTTCGCTCAAACTACCTGTAATAAAGAAAACAATCCAGACTAGACAACCAATGGCTCCTCGCCCAGAAGAGTGAGGATGTTGAAGGACTGCTGAAAGTTGTAGTTTAATTTCGCAATTTGTAACTTTCTCATCCTCTTGTACTGTAATTTGTGACTACTGTTGGCAATGATATATTTTTACATGTCCACTGCTTTATTTTTGTTCAGGTTTGCTATATTTTTGTTTGTATTGAACACACAATTCGTATCGGTGCGGTTCTAAACAGTCTTCACAATAAAACGTGCTATTTTAACAAGGAAGGCAGTTAGAGGACCTATAAAAGGAAGATCTGACAACCTCAAAAATTGACGTGACCTTTGTGACAGAAAAACGAAGGGCTTTCCCATAAGCCAAGAGGACATAATGCCGAAAGCCATGGGAGTAACGAGGGAAGTTGGTTTCCTCACAGAGCTTTCGAAACAATCATCGGTTGGTGTTACACAGATTTGGCGAAGAGAAGGCCTTTTTCATAGCCGAATTGAAGAACCACATCTAATCCGGCAACTATGCAGAGAAGTTATATAACTCAAAAGGCACGGCCACCCTTTCGGACAGACAGAAACTGCCCCTGAAATATCAGTTTGTTTTGATGTACCAGCAGAAGTCACTGTTAATACTAAAAGCGCGAAACTGATGTTGTGCCGAATCAATTACATGAGGAATGAGAAAACTAGAAACACCCAAACAGCCATTGGCGAAGGACGAAAACGGACCCCTTACATTACTTCAAGGCGTCGAACAATTGCAATGGTAAATATGTAGGTCCAAAAAGGTAATCTTACGTGAGTGGTAGAAAGGACATACGAATGGTTAAACTAGGCATAATGGGCTCTAGATAATCTGAAGTAAGCCTCCGGGTCCACAACTACGTCAATGGAGAATGCTCAAGCTTCAAAGTTTTCAAGGTTCGCCTGAATATGAAATGAAAAAACGGAATAGCTGACGAGTGTGGATTCCTAGTTATCGCAGCTCGAGCAGTGACATCAAAATTGGAAGGTTGAGAGGAAGTGACTACAAAGCCTTCCCAATATTAACCCTTTCCGGTCCTGTGATTCCAAATGGAATCACGTCACTTTCCTGCGACGAGCGTCGATTTTTTACATGCATTTTATGTAGAAGATGATGTAATCTACGTAAGGTGAAAATATGTGGTGAGATAAAATAAATTTAAGAATTTATGAAAGTCATTTGAAAAAATCGACGCTCGACGGGACCGGAAAGTGTTAAGAAACAGTCGGTCACGATATTAGGATAAGAGATCAAACTTGTTTGGGGCTTTTTGTGCATGGATTTTAGAAACACAGTGGACATTCCAACATTATGAATAAAAGAAAAGACAATGTTTTAGGCTGACAAAAACGCCGGCAGTGAATGGAACGTAAACCCTGGAAAGGTAAGGGACGACTCATTGCGTAAGAACTCCATTCACCTCAAGTTCCTCTCTCTCTCTAATCGATCCATCCTTTCTACTGAAATTAGGAATGCTATGGACCATCAGCATCAAAGGGCTTGAAGGAGTCACATTTACACACTGTGAAAATGGACGTACTCATGGCCATTATTTTATTACGGAAATCCTTACGTCTTAAGTGCTACGGCTTACGTCCATTGTAGAATGGGCTTAACCACGACAGAGTTTCAAGCGGTTAAGCATCAACGGTGGGAAGGTTAACTAAGGGTTTCGTCGATATGGAGAAAAGAGCATTGAGGCTATTCGACACTTTCTAATTCTATGGTTTTTAGCTCTAAATCAGCCCCTTAATTTAACTGATATATGACATGTCGGATCTCATTCCGATGTAAAACCGCCATCCCTCAAGCCTTGAGTGCCGCGAAACTTACACATACAACGCGAACCTGACGCACAAAAATTATTTCCTCCTTTGAAAGAAAAATTACCATTACTCCTCCGACTAAATGCAATATGCATCTAATTTTTTAGGACTTGTGCTCACCAAACTAACAAATCCCGCATTAAAAACCGCGAAAGCTCGTTCCTCGCCTTGCAGTTCGATTTAACTGCAAACATGGGATTCCCTCATGACACGTCACCAAGGCTCAGGGTAGGAGCTATAGGACGTAGAGTTCTAGGGTTTTCAACCGGGTGAAGGTGATTACTGGATCCGACTTTTCCTATTCATAGTCTGCCATCGTCCTAAGGGTTGTAGGACTGCAACAAGCTAAGCTGAGGACAGGGGTAGTCCATGGCATGTATACTTGTTTAAATGGTCGATCATCTCACAGCCTTCAAACCCTGATATCCTTATTGACATTGGCTCAACTACTGAGTGAGGTAGAATTAATTTGTAGAATGTTTCGTGAGAAGTAACATCTATCGCGGCATCCATATCCAAAATAAAATGGGTTTTAACACCACCAACAAGCAAATGACAATAGGTATGCCTTGAGCAAGAAAAATGATCATATAACATTATTGGTTTATATTCTGCCCTATAATTACCGCATATATCCGACTCGTTCTGAAAGCCAATTCCGTCAAAAGATGGCTAATCATTTTCACCGGTTATCTTTTACAATATCATAATTCCAATGGTATGTATACCACGAAAAAAAACAAATTCTCTGTGAAGAACTTTCTCGAAGCATACGCAACCCTGGATCTGCTCCGTGGACATCTAAAGCGATGAACTTACCCACATCAGAAACACAAGATATTCCTCTGCTCAGCAGAATGCATTGCCGCGTAACTGCTGGCGACTTCAGTCTCTCCGGGCGCCGTGGACTTGCCGATCTGCAGCGTAAACGATGACTGCCGTACGCTCCGGGGGCGGTGACGATGAATATTGATTTCCCGTCAGCCACCTCAAATTTCTCTACATCCCGTTGCCACGAAAATATGAACTTCAGCAAAGATAAAAGCTCGAAAGGGATCGACATCCAGCTCCTGCGCTATTTTATCTCAAACAACACAATGCTGTTAGTTCACAGAAGTAATAAGTCCTTCACCAGTGATTCGCGGAGGTTAAAGATTCTTCACGTGACTTGAGAATCGGTTTTGATAACACTGAAATAATGTTGCCCGAGTAGTCGCGAGAAAGACACGCCTCAGCATTTTCAGGTGCATTAACCATAGACACAAAATGACCACAGATCTTACTTAACAGCTCATCAAACGTCACGGCTGTTCACTTGAAAAGTTGGATACGACCACCCCACCGTCTCAGTTCATGGGGGCTGATGTTATGAAGTAATAAGGACACATGGCGCTCTTCCTTTTAGAAATTCTTGTCCGATAGCGATTTCAAAAACTCGAATTATGAATACCAGTGTTTCTAATAAAATGTGACAATTCTGCTGGTTTTCATCGAGAACATTCGGTCTGGTAAACACATTGAAGTCTGCGATCGCTAACGATTACGATTAGTCTTCACCGAGCACCCAGAACTATTACATTTTTATCCCAACAGCGGATTCACAGAATATCATTTAATATGAAGATTTCACTAATGACACCATGTTGTACTCTCGCTTATTCCTTTGAGGTCTCACAGGACAAACAATGCGAACAAACCAAGAACAACCGGCTGATGTACGATTCCTGCGAAATGCGAATACAACATAATAAATAGGCCCACTTCACCGGTGGCAGTGGGTGGCAGCACATGACAAGACATCGATACGACATATATCGATTCTTACCTCTCGAGATAATTAGTAGTTCAAGTAAGAAGGGCGTATTAATTTCCATGGTGTCAGCTGGTCAGCGGCCTTTTTGAAGAAATTTTAAAATCTCCCATCTGAGTGAGAAATAATTTCTTAGTAAGAAAAATTACGGCAAGTTAAGTAAGCAAGTAACTTAGGTTTGCTACATGGTTCAGAAGGTCGACATATCTTGAAAGATTGGTCCAGGAAACCAAATTCTAATTGCAATAACATTGTAGAGAGATGTTTACCAATCCCAGGAAGGTAACAGATGTAAAGTTAGAGAATGAAATTAAACTACCATCTGGTGGACTCGTCTGTGGTAGGCTATCTTGTCTAACATGGGCATAGACAGGATTTATGTTTGGGACATGACACTCATCCCCAGCTGTAAATTTCAATTAGGATTATTTCCGGGATATATGTTACGGACGTGCAGGAGCGACACAACTGCAAATGTCAGAGAAGAACTGTGCAAAGCCATGCCGTTTTGGTGCATTTTACCATATTCGTGAGATTTCTAAACCTACTATGAACAATGATAACTTTCCCTGCTTAAATCTTATTTCTGCTGTTTGTCAAATACTATCATGTATTTATTTGATTGAGGGGTGAGGGAAGCTGCCTCCCCCTGTCCCACCTTGGCGATGACCTTGCCCCAGCCTAATACAAAATTTAAGTTTTGAGAGGCTAATGGGCCAGGCCACAAGTCCACCAGGAGATTCAAGTTCCCAAAACGACTAATTAATTTTATAATTTAATGGTACTTCAGTGGGTTGATCAATTTCTTATGGAAGAAATTCCTGAAGGCTTTCTCATAATCCAGTTATGCCTCAGTGGTGCTTTTTGTCATTTACAGCTATTCATGTATCCCTTACTCTGTCACAAAGAAAAATAAAAAAATGTATTTCAGTTGATCCCCAATTCATTCATTCGCACTTACCTAATTGTTGTTTCTTACGTAATGCCAAGTAAAGATGCCAGATTTATTGTTGTCGAAATTCTGAGATCCTTCTGTGTTACTATCAGGATCAACAATTTCAGCCTTTTAAACTCACTCTTAGCTAGTAGCCACCATTGTAAATGAGTGAGACACTAACTCATATCAAATTGCAGGGTACTGAGGTAATCATTTTATGCTTCCACATTTTATTGTGATTTATTCCAAAAGCTCTTGCAGTTTTCTACCACATGACATACTTACCATATCTGAGAAACATTTTACTCAGAGATAGAAAGACAAAGACTGAGTCATCATAGTTTGTATGGATTCACTATCTTTAAATCTCTCTCTTTCAGCAAGGCAAACCACATTTGTGGCTTACCTTATACACAAATGCACCACTCCACATTTGATTTGCGAGTCATGCCGTACTACATTGATGATTTTTATTTTGTTTCCAAAATCTTCCTGGTAACTAGAAAATCAACACTAAGTCAAGGAAAAAAAATACTAAGGCATATCACATACTGCAATACATAACTGCACATAGTGGTAACCAAATAATTTGTGAGAAAGATTATCAGTGCAATCTTATACCTTGAAAATACAAATTTGTCTCACACATTAAAAGATAGGGAACCTGTGATGACACACACTCATGTGCCACATTAAGACTGATTGGCGACTGTATTGGCAGACCATCATTTACGTAGACCAAGTAGGTGATCAAAATTTGCCGCTTTCATTCACCCTTCTCCTGTATCAACCTTGTAATTGGTTAGCATTATGTGTGAGAGAAAGTTTTGGAGAGAATTCTCCTTCCCTGGAGCTGCCAAGGCAGTACCAAGCACAAGGACCTAGTAATGGGATCATCCTTTTCTGAGGTCTGGAGAAACATTGTTGAAAAGGAGAAGGATGATTTAGCACAGAATTGATTTATTTTTATGAGACATTAAATTTACACTAATGGATTTACACTGGGGTATTTTCTGATTAACCCATTGAGTGCGGCATGACGTGATATCACGTCATGGTTGTCTTTACGCTGGTGCTGATGACATGATATCACATCATGGGTGCTGTGAATGTTCCAGCTTTCACTAGGGGGCCTAGTGGAAGTTTCCTAGTGAAAGCTGGAACACTGACCACATCCATGCCGTGATATAACATCATCAACACCAGCATTAAAACAACCATGACGTGATATAACATCATGCCGCACCCAAAGGGTTAACCCTTCAAGTATGGCAGCAAGATATTTTGCCTGGCACTCTGTGCAGAAGAGAAAGGAGAAAAGGAAAGGGATACAGTCAAATATATAAGAGTGTTTCTCCTGCATTTGCCAGTGAATATGTATATGTATGTTTACTTCAGCTTAAGGGCTAATTATTTGCTACTCAGAATATAATCCTAGAGTTCCATCAATGCCATCTTGTGGTCCTCCATTCTTTAGTTTCCACCATGCTGGATGTTTATCAGGAAGACAGTTTTGCATGCAAAACTATTGTCTTGAAAAACAACCAATGTGGTGGTAACATGAGAACAGAGGAGGATTTGCTTCAACACCACAGAAATCTAGAAGAGAGTAGTACTATCTGATACTGAAGGATGTAAGGACTGTAGTCATAAATCACATTCAAGGAAACATGTGCCCTTCTCTGATCACCCTGAAGTGGAGGACCATATTCCCAAACAATAAGGCAGCTGTTTGAATCTTTCAAGAAAATCTTTCTTTCAAGAATCTTCCTTGGGAAGGTAAGGCCATTAAACTAGGAGAGGGATTAGAACAGTGAAGAAGGTATAATCAACACTGAAAGAAGTCATTCCATGCTGTTGTACGAGTAAATGTGGAAATATGTTTTCTGAGGAAAATGGGTTAAATGCAATCAATGAAATCATACTCACTCTGAGAAAAGAAATCAGAAATAATTGTTAGTTTACAGTCAAGAAATAAAAACCACACTCAGCAGTGGCACCTCTAAAAATAACTAGAGAGCCACCAGGCAAACTTTAAAGCTATTTTATTAATCAGACACTCAATTTATTGAGGTATTTATCAGCATACACAATACAAATCTTCAAATGGGAGGAGAACTGGACATGAACTGACCCAATCAATGGAGGATGGTAGTGGTTTTTGTTGTTGAACCATCTCTCGTTATGACAATATGAGTTATATTATTGCCTAAAGAATACTTAAAACATATGATGAAATACAGGAAAATTAAAGTTGTCCAATATTTTCACATTTTCTTGCATTAACTTAAAACTATGTACATACCCATAATCTAAACAAAAAAAAAGGATTTATGTCTCTCATTAAATTGGATGTATTGTTTATCACAATTGCAAGATATGTCCACATAAGTATGAAGATTTGAAGATGCCATGAGATGAATAGGTGCATGCTATGCTCGTTGCCCAACATGCAGTCAGAACAGTGATATTAGTGTTGTTCCTTCCCATTTTCCATATTAGTAATCCTTCATGTTTAAGCATGAAATAGGAAGAGATAATAATGTTAATTTATTAGTAGCAGGTTCTGTATGAGGTATTTCTGGCGAGTTACAGTATTTTAAAAGCCACTAGATCTTAAATCACACATATTCATGTCTCCAAAATTCCAAAAGCTTATGGTTATTCCATATTTTTGTTTCCAATATTCTCAAGGGTTATGTTTATTTGTTTCACGCTAGGCCAGAATATTTCAGCTAGTAAGAAGCATGCCAGTTTGCTAGCCCAAAGGATTAAAGTTCAAGTCCCATATACAGTTCAAGGATGAATGTGGTTTATGCTATTGTGATCCAATCCTTGAGTGGCTTTTGGAGATGATAAGGGCACATCTGATGCCATAAGTGTAAGCAAGAGCAAATTTTCTCAATTTCATTAACAGACAAGGTTTCATGTTTCCCTGATTAACATCCCTATTGATATTCAAGGAAATGTTAATTCATATTAGCACGTATGCCAAATTGAGAAATCCAGACAATTCTCAAGAGGTGTGGAGCAGTGCAAAAAGCATTCATTGAGTTTTGGTGTAGTGTATAGAGCAACAGAGAGGATAGCCTCATGGCATGGAGAGATTGCATAGTTTGGTGCCAAAAAATCCCACAGAAAAGCCAAGCAGATGAAAGCTCAAGGTAGAGGTAGAGTGGACGGCTGATGAGTACACATATATGGATGTACGGGTAGATGAAAGCCTGAGGGTAGAGGACTTGGAGATTCAGGCAGCCCAGAACAGGAAGCAGGTTGTGATCACTCATAAGCAACGGTAATCCTACTTAGGATGGACTAAGCTGTGGAAGAAGAAGATAACACGGTTGGATCACAATGAATTTTTATCACAAATTTCGAACCACCACCACTTACATGCATGTGTCGAAAGCTTGAGGCCAGGAATATCACTAACCTCAATGATCCAAAATTGGCAAAAATCTGTGTTAATGGCATTTGGACTAACAGGGGTGCATGGTAAGCCTATTTCTGGGTAAATGGAAAATAGCCATTATATAAAAGTTAAGAGACAAAAAAGAATTCATCAGTTTATAGCATCATTCTATTATTCCATAAAAAGAGAAAGATTAAGATATCATTAGTAATACAATGAAACAATTCATTCATGTTGAATGGAGTGACACTTTAATTTCTTCCCTGGTTTCATTGGAAATTGAACATGCTTTTTGACAGTGAGTCATAACTGAAGTGAGTTCCAAAAAACTTGGCATGTAAATTAAAAAAGAGCCAAGATTCAACATAAATTCCACCACATCATAATAGTCCTCAATATCCAAGCTATTTCATCAAAAGTACATGTGCTTTAAATAGAACTGATGCATTTTTATTTTAGCATAAACCACCTTCATCCTTGAACTCTATATAAGACTTGAACTTTAAGCCTTTGGGCTAGCAGACTGGCGTGCTTATTACTAGAATAAATATTCTGGCCTTGCACGAAAGAAATAAACATTTTAAATACATGAAATGTTTTCAAACCAGAGACCACATTTGATCTACATAAAATTTATTGGTTTAGAGCAGTCGCTTTATAAGTGATTCTGGTTTTGATATTTTGTTCTATTTTTCAAGTCTTCAGAATTCTTAGGACTTGAACATTTCTTCTGCTATGTCACAACCAGGAGAGTAATACTTGAGTCATTCAGTAGAAATGAGATGTGAACTCTGCTTTCAGATCATCTGAGAGAAAGCTGTTGAATGAAGTCCATGCATTGGCCATACTTATGAGTGGATAGGAGCATAATTGTTTTGTATTTTGACTCCAAGCCCTCCAAACATACACCTATTGGGGACATGGTCAAGGAATATGATCGTTGATCCCACCTTCATTGAAAATTAAAATTCATCTGGAGAATTTCAAAAAACAAAACAGAAGATATCAAATAGTACATAATTTCTGTACAAGAATTTATTTATTAAAAAATAACAAAGAATGCAATCATTAAAAAAACACATGTACAGGGATGTAGGTACACACAAGAATGAACTTTTAAGGCTATAGCTATTTTGGAGACAATCTTTTTAATCATCAAAATGTCTTTAACAAATTCAATCAAATATTTCACTATAAAAATTCAACTTTAAACCATTCTCAAATAAATAGAGGAAACTAAAATAACAAGCAAACATTTATGAAGAGCCAATTTGCTTGATTTTTTACAATAAAAAGAAGCAATACTTAGTACAAGTATTAAGATATTGGTTAGGACATAAGTGGAACCAACCAATCAGGGAGCAGTGTAAAGGACATGCCCACTCATCATTCGAATGGGCACACAAACTATGATACCTACGGCTTTTGAGCAATAATTATTTATGAAAAGTGGCTAACATTAATGCTGTGATAAATGCAAATAAAACCCCAAGCTTGCTTATAAAATGTAGGTGGAAAATAATGATTCAATCAGGCCAGAGCCCATTCAGAAAGCAATAACCACATCAAAAAACATCTCAGCTGAGAAGTGACTATAAGTTCATTAATCGGCGGACGATAAATGCAAAATACACTATTTACAATATATTGATCAATCATCAATAACACAAAATACACAATACAAATCTTAAAGCAAAAAGGCACACATTAAAATACAAATGGATTCATATGCACAATGCATCTTTTTCGTTTAAAAGAATTTCATGATCATTTGCTAAAACATAAGCAAAACTTGATACAAATCATTCACAATATTTTTGTGTATTCATATTTATTGCATGTACCTATATTTGGTTTTAATTAAAACTTGATTCTTTGAGGCACATCACTAATTCCACAAATCTGTTGAGAGATGTCTTCCATCAAAGCCAATGAACAAAGCCTTGCAACAATATGGGTGCCTGGCACTTGATTGAAACTATCAAAGCTCTAATTATGAGAACATGTACAAACTAGATGCTTCAAAGTGTAAAGCTCTGAACATAGATATAGGAAGGGTTGACAGCCATTTTCAGCAAACTTTCTCTTTGACAGAAATGAATTGCAATATCCAACAGCCTCATGATGGTATAGTCACCATAGTGTACCATTTATGTACTCATATGGTCTCCTCTCAGTCTTAAAGGCTTTATAACAATCTGGAGATCAATCAAATATCTTCTTTCAACAATAATTAGTACTATAGTAAAGGTCCTAAGCCAGGTTAAATTTTGAACTCTCCCATGTCTATCGAAAGATCTATAGAGTAAGGAGATATGAAGAAATTCACCCTTGCAACAAAGAGTGCAAGTGGAGCCAGTTTCATCAGGGAGGAAAAAAGGAAATGCGTTTATCCATTTATAACCAAATTCTCTTTTCCTCTACCTGCTTCAAGTGAGTAGAGCCAAGGCATAACAGAAACATAATTGCCCTAGACACAATGTACACCCAAACAGAGGGGCTGCATTTTCAATTTGATTCAAGAGCAATGATATATCCTCACAATTATTACCCTAGACCATGCAACAAGGGTAAGAAATACCCTCTAGATTTTTTTAAATACAATACTTTCATGCATTGCTATCATCATCACATCAAAAACCAATCATGAGACAATTAAGGCAATTTTTTTAAGAAAAGGAAAGTTCAATTGAAATCAAAATAGAAGAATTATAAAAAATGACCAAAAATTGGTATGTCCTCTTGTCACTTTGGATTACATCATACTGTAAACACTAAAATGAACTTTCCTGACCAAGAGAATATTGACTTATCTCGCTTTCCCTTCAAAATAATTATAGGCCCATTATTGGGACTCCTCTTAATCATCTTGCCGTCTGCCTTGTTTGCCTTGTCTCTCATCTCATTTCCCTGCATTCCAGGGTTAAACAAATCCCAATCACTATGGAAATGATGGAAATACATTTTTGATGTGTACCTCTTCCAATATTTCACCATCCTTTGTATACTCTGATCCCCGGGGAGAGTGAATCGAAATGAGAACTGCCCTGCCATCATCTTAATGGAATACGTATGGTATTTTCCATGCTTGTATATGGGAAAGAAGAAATTTCCCTCAATGTATCCACTGTCCCTCTTTATTCCCATTTCAGTAGCCTGCCATGTGATCCCACCATCCATACGATGGGGATGGTGAGGATGCCCAGGATGGGACTCATTGTGATGACTTCTTCTGTCGAATGCGGGCATCGGAATAGTGGCTGGAAATGAGCCTTTCCACATGGGCTTGGGGCGATGTCCCAGATGATTGCCATAAATTTGTCCAGATCTAACGATGCCAAATATTTTGATTTTTCTAGTAGCTTTGGGCTTGGGATTGACATATGAAGGGAAGGGAACAGGACTGTAAGGAGGATTACTGAACTGACCATAGGGCAAATTCCTTGTGGAATAAGGCATATTGTTATATTGACCAGCAGGCTGGTTTCTTTTAGAGGAACTGCTTAGAAGCTTAGGGCCTGTTGGCATCACATTTGGGATGATTGCAATTGCTTCCCCAGTGAAGGTAAAATCTTTAAGACCATAATTTCCTAGGAATATTATTGACATGACAGTAGGTACAGTGGTTCCTGAATCTGGAACGGCTCCCAAATGCTTCATTTTCATTGCAAGATGAGTATTTTTATCATTTGGTGCCTCAGGCTCCTCATCACTGTAGTCAGCTGCATATGAGTCATATTCATCATGAGAAACACCTAATATGATGTAAGTGGTATATTTTCCACTATTTGGCACCAAGTCTGCAATATTCTGAGTTCCATTGAAACTAACCACAAATGAAAAGTCACCTGTCAAATACTCAAAGGACTCTGTGCCATTTGAGGGAACAAATATGGGAACAACAAATGATCCCTGAATTTGAGCACCATTACCAATGGCAGTGTTGCGAGAAATTTGTCCAGCCCATTGGACTGGGCCTCCTATGTACGATGAGTTGGAGGAGTACTTTGTGAAATAGGACTGCAGTGTTGTGAATGGAACTGAGCCATCCCACAAAGTCCTCTCTCCAAACACAGGCGAGGTTGAAGTGATTTTTCCAGCTAAAATATTCATAGGTATTCTCACTTTGCTCCCTCCTGACATGTCCTCTGAATCCTTCTCAGAAGAAAGTTGTTCTAAAGCTGTGAATAAGTTAGTGGGGATGGGTGGGAAAATAGCTGTGACATTGCCTTCCCAGTTAAAGACTGTCTTGTTGGCGGAATAATTTCCCCAAAGTATCAACGGAACTCGTGGCATGGCCGAGTTAACACCCCCACTCACTCCAAGATTTGATGTTAATATCATCAGATCCTCTACTTCCTTTATGGTTTCCAAGTCATAGCCAGAAGGATCCGTGAGACCAAGGGTCTTGCGCTCTCTAAAAATCAGTGGCGAGTTGAAAGTTCCTGTTGGAAATGATGATCCAATGGCTGTATTGTTGTAAATTACACTCATTTCGAGGTTGAAATCTCCATTCCACTCATCCACAGAAAATGCACTGGGATTACCATGCATAAATACTGGCACAGAGAAGGATCCTTTGACAGATAAGCCATTCTTAACTGAAGAGGTCAGAGCCATGGTGCCACTCCACGTCACACCACCTGTTCCATTGTAGAATGTTGGGTTGTAGGGCCAGTTGAAAACATCAG
This sequence comes from Ceriagrion tenellum, assembly GCA_963169105.1. Classification (NCBI taxonomy): domain Eukaryota; kingdom Metazoa; phylum Arthropoda; class Insecta; order Odonata; family Coenagrionidae; genus Ceriagrion; species Ceriagrion tenellum. The sequence continues at coordinate 50,397,655 of OY720636.1, read as the reverse complement.
CACTCGGAGAAATTGAGTCAAATGGAGGCATTGAGATGGGAAGGGGCAGGCTTCCACTCCACCAAAATGTCTTACCTCCTTTACTCAAGCCCATTACATTGCCTGATGTGACTGTGCCACTGATATATGGGCTAGCAGCACCAATTTGAAGCTTGGTGGAAGGAGCCATGTCCTGAACTATACTTTCATATTCTAGAGATGCAGTATTGGTTAAGTTTGCAGGAATGATGACAATGGCATCACCATTGAAAGTAAACTTATCTGCATCATAGTATCCAAAAAAGCAGACAGGCATTGGTATCAGAGTATCAGAATCTGAATTTTCGCTCTCTATCGAATTCATCAAATCATTTAGAGCCATGTTCAGAAGCATGTTATTCTTAGCTTCCATCTGGGACTGTTTCAAAGATAATTCAACATTTGGGTGAGCAGGGGCAATGGTAATTATGGAAGTAAATTTACTATCATTAGGAACATAATCGACAATGTTTAGAGGTCCAGAGAAACTAACTTGCATTGACAAGTCCCCAGTCATGTACTCTATAGTTTCTGAGTCATTGGTATGAACAAATACAGGTACTGAAAATGACCCTTCAATTTGTGCTCCATTTCCTTCTGCTGCAGCTCGGGAAATATGCCCGGTCCACTTCACAGGACCACCTATGAATGAGGTGTTCTCAGAATAACCATTAAAATATGACTGCAAAGTAGTGAATGGAATTTTTCCATCCCAAAGCACTGTTTCTCCAAGAGTGGGTGACTTGAATGTCAAACTGCCAGATTGTATCTTGAAATTTAGTTTTATATTCTTATTCTGAAGTGAAGCATCCCCTCCATTTTGTCTTAATGATTGAGAGAGAGAATTGGATGGTACTTTACCTTTGGCATGAGAACGAGAGAGACGAGTTTGATGCCTTTCAAGGGGGGACATGTCCCATGCAGCACTTTTCCTCTTAGCTCTAACTAGAGCAGACACATTAGTTGGCACTATTGTAATGCCATCGCCACTGAAAGTAAAGTGGGTAGCATCATAATCACCAAAGAAGCAAGCGGGCAAAACCATCACAACATTCGGATCTTCATGTAAGCTGTCATCATCCATCAATTTCTCCAACTTTATAGCCGCCAAATTCATGAAGGGGTTATTAACACCTTGTAGTGATAACTGCACACTTGGTTTACCAGGAGCTATGGTAATTATGGAGGAGTATGTGCCTTCATTTGGCACCCAATCCACAATATTCTGGGTTCCTGTGAAGCTTATGCTCAAAGAGAAGTCTCCAGTCATTGTTTCAGCCATCACACCACCATTTGAGTGCACAAAAATAGGTAGCATATATGTTCCCTCAAAGCGAGCACCATTTACAACATCTGTGCTACGAGTGATACGTCCTGTCCACTTCATGGAGCCACCAACGTAAGAGGTGTTTGGACTTGGACCATTAAAATATGAGCTAAGAGTTGTGAAGGGAATTTTTCCATCCCACAAGACTTTCTTCCCGAAAACTGGAGATGAGACAGTCAGGCTTCCGGTCAAAATTTTAAATGGCAACTTCAGATTTTGGCTTGGAGGCGTGACCTCTGATTCAGCATCAGCAAGCATCATGGAATTGGGCTTTACAGGGAGCGAAACTGAATGCCTGCTCATTTGCAATTTTGAACTTTTGTGTTTAGGTTGAACCAGTTCAGATACGTTAGTTGGCACTATTGTAATGCCATCGCCACTGAAAGTAAAGTGGGTAGCATCATAGTCACCAAAGAAGCAAGCAGGCAAAACCATCACCAGATTGGGATTTTCATTTAAGCTGTCATCATCCATCATTTTCTCCAACTTAATAGCCGCCAGATTCATGAAGGGGTTACTTGCACCTTGCAGTGATAACTGCACACTTGGTTTTCCAGGTGCTATGGTAATTATGGAGGAGTATGTGCCTTCATTTGGCACCCAATCCACAATATTCTGGGTTCCTGTGAAACTTATGCTCATAGAAAAGTCTCCAGTCATTGTTTCAGCCATCACTCCACCATTCGAGTGCACAAAAATAGGTAGCATGTATGTTCCCTCAAAGCGAGCACCATTTACAACATCTGTGCTACGAGTGATACGTCCTGTCCACTTCATGGAGCCACCAACGTAAGAGGTGTTTGGACTTGGACCATTAAAATATGAGCTAAGAGTTGTGAAGGGAATTTTTCCATCCCACAAGACTTTCTTCCCAAAAGCAGGAGATGAAACAGTCAGGCTCCCAGTCAAGATTTTAAATGGCAACTTCAGATTTTGGCTTGGTGGTGTCACCTCAGAATCAGCATCAGCTGAAACTTTTCTCATGGATGCCATCAAAGGACTGGGTGTTGAGGGGAAAATAATGGAGGCATTTCCTTCCCAGTTGAAAATTGTCTTATCAGGAGAATATTTTCCCCACAGTATGATTGGCATTCTAGGCTGGGATGCACGGACAGTACTCTTCAACCTCATTGAATCAGACATCATCATGAGATTCTGTACTTCATTGACTGCATTCAAAACAGAATTGGAAAAGTCTCCTGAACCAGCCATTTTATGTTCTCGGAATATCAAGGGTGAGTTATGCACACCTCCCGGGATTGAGTCAATGAGAGGACTGTCAATAAACAAATCCATTTCTATGTCAAAATCTCCATTCCACTCATCCACAGAAAATGCACTTGGGTTGCCATGATTAAATACTGGAACACTGAATGATCCCTTTGCTGATATTCCGGATGTAGTTCGAGACACAGTGCCCTTCCATGACACACCTCCTGATCCATTGTAAAATGTCGGTGTAAATGGCCAAGTGAAGACCCCAGCATTAGGAGCTATGGTGTCAAAGGCAGGAATTCCAATCGGAACAGGATAAAATCCACTCCACCAATATGTCCCTCCATTAGTGCTTTGTCCCATTACATTTCCTGAAGTAACCCTACCAGTGACATAAGAACCCTTCATTGGAGCAATGTTTGGGGCTACTCCACTAAAAGTAGACTGCTCAACCATGCCAGGGACAACTGCAGGCAAGCCACGAATTATAAGAGTTGCCCCACCATTCCAATAGAATTCAGTCTTGTCCAATGATTTTGTCCCATGGAGCAATATTATAACTTTCAATGGTGACACTACATCTGGATCACTAGCGCTCATAGATGCAGCTAGTTTTCCTGACTGCACTGACTTCTTTGCTTCAGTGAAAAAGACAGAGGATGTGAAATTGCCCATGCTGATCAAGGTCATTAAGTCAGTGAGTGAGACAGGAGTACCTGTGGTCGAATTTGCATTCATGGTCACACTGAAATTTCCACTCCAGTTCTCAATAGTCGGACCAGGCCATGGGCCAACTGTCACTGATGGGAAATAGTATACGGGATAACTGAGGGAGCCATTGATTTGAAAGTCATTTGTAGTTGAATCAATAATTTTCATTGAAAGATCAGACCATGTGAGTTCACTCTTGTATGATGCTTTAGCAGAGCTGGCTGGGGCTTTCAGTGATCCTGTAGACATGTAAGATGACATGAGAGGCCCTTTACGATAGAATGGAGATTGAGGTAGAGTCACTGGGAACTCACCATTCCATGTAAAGTTCTTCCCAGTACCATTGGTATTAAGAACACTTGCCATACTGACAGTAGCTGAGGTGATATTCACAACCAATGGAGGTGCTACACCTCCAGCTGTGGTAATACTTGTATAGGTACTGAATTCAGGTCCAGTTGCTGGAACAGGTGGTAAACCTTGAATAATCAAAGTTACAGCACCACTCCAATAAAATTCTGTCAGGTCCACAGATTTTGTCCCATGAAGCAACATTATAACTTTGAGCGGAGTTACATCTGGATCAGTAGCACTCATTGCTGCAGCTAGTTTTCCTGACTGTGGCGATTTCTTTGCTTCTGTGAAATACACTGCAGATGTAAAGTTACCCATGCTGATCAAAGTCATCAAGTTAGTAAGAGAAACAGGAGTGCCCATTGTTGAATTTGCATTGACTGTCACACTGAAATTGCCACTCCAGTTCTCAATAGTTGGACCAGGCCATGGACCAACTGTCACTGAAGGGAAGTAGTACACAGGATAACTGAGGGTTCCATTGATTTGCAAATCATTGGTGGTTGAATCAACCATCTTCACTGAAAGATTAGACCATGTGAGTTCACTCTTGTATGATGTTTTGGCAGTGCTTGCAGGGGCAGTCAGAGGCCTTGCTGATGAGGTGAGGGGTCCTTTACGATAGAATGGAGACTGTGGCAGAGTCACTGGAAACTCACCATTCCATGTATAGTTTTTACCAGTACCATTTGTATTCAAGACACTGGCCATACTGACAGTAGCTGATGTGATTTGCAGATCTAGTGGTGGTGCTACACCTCCAACTGCAGTTACACTCCCACTTGAATAGGTACTGAATTCAGTTGCAACTGCTGGAACCATTGGTAATCCACGAATTATAAGAGTTGCCCCACCATTCCAATAGAATTCAGTCTTGTCCAATGATTTTGTCCCATGGAGCAATATTATAACTTTCAATGGTGACACTACATCTGGATCACTGGCGCTCATAGATGCAGCTAGTTTTCCTGACTGCACTGATTTCTTTGCTTCTGTGAAATACACTGCCGATGTAAAATTACCCATGCTGATCAAGGTCATCAGGTCAGTGAGCAAGACAGGCGTGCCTGTTGTCGAATTAGCGTTGACAGTTACACTGAAATTTCCACTCCAGTTCTCAATAGTCGGACCAGGCCATGGGCCAACAGTCACTGAAGGGAAATAGTATACAGGAAAGTGGAGGGACCCATTGATTTCCAAATCATTAGTGGTTGAATTGATAATTTTCATTGAAAGACTGGACCACATGAGTTCACTCTTGTATGATGTTTTTGCAGAGCTTGCTGGGGCAGCCAGGGATCCTCCTGATGAGGTGAGGGGTCCTTTACGATAAAATGGAGACTGAGGCAGAGTCAGAGGAAATTCACCATTCCAAGTAAAGTTTTTACCAGTACCATTAGTATTTAGAACACTCGCCATACTAACAGTACCTGAGGTTATTTGCAAAACTAAAGGTGGTGCAACACCTCCAGCTGTAGCTTGTAAACGCTTCCGGCTTAGGACAGCATTATATGAGCTGAAGTCAGTCGTAACAGGTGGCATCCCACTGACAACAAGTGTGATGACACCATTCCAATAGAATTCAGTTTCATCCAGTGATTTAATTCCATGAAGCAACATTGTTACTTTCAAAGGTGTAACTGCATCAGAATCAGCAGCACTAATAGCAGCAGCTAATTTTCCATATTCCCCTACTTGGCTTTCTTCAACAAAAACCACTGTGGATGTAAAACTGCCCATGTTCAACAAGTTTTGAATGCTACTGACTGAAAGCGAAGAACCTGATGTTGAATTTGTATTGACTACAGCACTGAAATTTCCACTCCAGGTCTCAGTTGTTGGGCCAGGCCAGGGTCCTGTAAATACTTGCGGGAAGTAGAACACAGGAAAACTGAGGGACCCGTTGATCTGCAAATCATTGGTACCTGAATCACTCATTTTCACTGAAAGATTGGACCATGTCAGCTCACTCTTGTATGATGGCTTATCAGAACTAGTTGGGGCTGCAAGGGGTGAATATGGAGAGTCTGAGTCAATGTATGATCCAGATGAGGTCAAGGGACCTTTGCGATAAAATGGTGATTGAGGCAGGGTCAAAGGAAATTCACCATTCCAAGTGAAGTTTTTCCCTGGAGCATTTGTGCTCAGGGTGCTGGTCATGGTTACAGATGCAGAGGTGATTTTCAAGATCATAGATTCTGAAGCACTTCCGCCAGCTGCTTGTAATCGGTAACGGCTTTGGTCAAACCCGTATCTGTCAAACATTGTGTCACCCCCACCATATCCTCCACCATAACCTCCATCAAACATTCCACTGTTCCCTCCGTCAAGACCCCCAGCAAATCCTCCTCCTCCAAACATACTGTCTTGACCTCCAAAGCCTCCATTGTGACCTCCACCACGGCCTCCTCCCCCATGACCACCACCTCGTCCCCGGTCTCCTTTCCCTCGAGACATCAAAGTGTTTGGAGCTAACTGGGGAACTATTACTGAGGCACTTCCATTCCAGTAGAATATTGACTTGTCAATTGATGTAAACCCACGCAAAATGACAGGAATGGTGACACTGGAAACATCATCGGCATCAGAATCTGAGGTAGCCATCTCTTGTGGGGCAGCTCGGAATATTATGGGTGAATTGAACTTACTTCCAGAACCTAGAAGCCTGAGAGACGTTGCCAGAGGCAAAGATCCAGGAGTGGGAGAAGAACGTAACTTAACACTGAAATCACCCCGCCATATTTGCATAGTGAAGCCAGATGGTGATGCCCCATGAAGGAAGACAGGGAAACTATAAGTTCCATTGAGTTGAACCTCATCAGACCCATCAATAGGCATCAGAGAACCTGACCATGTGATACCATTTGCAGGCTTAACGGGAGCAGTTGCATCAGCAGAGGCCATGATGGTTCTGTCAAAAGCTGGCTGAGATATAGCAACAGGTAGCTTTCCATCCCACCATGTCGTGACCACAGTTTTGGAGTTGTCAGATCCAGGATCTATAGGAGGACCAACTTTAGCCTTAACTAATCCCCATACTGCAGTAACATCTACTCTAGTAGAAGGAATCTTTGGTTTGACTTTTACTCCAGCAGAAGCTGTGACTAAGGGAGTCATTGGAGGGGGAATGACAACAGACACATTACCATCCCAGTAAAAATCTGCTCGATCCAAAGAAAAGACTCCATACAGCAAAACTGGAGCCATAGGTAATTTAGGACCACCTTTGCCTGCCTCTGCCATAAGGTTTTCCAACTCCTCTGTGGATGGCTGAGAACTGACAAACATTGGCAGTTCAGTTTTGAAATAGATGCCTGAATTGTATGTTCCCTGAAGTGTTGGTACCACCATTGGAGTGGCAGTAGGAGCTACATCTAAGTAAATGTCAAAACTTCCTGTGAAAGTAGTCATTGCAAAATCAAATGCAGTAGCACCGTGCTTGAACACGGGCACTGAAAAACTACCTGTCAGGTGAGCTTTTGTGGGATCAGAGGATGTTAGAGAACCAGTCCACGTCACTCCTCCACCACCATGATAAAATGGTGGAATAATTCCATCTGGGAAATCAGCAGCTGCTCCTGCAGCCAAAGGAATTTTTTGATCAAATAAATGAGCAGGAAGTTTCACAGGAAAAGTGGTTGATGGTTGCATTGCAGATACAGTTGTGCCATCAGAGCCAAGGGCCATAATAGTAGCTGAAGTCACCTTCCCTTTCATGAATGAGGAACCAGCAACCATTGAGGGCACAGTAAGTTCTTCTGACTTCTTTGGCATCATTTTCACACGGATAGGAAAGGGACTAAGTTTAACATGGCCTACCATGTGCTTGTCCTGCCATGCTTCCAAACGGAGGCGTGGGATAAATTCACACATCATGCGTGGATTGTCGTCATCAACTGCTTGCATAACCCACTGCTGGACACGGTCAACCCCCGAGTTTTCGCATATGAGAGCCGCCAGTGATGACCGGCGAATCTCTGCCAGCTGCTCTGTAGGTGAAAATATTACCAAATATCATTATTGACACTGGATTTAAGATGTTATCAGTGCACCACTAATTCTACCATCCAAATTCTAAATTTGTACTTATTCTTCAAATAACTTCACAACTCAAGATAGCAGTTTTAAGAGGTTTTTCAGTGGTAACTCAAGAAGACAAGCTCTATGATGCTAGAAATCATTAAATGACATGTAAATAATTAGAGATGGGTAAATTACCACAATTTTCATCTGAGGTATATTACCATGGCAAATTATGGTAATTATAAAAAATTACCATAATTTTCTGGTGATTTTTAATTTCGTGCTATTAATAGCTAAAAGAGGATTAAATAGAAAAGCCAATAGCAATAACATGGGACTAATGACATTTAAGCCACTACTATTGCTAAAATAATATATTATAAATAAAGAAAATTTAAAAGCAAATGTGGCAACCCACACACAATTTGCTGTTCTTCCGTTAGGTTTAAGAAATTTTTGATCTAACTGTTAAAATGAAAGCCACACAAATATTCCAAAAATGGGTTGTACATACCATTATTTATAATTAAGATTGTATGAAATATATATGGATTTGGCGTCAAATAATATATTGGGAACATATATATCAGTATGAAAAATATCTGAGACGGAGGTGAATTTTCAGGGACTGAAGTAAGTTATATAAAATATCATGGTCATTTACAAAAAATACCATGGTAATTTAAGGAATGACCCATTTTTAGTTACGAGGGTGAGTCAATAAATAAGTCGCAAAACTGAATTGAGGCAAAAATAATTAAAGTAACTTTCTGACATTTATTTCACTTTTCCACATATTCACCCTGTACATTCAGGCACTTATCCCATCTCTTTACAAGTCCTTGAAAGCCAGCAGCAAAGAAGTGCTTTGGTTGCTGTCGCAGCCAACGTGTAACCTCATAGATTACAGCATCATCTGTATCAAAATGACGGCCACCCAAATGATTTTTTAGGCGCCCAAACAGATGAAAATCACTGGGGGCTAAGTCAGGACTGTACGGTGGATGTTCCAAGCGTTCCCAATGAAATGTTCGTAACAGCTCCTGCGTTTGTCTCGCTGTGTTACGGCGGGCATTGTCATCCAGAAGAATCACACCCTTTGACAGGAGTCCAGATCGCTTGCGGCGAATGTCCATGGTTAAACTTCTGGATCCAATTGAACACAGCTTTCTGTGAGAAACAGTTTTCACCATAGACAGGACACATTTTGCGATGCACTTCTTCTGTGGACAGTCCTTTGGCCCACAAAAATTGCACAACTGCACGCTGTTCTTCTCGTGTACAGTCATGCAACACATGTGCCATCGTGCACTAACAGCCTCTGACTCACTCTGACTGACTGAGTGCCTAAGAGATGTCGTACGACAAGCATACATATGCTGCCATCTGCTGGCAAAAGATGCGTGCGTAATTTCAAACGGTAAAAGGCACGCACACGTTTGCGACTTATTTATTGACTCACCCTCGTATAATCATTAACAACCTTTAACTTTTTATCATGATGAATATTAAGCCACTTTTCTTTCCTCTGTTTACTTAAAATAGCAACATGCATGATGGAACATCATAACATGAATAATGTCTTCTGAGATAAAAAACATTTCCAAAAAATCTGATTTCAAGGTTATAAATGAACTTTGATCATTGTAATGCCAAAGCTCACCAGATTCTTCCAACTTGTTCTCTCCTTCCCCACTCAGGTGGCTTTTAAACAGCTCACGGAGCAAGAACTGAGATGGGGTGGCTCTTTCCCTTGAGTTACCATTAATTTTTTTCCTATCAGCTTTTCAAGTTGCAATGCTATTATTCCCCTGCTCACATCTCAATGAGGTGTTTAACATCAATCAACAGAAAATATAAATAGGCAACTATTTAGAAGAGCACAGGTTTTATCAGTTCAGTACCAAATTAAAATGTAATATGCAGATGAAATACAAGAGTTTGGAGAACATAAAACACTGGTGGGGGCTAAGAGGAATTGACTATGTTAGGAAAAAGTTAATGCATTGAACCAGAGGACAGGCAAAGGTTCAGTTCATTGAATTCACCTTCGATGTTCATGCCTCACCTTTAAAGAGAAGTCTGGGCCATGTATAGTATTTGATCATTCTTACATTTCAGTTTTGAATTAAGGTTACCATTACAGAAAAATGGTCTCATATATTTGAATGCTACCCATGCAACCTCTACTCTGCTTTACTGGACTTTACTTATCTGGACTCTCCTTTAGGCTTAAGGGTGGCATCATTATTTGACAGACAGCATTATATAACTGTCATCTTATATTTTGTTTCAGTCACAATGATATTCAATCCCATCACCAACCACCCTGATGCAATTCAACAGTCGTTGAAGTCCTGGAGGCTATCAGTAAATATTACATTGTTGTCTGCATATTTAATATAATTAGTAGGGATGGTCGGATTGGATCTGCGGATCCAAAGATCTGCAGATCATTACATGAGATGAGATACTGATATCGGATCCAAATACTACAGTAAATCAGATATGCATCAGAGAGTTTTAAGCGATTGAAGTGCCGGCTGTCGTCGGCTATCGGCGGCTTTCTGCCGAACAAATAGAATGTTGTTGATGTACTTCATTCGACAACCGACTTTTGCTGAATTTAAATCAAATTCACCCTTTATTATCCATCTCATTATTCTCATAATCAAATCTCAAGATGTGGTATGACAACAGTCATTGCAAAAACGTGACAAAAATCACGGATTAGTATTATTGTGGCATCGACATTGTCTTTATTTTAATATTTAAGTTTAACATTTTAAAACTTGATGTTGTTTATTTTCAATAAAGTCTCCCAGGCTTAAATTCTATCATCATTTGTGAATTGTATATACCCTTGAATACATCCAAGGATCCGAAAATAAGAACTGAGATCCGGGACCCGAAATGAAGGATCCGGATTTGGATCCGAAAAAAAACCTGGATCTGCCCATCCCTAATAATTAGTGCTGGAAATATTAATTTTCAAGCCTATGTCAGTGTCAGTAACAGCCACTTCCAATAGTTAAATATCTATTGGAGGATTACAGTTTAATATCTACATTAACATAATACCTCGCCAGCCACTTCAAGAGTGTGTAGCAGTGCAGAACCATGCAAACTCATCTTTGGATAACTCCACTTCAAATTCATTCAATGAAATTACTTTGGTAGCAGAATTTGGTAACAAATTGCTTCAAGTTACATGAACAGGTGGTACAACAGGACTTTCAATACTAACTGAATGCACTCCCTATGAATTTTATGTATGCAACAGTTCAATTTTTAAATTAATTGCCAGAGGTAATTAGAAGAAATTTTACTTTCTTTTTCAACAAAATAAGATGGCCTTACCTGGAGTAAAAGCTTGAGGTAGCTCTGAAGTCTCATACCAATAGCGGTCACCATTTTTGAGGCGCAGAAATTGATCAGCCATGAGACAAGAGAATGTGGGGCCCAGAAGTCCTTCCCCGATTGGTATTTCAGACAAGCTTCCAGAATACATGTCCACATCATCCACAGAACTAAAAGTAGATTCCAGAAACAAAGGAGTTAAGATTTTCTGTAGATTTAGGGAGCCATAAACTATGCAATGATAGGAATAGGGTAGAAATTGAAGAATGGGGACACAAAGATTTGGCTCTTTGAATTTAATAGTTATTCAAAGCCAGTCAGTTGTGGATATTAACTAAAATATCAAATAAATTCAAATATAAATACTTAAATTAAAACAATCAAAATAAAGTATGCTACATTATAATACAACTGTATTAACAATATTTAAAAAATTACAGCAAGACAGAAAAGGGAGTTTAGGGGGTAACTGTTTTCCTAGAGAGTTGACTAGCATGGTTGCAGAAGACTAGGGAGAGGTCTATCAATTGGAGGGGGAATGAAAAGGTTTTGAAAAGTTCGGGAATTCAGTAGAAAGGAGATGACTAGGAGAGGGAAAGTCAGAATTAAGAATATTGGTGGGGAAGGTGACAGTTATGCAAGGAAAAGGCAGGGATATATAGAGAAATATATGCGAGGATGTTAGCTGATCAAAAGTGGCCAAAAGGGAGGAATGAAGATATGAGAGAAACTGAGAGAGTTTACAGGTAATAATCCAAGTCAGTGAAAGAGCATACACGGTTTCACCAAAGGAAGAATTACAAGGGTAGAGTATATGATGGCAGACAATGGAAAGAAAGATATTAAGCGGGCATCCAAGAATTTTTAAAATAGAGGTACAGTTGGTTGTATATAACCAAAAGAAATAGTTGGTTCAGTTGGTTGGTAATCAAACAATGTAAAACATAGTCATGCAACCAGGACAAGTTAACATCTTTGTGTGGTATCTGCCAATATGTCGATGATGTCCCAAGGTCCCCGCTCTGTATGCATAAAAATATATAACAAGTTACCCATGAGTTCAAAAAATGAAAAATCATTAACTATTTTTAAAAAGAAACCGTTTATGTACCTAAATGAAAATTGTTTTTATAGTGAGAATGATTACATAAGCTCAGTGTAATATTTTAATGATATCTTGTACTGATATATGTACATATTAGTGTTATTTCATATCCTTTTTTTTTTTTTGCAAATACTCTTGACGTACAATTACATGATTTATGATATTTTGTACCATATATTGTACTTGTCAACAGGGGAAAAATAAATTATTATTATTATTATAAAAGTATTTCTCCCCATTGAGATAGGTGTCTGATTGAAAACAATTCCAAAAGAGAAACAAATAGGAAGGACTCACTTGTACAAAGATGCAAGACGCTCTAATGCAGCTTCATCCATTTCTCCCTTCAGATCAGAAAAGGATGTTGGTCGAGACAAACCGCAGTATTCCCTCCACTCAGGGTATGATGGCAAGCCATGGTCTCTGCCCCTCTGAACATTTAATGATGCTAAATCAAGGCCAAATCCCTTCTTCTTTGTTTTCATTTTACTTCCAGACTTCTCCATAGCCTTATCATAGTCCTCACTCCACTTTTGTTGGAACAAGTGTTGTGTAACCTGTTCAAAGAGAACATTTTATTATTCATCATTATTATTTGTGATCTACATTTCCAAATGTAACATGTGTACAGAAATTATTTGACTTTCTCAAACCGTTCTACTGCCCAGAGAAATATACATTTAACACTAGAACCGCCGAGGGGTCATTTTGACCCCTGAGGTTGTATATGTTTGATTGTCACTCTTCAAATTTTTTAGATGGGGTCATCATATGTATATGACTTTTAATCTTTTTTCATGCCTAATTGGATGCCACTTTGGTAAAAGATAAATATTGTTATTTTTCTGAGGTACAGGCCCTCAACCCCTCAGACCGCCAAGGGGTCAAAATGACCCTACGTTTTTGTACATGGTTTTTTTGTTTGCTGTTCATGGTTTCTGCTTCGTTGCACACACGATGGTATGCAACGCTTCCTCTTCCCTTTTACTTCTTCTTCCCTTGGTTCCCGAAGATGATAGCTAGCAGCCGGACTGGCACCAGCTTGTCTAGACCGCCGATTGCATGTTGTCGAATTTTGTCTCCCTTCCAAATTTTTTTCCTTGCATTGTCTTGTCTTTCACAAAGTATCAAATGCCATTTCTCGGTTCTTTCCCCGGTTTTATTGTATACTTTCTGGCTACAGACAAAGGCATTCAGCAACGCACATGCAAGCTGTTGAGCCGTGTCCCCCTTATAAATTCCACCCTTACCTTGTGTAGTCTTTCACAAAATATCAAAGTGTGGTTTCCCTCCTCTATCCCTGGTTTTATTTTACATGCCCTGCAGTAACAGATCAGTGCGCTCAGCGACACCAAACGGGACGTAACTCTTGTCAGTTCCCTAGTATACAATGGCTTGGTTGAATGACAATGAAATATTTGAATTTCTTCACAACACTATCCGCCGCGAAGAGAATTTATCAGAAAATTAGCAGAGGAGCTACGCAACAAACAACTTCCTACTGAGGAAACATCAGAATCCGATGATGAAGAAGGTGAAGAAAAACGGGAGGAGAATAGTCAGGGCCGCGCCCATAAAAAATGCCAGATTGGAAAGTGTAAAGGTAATAAGGCTTCTGATAAATGTAAATCATGCAAAAAATTCGTTTGTGGATCCTGCTGTGGCAAGATAAGCAAAACATGTCTGGTCTGCACATTGATGTGCTCTACAATTGTGTTTACTAATAATTTTATGAAAAAAGTCGTTTAAAATTTTTATACCAGTTTATAAACGATACAAATATTATTTCTAATAATAACTTATATAATTGTTAATTATTTTGTCGCATTTATGTACCCATATGTGATTTATGTACAAAATTGTTTTTAAAAACCGTACATGTAAGTGATCATAATTTAGTTTAACTTGCTAAAATGATAATAAAAATATTAAAAAATAATCGTTCTATGTAATTTTAGATAAAAAATTAACAAATGTATCTCTTTTATAGGATATAGTAATTTATTTTCTAATTAAAATGAAGAGGGGTCAAAATGACCCCTTGGCGGTCGGAGGGGTAGTAAAACCTACGGCGGTTCTAGTGTTAAAGCACACTTCCTGGCTCATCCACCCAATGAGTCACTCATTCGTTTAAATATAGGTCACATTGCAAATGGGCATCTGCCAGGTGGCAACGAAAATAAAAATAAAAAAAGTATGTTAAAAATATAAATGGACTGACACATACTTATAATTACGCTTTTAAGATTAATTTAATCTAAGATATTTTGAACTTCTAATTCTTGAAGGTCTTAGGTATTTATGGAGTGACACGAAGAGTTCATAATGTAGCCAATTTCAACCTTTTATATGACTATTAAGAATCGAGTGCTTTGCAGCTTTGGTCTTTTAAGTTTTTAATTTGATTAAATAAGGGCAATCAAATCTGGTAGTACAATTTGTATTCACCATTCCCTCTTTTAATCTATTCCATTCTTTGTCTTCAAAGACAGTTCTCAATACTGCACCATGTCAGTTAAGTATCCGTCTTATTTCAAGTGAGTCCTATCCTCATACTTTTAGTAATCACTGAGTACTATCCTTTCCCCTGAGCTGACCTGGCATGTACCAGGTAGCCATTCTTTGCACTTTTTAAATTTTCTTTATTTGTCCAATCTCATGAGGGTCCCATACTATGTTGACATATTCAACTGCAGCCTCCAACACAAGTCTTGATTTAAATAAACCCATAAGTATGTAAGACTCTGTTTGATCCATTCTCCCATGATATTATACTTCCAATTCACACTTGTCCTACAATTAGAGAAGGTGATTTAGAGTGAGACCTGTATTTAGCGGCCACCACTGGGCCCATGAGATTGTGGCAACTTCAGACAGTGATCACTGAAGGGAAGGAAAATTAACATTGCTTATACATATGAGAAATTCATTGTTCTAAAAGAAATTAGCCATTTAGAAAGCTGATCAATTAAGGATGGTGGTTGCAGGGCAGATTTCACTGCATTTGAAGTTCACAGAATCAATTGCCATTTTCTTGGTTGATACCCAGTTTTCTATCCTTCAGAGGTCATTCTGAAAAACATCGCAGTCACTATCTTCATTATTTTGCCTCTACAGATTGCAGTCATTAACAAATAAGTGGAGAGACTTTGTTGAGGTTTTAGCACAAAGGTTCTCATTTAAAGCATTCTTATTTCTAGAAGTGATCCGTTGGTTTAGGTAGGCTTTGATAGAAAAGAGTTAAAATATCCTAGACTTTAGAAAGTGAAAGTCCCCATCCCATTAAGTGTATAATAGGAAGGCCCTTGGATGACAAAATAAAAGTAAGGTGCTTCTTTGCTCTGGTTAGGCCACACCTCAAATATGCAGAGAGAAATATTTAACCAAAAAAATTAACAAAATACAGAGGAAAGCTGCATGCTTCCTTGAAAACTGCCACGATTGAACATGATGTATTTCACAGCTTTTAGAGGGATTAGGGCAGGAGCCCCTAGAGGCTCGGAGACTACATGCTGGGCTGCTAGAGAAAATCAAAACTGGTGTGTTTCAGAGTGGCACAGAGAATATTATCATGACGCCACACTACATCTCCAGATCTAACAGAGGCAATAAAATAAGCGAGATATATGTTGCCAAACAGAAAGGTATAAACACTCATTCTTTCCACACACAATAAGCAACTATAATTAACCCTTTTGTACTGAGCATCAGTTATGGTGGTCGGGGATTTTCATACGCAAACAAACGGACAACCACTATAGTCAACGGGTATTTTCCTACGCAAAAGAACGAACGTCTACCATAGCAGTCATGAGGGGTGGGAAAGTGACCGCCCCCGAGGTATTCGGGAAGGGTATTCTCTCACCCTCTCACATCCCAACTCAGCAGGAGGCAAGACCTTTTCCTGGGCAATTCCCCTCAGCCCACAAGCCCATTATTGACCATTCCCTCAGCTTATGTCCATTGTCGTTCATTTTGTTGGGTAGTGGTTTTTCTTAATAAATATATGATGAATATTCCAAAATGTTTAACAATTCAATGAATTCCTTGTATTTTGCTAAGCATTGGCAACTTTTAAGCAAAATTCTAGCTCTAACACTGATGGAGTTGTTTTTTTTTCGTTGGATCGCAAGTTTCCATCATGTTTTCTCCATAATTTTAACCTAAAGATTAAATGATTTGTAATAACTTGGAGTAATTTTATGACTTAAGGTGATTAAAGCTGGCTTCTACTTATTGGAAATTCATCTTAAAAAATTGACACACCCAGTGTATTCTTTCACTGTTTTTATTTTGACGTCGTGAGGATATTCTGAAAATTTCCTGGTCACATTTAAATAATGTAGATAAATATCCTAAAATTGTTAATATTATCGCTAGAAATTCATTCAAAATTTTCAAATTATCATGAAAACAAGAAGACTTCATTTCAGACATCCATACTATCAAGTTTGCAACGAGTGAATGTTTAAAAAAAACCACGTGAATGCAATAGGTTGACCGCAATCACATGCTGTAAAAGGGTCTGCTAATGGAAAGGTGGGTCGAGAATGGGTGCTGAGGGAAGGGATGGAAGTCCCACCGAAAAGGGACGGCAGGGTGGGAACGACGTGGGTACCCGGGGGAAGGGCTCGGTGTCCCGTTGAGTGCGGTTCTAAAACGGGTGAAAGGCATACCTGAGCAATTTGTCGCCACGAGAGAGCTCTGTAGAGAGGAATACAGAAAATTCTCATGGTACTCATTTCAGGGGAAGCATTTCTCTTTGAGAGGCTTCGGAGCGAAAGGGTTAAAACTGAGCTCCACTCAATAAACTCTGATAATACACATCACAATTCCACCTCTCTAAAACTTATGCCTTACAACTTTAGACGGCTGGTGTCCTAACATCCCCTCCCACACACCCATGTGGTGGCTCGCCGGGAAGTATATAGATGTAGATATAGATCCCCTTGCATTATGTCATCATTTATCATGGCATACTATTTCCTTCTCCTCTTCATTCTATCCATGAAGCCTTTTCTCTTTCTTACCTTTTCCTGCTTCCCAACATCTTCCCTCCTACCACAGACTTCAGCATCCCATTGGCCTTCACATAATATTTCAACCTCATACTTTGCCTCAACATAAATTCATCCAGTTTTTTCCTCACCCAGCATACTGAGAACTTCCTTGCTCATATCCAACCATCCATCACTCTTTCACTATTCTCTTTCATACCCACATATAAAATGTTCACAGCCTATGCTTAGCCTCTCTTCTGTAGAGTCAAAGTTTCTGCAACATACAATACTACACTCCATTCTAGATCCTTGCATCTTTTTTTCATCCTTATAAATCCCAGGAAAAAAAGTCAATTGAGAGCATATAAACAACAAAATTCATGTATGTGTAATCTAGAAAAATTAATTACAGGATTACATAAAAAGTTGAGACATGAGGGCCTCGATCTTCAACTTAAAATTCATGTAATTTTTTCTGACTATGAAAAACTGAAACTGAGCAACTTAAAAACAAGAAGTTATAAACTACATTGTTATTCACATCAGAGTTCATCTTGTATGCACTGTTAATTGGATATTCTTCAATGGCTGGAAATTAATAGTTGTTTCTGCAAAAATTTCTAAGAAATGATGCCAAAACCATGATAGAGAAAATAAGAGAGCGCAGAATGGAACTACCTATATATGCATAAAACTAAATCAATACCAATTACTTAGAAATAAATACCATATTCAATATGAGCCAATACCTCAGGTGTGATGTAAGTATCCACTCTCTGAATATCTGTATTCATTGCTCCCTTCAGGGCACTGTTCATTTGCTCACCGGAATAAAGGACATATGGGTTGAACAAAATTTTGTGCAGTTCCACATACTCCTCACTTGAAGTGTCATTTCCCAAAATTTTCATCAATGTCTGCAAGGAATAATTAATACAAATGAAAGGGGATCATAGAATTTTGCATATAAATGTTTACACAATGATTAAAAATGTGCTCCATTCATGCTTTACAGTACCTACTTTAATAACACACAACAATCCAAGAAATGCTGATAGAGGATAAGCCTTCAGTGCATCTATTTGGCACTCCTGCATCACAACATATTCAGTGAGGAACTGACTGGAAATACCAGCAAACCTTAACATTTCGTCAATACAAATCCATACATGGCAATTTTTTTACCTCCTTCAGAGGAATATATAAGTACCCTACAGCTCTATCCATCATATTCATACTATAACTTATTCCCTAAATTATCACTATGTATTTTAATACCCGTCATTCTAAAAAATAAAAAGGAAAGAATCAATTTATTTCCCTGGATAAAATATTTATCTTTCAGCTCCATATCCTTGTGGTTCTATCTTTCCGTTCTTAACCCTCTCAGTGCAGTATGCCGTGATATGATGTCATCAGCACCATTGTAAAGACAACCATGACGTGATATCACGTCATGTCGCATTTAATGCCTTAATGTACATGTAATATAATTCTGATTTTTTCTAAAGATGATTCAAGTAAAAATATCCTGGCTTACGTATGACTGGCAGAGCCTTCTTTATCATAGAAATATTTTTTTTGTCATGACCTTTTGCATTTGTGGTGATATCATTGCATGCTCTTGTAACTGAAGAGGGAGGAATGTGAGAGAAGTAGAACCAGTTTCCAGAGAAATTGATTGTGTTATGGCTTTATAAGACTCGCTCCCATTGCACTCATTACTACTTTCATTTATTGAGAAATAATTACTTAATATATAAAAATTAATATTGATAGCATTATTATGTTTTGGTCATTTTATACCAAAATCACAAATAGTTTTCCACATTGTTGTGGTATTTGTCAGTATTCCGATGGAATTTTTAAAGTGTTCTCTTTTGGCCCTGCAAATCATGCCTTTAACTTGCTTTTGTAGTTCTTTGTATTCTGCGTATACAGCCGGGTTTTTGCAGCATCTAAACAAAGCATGAGCCCCATTTCTTTCTTTGATTTTTGCCTTTACTTCTGCTGTAAGCCATGATTTCGGAGGGCGGGTAAAACGCACAGTCCTAATTGGAGCATGAATATCGAGGGTGTTGAGGGGCAAAAATTTGATATCTCCACTTTTCCATAATTGAATAAAGAGCACCAATAACACACCAGTTTATTTTGCAGAGGTCGCTAGAAAATCTCTCATAATTGAATGACTTGAAATCTCTGTAGGTAACCATTTTTGGTATAAAAGCAGAGGCTGTTATCTTGAAGTTAATGTAAACCTGATCATGACATGAGATTGGAGGATCAGACATTTGCCCAAAAGAGAACACTTTTTTGAGTTCGTCAATACAGAGTAGATCCAGAGTGGTACTAGTAGACTTAGTATGGCAAGTGTAAGATGTTGGGACAATACTAAGTTTACTAACTTGTATAACATTAAACAAAAGGACACTATATGCACTCTTTTTTGCAATATTTATATTGAAATCACCCATACCTATGACATTATCATACATCGGAACCTTGTTAGCCAGAGATATCTTCAAGTCAGAATATATAATTTTGGTGGGTTGTAGACCACCGCTATCATCATTTTAAAATCTGTACCACTGACTTTGATAACGATATACTCCAGTTTGGCTTTGGCAAATGGCCAACACATTTAATTCTTAGTGAGGAATGCACGTATATCCCAACTCCCCCTCCTCATTTTTTTTCTCTGTCCTTCCTGTAAAATACGTACCTAGTCTGGAAGTGCAACAACCTCTGAGTTGACTGATGGTTAAGCCACGTCTCACTCACACCGATTACATGCATAAGGTTAGTACAATAATACAATCTGAAATCTTCGATGTGAGCGAGAAGTGATTGAGAATTTACATGAGATATATTTAGCTAGCCAGAGAAGGATTTTGAATTGTCCGGGAGTGGGGAGCTGTTTTTCATGACAAAGGCCTCGGCTATATTACCATTTCTCACCCAGACGAACTTCAATTTGCCTTTCTTTTTTAAATCCCTACCGAAAGCAAAGACTTTACAATAGTATTTGGTGAGGGCTTTGGTGAGATTGTTTGTGTGTTTTGAGTTGAGTATATGAGGATAGAAAATGATGATTCTATCAATGTGAGTTTATCTCATCATTCATCATATGCAAGTTATACTACACAAAAATAAATGCATGAAAAATCAAGCTGTCACACTTCCCTCATACATAAAAGCAAAATTCAAAAATTCCATTTAATAATTAACAATACTGCTGATTATTACCTTAACCATAGGTCATTGCTGATTGAGTAATATTGTACTGTCTCATTTTATTCATTAAAAATAACCTTAATTATCAGTCGTTATTAATACATTGTGAAATCTGATAGAATTTTTATTATTGCAGGTTCAATAATTAAAATAATTGCATGTAAACCCAGGGCTTTTCCATGAAAACAGATAGCAAAGATGTACTTTAAAACACTCGGTGAAAGTGACATATGTGGCATCATTATGATCCAATATAAAAAAAGGAAAATAACAAGGTATTTAGGTATTTTTCTAACTTTACATTAATCCTACAAAAGAATGTTCAGTAAATACTTACTGGCAGTAGCGTGTGCGCAAATCTGAAAGCAGCAGTAGCAAAATTGTTGGCCACAGCTGGGTTCACTTCTGGATCGTAACTGTTGGAGTATCCTTCTTTTAGAGGGGCTAGTTTTAATTTATTCATCATAGATTGTCCTGTCATGAAAGATGCAGTCAAGTATATCAGTGCATGGGCTATGCATACTAACCATCTAATTAATGTAGGTTAGGGAAGAGGTAGGTAGAATTTTACTAAAGTCCAAGGAAAGACTGAGGAAAGCAGAGACCAGCAAAACCATGGATCATGGGCTTGCAGGAGGGAAAGGTTGTTATTGTAGGAAAGAATTTGGGAGGGGTGCTAGAATAACAGCTCACTGCATAGGCCAATAGTGTGCCTAATGCTTATAATTTTCTGGAGACTGTTAATTTTTTAGCCTTTGAAAACTTAAACATACCATTTCGAGGGAATAAGTTGTTCACTTGATTGTTTTTATAAATAGTTTTTGGAATTAGCAAGGAAGAATTCCTATTTTTACTGGAGTATTATGTGTAGCATGTGGTGAAATTTTTTCCATATTCACGTACAGTAAATTTGGTGAATTCCTCCCTTAAGGAGTTTATCTTGCCAGTCCTAACTATTTACTGGGAGTGTGGATAGGTTTAGGGGAGTTAAAATGCAGCTTTATAGGACGTTGACAGGAAGTATGGTATTCTATAAAAGTTGTCATCTTGGAATGGAAGGTAGCACCGCTATAGCAAGACAAGTTTAACAAGTTTATATATAAACTTGTCAGTTTTTCTGTCTCTGTGGGGAGCATCTGTTGTATAGCTAGATATTTTTGTTTTCTTTTCTGAAGAATTTTGTGGACTAAATTTGGAATGAAGAGATTGTAAACAGCTACAGATGTCATTGCCTCCCATTCAGTTTTATAGTTAATGAGGGTTAGTTGAGGGACATGTGTAAGGAAGAGGCGATGTACCATAAAATTAAGAACATGTCTGTGGAAAAAATTGAGAAATGAGTACCTAACTTAATATGGTGTAATTAGTTTAAGGTTTCCTTAATTATGACAACAAACAACAAAAGTTAAATAAACATTTCCAAACTTTTCGGGCCTAATGATGCCTTAAGTCAGCAAAACAGGTCATGTAAAGAGAGAAATATTGCAGAAAATTACAAATATTTTTTACATAATTACTATAGAAAGTTTTACGTGTTTGTCATTTTTATTTGAGCTACTTATGTCGAGGGAAATAAGAGAATGTCACAAAAATATCTTAAATCATGAATAACTTACCCAAAACTATGGGAAGGAATTCATTGTAAGTAATGTGCTGCATTTGAGCAGCCAAGATATGTCGCCCTTCTTGATATAGCTGGTCATCAGTCCATGTTGGATTCATTTTGCCGAGAGCTCGAACAATTCGATTGTGCTCACGAGCCAGCAAGAGATGCATTGTGGTTAAATGTAAGTTTTCATTGGCTCGAGTGTCCCCTGAAAATCATGAAAAGAAAATATTCAAATAAAAATTCATAAGAAATACGTATGTACAGTTGATCCATCACTAGAGATTGGAAATACAATGCCTTTTAAACCCTTGAAAGAAAACATCTCATGTCATCGGCCAGGAGTGATCAATGACAGATTTATTTTTTGATTTGGTATTCAAGAATTTGTTTCCTCTTTTAAGATTCTCATAAATTTATGTATATGCAAATTTTCTATGGCATACTAAAGATTTGAAAGTATCAGGGGTTTTTGTGGTCCTTGCATATCTTCATCTTGCACTCATGGCTTCTATGATTGCTTTTAAGCTCGTATAATTATAACTTGTTGTTCTACAAAAAGGAAATGTGAAGAGAAAATGAAACAGTTAAAAGAGGTACATGAAATAGTTTTTTAGGTGAAGAAATAAATTTAGGTCTTGAACATACCTATCAAACATAGCAAGATGAAATTTTGTTTCTCTTATCTTTCTAATAAAGGTACTGGAGACAATGTCCTCTCCCATATCAGAGACCTTGTTAAAATGAAGGTAAATACTATATCATAAGAGAGAAGGTGTAATTCAGTGCCTTTACCTCAAATTACCAAAGAGCAAAGCTATCTTGGTGGATTTGTGAAAACCTCAATTAGTCTATTTGTAGACATATAGTTTTATTAGGGATGGACCGATACCGATACTGATATGAAGTATCAGGCGATACTTATGGTATCGGTAGCATTGGTATCATAAGTCACGTCAGTGTTTTTCAGATTTTTTCAGTTTTCAGATTTTTACCGCCAATTTGGCCTATTAAACGAGGTGTCAAATTCTACCGCTCTGGGTGCTCTGTACCAGAGTGCTCAAGTACCGAACGCCATCAGCCCAATGTAAGACAGAGTGCATTTCTTTCAATCATCTTTCTTCACCAAACTTTTTCAGTGAATTTAGTGTTTTGCCTGTGTAATAATGGTTGTTTCAGTAATCTAGTTTCTTAGTTGATTGAGCCAGCTTAAAAAGTTTTTGGTGGAATATTGAGTTTGTACTATACCTAGAATGAAGTAGTATCGGTAATGGTATCGGGGGGAGGAGAATTGGTATCGGAATCGGTAACAGTATCAGCAATTTCTGGTATCGGTCCATCCCTAAGTTTTATAAATAAATATATTGATTTTGCTTCGTTAAACTAATTTAAATGCAATCTTCAAAGGTTTCTCCAATTACCATTTAACTAACAGATATGTGCACAAAGGTGGAAAAATTTACCTCAGAAGAAAAAGAAAATACTTAGGCTTAAAAAAATTTCAGAACTAAATCATTTAAAAATAGGTATTCAAAAATGTCTTTAGCATACCATACCAGAAATAAGAAGGCAAAATGGAAGGGATATACACATTTTAAAATCAGGATAATTCACAGCTACACCAGTTCCCTAATGTGCACATCAGAAAATAAAATTTTTCCCAAATTTTAAGACATTCTGCCAATATTATAAGGAAATAAAATTGGTTCAACTAAAATAAGATCATTACTGAGTCGTTCCCATCAGTAAATATATTTTACAGGCAGAAAAATTGCAGCAGTAATATATCCCTCCAAGATGGTATTTTTCCCAATTTTTCATTGATGAAGAAAGAGCAAAATGAAGAAAAATTATTACCAGACTTGAAACAATATTTTCCTTTAGCGTTCATATCAGGCTTGTTGCAGCCATCCTTTGGATCTGTTGACACAGGGAGAAGCTCACGGCCATCTGGAGTTATAAGCATCTCCAGCTCCCCTTTCTTACTGGTCGATCGAAGATGCTTTGCCTGCTCCTCAGATGAGCCATACACTACTGAGCCATCAATAAAACTTGTAATCTGATTGAGCTGCTCTCTTGGGCCTGTAAAATTGTGTTACATAGAAGCAATTGAAAGACAGTTAGTTAAAGGTAGTGTGAAGAGTGACTAAGTCTTAATATGGGCCTTATTTGCCAGGATTTACAATGCAGAGCCAAATAAAATATGCTACTTTTGGCCATATATTTTGTAAAAATCAATAACCTTTTTCCCACTCCTCAATGTTGTCTGTGTTAGTTAGAGCCAAGTGCTGCATTGTATGAACAAAGCAGTGGAAGGCCATAAATTGCATTCATCAAGTTCCTTTGAGTAAATACAGATGGCAAGACTAGAGGTGCACAATTTAGGGGAGAGGGGTGTTGGAGCTACTCAACCATTAGATAATATCCCTCATGAAGGGCGGAGCTTACACTCATATTTGAGCTCCCAGAAAGAATCTGAACAGCATGATCAATAGAGTTCAGCCAAGGTATGCTGTTCAGAAAGAAAAATGTGGTCAATCAAGTTCAGCTATCACACACGGTTCAGAGAGATAGAACAGCATACTCAATAGAGTTCAGCTATAGTTCACTGTTCACACAAATTCATGGAACATCATGTTCAAGAGGCTTCAACTGCAGAGCGAGCTTCTAGTAAAGACTCATCAAAAAGCTCAGATAGGGTTCAGAAAACTTAAATAGGTATGTTTGCTCAATGTCATTCTGATCAGAAATTATCCATGCATTATTCATCAATATGAGAGATAGGTTATGGTTCTAAGGAAAATAAAAATGCAATGCTGTCTTATTCACATGCATATCTGTGTACACATAACATTCAATGAAGAGGAAATTATAGTTTGACTGAGAAATTCATTCTTAAGTTTTGAGTCAAGTATTGTGTAAGACTGTGGAAACTAAATTATACCACACTGCAGGTATTTTAAGCATTCTTATGCTTCATCATTCATCTAAAATGGAGACTTAAGTCTATGATTGTGAACTTGAATGATAGAAATAGTATTTAATTGGAAGATAATTTAAATCAGGTCTCTTTATTCATGAAGTTTAAAACAATTTTTGACTTAGATAGGAGTAGTTATGAACAAGTATGTACATATTTCTTATATTTGGGGCATTTTATAATGATTGATTCCTATTTACCTAAGTTACAGGTTGGAGCTGGGGCAGATCTTACAAAATTCATACAACTCATTCCATAATCTGAGTAATAAGGATCTTCTCCTGAGAGTACCACTGGAAAACATTCAGGATTCACATTATCAGTGGCAACCTTTCCATCTTCAGTGCAACATGAAATAGGAGTTCCATCACTGCCTAAAAAACAATAAGATTTCAACATGAATTCCATGCTGACAGCACAAGTAAATATTAAATATTTCATGTGATGTGTACATATGCATCAAGAGGCATTTAGGATGTACTTGATGAATTACTAAATATTACATACTTTTGCTGAGAGCAGTCGCAGTAATGTCATGGTCAAAGAACTGTCCCCAAACTGCCAACATAACTGTGAAGTTTGGATCATTGCGATAAATTGGACGATGAACGGTAAGGCTAACATCTCTAGCTGATGGCAAAATACTTCCATCATTTGCTACGCGAGGAGCTGAAACACCTGTAAAACAAAAGTATAGAAATGTTTATCTCTTGGTAGAATTTCAAATGAATGTACAAAGAGCATGAGATGAGATTTTCTTTCAATACGCAGCTTATAACAACACCTTTTAACTGAAGTTGACATGAAATATCATGTTGAAATACACTGGGAAAAATGCATGAAATTTATTCCTCCCTCATGCATTGTATAGGTACTTAACTGTATATAGTCAAACTTTGATATATAATCAATATGTATATGCACTGACCATAGATAGTGTAACCATGAGAACTGAGAAGGGGAGAACTGTAAAGATGATGAGTTATTTGTTCCAGTTTCTTGAAAGGTTAAAAACAATTTACCCATTTGTACCAGTCTACAGTAAAATGCAACATTGCTACAGTAGCTGATTTTGATGTAATTATGTACTCATAGATGAGAGAGAACAAAGGATTTTTATCAAAGGGAAAAGTCAAAGATGGTTGGAATGAAATACTGGTACATTATAATCGCATACATATGCATTAAACATTTGCAATTTACATTCAAATGAAATAAAAGCCTCATCCATTGAAATGAATAACAAATCATAAATATAAAATCCTTCGCAAAGCATCTAAGATCGGAAACTCTGGGAAAAGCTGCTCCCGCCATGGGAAAGTAAGCTGAGTCGTGAAGAACTCAATGAGAGACAAATTTTTCTATGCTTCACTTGATCAGAGAAACATGGAAGGAACCAACACTGCCTATTATTTAGGAGAGCCAAAAGTTAGACCTCGTTTAGTAGATCAATGGATGTGTCAGGTCAATTTTACCCATACACATAAATTATCGACTTTGAATATGAGAGATAAAATCTTTTTGCTAGAACTCAATTTTCAAATTAGATAGCATGTGTATTATGTAGGTGTTTCCCGTTGTAAGGGTGGCACCTTATGTGGCAAAAACTGTATATATGCTACCGAATTCCCCAGCTCACAGGAAAAGTTTGACGTAGGTTATCAGATTCCCCTACCTGCTGCTCCCTTTCCTATGATAAAAGAGGAGAACATTCCCAAAACACAGGGATCATGAAAAAATGAGGTAGCTACAGATAAAAGGTTGAAGATTAAAATTCAGATATGATTCATCTAGTATAGAGATGGATATGAATTACTGTAATTTTTATTTGAGGTAAATTACCAAGGAAAATGACAGTAATTTTTTAGTTACCATAATTTTCTGATAATTTTCTGCAATTGATAGCTAGTAGGAGTTTTAATAGTTAATCCAGTAGCAATAGCAAGGGGTTAAAGGCATTTTAACCATTACTATTGCTACAGTAAAGAAATATAAATAAAAAACATTTTAAAACAAATACGCCCACACACACAGACAATTTGGCCTTCTTTTGTTTGGTATGAGAAATTTTTGTTCAAACAAAGGAAAATGATAGCCAAAAAAAATACTGCACTAGTTAAAATATTCCACAAATGAATTGTACAAGCATTTACTTATAATTAAGATTATATGTATTAAGATACATAAAAACTTGTCTTAAAATAATATTCTAGGAATGTATGTCGGTGCGAAAATTTTTAGAGACAGGTGAATATTACCAAAAATTCTGTAATTTTCAGGAGCTGAGGTTAATTATATAAAATACCACAATAATTTACGAAAATTACCACAGTAATTTTCCAAACGGCCCATCTCTAATCTAGCATCACTAACTCATCACAGCAAATTTCTTACCATCACCATAGTCAGGAGGTATCGCCCTACGAAGTGGTCGCATGGCTACACCCCAATCAGAATGCACCAAATTGTTGCAACTTCCATCCATTGTGCGGTAGCGTGATGTTGGGCATGCATCAAATGAATTGTTCATTTCTCCCTTGAGACTCTTGGATCTGCATACCATTCCAGCGGGAATCCAGTAAGGGTTTACTTGAGGGCCTTTCCCCACTGAGTGCTTTTTAGACTTCCCCCTGTGTGATCACATAAAAAATAATTAGCGTGCCAAAATACTTTATAACCTCCACTCTTACATTAATGATTCATTTCTAAGGGAGGCAGTTTGAGCGAGACTTTTTCCCTATTCACCATGGAGGTCATATTCAAATTATATATTTTCAAATTACTTATTTTCAGAGTTAATTTAGAAATGTATTTATATAAGTCAATAACATTACTCTTTTTTGTGTCATGTAGTGAATCTACCTCCACTCAGCAAAGATTTCATGCATTTCTGCAAAAATTACTGTTGTAAGTAATCAATTTCTTCTTAAAAACAGTTGAGGAAGCATAAAAACCACAAATGATTAAGTTTTTGATGAGATCTAGGCATTACAAATTCCTTAATTTTGGAATAAAGTCTCCCTGGAGTGGATTGGCATCCCATGTCCCATGAAAAATTGCTTCTATTTTTTTATAAGTTCAGGGTGCAACAGCATAATTTGCTGATTTGAAGGGTCAATAAAACAAAAGATGTTACAGGTATGGTTGTAATTATTTTGTCTCCATATTCTACACATACATTTCAAGCATAATAGTGTTGCGTCAAGATGAATACGTTGGACAAACTTGTTTCATTACAGTATCATATTTGAACCTCGCTTCCTGGCACCAAATTCAAATCAGAAAATTATGCTGCCACACCCTGTACTTAAAAGAGCAGTCCACTTCCCCACCAAAAAAGGATCATCCTTGACCATAAACTTCCCTTACAATTAGATATTGTTCGACGCATACAAATTATGGAAGGGATTATTTTACACCCATCGGCATTGTCCACAAACATTATAATGTTTTAGGTTTTCTTATTTCCCGAGGTTTCAATAAATTATCATTTAGTGCCTCTGGCATTTACGGAGACGTTCTCTGGCACATCCAAACAAACTCGTGTTTGATCTCCGGTACCTATTTGCCCAAGATGGTAGCTGTACATTTTACGTATATTAATAATATTACCCAAGTTGGTATTTAATCAAATTCTCAGCGTAATCTCCGGGAAGACACAGAGTTTCTCGAGAAATTCGGCATAGAAGAACAGGACTTTTTTTCAAAATCTATCTACGGCAACCAAAGCTTCCTTGGAAACCACTAAAAGGAATCGTAAATTTCCTTGACACACTATAAGCTTCCTCCATCATATCTTCTAGAATGATGACTAAGCCTTCGCTTCGCTTCTCTATAAGTAAGTTATTGGAATGTTCAAGGTCCTCAAACCCTCCTTAAATTAAAGATTCTTCATATTCCTTCTTGGTTGCATTAGCACATGGTTGTGTCCCAATGCTTCTACCATAAGAGTACAGCTGCTTGTACACCATATACTTCTTCAAAGCTCGAACATTGTTTTCCCCGTCTCTCGGGCCACGAGTTTTTCAGAGCTAACGTTATAACTTCGATGGATGCATTAATAAATTTGGGATTTGGAAGAAACCTTTTCCTGAACGTGATCAATTTTCTTTCGTCTATGCATCGTTAAATTGATGAAGGATAAGGGATGGGGGCTATAAATACAAAAAGACTGGAGTGGGAGTAGGACCAAGTCTACAAACTCAGCAATGCGGGGGAGGGGGGGGGGTTGTAAAGAAGGGGGACGGAGAGCGTTATGAGGGCCCGCAGTATTCTCAAAGTATGGGACCATGACAAATTCTCACAGTGGCGTCTAGGCTTAGTAGATCATGCCCTGCGCGAGGGCCGCTGATACTACAAGTGAAAAAAAACGTAAGTGAAACATCTACGGTGAGACGACTTGATTGTGGAGTTGAGCGACACTAAGTTTGTGAAATTCGAAAGAAATCGGAATTCGTACGCTAAAAATGGTCGACATGGTGATAAAACACACAATTGTCAGTATCGGGGTAAAATAATCGCCGTAAAAATGAAGCCAATGAAGAACCCTTCTCTGGAGCGAAAGTTTCAACCCTACAGGAGTATCTTTAAGGTTTCATAGAGATATAAGCATTTGATTTGGTGAGTGCAAGGTCATTGATAATCGATTTTATTCTCCCTCGATAGAACAAACGATATATGGAGTCGAACGACCAAGGCCTGCGTATGACATGCAGCGTTAGCCGCCAAATGGGTCGAGTTCTGGGCCCCATTTATCTCCCCCTCACACCCCGACTACAGACCACGGACTTAGATATTAGGTTTTCTCCCGTTAAGTGTTCCGTCAAAACGACGATCTTGGCAGTGAAGCAGACGATAAATGGTCCAGCGGTATTAGGGTTGGTAAGTAAACGAGTAGGTAGTATTTCGCTTTGTCATGCTCTAATTTAGGTCTCATTGCTCTAATTTCGATTTTCATAGTATTTGAAAATTGTACTTCATCCTAATCCTGAAATATCAAGTCAATTTTACGATGATGTACTGAAAATCTCATTCCAAACTGCGACTAGAAGGTGAAACGCTAGGGCGAGTAACTGTGCTGCCACCTGTGGTAGAAACCTAGGTGAAGAGACATTAACGGCGACATTGTTTTGCATGGCCGGTATAGGGCAGTTGCAGTGGGCTGCTACAGACACAACAGAACGCGGTCGTCAGACCCCACAAGCGTGTGCATGAGTAGGCACTGGTTTACAGTTAGTTGAATCCTATAAACGATCTGCAAGCTCTAACTACAATTAGTAGTTTTACAGTTAAATTTGTAGTTTGCGTCTTAACCATTCCCCACCATGTAGCATCCCACTCCTACAAAAACTCTGGGAGTGAAACCGAAATAAAACCGAATTATCACCCATGACTTATCGTGGGTGTTTATAGACATTCAGCTTCTCAAGTACACCCCGATAGTAATTATCATTCTCAGACACGAGGTGTCTCACCGCTAAGAATAAATCGCGATCACCATATTGGAGATGGTCCATCATGGAGGCGTGATTCATTGAGAGACAATCCTTGTCGACACCTCGCAGTGACATGTTCCACCAAAAAAATCAACAAATAAAGTGTACGACGGTGAAAAAAGATATTGAGGGCCGCCGAAAATGGCTTATAATCCATTTACGGCCCCTTGGTGAAGGCCACGGACTTAGAATATGGGTGAGGACACATTCTACATGATAGTAGTTTGATCTGAAATAATCTGACTACCATGTTTTACTGCTTCATAGATTTGTATATATAACTAGCATTTTATGTTTGAGCTCATTCTGACGGCAGAACTTGTCTGCTGCACTGTTATTGAGTATATTTTGCGATGTATCACAAGGTTTACTAACCTAACTGATTTCCATCCGTTCCAGTTCATCCCATCTTGGACATACTAAGTGTCTCACTGTTCTAAGATTTACCTTATTTGTCTGATTCTCATTGCACTACCCATGCCCTTAGCATGCTAAGACTTAACACATAACTATATTGATCAACTGCATTGAATATAAACAGAACCAATCGTAATGTATATTAATCTCTATTTTCTCAATTTCTCCTAAGTTGGATGGCAACATTATCAATAAATTTGTTACGAAAATTACGTAGTGAATTTATTGACCACAAAGATGAAAAATAGCACCGCCTTCCAAGAAAAATAGCACCACTTTTAAAGGAAAAAACAGCCTAACTTTCACAAAAATAGCATCATCTTTTATAATA
The DNA here is from genome assembly GCA_963169105.1 of Ceriagrion tenellum. NCBI lineage: Eukaryota > Metazoa > Arthropoda > Insecta > Odonata > Coenagrionidae > Ceriagrion > Ceriagrion tenellum. The sequence continues at coordinate 50,366,479 of OY720636.1, read as the reverse complement.
GAAATATATTGTCTCATATGGCCGACGGTGTGAGTTTTGTTGTTTGCTCTAAGCTTGTTGATACCGAAAATCCTCACATTATTAGCAAATTTTGTGATGGGTATGTTCACAAGAAGTGTAGTAAACTCCGCGATAGTGTTTTCAAGATTTATATAAATAATAAGGATGTGGAATGGTTTTGTCTCGCCTGCAAACCAAACCGGTCTCAGGCATCGTCGCGTGATGATACACAGTCTCTCCAGATGAATGTCATTAAAGAACTGAAGGCCTTGATTGCTGACCTTAAAAAAGAGATTGAGCATTTGAAGAAGAAAATGGGTGATAATACTGACCGTTCGGTGAGTGGTGAAGGCTTGGAAACAATTATGTGCGAAGTTAACGAACGTCGGAAATGTGCAAGGAATGTGATCATTCATGGGATTGCGGAGGGTGATGATGTGAATCAAACCGTAGCGAAAAATACTGATAGGGAGCATGCGGTGAAGATACTGGCCACTCTACTCCCGAATTACACCGATAACAAATGTAAACACTGTTTTCGTCTTGGACGAAAGCAATTGGGTAAGACACGGCCATTGAAGTATACTTTGCGATCAGAAGCCGAAGTCTCCGAGACCCTACGCCGCTTTTATGACCTGAAGAGGGCAAATGATAGTGTCTTCAATAATGGTGCTACGCTTTTTAATATATCTTTGTCCCGTGATCGCACTTTTGCCGAGCGCAAGTATTTGCAAGAACTTAAACAGGAACTAAGCAGGAGAACAAATGAAGGTGAAGCGGATCTCACGATCAGGTTCATAAAAGGTCTCCCAAAAATAGTGTCAAAAAACGAGGAGTCTCCCACACTAAGAAAGTAGAATCTCTCCGATTTTACTACCAAAATGTTCGTGGTTTACGCACAAAACTATCTGAACTTAGTACCACTGCCTGTCTTGACGATTATGACGTATTAGTGTTAACCGAGACTTGGTTGAGCCCAGACATTAATAACTCTGAGCTACAATTGACAGACTTTACTGTCTTTCGATGTGATAGAAGTGAACGAACGAGCATCAAGAAGAGAGGGGGTGGAGTCCTGATTGCAGTTAGAACCAGTGTGCCTAGCATCTTGCTTCCCTCTTCCATGTGTAACATTGAGCATCTGTTTGTTTCGGTTGGATGCGGAATTTCTAAAATCCTTATTGGTGCTGTTTATATACCACCTAATTCCTCATTCGATGTGTATTCAGATCACTGCTTGGCTGTAGAAGAAGCATTTTTATCAAGTTCCTACTCAGATGTTATATTTTTAGGTGACTATAATATACCGGAATTCAAGAACTGGGAGATCTTAAATAGTGCCTGCATATTCAGTGACTGTGATTTGACCTACCCACCTGCGGCTAGGCCCATTATTGAATCATTTTCACTATTGCAATGCAACCAAATCAACAAGTGCCATAACTCATTAGGTAGGGTCCTTGACTTAGTATTTACTCAAAATAATTGTGCTGATGTCACTTACTCACAGTTACCTCTCGTGGATTGTGACTCTCATCATCCAGCTCTGTGCATTTCTCTCCCCACTGAAGTTCTCATTAATGATAATTGTTCTAAATTTGATTATGATTTCAAACAAAGTGACTTTAACTCGATTAATTTGTCCTTGGAGTCTGTAAATTGGGCTGGAGTTCTATGTGGCCTTACTGTTGATGAAGCCTTTCAAAAATTTTATGATATATTGTACAATATTGTCTTTCAGTACACCCCTTTGAAATCTATTTACTCATCGAGCTATCCGAAATGGTTCACTCATGAACTTAGGTCTCTAATCAAAACTAAGAAGTCTCTTCACTTGAAATTTAAAATTACTGGTGCTCATGAGGATTACAATGAGTTCATGTTAATAAGAAGACAGTGCAAAGTACTTTCTACCAAATGTTACAACAATTACATCAGTGAGATTGGCGAATCATTAGTTGAGAATTCACGTCATTTTTGGTCTTATGTTGGATCAGTTAGGAACACATCTGATTTCCCTGAAAGTATGTACTTAGGAGATATTGTTGCATACAATTGGAATGATATATCAGAATTTTTGCTAAACATTTCTCGTCAGTTTTTAGTCACTCTGATCCTTGTATCATTCCTGCTTACAATGTTAATAACACCATTTCAGCATCAAACCTGCAAGTATCTGTTGAGGAATTAGATAAAAAATTGAGGTCGATTAATATCACAAAGGGTCGTGGTCCTGATGACATTCCTCCAACTTTAATTAAAAATTGTCACGTATCACTATTGTACCCACTTTTCATTCTGTTCAATAAGTCTTTAAAAAGTGGAATTTTTCCAGATATACTCAAATTATCATCTGTAATCCCTGTTTTTAAAAGTGGACAAAGAGGTAATATTAAAAATTATTGTCCAGTTGTGATTCAATCCTGTTTTGCTAAACTACTCGAGAGTTTAGTAGTTGATAACTTGGAACTCTTGCTTAGACATATCATAGACCCCCATCAACACGGTTTCTGTAAGGGTAAGTCAACTACAACCAACTTATTACTAATGCAGAAGAGCATCATATCTGGTTTTGAAAAGGGCAGTCAAACCGATGTGATCTACACTGATTTCAGTAAAGCCTTTGACACAGTGAACCATAGGTTATTGTTAGCCAAATTGGAATCATTTGATATATTTGGTAAACTGCTAGATTTGATAAAAATTTATCTCTCATATCGCCGGCAGTTTGTGAAGTTGAGACGAGTAAACTCGAGTGAATTCAATGTAACTTCTGGTGTACCACAAGGGTCCCACTTAGGGCCCTTGTTGTTCAACTTATTTATCAATGATGTTGGTTCTAGTGTTAGGCCATCCCAGTACTTGCTATATGCTGACGATTTAAAAATTTTTGCAACTATAAATTCAATTGATGATTGTTATATGTTACAAAAGAGCTTGGAAGGATTGGTAACATGGAGCAAGGATAACGCAATGGCCTTGAATATTAATAAATGTTTCTATATATCATTTAACCGGGGGTCAGTATCTATTGATTACCCATATACTATAAAGGAAAGTACTGTGAAGAAGGTTAATTTCATAAAGGACTTAGGGGTCACTTTTGACACCAAGCTTCAATTTAATCTACACTTTTCCTTAATTCAAGCTAAGGCCTTAAAAACCTTAGGGTTTATTTTCAGGTTTCGTCGTGATTTTAAAAATATTTACTGTTTGAAGTTGTTATATGTTTCTCTTGTCAGATCTATTGTTGAATATTGTTCTTGTGTCTGGTCACCTTATTACAGAGTTCACATAAAAGAAATTGAAAGCGTACAATATAAGTTTGTTACATTTTTGAGGTACAGGTTTAGACTTCAAAATTTGGACAATAAGAGTATCCTCTCCATATTGAATTTAGAACCCCTTTACATACGTAGAAAGAATCATGGTATTATATTTTTGCACAAACTAATAACGAATTCCATAGATGCACCTGAATTACTGCAGGCCATCAATTTCAAAGTTCCTACAAGTGGTATCAGAAATCCTACTATTTTTTGTATTCCACATCACCCTACTAATTATTCTTTCTTTTCGCCATTATCAAGACTAATGCGGGACACAAATTCTACTTGTTGTGATATTGATATATACAGATCTTCGAGTACGCAGGTCAAAAGTTTTCTGAGCAATATTGTATAGTACTTAAGAACAAACTGTTATCAAAACTATATTTATATGTATGTATTTTATGTGCAATCTTGAACTTAGTCTATCTTGACATTGTATTAAGTAATGTGTTTTTAAATGGGTTATTTATACCCGTAAATAAATAAATATAATATAATAATATAATTGATTTTTGACATTATGCATCTTGTTTAGCCCTGGAGACTTAATGAAAAATTTCCGAAACTTTGACCAAGAGAAGATGAGTTTTTTTAATATTCCCACTTCCCACAAGACTTTAATGAGCCAAAAAATCTGCTTCAAAACAAGGGTTTGAACTTGGGTATTCAGGCTCTTGATCTTCTATGTATCTAGACATTGAAAGGTCTCCATGGAACTGTAGACACGAGACATTTCTGTTTTGGGCAAGTTTCTTCACTGTCCTGTACGTCCCCCCTCTCATCATATCTGCCATCAGACCAAATCTCTTCCTTCCTCTTCCTCATTTTCCACTTATCTTTCCTTCTAGGAGGAGTTTCAGCAAAGAATCTCCCCGTAATATGTGGCCGACCAAATTTGCCATTCTCTTCCTTAAACGTTTCAATTTGGATCGCCCCTCTCCAATCCTTCACAAGTGCCTCCTCATTATCCTTATCTGACCTTATCTGTCCATCGGATATTCTACAACTATCGCCATAGCCACATCTTAAATTTTTCTACATATTTTCCTCACTTTTCCTCATTGTCCACGTTTTCTATCCATGCAGAACCATATCCTCTAAGGCTGTAACTTATTTATATGTTAATTCCTACCTATGCAACTAGAATCCTTTTCATATATGTATCTTAGCGACTGAGAGGCAGACCTAAGTTTTTTGGGGGTGAGAGAAGAGGGCACGTGGCTTAGCGTAAACCAACCAGAATGCAGCAGGCGGAGCCTATCCTCTCGGAAATTACGGAGGCGATTCTCTCTTATGTTAGACCTCCGTAATGTATGCTTCGCGAGTCGATTAGCTGTGTTGCCAAATCTCCATTGTATTCGTTCGTTTGATGTGCTGTGGTGATCTTCCTGAGAGAAAACATGGCATCGTTCACCTCCCTCTCTCCCCACCCCACCTCCCTAATGTCGAAGGCCCCACCTCCTGCCACGACCGAAGCCGCTCGAGTCGTTCCGAGCGCGCACGAAGGGCCAGTCGCAAAGATATATGAAAAGGATAATAGTACAAAGGGTAAGATGTCATCTATTGGTACTGATAGGTACCTGAAAATGACGGCTTTGAGATTGAACTATCTGCACCAGTTTAGAGTAAACCCGTGGACAAATAAATAAAGTGTTCTTTTGTAATTGGCCATGAATTGCCTCGAAGTCACGCCAGAACTTACCGGGTTTTTTATACCAAATGTATATATGTAGCATGAAGGCGTAGATGTACTCTATTAAAAACACTGAAAATCTTTTCCTTGATTCCTTTTCGACACTCCTAGTTTGATACTCTTCAGGCCATTGTTCTAAATACGATAACATCCTCATCCCAAATTAAATGAAGGTAAATAGATTTCTAGTGAAGCCATGCATTCTCTCTTAAAGATTTTTAACTCGAGAGTGAAAAGTACTTGCTTTGCCAGCTGCTCCGTAGCCTTTCCCATCACGTAACCAACACGAGCGGCCTTGATTGCAGCGGGAGTGGTTTTAATGGCCTCCTGGTGCATGTAGAAGGGGGATCCCAACTGGAGAATGCCTGGCGATGCTGGGTCATCCGTCTTCATTGCTGCTCTCATCTCTACTTCATCTTTTTTCTGCAAGCTCATCTCCCCCGCCTCGATTGCAGTCGCTATTTCAGCGTCCGTGGGAATTGGTGCTGGCCAATCCGGAGGTAGAATGTCTGTCCATAAATAAGAATAAAAAACCAAATTATTCGAGAAGTGTTCAGGAGTATGGTCGCGTAAAACCCTTTAGACTTTTAGTTCAGCTATAATATAAATGCTTGTGTAATACATCTTGGTATTGTAAATACTTTTGCCTCATAAAAAGTATCTAAAATGAAAATGAGAGTCACTAAACTTACTAAATGAGAATATTCTAGAGAAAATTTGATTAACAGGCACTTCTATGTTTTTGATGTAATCATTAGCCTAAAATCAAGTAAAAATGTAAGCATCAATTCATTTAACTATTGATCAACACAATCATCTGATAGAATTAAGCAACAAAAATCCAGAATATTCCGATTTCATTAAAAAAGAAGGTGATGTTGGGCCAAGTACCGTACCAATTCAGGCATGGTCATTTACTGAAACATCCAGGACATGTTGTCTGTATCAACAAGTTTTTATAAATACCATGGTAAATATGAAAAGAACACTAGATATTTTTCCACAGGCTTATATCAAAATGGTACTAATAATTTAAACAAGGTGTCATCTGCCAGTATCTGATGATGATGCCTTGTCGTTGAAACTGGTACATAGTACTATCTTAAACTGAACCGAGACAAAATACCAATGCAACTAGTTCACAGGGTTGATTTATTCGATATGTTGCACCATCGATCGACTCGAGAGGCGAAGAAACAAGATATCTAACAACCTTGACTAGTTCAAACACTAAGGTGCCATCTACTGGTACTAGTAGGTACCTGAAGATGACGACTTATGACCGGTTGCAAGAACAATTAGTTACGAAACAAACCCATGAAGTTATAGAACTCATGAAAATATTCGGATTGTAGATACATCTACTAGTACCATAACTAAGTTACTAATAGTTAATAGCTTCGAATATTTGATTTAAAGTTTCTACCGCCGGTTAAAATTTATAAAAGTTTAGCCTGTGACTAGTTGCTAATGCACATTATAATTAGTCAGTAAAGGCAAACAAACTGATTATTTGCCTAAAATAATTCTTTTATCTTATAATTAAGTCTCCAAGCGGTTCATTGCTCATCCACCATCTTGGCTACTAATGGAAAACACAACTTCAAGCCACGGAGTAAGATATCCTACTCCGTGCTCCATGCCATAAGTTATGAACCCAATAAATTTATCGAATGTTTCTGCAACACTATTTGAATAGTTTCCATGGATTATGGGTCCAATTACTAAATATAATACATATTTGTCGTTTCTGCAACTGGTCATCAAGAGTTTAAACTAGTTGTACCATTTTTAAATAAACCTATGGAAAAATAACAAGTGTTCTGTTCGTAATTAGCCATGAATTTCCTCAAAGTCATGCCAGAACTCACCTAGTTTTTAATACCATGCTAATTGCGAAATATGAGTCACTATTATATTAATTATGGAATAATTTACCTGGACGAGGAAATTTAAGACCCAGAAGAGTTTTTAAAGCTGCTGTATTTGCAGGAGTGGGAAGGAGAACTTGAGTATCGGTTTCATTACTGTTTAAATCATCATCAGGATCATGGTTCATTGAGTAGGATACAGTTATCACCATTGCTGTGACAAAGATTCCTCTGTTTTTGTTGAAAACATGTAATAAAAGTACAAGAATGTAAATTACACTATAAATTATATGATATGTAGGTGCAGAGTATGGAAACAACTAACATCCCCTGAAACTTTGCAGTAACTTTTTCAATGATCATTAATCTCAGCCGATTTTGAAATAATTTTGAAACTAATAAACTAATTTATAAAATAAAACAATAAGAACAAAAATATAACTTACAGCATCGCTGCACACACACAGCATTGGAATTGACGTATTCTATTCCTTCGGTTTCGATGTCGTTGTGAGAGAAACAAATATGTCCTACTCTCCTCACCACTGGTTAGCGGTGTCGTTTCTGATGCCATCTTCATTTGGTATGGGAAAAGTCTCTTTTTTTCTCTGACTAGACAAACTGAAAAAAAGCAAAAGTGAGTTGACCAGCCCATGACCAGAGTAGGTATGCGTTTAAATAGAAGCCAAAATATTTTTCAAGTACCTCCTCAGTCTCCCCTTTCCAACTTCCTCAAAGGAGCACTTGTGTGAAGCATCAAGAGTTTTTCCAGCCCTGGATGATAAAAAAAAGATAGCAGATGAAATACATTCAGTTACTAATAAGTTGAATTAATTAAACACCTAAATCAGTATTGGATCAATAGCAATCATAGATTACATGTTACTTAAACTTTAAGAAGCATTTATTCTCAAAATCCAATAGGTTTGTGGCTTTAAATGTGAATGCTGATTGATATTATTGCTAATATTTCATGCAGATTTCCAGTACATATTACTGCGGTGGGAGCAATTTTCGTTTACGTACAGATTTGCGAAAAACTGTTCATATACGTACTCATTAGTAATATGTTTGGATAAAAGCGAAAAAAATGTTTCCGCTTTCATTTCTTGACAATCGAATGTTATTTCAACATATGACTTTATGGCACTTAACATATTTTTCGAAATAATTCAATGACAAGCGTACAGATATTTCCTAAACGCGAAAACATACTGATATGATGGTCGCAATTAAATATTAAGGCATCATGTCGAATAAAAAAAATGTATTTATATACGGTTTTTATTTAACTTTCGAATTCCACGCCGTGAACCCGCGTCATGACAATGCTGTAATGGAGACATTAAAAAAAAATTCTTGCATCACTTATATTAAAACATGTATGGTTATTTCCAACAATAGGATTGACATTTGCTTAAGTGAAATGTAGTCTAAGGTTTTTTTTCGACTTTCTTGAAAATCTATTGATGTGGGCACTGAGTGACTCACGATTCTCACTGCAACCACCCACATAAATTTAGAATCAACTGGATTAAAAATTTTCAATGCTTATCACCAGAGGTCAGGGGATACTATCTATCAGCGTGATCATCCGACCCCTATTCTCTGAAGTTTCCATATTTTCGAATGCACATATTCTTTCGTTGACTGCAGAGTTCGATTAGGTCAGAAAAGCTCAAAAAAATATTTCCACGGAACCGAATATACCCCGAGAGGTAAGAAAACAACTGCCGAGCTCAAAGATAGGACTACAAACCAGGAAGCAGTATATGAAAACGTTCGCGTGGAGCGTGGCACTCTATGGATCGGAAGCGTGGACCATAGGAAAATCTGACCAGAAAAGACTAGAGGCTTTCAAAACCTGGTGCTGGAGGAGGATGCTGAAGATAAAATGGACGGACAAAATAAGAAATTATAAATTGTTCAGAAGAGTAAAAGAAGAAAGTACCATACCTATGGAACACCGTCCTGAAAAGAAGAACCAGATGGATTGGACACACCCTCAGACACGATGGGTTTGCGAAGACCATAATTGAAGGTAAAATAGAGGAAAAAGTCCCCAGAGAAAGACCCAAGAATAAGTTCATAGACCAAATAAAGAGGAAAGCACATAGGAAGGGATACCAGGAGGTAGGGGAACTAGCATTCGATAGGAAAGGGTAGAGAACTGCAGTCAACCAATCTTAGGATTTAACTACCAATGAAATGAACCCGAGAGGTAATGTATCTACAGCGATACCACGAAAATACCATTAAACAACGGTTCAAAAATAAAATACCGTCTTTGAGAAAAGCATCGCAAGCTATTATTATCTAACCAAAAACGGTGAACATCTTTCTGTGGACACAACCTTACATTTTGAATAAAACAGTTATCATTTAACGCAGTAACCGGGAAAATCTATTTTGTGGTTATAAAATTACTATTCTATTCCCAACCAAGACTTCACGGACAAATAACACCAACCATAAGTCACAGAAAAATCCAAATGAACTAATGTGGCGAGTCGTTCGACCCTCGGGTCATGGCTCTCCTTACGACAAGACAGCTGGCGGGCGTGGGGTTTCCTGCACTGGGAGGAATCGCCTGTGCTGTCGGCATTTCAAATGTGTTACGTAACTTGCTCATGAAGAGTGACACTTATGGACGCACGGAAAGGGATCATCGTCCATTGCCGGCGTTTATTTCAAGGTTGTTCGTATTTTGGTACCTCTTGACAAGCATTACGCAAAACTATTTTAAGTGCAGAACCAAAAACCGTTACACAAGTCGTAAAAATAAACCCACCCTTTTCCATCATATTAACATGCGGAAGAGGAGACACATAAACTAGCTAGCCCTCAAACTATTCATGGATAGTAAACAAGAGCTATTTATCAGAAGAAATAAAGAAAATCAAGGTTGCAAGCCTATCTCTTCAATACCCGGGTTTGGCGGCCACGTGCCTCTCCAAGGCTTCCAGGTGTATTGAGTTATATAACAGACACTGTGGGCGAGGGGCACGCATTGCTCAAAAACCACCTGAAGAAATATGGAGAAGAGATCCGCTCAGCTACAAAACTAGTCATAACTTTGCTTTACACTACATATTTTCCTCCAAGAATCCGTTGTGCTGACAGTGTTGAGCACACAACGGCCGCAATGAAGATTCCATTGCACCATCCTCCATTCGCTTCGAAGCTAACAGTTTCACTGTTTAATTAACAGCTTGAGGATGTTTTTCCAAAACAAATAAATCGTAATCGTCAAACTGTTGACAATAAAAATCACTTACTATCCCAAAAATTCACAAGTTTCATGCATCACTTCGCGGAATTTCTGCATTTTTTCAAAGAATGCTTTTTTATAATTTATTGCCAGTTGGCCAGTACCACTTGTGCCGGGCAAGCGTGGCAACAGTCCCGGGCCCTGCGCCTCCGAGGGCCTTGCATTTTGGAGGAAATCGCAAATCACAAGATGGAGAAATATTACGATATGAATCTGGTGTGACCGCCACATTACCGTGCCTGATATTGGCCAATTTTTACCTGAATCGTGTCTCTATTTTTCTAGTAACGGAAGTTTGTGTACTATTTAGAACGCCCAATCTACTTTTTAAGTTTAAAATTTTAAGTTTATCATAAGAAGAAAGGTGCATGACTAAATTGAAAATAGTAACAAATCTTTCCACGAATTGACTTTTTAATAAAGAGCTCGAATAACTACATTTTTAGGACGCGCTAGCCATAGTTGCCTAGAGCCGCACAAGGTGTAATTACCCCGGGTCGCACAAGGCATAGTTGCTCGGGGCCCTGCAAGCCCGAGGGGCGGCCCTGCCGGCTGAAGTTTCGACACCATTGCGTCATTTTCTAGGCATATGCTTTGACGATGTTATGACGTTGAAAATGATGCTCTAGCATCGAAACCATGGTCGATAATAAGTTACTTCCCGGGGATACCAAACATTCTTTTTTTCAAAAATTGGCCATCATAATAATTGCAAGCAGGAAGGCTGAAAAAACACAAAACGCCAAGCAATCAAACACAGACGTTTACGTTGGAAACTCCGAAACATTTGGATTTTTTCCATATAAATATAAGTACGTGCACCTAAGGCAGATTAAATATGATACTGTTGATATATACACTGAAAAATTGACAAATTTTTGGGTGGATTTCACAATAGTTAATTCGGTATTCTCGCTTTGAAAATAGAAAATCTCCAGCTCTATTACGTCGATTTATTTAAGAAACAGCAGGTAATTACTTTTCTAGCTTTAGTAAGCAATTTTGAAGATGTATGCTAACTTATCAACATGTTTAGTTGACAACATAGTAGCTTGGTATTACTATCTCTGGTGAAATATCGTTTCGGGATAAAAACCGAAGTTTATTCGTTTCCCCCTACGATCAAACGCTTACATCAACTAATTAACAGTCTATGTTCGTAGAAACCTAGACTCCCAGTTAAAATTAAGTGATCGAAAAGGGCATGTCATCTTGCGGTTAACGTTAATCAAATATTGTAAAACCGGGCCCGGCTCTTATTCAGAAGAAAAAATAATGAATAAATGAAACGCGTTCGTCAGTAACTTTGCAGTACTCGATTCTATTCAAGGTGTTTAAGGTTAACTTTTACACTACCAAAAATTAATAAAAACACGACTCGGGTTTCAATGCTTTGGCGTAATCACGAGGTTATTTATGCCCGGTTTGCAATTCCTTATGTACAAATGTGTAGAAAGGGGATTTGGCGAAGAGCAATTAAGGCGCACAGAGGTCTAGAAACTCCGGTTCTCCAGTAAAAATTCGATTTTCCGACTTGGTTCATATTACTCAAAAATCTAACTTCAAATAAGATAGAAGATCAAACGATGAAGGTAAATGTATTCCAATCATTCCCTAGACCCTTCCCTTCATTTGTCAATCCAATTCACTCGCCAATTTCATGAATAGTCGTACATTTAGCGATTTTTCCCGTGGATTTTCATGATCATGATGTTAAGATAGTGAGATAGATGTATGATTTCACATAATATACCATTAATTTGGTCTCACTGTGAAGAAAAATATCTCATCTTACTTAATTTATAGACAAATCAGACACATGTCGTCCTAAACTCGAGGTATTTGCCAAAAATTACCAACCACTTTACATGGGGAATGGAAAGGTACTCAAGAGGTTCTACATGGCAAGAAAATAAGAATTACTCAGGCATAGGTCTCTAGTTACAGAAGCAATGCAATATTTAGTTTCTATACTTTATAAACTATTTTCAAAAACAAATCCATTTCCCACTGAAGTTCTTTACTGAGATCTTCATTCATGTTAAACAATATTTTTGCGCCATTAACATTATAATGCTTACTTTTAACCGGAAAAAAGGGCTCACCAGACAACTGTGGGGTGGTGGTGTGGGTAGGGGTTGAAGGTCAGGGGGGGGAGTGGGAGGCGGGATGGCTAAGCGGGAGGCGGCCGTGAGGCTGAGGAGCGGAAGCGTTGAAACCCGGATTAATCATTACATAAACCCAGCTTACGATTGGGCTGGGCCAGCAATGATTTTCCTGCAAGATTTCATTGGCCTTCTTTGATTCGTCGAGCCCTTTTGGATAACTGGCATAAGAGTCTCATGTATGAGTTGGCGGAAACTTTTTATTTTCACCCGAAACAGAGAAATACAAGATTACTATTTCCACTTTTATTATACAGACCGGTCGATAGGTCGATGGCTATGAATGCTTTGTGTATGCCACACGGCAGCCGAATCCTGGGTCGCGCTATATAAGTGTGGAGAGTACGCGGAATTTTTCTCCTCTTTTTAAATGACGGTTGGAATGTTGGACGGTTGGACGGATTAAATGACGCGTGGAAGAGGATAAGGGGGCACACAATATTCCAAAATAATTCCATCACGAGGGAATGAGTATGAATGGGCGGTAGTCGATAAGAGTGTTGATAAATTTTAAAAGCCTAAATGTCGATGAATTTCCCGATCGAATGTCTACCGCCAATATTTTCACACCATGTATAGTTTTCAAACTATGGTTTCCCTACATGTTTCCTCCCGTAATTCATATTATCTTAGCGAATATATTCAGCTATAGGCAGGAATTTTTGAATCTACACCCTGTTAACTTGCCCTAGCATATAAACTCAATCTACGTTAGTTGCTAAACAAAGTATCCTTCTTTACAAACATAAACCTATTGTATTATTTTCCGGAATCATGATACCAAAATTTACTCGCAAGCACATGCCGTGATTTTATAATTGTTCATAAAAAATTTGACATAAATACAAGAATGCAGATTTCATTCAATTTAATGTTTTCCACATGCAGCCATGACGTAGACAGATTTTGTAAACGGTCCAAGTACATGAAGTAATCCCTGATAGTTCAAATATCGATGGTTCAATATATACGTTTTCTCTAAATTATTTGTTTTACTTAATCGGCCAATTTCTGTCAATTACAGGCAGTAAATTCGTCTGTACACTGCTCACCTCGAGCAGATATTATAAGCTTCCACGCCCTATTATATAACGCACGCTCCGGATAGCGAGAGCGAGGAGAGGTTATAACAGCACTGCAGCAATCACATCGCAGCCAATAAATGTTGTGAAAACGACACGTTTATAACAGTTTTAGCACCAACCAGTGAACTAGATTGGAACTACCAAACCGATTGAAGTATACGGCGGTAATTATTCACCAGAGCCTCGCCAGGGTTAAGAAATCCATGGCCTTTAGCTTGTAGTTCTTTTCGCCGTCCTTATAGAAAACAGGGGCGTTAATTGCGGAGGATAGAAGAAAGGAACATTTCACCGTACAACTCAATAAAGAATAAAAGTGAAAGTTAACCATATAAGACTGAATTTTTGCAATATAGAGGCTGAAAGGCTGAGCCATATAATCGGTTAGGACAGTGGTCGGCAAACTAATTAGACAACAGAGCCAAATATCAACTGTAAAACAATTGAAAATTTTTGGTGCTAAATTTGAAAACTTTAACTATACTAGCTCACCCGTGGGAATATTTCGCACAGTATGCAGCTTCTTCCTGTTTCTTCCTTCTTTCTTCCTGTTCTTCTACCTGTCGAATATTTCGCACAGTATGCAGCTTCTTCCTGTTTCTTCCTTCTTTCTTCCTGTTCTTCTACCTGTTGAATATTTCGCACAGTATGCAGCTTCTTCCTGTTTCTTCCTTCTTTCTTCCTGTTCTTCTACCTGTCGAATATTTCGCACAGTAAGCAGTTTCTTCCTGTTTCTTCCTTCTTTCTTCCTGTTCCTCTACCTGTTTCTTCCCATGGACAATTATATGTTATTTATATTTGTGTTAAAGATATATAACGTAAACGTAAACGGTAAACGATCACACTGATTGCATGTAGAATGTAAACAATCTAACTAAACGATGTGTTAATAGGTGGTGCCTCCTAGTCTTTTAAGCACGTAACCATAACCAACATATTAGTTGATTATATTGTCAACAGATGGCTTTGAATCATTTTTTAACAAAAACTTTAATTGTAAATTTAAAAAAAACTTTAATTTTAAACCATTTGTCTATTTTTCGACAATAGCGGGGAACATAAGCTTTAAAACGATGTTTGAATCATTAATTTTGATGAAGAATTATGGGAGTTATGGTGTTGCGACAAAAAAACACCTTTGAGAAATAATATATATGATGATAGGAAGGTACATTGTGATTAACTTAATTAGGCTACTCCTAATTTGGCCTTTGCTAAAAACGTCCTCAATCTGATACGTTCGCTGAGGTCGACCCCTTCCAACTTTCCCATCCACACTCGTCTTGTATACTTGTTTCATCTATCTCCTTCCGATCATCCTCTCTATATGTCCAAACCATCACAACATACCTTTTTCAATCCTCGAAACTACATTTTCTTTCACTTCACAACGCTCCTAAAAATTAACTTAATAAATTTACGTTATACAATGATAAGGAGGTAAAGATGCAAGACACGGCGCAATATCAGCAAAATATAACATTTACTACGACGGTGGATCTCGGGAGATTAATGACTAAGTAAAACGGAATAAAAAAAGCGACCCACGTCATGTAACGACTCTCATCATTCAATCCTAAGATAGGCTGACTGCAATCCGTCCATTCTAACCTTTCCGTTGCTTTCTCCTTAATGTCCTTGTAGCTCTTCTTGTTCCATGTCCCGTTTTAAATGTCATATGCATTTGTCCCCCGGTCTTCATCTTGAGGCTTTCTATTCCATGATACTCCTTACAAATCTCAAAGTGCTATCTATACATCAGAATCGTCTCCCAAAAAATTCTCCCGATTGTTTTCTTCTCATCATTTCTTCTGAAAATCTCTTTCTTTCAGAATACATCCGTAGCATTTTAGAGATTACCCTTAGAAAGCCCCGATGAAAATTATATATTGAGCTGAGCTGTATGGTTAGTATTGGACTTGAAATACACTAAAAACATTCACGGATTAATGCGTAAATATGAGTCGAATTTACCGCTGGCATTCAACGGATCGTTGCCTTATCGTCGAATTTACCGTTAGCATTCAACGAATTCGCCATTGACAGATGCGTCCTTAAATTCTGCTTGAATAAAAATTAATCCTTCTCGGCTAAAGTGTAAAATACTACAATCTCGTAACACATATCTGAAGATTTTGCGGTTAACCTGGAATATTGCAAGAAAAATTGCTATCTCGTTAGGTGATTCACGCATTCACTCAAGACCCTTCAATTTTAAAGGGTGTTTTAGAGGAGACACCTTATTGCGCAGTTTGATGCATAAAATAACAATAACGCGGGCATGGCATTACAGCAAGGGCTATTTTCCTATCTCTTCTTCATGTATTTGCGCCGTCATTACGGCATATATCTTGGCTTTGCATGGCACCATTTTCACTTGAAATACGATAAATTACGCAATAAAGCGTGAAAATGCACGTGTAAAACAGTTTTTAGAGTAAAACTTCTTTCTTATCTGCATTAAATTGACGAAATATTTAAAATATTTCTAAATGCACGTAGTTTATCCAGATTCCTTGAATTTTAGGTAACTAATACCTCGGTGCACCAGTTATTTCTTCATTAATGATAAACTCTGGTTTAGATATTAATTTTCTACCCAAAATAATCAGCTTTGCAGAAGAATCCACAAAGGCAGGTAATTGGAGAAACTTATGACGAAACATATAGAGTCAAGGGTGAGTTATCGCTGTTTTAAATTTAGCTTCGGAGATTTAATTAATCTATAAACGCAAAAATATGCACTATTGCATAAATTTTTAATTCCTAATGTTTCAAAATTTATTTTTTCCAGCCATGGTAATAGAGTGGCATCTAATTCGTTTACTTCCAACTTTGAGTTCATCACATACTCCAAAAGGTGAAAAATAAGGTTATTCACGTAATAGAATAAGTAAAATGCCGCAATTTTATGTCAAATTTACGATCTATAGTGTAAGTGGTTCACAACCTGTTCTTTCAATAACCCTCTTACGCCGTAGTTTTAAATATTCCCTCTTACCCATAAAAATAATTCAATCATGATTTGATCACGCGATTGAAAATAATGACCAAGTTCTCGAATCGATATATTATTTTGGCATTCAATAAACTTTTTTTAACGTTAAAGGATAAATTAAAACAAATGACAATTTTATAGATTTCACATAACATTCACAACATCACTCTCCCCTGAATTGTGGCCCAATTCCCCCCTTAACCACCCTTCATACTTCCCGAGTGCTCATTGGTTGAGAACCGTCACATTTGGCCAGTCATCCGTGAAATTAACAAGCACCCCGTGGGATTAATCCCCTTTCAGTTTGGATTTGATTCCAGTTATGACTGGTTTTGAAATGTTTTTAAATCGCCCACAATGAGACCAGATAGAGGACCTGGGAACTTAAAATAGAGTAAGGACCCGGAGACACGAAGTAGAGGTGCAGTCACTTTTTAGCCAGCGGTTATTAATGTCTCCGTCCTTCCGACAGCCGTAACTTTCTATCCTACCTAAGGCATTAAATTCATCTCTTATATAATCTGAATTTGGCCATTAGCCTGAAGGCCGCTTCATGCGACACCTACCCCATCATTGAAAGTAGAACTCAATTCATTATACTCGTACTTGGGAACTGGAAGTCTTTGGTGTACCCTTCATGCGATCCCACTTTCCGTTTCAATTATTGATGGGTTTACATGGTTTCAAACATCCATCGTTAACACTCCATGTCTCACAGTGAAATTCCCTTCTCCTAAAAACATTTCAATGAACTTTTAAGTATTTACTCTGGGCACAGGAACATATTTACAAGTGTCGAAAGACTCAAGCGCATGATATTCAGGGCGGCCATCCAGTGAAAAACGTTAATTTTGTCTTTTCCCGGTTTTCCTCGGCACTCTTCTGTTTTTCCCGATCACTTTTCAGCCAGTTTAGAGCGATTACAATGCGTTAATTGGAGAGAATAATGATAATCAAACTAGTTTATCCGGTTTTATGTATTGACTATTTTGTGACGACTTAGAGTTAGAATCGTTAGTTATCCGAGTTAGTCCTTGACTGACTAAAATTGGCTGCCTTGTCCTAACGACCTGATTTCTTCAACTGGAGGCGAAATTCATTTTTTAGTCACAAGTTCATATGCTTTGCTATTCCAAGTTTTATACTTTAAATTGAAATTTTTTGCTCTAATTGTATCAAATTTTCTTCACAAAATTTAAAATTGAAACATTAGAAAATAACTGACTATTGCTTCGACTTCCTCAAAGATAACGTTTTTACTTTTCCTCGTATATTCGGATAAATTCCTGCTTTTTCCAATAGTTTTCAAACTCCGGTTTTTCCCGACTTTCTCAGGAGAGCAGCCAACCCGGATACTACACCGCTTCGTGAAGAAGACAAAGTTTAGTTGATTCTAGCTCCATCTGTACATCCTTCTAACGCTCTCCTCAATTTAGACTGGTATTCGGATACGAGATTCGGATGAAAAATACTTCATCACACTTGTATCTGTATTCAGTGAGCAATGAGAAATTGAATGTGACGCATTCATCGATTGCGATTGGTCTTTTACACGATAATATTTTGATTGTGCTTTATTTGGTTCGCATTCGAGTAATGTACCTAGTACCTGCCAAGTGATCAAACGGACTTGAGTTTTGATATCAGTTATATTTTTCCCATTAGAATAGATATTCAAAGTAAACAGGCCTGCCGCGAATATGTCGGTGAAAAACAGTGAAACTTCCATGAGAAAAAAAAATCGGCCTGGACCGGTAATTGAGCCACGGGCTTTCCGGGTCAATGCGCAGACCACTACGCTAGCCAAGGCAACTTAGAAGGATACGTATGAGCTAGAAGTTAAAAGCCAAAGGTCCGTGGTTCGATTCCAGGTCCAGGCAATTTCTCATGGCCATTTCATTCATTCCATTAGAATAGGCATTAAATACGATAACTTTTACCTATCAGAACAGCGCACAGATCGGCTGAAATTTTTGGTCTCATCCACCATTTCTAACTTCTAAAGGCTTAAGCTAAGCTCCAATCAGTCCTTCGAGGTGTCGATAAACTCCCATCAGCAATCATTGTATGCTATTTACTATCAGATAATCCTTATATCAATTCTAGCATGACAATCCTCGGCCTTATAAAGAAATGTTCACCCTTCAGTTAGTCACTATATTTCAAATTACTTAATTTTAAAAGGCGGAAACCGTACAATGACGACACCAAGAACCCGTTCCAATATCACCTAACCGAGCATTTGAGACTGAAAAGAATCTCATTCGAGGATGATTTTTTCACAACTTGTGGTAGTCAAATCTTTGAAAGTGCATCATTTAAACGAAATCAATGGAATATGAGCGACGTTCAAGTGGAAACAGAAAAAATGAGAAATGCAAGCTTCGGATAGCAATTATGATTTCCATAGCTTGATGCGAATGAACTGAGAGCCGTCTTCAAACTTTCCATAAAACAGCTCATTGACTAAGTCATTTTACTCGATTAAACCTCGCAAGTTTTAACGAAAAGAATTTTGGATGCCGCATATGTTAGCACTCAATATGATTCCCTTCGCAGTTGTTTGATGACTGATGTCAAACCCCAATGGCAATACCTTTCGGGGTAGGAATGCTGGGTATTGAGTGGCCAACCGCACGAGTGAACTATTTTATAACCTTCTATTCTGTATCTGGTTAACTCTAATCGTCAGCCTTCTTGTTATGGTGATAATACGAGAGTTTGGCTTCTGCCAGTCTGCCAAGTGCATCTGACAGTCGGTTGGCTGACGGGACCGTTTCCATGGGCGGAGTGATATCCAACTTGAGTGGGCGGTAGAACATTTGGTCTTGGGTGAGATGTTTTGGAGATTATTACAGTGCCTCTAAACATAGAATAATCCTCTTAACTATAGTCCAATTGTTGAAAGTATCACTTTAGTAGCTCATTGCCCAAAAGCCATGGACGCGAATGCCTGAACTATCTCCGACAGCTACAGAGAATCTATGCATGTTATAGCTCTTGAATGAAAAAAGAGATACTCAGAACTTATATTCCGTAAGAGTAGATGTATTCACTCATCATTCGTCAGGTAATAGATCTTTCACAAAGTATTTCGCATTCATGCGCTTCACAATACATCCAACGTCACCATTAATTAGGGACAAGTATTATCCTCCATCCCATCATGCGAAATAAGTTATTGGGCCATTTATGAAAGTAATACATTTTTTGAATGTTCCTGAAAGGCAAGATATCAAGCACTTTTACCCATTGATGTCATATATTCATCACATGCATAAATATCGCTCCAGCAATGAGTAAGATACTGTTTAAGCGTCATGTATCTATTTAAAACGGGACCCTTCTTCGAAATAATTCGAAAAAAAAAGAAAAGAGACAAATTGGTGGTCGGAAGACTTTGCAGTGCATCGAAATTGGTGGTCATTGAACGAATAATTCGCCACAGCGGTTCTTTTTTTTCTGAAATTGAAGTTCACCAAACATACAGAAGAATTGAGCGAGGGTATGCATGCCCGTGAAAAACCAGAAGCCCCCA
The DNA here is from genome assembly GCA_963169105.1 of Ceriagrion tenellum. Classification (NCBI taxonomy): domain Eukaryota; kingdom Metazoa; phylum Arthropoda; class Insecta; order Odonata; family Coenagrionidae; genus Ceriagrion; species Ceriagrion tenellum. Next base: position 50,346,529 of record OY720636.1, on the reverse strand, counting down.
AAATCTTTCCCCGTCGCGTCTGAAGGCCGATGAGAAAGACGAAAAGACATTCTTCCCTTCATCCGTCCAAATGTAATGTCGCATTCTGGCCCATCTCCGACGCTTCCTCCCCCCCTACCCTAATATGGCCCTTGGCTATGGGGTTCGGAAGCCTCTCAGGTGCAAAGGGGCTTCCTTTCGGTAGGGTGCGGCTGAGATAACCCCTTCGTTTTCGTCCACAGAACCCATTTAAAGGAAAAATACGAACTGAGACTTCAACCAAGCGAACCGTCACAACCTAATGAAGTTTGGAACCTTACTATCATCAACACTGTTATGTAGACACCTCAAACTTTATTAAGGGTTTTTATTGACTGTGATGTCCTTAAATTACGCTTATTCTTCCATTTTTACAGTCAAAAAGATACTACGCCGAACATAACTGATTACAGTTGCAAAATAAATGTCAGCTTCTTTTGATGCTAGTTAAATCATAGCTCGGTCAGCATGGAGGAATAGGGAAAGAAGTCATAGCCCAACTGGACAGTGTTCCTCCGAAACAATAATATTTCTGATTTTGTAATAGATGAATAATCAAAACGCACTAACATGAACCTCTAATTTAGGATTTTCTTTGGTTAAAATATGCATTTTTACGCCCAATTTCTCAAAAACCCACCAACACTCTTCTGATCGAGTAAGCTCCCAAAAAATCGTCATTTTTCCAAAGGTGGAGAAGCAGCAAAATCATGGAAAAAATATTTTTTCCTCAAGATTGAGAGATAGATCATACAGATATTAGGTGCATAGCTGTCACAGCCTCTCTATCATAATTAGAAGTCTATCGCATATAAGTGCCATATGTTACGTCACACCAAAAGGAGAACCGAAACATTAACTAATTCCACAAATCGCCAAAAAGTACGTGCACTCAAGATGTATGACGTCGCTAGGAAAGAACCAAATTTCTATTAAAATAAACTACAAATGTGTCCAAGAAATACGGTCGTTAAGTGCTTAGCGAACCAGCGTTCAGAAAGAAAGCACACAAATGAGTATCAGTTGCAATGTTGGCTCAAACTTGTAAATTTTCAAGACTAAGACAGTGGGGCGAAAAATATTAAAATATACACCCGAGTCCCGTTCATCCGAACTAATTGGGGTCGAAGCCTTCTCTTGCGATGTTTTTGAATTAACCGCGATTCATTTGTAAAATGCCTTGTAGCAGAGCACTCTTCTCGATTTTTAAAATGTTGAAATGGAAGATAGCCGGCGGTGATGCTGCTGAACGGCAAATAACAATGTATTTGGAGTGTTATTGTATTTGATATTTTATATTATCACGTTAATTAACTTTCTCGTTGATTACTGTACTTTCATTATCCTATTTAGACATCAATTTAGTTCCACTTAACACTAGAACTCCCAGGCGGATCATTTTGACCCAAACGTGATTTTTAATTCATTTTTCAATTTAATTTTGATTGAGAGCAGGATTTCCTCCCGTGACTTTTATTTATTTTAACACACATTTTTGTCCAAAATGTTTCACCTTCCTGGGATTATCCATAACTTGGATTTTTTAGAATTTACCCTAAACGCCCCTGCGGATCATTTTGACCCAAAGATTCATTTGCATATTGTATCATCACCAAAAAACATTAAAATGGGGGAATAATTATGAACAATACATTGTATTTTTATGTAAAAGTCATCATGTTTGTAAATTTATTTCATTACGGCAATAAAAAAAAACTATTCAAGTTGCTTGTAATTTTGCAGTAAACTTCAATTTTGGCCCACAAAAAATAATTTGAGCTTTCTAATTACGATCGAAATTTGAAAAATTAAAGACAAATACCCAATAATATAAAAGCTTTTAGCAGTTTATTGAGTTAGGTCATTTTAGGCTAGAAAAATAAACTAAAATTTAAAACAACGATAAATTGATACAAATGCCGAAAATCCCATGCGGATTCCCAATCCCACTCATAAATCATAGATATTGACAAAATTATGAATTTTATATGGTGAAAAAATCGAATTATGTAAAGAAAAAGAGTGGTGATTTGTAGAAAAAACCGGAAAAATGTAAACTTTAAAGTGCAAAGTGAGGAATTTATTCATTTATTATTGTGGGCCAAAATGACCTGCTTTGGGCCTTGAATGATGTCGAATAGTCCGGGTGTCCTTGTATTAATGTGATTTTTGAATCTGCATAACATTGTTTGTATTGGCGGGACTAAATTGGAATTTTTATTTATAAAAAAGACCAAATTATCGCTTACGGATTCCGGCTAAATTAGAATTTCTGAAATAACTTTTCGCGCTCATCCAATTTTCGCCTTTTACTCTGAGAGATAAGCTTCCCTGGATAGTAGATATAGCGTTATCACACCGCACAGAAGTAAAGTTGCACGTAGGGAAAGCAATAGCGGAAAAATGGCACAGGTGTTTGATTGATTGACTGCCTTAAGGGTATCCTATTCATCGTTTACCCTAAATTATCTGCACACTTCCCAGCAAGCCCCCACAGGGGCGTTTGCACGGTTAAAAGAGATTTATAAACTCCTTGGGCGTGCGGCAAGATGTACAAGGATTCCAGCCACGAAAGTGGAGATGATAGGAAGGAGGGAGGAGAAGACATAGGTGAACTATATGTTCACGGCCAGTATAACTTTACTGCCGCACTGAGTGTTTGTTACAGTCACTAATGGAGCATGAAGAGAAGAATTTTCGTACCTACCAATCCGAGTTTATGTCTCTCATTTGGACTAACCAAATTAGCTCTGGAAATATGGTACAGGTTGAATATAATATCCTCTGTGTCATTCTGACACTGGCCTGATTTGAATTTTATAAGTAAACCAAGTCTACCGCGTACCCTCCACGTTTCTACCGGCTGCCAACCCAGTCTCTATTCTTCATCTGGTATTTCTGGACCTATCAGTTTGATGGCGATAGGATGGCGAATAACATTTGGGTGGCGGCGGCATTAAGACATCGCCTGCCGACCCTAGGGTGGCGGGTTGCCACTTGAGTGGGACTTCAACCTCTTAGTACATGTTAGTATATGTTTTTCCGTTGTCTCCCGTTAAAATACCTACAGTAAAGAGTCCTGTTAGGAATGATTCGGGGCAATGTAACACAAATAAAGCACAGGAACGCATTTTCTTTGATTCCTATGCGGTGTCCCGAGAGATGGATCATACTACACTCAACAGCTACGAATTTTCCACGGAGGAATCTGCCTTGGCTGGGACATAAACCTGCATCCCTCGATATCACGCCGAATGCTTGACTTAATTCTCTGAATAAAATGAGACATTTATTTTCCGAAGAGATAGAACTGCAGCGAAATTGATGATAGTTGAATCATTCACCCTTGAGGACCACGATGATACCCAGTCCCGGGTTCGAGTTAGCCCGAGTCCCGGTCAGAGCGGATGATTTTCTCGGAAATTTCCGCGCGCCTGTTCTCTTCCATCTGGTGTCTCTGTAAAGGTAATATCACTGCTAGTTTCACCACATGCTCTTCAGAACAAAGCTCTGAAAAATTCGAGACCGGAATAAATTCGAAGAATCCTGTTTTTCTACCCAACCTCTCCTCTTGAATTTTACAAGGGCGAAGTAGCAATATCAAAGGGTGAGGGTATAAAGCGATTTGTGAGCGGATGTGGCATGGAGAGGGGATCCAATAACGGCCAGAGAAAATTATTACGCAATGCATGCGAAGCCATGAGCGAAACCGTCCTATTGCGAACGAATCTTACAACTAATGTCACATACTGAAAGACTTTGGGAAAATGTGCGAGTATGCAGCTGTTGCGTCAGTGATGATTCTACTGGGACGATCAGACACGTTTACTGCAATTAGACACATGGGCGTGAAGCCGGGGGCACGGCACAGTATACAAGGGAAAATGCAAGCACGGAGAGGAAACCAAAGTAAACGGTGGTTTTAACGAACAATCAACAAATTAAGAGGATTCAAGTGATATTACGTGAAATTTGATCAACATGTACAGATAAAAAGAAGAAAAATTTTCTACAAAAAAGAGCATATTTAATTACGACCTTGGATTTGATGTACAACATTATGATCATCTGATGATGGTTTTGTACAATGGCAACGATGTTCTTGAAAACAATTATTTACATCCTTGGGAAGGGCGTAAAAAGAGGCAGGAATATACCGAGAAGTATCAGACGCAAGGAGCGTACATCCATCAATCGGAAATCTGAATAGAGAATCTTTGTTACCGTTTACTCGTGGAAATCAGCCGTTGGTATTAACGACCATACAAGCATGTCGGTATACATGCTGATAGTAATAATTTGGTTTTAAAGGAAAGATCCTGGAATAGGACAGCCAAATAATTAATACTCGACAATTTTACCGGGTCAAATGTGCCATGTTTCCTCAATATTCCAGTTGATAAGTTCCGGAAAAGCCGATATTCAGCCGAGATATCTCTCCCGTCTTAATTCAATCAAGAGTAGTCGGAGGCTCCAAGATGCATATAAAATTTCTACGCTCAAGTCAGTGGGAAAAAATGACTATGGTGGTTTTTTTAATCACACGAGTGAATCCCGCTTTCTTTTAACGCAGCAACGCACTACCCATCGTCGCAATTTCGACAGGAACCTTCAATAGTGAGTATTCCTGCTTAAACAAGAAGGTTCTACCTTCTTCGCCCTGACTTTAAAACCAGATCTGTAGTAAAATTTGGGAGGGAGATTCCTACATGGAAGAGTAACAAATTAGCTGATGGCTGAAAATGCCCCACAACCTATTTATTACGGGCTTCGTTGTGGAAATAATTCTAGAAAACAGACGGAAAGCAAGATTTTACGATTTCTGCACATGCCAGCGACGAGGTTTGGGGATGAATCACATACCATTTACATGAATGACTCATTTACGCAAAAGACAATAAGAAAGAAAATATTTATTCACAAGTTTAAACAAAAATTCTGATTGATTTTAATAAAACTCGAGCAATTTAACTAAATCCATGCATTTCCGAAAAGTTGTTAAAAATATGATTCATTCTCATAATGAATCTTAACGAATAATATGTGATCGATTTTTTTACTCCGATTCGATTTTCCTGGCCCGACGTTTCGGGTTGCTGTAGTGGTAAGAGTACTCGCCTACCACACGGGCGTCCAGGGTTCAAATCCCTGCAGAGTAGGATGTGTTTCAGAGGGAATCCGATCCCTACTTGAGTGTCTTGTGGAGGGCACTTCAATTACAATACTCCGTCTGTCGGATGAGACGTTAAACTGTGGTCCTCTTGGCGTCTTTCGTCAAGAGCAGGCTAATGCCGACACCGGGTTTCTATCCACCCTTCCTTCCTTGCCAATCCCAAATGACCTTAGCCAAATATCCAATCCATCAAATCCGTTGTTTCGAGGGGAGGAAGTTGCCAAATTGAGCTTTCTCCCTGCTCCATTAATAGAGACAAAAAAGCCAATCTCTCCTAAAACCAATCAAATGCCCGGAAGATCCCTATCTTAGTCCTTCTGGAGATTTGATCCCTTGTCTAATACGTTGAGGAACTAGCGGGTACGCATTCAAACGAGGAAGAGATAAAGCCGTCTAACCCTCGATTCAATGAGCCGTTAAGAAGGGTGATATCTTTCAAAAATGCTAGTGGCAATTCGTCAAGAACCTTAAGGATTCGTAATGGAGCAATGGAGATGGTAAGGGGGAACGTAACCCGTTAGAAAAACGGGGCCCTGGCGGAAAACGGCCCTGAAAGCATGGAATGCGCACATAACATACCGCGGTTTACGCGACTACAAAAATTTTACGACACCATATTTTCGAGAAATGAGTTATTTGAAAGTTGACAGGTGACAAGTTACATACACCGTCTGGCTTTCGTATCACTCTTCATTACCAAGTACTGCTCCTTCCAATCACAGTCAATTTTGCCATTTTTTCTCGCTATGATTAGTATCAACATCACGAACTAACTTTGGCACTTTTACTCCATCTTACAACCGCCGAACGGTAAAAAAGGATTTTCAATCGGCTAACATGCTATTGACACGATAAAAACCCTTTTCATCCTGCAAACGCATTTCTTGGCGTATTATTCAGCCCCCTTAAAGTGGAATCTTTATTTACAGGTTACATTGAAAAGTTGAAAGGTGGTAACGAAAATAAAAAAAAATTAAAGAACATAAGAGAATTGAATCGGTCTCTTTTCTCCAGTTTTTTAATGCCTGAACTTCGTCACCCCTTAAACTTAGCTGCTAATTATGTAGAGTATTTTAACATCTAAAAACGTTAACGCATGGCTCACGATTAGATAGGGATGCATTCGTTTAATAATAGGTAGTTGCCCATAGTAACCTATTATTTCAGTTTACCGCGGAAAATATATTAAGGAAACTTGAGTACTTCGTATATAACTCCAAAAATTGAGCCCTACTAAGATAATGAGGTTCGATCATGAAGCCCTACAACAAGGATAATAATATTTCTTTGAAGGCTTCCGCGACTCATATACTTGTTAATATTGCTGTTTTCAGGTATTCTCGTCGCGTGTTTAGTTTTTTTGACTACAGTTTCTCCCCTCTTCCTGGGGGCGTCTTCAGGTCCGTTGGACATTTTGTAATTAATAATATAAAATTACAAAATGTCCAACGGACCTGAAGACGCCCCCAGGAAGAAGGGAGAAACTGTAGTCAAAAAAACTAAACACGCGACGAGAATACCTGAAAACAGCAATATTAACAAGGATAATAATATTTTAGTTATGGTGTTGAAAAGTCCCTCGGGTACATTTAGCTTGTGGCTTTTAGAATTTATTCCAGGAAAGTTCCAATAAAACGAAATCACTTACGCAAGTGAATGCTCTTGACTCAAAACTATATTCCATGGCCTGGCTCACACATTTCATCCAGAAGATAACGAATGAAAACAATCATTATTAATTCTCGGAGTTAGCAATAGATCGTTAAATATTTTTCCAAGAAGAATTTTCATTTTAATATCACATTGATTAGGATGAAAGTGAAATTATATAATTTAGAATCTTGATCTTGGGTTCTAACTTGACGAACTTGCAGTACAGAGTTTACCAGGTACTTCCAGTGATGGAGGTATTAATATCAGGAACAATTTGCACAAAAATCGATCATGTGGCAGCAGACACGCGAGCCAAAGACAGGATTCATACCTAGAGAATGTGTTCAGGGCCTAGGGCACGGCCTGTTAGCCAGCAACCCACCGGAGAAAAAGGTTCGGCTAGGGTCTTATCTGGAAATTTTCCTGGCCTTAAACAAACAGATCGCTAGACGACCAAGTCATTTCGTAGATAATGTAGCAAACAAGTTGACTGGGGTCAAAATACACGGGAACTTTAGAAATAATTCATTATAAGAGAATTTGAAAACTGAATCATCCAACAACAAACGAAATTTTCATTAAAATTACTAAACATTATTCTAAGTTTAACAGCACTTCTACAATTTTACACCTGTTCATCAAATTTTAACAGCAAGAAGTAAAGTTGAATATAGATTGCTCAAAAAAAATTATAACGTTGATATCCAACATATAATGAATTGTATAACGATAATAGCTAATAGTAAGACTGTAACACGTAATACACTGCAAAACGTTAATAATGATAAGGGCACGACCGAGGGTATTGATTTGATGATGTAAATTCCTACATGCAACTTTCTACAGCAACTATTTAATCTCATACTTCCTAAATACGAGAATGATCAACTAAGTGTTTTTTTTAACTAACTGAGAGCCTGAAATACAAATAGAGAACTTTTCTGCTCACATTAAATCAAGCCGATTCGTACGTAGAACCCACACTGTACCCATATTTTTGTTTGTATACGTGCCAATATCCGGAAGACAATGACATTCCGGATTGGAAAATGAGAGCCAGTCATAATGATGAGACCAATTTCACGATGCAACAATGAAGGCCATTAAAATAAAGCACCTTGGGGTGCGCTCTTTCACCCCAGAACTAACGAAAGCCGTTGTTACAACAAATTTCCCCATATGCTCATTTTAAAGCTAATCACAATGAAAAAGAAAAACGGTATGATTTAACGGAAAATAATTAGCCGCCACTGTCATCAACCATGCAAGAAAGAATACGCATCGTGCTCAAGAAAGTTTCTATTACATACTTCCGATCATTACTGGTTACTCAAGAATGACTTGGAATATGGAAGAATTTACACGGATATTGCGTACAAACGAATTATTTAATGGAATCAGTCCTGACGTTTTGCAGAGATATTAATGTGCCATCGATTGCGATGCGATGCGAAATTGCGATGAACAAATATCAAGCCCCTAGCAGGGTTCAAATTTTTCCGGCTAAGCAGTTACTTAAACAAATATTCTGGAATAATATTTTACCTGAAACATCCTGGACCACGCGCTAAACTGATCACCGAATCCTTATCCCACCTGGAAAATTCGTAACGTCGCAACTAGTTATCATCCCCCCTTCACTCAGTCACGAGACTTCGGAGCAAGCGAAGCCACTCATGATCACATGCTCAGTTCACTGCGCATGCGCGGGAATCTCCCGTATCCTACCTGGTTAAGTGATCGGAATGAGCGCGAGCTAATTTATACTTGGAGGGAAAAATAAACGAACAGCAAAGGCCATCACATCAAATTACTCGCCATATACACGTGGATGAACGACATCGCCTTAGCTTGGGTACGCTTTTTTAGATTTATAACGCAGGTAATTGCGTAGAAATAAACCAGGTGAGACGTAACGCAAACGTTAAATAAATGCCTTGGGACATATGAACTCAATCGCTCTCGATTTTAAGCTCATTTTATCTTTAGTTTGGTCAACCACCCCTAAACTATACCCTATACACTCAAGGGGAGAATGAATATAATGGAGAACGGGAGTTATGTAACCCTCTAGTATTGGTCACAGGGGAAAGGGATGTTACTCACATGGTTATATAATGTGACAAAGGATCTTGCCGCCTTTTTTCGCAAAGTTTTGAAAAGTGAAGACATAACGCTGATTACCTAATATACACAATAAAATGTGTCTCAACAGATATAAGGTTGAGCAAGACGGGGGACATTATTACAGGATTAGCCGCAATCGCACAATTGAATCACTGATTATGGAATATCAAAGGAAATATTAAATAACTCATGATGGACGACTATCAATGGAGTACTTTTTCTCACTCAATTTATTTTAGACCTAGGTTTCCATGATTTTAAATATCCACCTCTAAACAAAATAAATTATAATTTCCGGATTGTTGCCTGCCGTTGGATCGGTTACCCTAAATAATTGCCGGATCAAGAGGTCGATTTATAAATGGATGTCAAAATGATATGATTTTGCTCATACATTACGCAATTAAAATTTATGCAAACAAATAGTTCTCTAAAAAGTTCTCTTCTCTTCCTCCGTCAGTTTTTCCAGATTTGTCGACACACCTCTGATGACATATTTAAGAGGAAGCCCTAATTTTCAATTTAAATTCCTCTTTGGGGGAATGATGGTTAAGATCGGAAATGGAATCAGGAATTATAATCGCAGCATTCGCGTCAAGACTATAACTCTTAATACATAACCGCAAGAAGGAAAAAATTAGGCTAGGATGGCCGGAAGGTACAGCGACCCTCCACTTCGAGCACAGTCATTGATACACAGACACCTTATGTAAACCCTGAAAATATGCGTCATCAAATTCTATGGAGAGATTAATGGGAGCGGAATCACGTGCTGAATGAAAGCGGCAACGTGGCCTTTTCAAATGTTTCACGCCTGAAAATTATCTGGAGAAAAAAATATCGCCTCATTTGTTCACACGAATCGTATCCTTGGCACACGGTATTAAACTCCGCACAATACTCCCGCGTCCACAAACGCACCCAAGAAATTTCGTCTTGACTGAAATCCAGCACGACATGGTGCAGTGTATTCAGGAAACTACAAGACATACGGCCTTCTTTCATGGGAGAAAACTGAAAATGGACACATATCTCATTTCTTCTTTCAACCATGGGAAGCGTTAGATCACAAGATAGAAAAACATTTTATTATTATTTAATTTTTGCAAAGCCTTCGAACAACCTTAGCTCTGAAACACTGGTGCTGGTGGTTAACACTCCACGAAAGGTAAAGTAATTGAAATATTGCGCAAAAATTCGATAAAGCAAATCCCGAGGAAAATTAAAATGACTAGGCGGTTTTAATAAGCAGGCACGGCACAGAGTGCATCTCGTGGCAACATTGTAACACCAAGTAAAACAAAGCAACAAGTAATGGGAAAATGCCAATAGGTCACACGCGCTGGAGAGCGAGTATGCACATTAGAGGGACCGGTCACGCTTTGATGGGACGAACATCCAATGCAAATCGTATGGAGTCATACGAATTCCTACGAAGAGCTGGGAAGAAAAAATGAAAAACCTGAGAGTGAGAAAAAGACTGGTTTTGAGGATAACGCGAACCAGCCGCGGTATTAATTTTACGGCGTACATCTGTCAAATGTGATCACAGTCAGCGTTCAAAGTTTGGCTTTAACCTTGAGAGAATTGGATTAATTCGTAAGCATAACAGCTTCGAAAGACACTAGTAGCGAGAAGAACTATCAAGGACGACCAAGGGTGGAATGCATAAAACAATTTATGAGGGACGTCAAAATTAGAAATTTGCTATCTACAACAGTTACCTAGACAAAAGAATGGAGTGTAGGGCTGCAGGAAACCAAGATGAAAAAAACAGCTATTTTACACGAACCTTAATATTAACGCCGCATAATAGAAATGACGACAAGATGGAAAGATAACCGAGTAAATAGAATATTAAAGCGAATTTTGAAGAGATGTCAAAATGAGGGATCTGGTGAGTGAAGGCACTCGGAAACTCCGTTGCGTGCTTTTGTTAACGAGGAAGCCGTGCTATGAAAAAAAATCAGCTCCAGTTGCTTTGTTCCTGGGTGTGTCGGTGGCCGCGAGTCCACCGTTCGAAAGAATAAGGAAAAAGGCTTGAAAATCCGAGCCTTTTCAATGCACCTAAGGTAAGTTCAAATTTCAACGCGTTGAGTATCTTGTCTTTGGTCGGTGCCGACTCTTTGCTGTGAACTTGGATGTAAGGGTTATCAACATTCCAAGTTATGATTCAGTATGCCTGTATTAAACGTGAGTAGCATTTCCCGTCAAAGGATGGTACTCGCCCGTAAAAAATATGGGATGCGTGGCCACGTGAAGATAGTTGTGAACTATTCGATGATCACTCGTCCACGCTTATCCGTATCAAATGTTTAGAGATGTTATGATGGAATGTATGTCGCGACGTTGAATTCTTTTCTCGAGGCGAAGAATAATCTGAAGAAATGACCTTGTCAGCTGAAAAGAAAATGGAGCTTCAGCTGACCAATCAAAGATTGATAAATTCTGCAAAACGAATTGTAAGAATAATCTAGGAAGACCACGGATGGTATAGAAGAAGGAAATGATGAAGGCGTTGAAAGAAAAACAGAATTATTAATGACTCAAGTGGTTAAAAAATACATAAATATTCAAGTTGTATCCTGAAGATGCTACAGCGTGAGGAATCTAATTGAAATATCTAGTATGACGTTATCGTTAATTTGTAATGGAGTTCCTTGAAGTCCATATCTGAAACATCGCTCGGTGAAAATAGGTCCGGAGTGGAGAGTGGAAGCAGAGCAGTATTGATGACTGCCGACAAAATAAGTAAAACAATGCAGATATAGATGCAAAGTAATACAGCGATGCACTCAGACAATGCAACGCTGGACGAGCACAGTGCTAAATCGAGGCACGGAACAATCGCACTCAATTTTCAGCCTCTCTTGGGGACTGTTATGTAACAACGCCCGTGAACGTGCGGTGAAGGGCCACAGAACACCGGTCACCGGGGAACCAAGCGGGTTATGTAACGCCGTCGCATCCCATCCTCGCCTTCTGGACGAGGAACGGCGCCCGGGAACTCCGCCGTAGAATAATCTGCAGCGGATTCCGAACTAAGAATCACCACGGACATACAGGCAGTGCATCTCCGATTAAAGAACCCAACCTCTCTGAGTGGACGGCGGCGCCTCGAAACATGATGCGATCTTAGCGAGATGAGGATGAGGAAAAAAAACTTTAAAAAATTCCAACGCCCAAGGACGAAGAAAAGACAATACACCGTTAACAACTCTTCTGCGCCAGTGGTCTTCGCAAGGCTGCAAGCAGGTCGAGAGAAGTGATACTACACAGAGCCGCCCCGGGGTGAGATTTCTCACCGGTTTTCCGATCAGAGTTGAAAAACTTATGCGCGCCGCGTCCGTCGACCTTGTCCCATGGAATCCCGACGGGCGAGCCGGTATATTCACGGTCCTGGATTTCTCTCTCGGCCGACTCCAATCCGGCAGTGAGTTTACCAAGCGCGGGGAAATAACCTTTTCACGACCTCCAGTTGTACGCGGAGAAGACTTCGAGGAATGATCGCACACTGTGAAGAATTCCACCCAAAACTTACCTGGGGCCGGCAGTGTATCCTTTGTGGGCAGTCTCACTCCTGGTCGAACTTGGCACGACCTGTCGCTATCCCCTTGGTTACAACGACTGGTCGCCTCTCTGAAGAGAAGACCACAAGGAATCGCCTCCGATGAGGCGAGGGGAATGGGGGTGTGGAAGCGAAGAGAGGAGGAGGGGTGGCAACTATATAACTGAGGGGGGAGACGGGTGTGGTGGGGGAGGGGGCGTTGGGAGGACGTCCAGACGTGATTCAAGCCTGCCCCCGCAGTCGACGTGCGGAGAGCTTCCCACACCCCTCCCCTTCACTCATAAGAAGTTAGGCGCCGGAGACCACAGTTCGCAGCCCTCGTCGGCCATACGGCCTACCGTCGACGACGAGCTCGCAGTTTTATTTCCACGGCGACTACGACGGCCTCGAGAGACGCGTTTTCATCAGCGCTGCTTCTCGTGAATGGATATGAGGATTGCAATGATTTTCACGTGAAACTTAGTAAGGAGTAAAACACGCGTGTGATTAAAAAATAAAAATTACCTCGTCATTTTCCACACTATATATTAAAATACCTAACCGGTTTCTATGTTACAACACCACAAAGTAGAATCAATGGGACAATTTAAAATCGTCAACGTATCTAGCAACTTTACTTCATAGTTGTTAGAATTTTATTGAAACTCATGGATAATGAAAAACATCGCGATGTGAACTAACCATGATTACGACTTACCCATTGACCACTTGGAAAGGCATGTTTCCTCCTGCAGTCACATACTGGAAAAGGAATATTGAAGAGGACTTGTACTAGTCAACTGTATTCCTGGAAAATTTAAAAAGTTATACGAGGGTGATTTGTTAATGCTTCTTTACTCCAATTCATCGCGTACATTGTCATAAAAATTCTCAGAGTAAAAAGTTCACCCACTTAATATATATATATAATACACATAATTTTTAAATATACCAACAACACATTCAACTTAACCAAACTAGGATGAGTCTAAATCCATAAAAGTGTAAATTCAGGAACCTCCACTCCTCGAGAACGGATTAGAGGATTTAACGAGCTTTACGTAGAACTAAGGAATGAATAGAAATAAAGCGAATGATTTCATAAACTCGGTGGACTCCGGCGTAACGTAATGGAATTTTTTCACTAATAAAAAGAACATGAGGTATTTTTAAACAGAATTTTTCTCTTGGTACCACTAGTTTCAACTCATCAACATCATCTTCAGAATTCTACAATTAGTTACCACTTTAAGGCGTATCTAGCTACGTTTCATAGAATCCAAAATTGTTAGAATTTTATTGAAACTTATGGATAATGGAAAACATCGCGATGTGAGCTAACCATGATTATAACTTTCCCATGGACCATTCGGAAAGGCATGTTTATTCCTGCAGTCATATTCTGGAAAAGGAATAATGGAGAGGATTTGTACTAGCCAACTGTAGAGCTGGAAAATTTAAAACGGAAAATGAAATTTATTCGGAAAATTTGTATTTTATAGGAAGATGACAAACGGCGAAAGTCGCGTCTAAAGATGACCAACATTTCCATCATTTCGAATTATTTTAAAGACTTATCAATACAATTTCCTGCGTAGATCTGACATGAAAACAATTTGTAAGGAATATGTGAACTAGCCGCGGTTATACATTTCACGGTTTCACCCGCAAGTCTACTTAGTGAAGTTATTTCTCAGAGGAAAAAGTTATCCGCCCTTACCGGGACTCGAGCCCGGATCCTTCGAAATTGCACTGAGCGTGTTGTCCACCGAGGGCTTAAGCACTCGGCGCTCTTCCAACTATGATACTAAACTTGAGTATACCTTTCTGGGGTTGATAGAGCCTAATTTTGAAAAAAAAAGCGAGCTATTCATCTCTTAGGATTGGATTGGATATTAGGGGAGGCAACCGGCAGCCGATGTCATTTGCGCCATAGGGGACAAGTAAGGGAAGGGTGGATAGAAACCTGGCGTCGGTATTAGCCTGATCTTAACGAAAGGCGCCAAGGGGACCACGGTTTAACGTCTCATCCGACAGACGGAGTACTGTACTTGAAGTACCCTCCGCAAGACACTCAAGACACTCCTCAAGACCTCATCTCTTAGGTCTCTGGAAATAATTAGAATAGGAAAGTTTCCAGAAGATTTGTAAAATCATTTCCGTCGTTGATGCGAACATCAGTAGTGTAGTTTATTATCGATCAATAAGAAAATGCACTAAAAAATTTAAAACTTCATTTTATATTTAAATTTAATTTATATTAAAACTTTAAATTAAAAAAAAAAACCACAGAGATTCTTTTGGAGCGACCGGTTTCAACAAAGTTTCAGGCAGATGATAAAAACTTGTATCGAAATAGGTATATCCAAATTAATCTCTGTGGACTTGGCTAGAGAATTTCATATTTCATTAATTATAGAGGAGTTCCATCACGTTTTATCTGATACCATTGAGTCTAAATTATCGAATATTACCATTATATTGCTAATAATTACCATTTCCCCCACAGTTCCGGCGAAAAAGCAATCACTGACAGTAAATTTGATTGGTGCCTCCAAATTGGAAGCATTCCAGTCTCGACATAAAAAGATAAACATCCGGATCGCTTTTAAAAATCTCCGAGAATGTTTTTTCCGCACGACACCAGTCGGACTGGGAAAATATTTCCGAAAATGAGCAGTACCTCATACATTTGGTGGAAGCTCAAGCACCATTGCGCATTAAATAAAGTGCATTTTTTTACCAGCAGTTGCTGAGGAGAAATTTTAGAAATTTACGGAGAAAAACGGCAATAGAGATAGTAAATGCAAAGGGAAAGTCGGAAAAGTGGAATAATTGAATGTAATGACTTTACAGCTTACTAGAACGAGGGGTTACTTATAAATAATATTAACAGCTACTTCAGAGAAAGAATAACAACGCTTCGGAAAACTGAGGTGTTCGTGGAGGTGTTTCTTCACTACGGAATATAAAACCTTCAACTCACTCATTCACATTCAACAAAATTCACGTGAAATACGAATCAAAGCAAGGCCATGAAAAATAGAAGAGAGATTCAACGTTGGAGAAACAAACAACTAATGTACCAACTGATGCATTATATATAACACACATTTTCACGCGCTGCCTAATTCCCGTAGAATTAAACGATTGGTGAAATGTCCATGAAAATATAATGTATAATTATTTATGTTTCTAGACAACCATAGACTTCTATTTCCACTTTTTCAAGGTGGCTGGAGTCATAGGTCAAAGAAGGCGTATTTTGATCATTAGCTTTGCAAAATGATAAAAAAATCTTGAGCCACATTTCATACAAGTGCTTCCATTTATGCAATGGTACATTCTACCTTCATCTTGGAGCTATACGAGGGATTTATAAGGGAAGGTGCCCAAATATCCCCCTAAGAATACGTCCCCATAAGCCAATTTCAAATCTAAAACTAAGCTTTCAAATTCACAAAAAATTAATTGAAGCAGCTATACCATTAGTATTGGTATCGTCTTTCTATACCAACAGTATTGGTATCGTCTTTAGGCGGAAAAACATACTCTTTCTTCTGAGTTAACAAAAAAATACTTCCCTAATTGTTAGGATTTGAAAAGAGTGGCCCTAATTTCGTCCCCAAAATAACTTTTCAATTAATTACTTATTTGAAGTCAGAGACATTTAAATAAAGCCTAATAAGTCCCCAAAATGAAATTTATTTATATCAAAATTCCAAAACAATTATGAGTTTGATTATTTTATCGAAAAAATTGACGAATTATTCATACGAATAAAAATCACTGACAAATGTCTTTACGTTTGGTAACGACGCACACAGTTCGTGACACCATTTGAAACAGGTCGTGCCATTTCTAATTGGCAATCTTGAAAGATTAATGCGTGCTTCTGGGGGTTTTCGAGTGATAATTTCTAAGCAGTGAAATTTTTGTGGGAAACAAGTCACTGGCTGAATGCCTCTGTATCCCACCCAACCCATTTTCCTCCAAGTTTGTGTTTAGAAAAATGTTTTCCACACATAAAACATGGCACATTATCTTGCTTGATCGATGAGCTCTAGATTTCTCGTGTGAGAAAAATGACCGTCAAGGACGAGCATCGCTGGTTCTTCTTTCGAGGGCAACACAATGGAAATGAAATATTCAAACCATTGAAGAAATACGCCCAGTACCAATTCGGAATCTGAGCACGCCCCAATCGACCCTGGAGGTGCTCCGTCGAGCAGTACAGTCAGCCATCTTTTTTGAGGAAATAATAGTAAAAGATCCACGTTTTTACCTACTGCTGACATACGGGTAACTATTGTAATAGTTGCCCCTCGTTCAGCAGATGAAATTTTATGAACTTGCTTTTTCCTTTTAATGGTTACCACTCTGATGGTCTTCTGCTGGGCCACAGTTATTTCATTTTCGCCCACGTTAAAAATGCGAGATGAATCAGAGTTTATCTTTCTAAGTTTTATCTTCAAAAGGGAAAGGTATTTGTCAGTATTTTCTTAGGTGAATCTGTTGGCCCTAGCCATAGAAAGGTTTTGGGGTATTCTTAGGAAAAATTCTGAATGGCGTTTGAAAAATAATATAACCCCCTTTTCGCCAGTAGCCTTTGCTTCATTCGGATAAAGATTGCTGGCCTGATTCTTGATGGCTAACTGGTAGGCAATTCGCCTAAGATCAGATGTAGTCAACTCATAGTAATTAAGCTCCATATCTAAACAATATTCCATGAGACTTCTCTCGAGATCAGCGGATAAAACCAGTTTTCTTCCAAATTTGATCTTCACACATTCTCCCGGGGAGAGATTAGATTTAAAAAAGTCATTTAAGGTTTCCCTTGGTTCAATGAATGCTTCGGCGGCTGCTTTATACCCCATTTCCTTGTTTCCCACAGCAATAACCGTCTTCATTATTAAATCTAAACTCCAACATTTCCGGAGAGCCATCCGTGGAAAGTAAATTAAGCTCAACACAATTCTTGAATTAATTAATTGTAAATATATTGAAAATAATTCAATTCATTGTAAAATTAGAAATGAATTTTTAATCAAAAATGAGGAGGAGGAAATGAACATAAGGAAAGTGGGACAGATTCTAGAGTCATATTAATCACGGCGCCGTCAATCCGTTCGGGGACAAACTTTAGAAACCTTGAGGAAGACGAATTTAGGACTAGACCCATGAAAACAATGACAGTTGGCCCTAGATTAACGGCGAAACGTATCAATCCCGGAGAAATTGAACATAAAAACAATAGTCTACAAATATCAGTGATTAAATGAAAAATATCTTACTTTGATGCACTAGAATGGCGATCAGAAGTTGAAAGAAAACTATTACCAGCTTCTCCTCATAATATAATTAAAAGATACTCAGCAAAAACAAGAACTGTCACAACTACTTCAATGCCAACAGTCAACTGGGTGGTACGGAAGAGTTTTTCAAGAGGAATCAGCACTATCCACGCGAGATACCACAGGGGACCAATGTAGGCGACAGGAAGGATTTCGGGCACTTTGCCTTAAAGTTTAAAAGCTTTGATTAATAGAAGAACGAAATAAAAGCAAAAGCGGGCTGTCAAATGCAAAAAATTGACCTGGAAATGTCTCGTGATGTTACCAATAGATCCGTCCGAATCTTCAAGGACGGGAATATAAGGCGAGAAAGACCAAGGAAAGGCAAGTAAATCAAATATGGGGGCGGACAATTATCGTCATATAGGGAAGAGTAAAAGAAAACGTAGACAGCTAGGGTCTTCGAGTCCCACTCTTTACAATGGGCACCATTTTGGTACGCCAACGAACCAAATGAAAGAACAAACGTACACGCATTCCTATCAAGCGTTTTCCTTCCGGGGTAAGCAAAGTCAGAGGACCTACACTTAGTCACTGCACTAAGGCGTATCTGTCTAACATTCATACAATTCAAAATGACACAAATGTTTTCGAAACTCTTGGGTAATGAAAAATATCACGATGTGAGCTAACAGTCAATTAATTATTTCCCAATAGACCAGTCGCAAAGATATGTTGTTCAACAGTTAAATTATGAAAAAGGAAATTTAAAGATAATATCTACTAAGCACCTCTATTTATAGAAAATTTTTAACAGATAATTAAATGAATTCCGAAAAAACAGAACTAAGTAGGTGGAGGACAAATAGAGATAATCGCGCTAAGTTTTTAAAGCAATTAACCCCATTGCTGGAAGATATCCCAGAGTAAACACTGACACACTGCTTTGTGTTTAGTTTTATACAAATATTCTAGTCTATGGTGAAATTTGCTCGGGTTTTCCATCGGGTCCCGACGGTTGTTGTAGCCAACGTTTCTACGGCTGTCTGCCATGGTCTCCAGCCCCGAAAGCTGTTGTTGCCAAGGTATCACAAAGGCTTTTGTTGCCAACGTTTCGACGGCAGTGTACAATCGCCTTCAGCCCTGAAAGCTGTTGTCGCCGTAGTATCACGAAGGAGGGTGTGACCAACGTTTGGGCGGCTGTCAGACATAGTGTTCAGTCTTGAAAGCTGTTGCTGCCAAGGTTTCACAAATGCTGTTGTAACCAACGTTTCGATAGCAGTCTGCCATCGTCTCGGCCCTGAAAGCTGTTTTTGCCAACATTTCGACGGCTGTCTGCCATTGTCTCCAGCCTTGAAAGCGCTATTGTTGCCAAGGTTCTACGAAGGCTGTTGTAGACAACGTTTCGACGGCTTTCCTCCAACTTTTCAGCCCTGAAAAATGTTGTTGCCAAGGTTTTGACGGCTATCCGCCATCGTGTCAGCCCTGAAAACTGTTGTTGCCAAGGTTTCACGAAGGCTGCTGTGGCCAACATTTCGACGGCTGTCTTGCAATTGTTTTCAGTCCTGACAGCTGTTGTTGCCACGTTTCACGAAAGGAAACGTTGGTATCAACAGCCCCCCAGGACCAATGGAAACCATAAAAATATTTCACCAGAGTTTCTGTCAATTTTTAAGCTGCGAAGTGTCAAATGAAACCCACATATCAGATATCAATGGAGTAATTTAGGAAGCATTTTAACTTTTTAGGAAGATAACGAAAAACATACATAAGTACACATATATCCGTCATGCCCCTTCATTTAGGAATAGGCAAAGTCAAAAAACTTAATTATTGCTTCTAGGACTAGAAAACTTGCTCTCTTTGATGTATACATTTAATTCAAAATTTATCATTTCTCACTTACTCTGTCCAGCGGAAAATACTTGGAGCATAATAAATGTATCCTGAGCTAAAAATCAACTACAGTATGAAATAACATCGCCACTGTCATCGGCATGTATCATCTAGTACAAGAAATGTTTTTTTAATCGAAGGTCTCGACTTTAACTAACAAAGTTGATCTCTGTAATATGGAAGTTAAAAGCTGAAAGACGAACATATTTGTGATCAGCGTACCGAATCTTTCAAAGAAATGCAAGTTTTCTTTCTTATGGCATTCGAGCAATAATTGAATTGCTGGTAGGCAGACCAAAGTGCTAGCAGGTAAAAAAATAGATAGTCTGAAAAGGAGACATCGATATGTGTAATCTTTAAGAACTAAATTCTTCGAACTCGCGACCTCTAGATACGCTGGCGAATCACAAACTAAGCTGCCGTGGTCAACCCAATATAAAAAATTGAGGGCTTGTTAATTGCACACGTATTTTCACACTCTATACTCACAAATGACAGTTAACGTTTAACGTAAGGTATGAGTATATCAGTGAAGACTCTTCGGGCTCTCCACGGAGACAAACTCTCTATCTCAACCGACGTTGTGATACACGAGCTGTCTATCGTCATCATGCTCTGATGAAGATGGATGATTAGTACATCGAAACGTCGGCTCAGATGGAGAGTTCGATCTGGAGAAGAACCTTGAATGGTTTTCGCCAACATCACACAACGGAAAAGCATCAAATCTTTCTTCAATGAATTCACCAATACATTCCACTCAAGTCACGAATAAAAGCGATTTTTCATGAACGTGACCTGAACGGACTTCAAGGAAACTCTAAAATCGTAATGATTATTAGGGGCCGTTTTAATAATATTTATGTCCAAAGCAATGACTTTTCCGTACTTCTTTCACTCGTCCTGAATAAACGGTCCAATCTTAACTGCCAAATTTCTTGCTATTTTACAACTGCACCTTTCACTTTCGTGAGGTGACGAGAAACGATATAAAATGAAGTTAAACTCTGAGTCAGCTGAAGATGATAGGATGAATTCAAATCAACGAAAGAACTGAGAAAACATTAATGTCAAAGACCATAGTAAATGAGGTAGGCATGTGTTATGAAATAGGTCAACCCTATTTAGCTTTTTACTGATAGAGAATTTAAGTCTCTTTAGAGATTATGTTTCTGTAGGAGTAAAGCCGACGCAAAAATCTCGCAAAATATATTCTACTCGTATTGTTATCAAGATTGGATTTCAAGAAAAATTAAGCTCTTTCAGTGAGTGATTTACACGCTAAAGTAGCCGGCCACCATTAAAACATATTCTAATTATCTCAGTCAGTGGATAGACGGGATACAAAGGATGAAAATTTTTAGAGGATTTCTGTCAAATTTTCACAGTTGCTGTGAGAAAGTCAATGTGAACAGCGATATAAATTCGGTTAGAATGCTCAAACTTAACTTTCAACCATTGAAGTTCTGCAAAACTTAGAGATTGCAGCCATCGGAGACATACTTCTGTGGTTGTATCACTGCTATGTTGTTCACTTACACAATATTTCCAGGTCAAGGAACTCACGCTCAAATGAAACATTCATCATATAAAATACTTGCTCTGAATGTAACCTTGTGCAAAAAGGATCTCTGTAAGAATTTTGTTGTATCTTTAGGAACTCATTCAGTTGGTCATGTCCTGGAAAGAAAAAGAGTAATAATATTTAGGATTAGTGGTCAAAAACACTAATGCTCAGGCAATACCAAACCCCAACGTATGGTCAGCGAAATGGTAGAAAATTGCACTAAAATCAGCAGAGAGTGTAAACGCACACCGTCCACATAAAGTCGAACCATTTTGCAGGAGTAGAAATCCTATTCTTTCCGCGTTATCATATTTGGAAGAAATTCAAAATAATTCGGGAAGAAGCTTAACAGTTACAATTAAAAGTCTCAGAAGATAGTAATACAATCTCGAAGACCAAACATTAATCCCCAAGTAATATGCGAGTTAGTATAGATGAACTATTCCATCATACCGAATAAAAGAAGTTTCCCGCTTAATTTGAACGTTAAATCTAACGACTAGTCGTACGTAATTTTAAGCCAACTCGAACAACGCGGCAAAACAAACATACATACCAATCACGCCGTTCCCTTCCGGGGTAGGCACAGTTACAAAGTTTCACTCATAAATACATAATTGTACACCTAACTCTGCTTCAAAAATTTCCTCCATAATGACCTATCCTTGCAAAACTCTTTTGCCTCATTTACCCCCATACACTGCTTCATACACGCCCTCCTGTTTTTAACACTCCTCATATTATTCCTTTGAATTTCCTCAATCACATTCAATCACAACTTCCTCGGCCTACCTCTACCTCTCGCACCATTCATTCAACTCTTATATATCCGTTTCGTTATTCCACTCTCATCCATTCTCTCAACATGGCCACACCAACGAAGCACATTCCTTTCATATAAGTCCATTACTGGAGCATCTAACCCACATTCATCTATTACCCACTCATTCCTCACCCTATCCATCCTACTTTTGCCGCAAACACTCCTCAGATACCTCATACCCACAGCGTTTAGTCTACTCTTATGTCTATCCTGAAAATCCCGTGTGTGTCAGTACACCGCATATACCTCCGGTGATGGGTCGCGGGCAATGGTATGCTGGCTCTCAAGGTAGTCCTTTCAGAAGGGAT
This sequence comes from Ceriagrion tenellum, assembly GCA_963169105.1. Taxonomy (NCBI): domain Eukaryota; kingdom Metazoa; phylum Arthropoda; class Insecta; order Odonata; family Coenagrionidae; genus Ceriagrion; species Ceriagrion tenellum. Next base: position 50,324,123 of record OY720636.1, on the reverse strand, counting down.
CCTAGCTTGAGTAGAATAGTGAAAGCGGGCCTTAGGGTATTACTACACTTTGGTTTCTCTTGTGTAAAACGCGACTAAAAACGACGTAAAAACCTTGAAATCTATTTGAGAGATTAAAAAGTAGTTGGTGACTCGAAAAAACTGCTCAGTACTTATGCACTTTTAAAAAATGAATCAGGCAAAGTGTAGTCCATACTTCCGATATGAGGTGTGCCATGTAGAGTGCTATTGGAATGCGCTAGTTACGCTCGCAATAATGAATTAAAGCATCTTTAAGGGTACCATTTTCCATTAATCAGGAATTTTGTAGGTATTTCAACTCTCTCATTTAGGCGCTGAAAGCTCGTTAGCGTCAAGAAATAACCATAAACGCCATCTAAGATAGATACATCCTCATGGCAATTTTTTAAATAAATCTAACACTAGCTACACACACGACAATTTTGAAGTGACAGATACTGCCTTAATCCCCATCATATCCCGATAAGGCTAGATGACCACGCGGTGTCACTGTCAAGGCTCTCCAATCTTTTCTAGACACTGCCTTACTTACAAGTTCTCCCAAGTATATATTTGCTAAAGTTCCACTTTCACGCCATCAATCTATCTCTCACAGGGTCGACCAACTGGTCTTCTTCCCTCTGGGGTCATCCCATTCCAATTCGTGGCCATCTCTCGTCATTTATTTTCACAACGTTCTCAGCCGATTCTAGCCTCCTACTTTTCAGCAATCTCACAATATTTGGTACTTAGTAAAGCTTTGCAATTTCCTAATTGCAAATTGTCCCCCTCTCCCCGGCTATACGGACACTGCCTTAAACATTTTATTTTCTTTTCCCGTTTTACGAGAATTCAATGAGCATTTCCGGATTCAAATACGGCCATAGGTATAGTTTATACTTAGGCACACCTACATTATAGATATAGTCCATCATCATCGCCGGTTATCATCCCAGATATTAGTTTACAATAGCTCTCCAATCAATTCTATTTTCGGCTATCGTCTATTTTTTACATAAATATATACTGCTAGTTTCTCTGGTGCGATAAGGTGGTTTCAGCGAGATATCGTTACGAAAAAAAATTCCTCGAATTTGGTCACTCTATTAAAAATTTCTCATATTTATAATGTCACAGAAATGTCAGCATCACATTGGATTACTCTTCCGATTATTCCGCAAAATAATGGCTTCATTGTATGATAAATTTGGTAACAGAGTAGTGAATAAGCGCCCCATATGAAATATATATCCTCTGACCCCTACAAATAGAGACATACAGAGTTAAGGAAACTCAATTAAAGAGCAACCAGAGGGCCACCGAAAAGAGGAGAGTCAGCCTCTCCGCAGTTGCAGAGCATGCGTGGTTCGAGCCAGGACATCAGATTGCCTTTGACCAAGTGAGAGTACTCTCAAGGGAAAATCGTTATTTTCCCAGGCTGATCAGAGAAGCGGTAGAGCTGGTTAAATATCCATCGAATTTCAATCGGGAGGATGGATACCCACTTGCCTCAACCTGGGAGAGAGTGGTGAAATCACAGCGAGGAGCGGGCAATCGAGACACCCTATGGTCCTAGATGTACTAGCAACGTAATACATAACAACGGGAAATAAATAATAACAATGTATGATTTTACACTTTCCCGGCGAATTAAATTAGTGTAAATTTCTCGGGCTCGCCACCGGGTAAGATTTTTATAGACAGCCGACGTTTCGGGTTCCGACTCGTCACCCATTCTCAAGGCTAATTCCGAGCCCATTCCGGTGGCGAGCCCGAGAAATTTACACTAAAATAATAACAATTACAAAAATGTCCAACGGACCTGAAGACGCCCCCAGGAAGAGGGGAGAAACTGTTGTCAAAAAAACCAAACACGCGACGGAAATACCTGAAAAGAGCAATATTAATAATTATAAGAGTCGCGGAAGCCTTCAAAGAAATTAGAATATTATTAAAAATACTTTGAAATTGAAAAAATTAGAATATTGTTCGGTGATATGACACTCATATACTAAAAAGTATAGTGGAACAATTGAGATAGTCCAGAAAAGGTTATTGACGTTTCTTTATTACGTGCGATACCATGCTTACCTCACTTTTGAATATCATGTTACGTATGGAGAAGTATTGTCAATGAAACATTTTCAAAAGCTTAGTGATGGAAGAACATTAAATGATTTGTTGTTCCTACATGATGTAATTAATAAAGGAGAGAGCTCCTAACTTGTAATGGAAACTAAATTTGCTTATTCCAAATTGCAAATGTAGACACAAGAGGACATTTTACATTATGATTGTAAATTGTAACTATTGTAAAAATGCTCCCATTAATAGAATTTGTGATGCATTTAATACTGCGCGTAGTGACTTGAATTTATTTGAGGACAGGAAAACTTCATACAGGAAAGCGTGTAATAAATTGTCAGCACTCAAATTGTAAAATTGTAAATCATGATAATATACGTATTTTTATGGCCAGCTTGACGCCATCTCGTGTTTAAAGCAATTGTAAACATTAGTATTTGTTATTGTTCACCCTTTAATTATATTTATATGTTGCATGAAATTTAAACTCAATTCGATTGAAATACAAGACTGAAACAAATCATTAACGGTTGAAACTAAAAGGGAAACGGGTCGGTTTCAATTCGAAAACCTCGGACGCCACTTTTAATGCTAGTCCACCTGACTTGGCATCCAATCAAAAGAGAGAGAGAGACTCATTTTGTAATAGACTATGTACCAACTCAACCTGGATCCAACATAGGGAATCACGTCAAGAGCAAATATCATTCTCGCGCTGGCCTCATACCTTGAAAAACGGTTATATAATAACTGGTAGGCAAATCGGAGGCCTTTTTCCCCATTCCATACTTTGCATCCCACCGCATTGAGATCACCACTTACTAAGCATCAAGCCGCAGCGATATGTTCTGGAGGTTTTTCAGTGAGTCGAAAGAGATCTTTCGTAGTGTGGTTTAATCTTCTTTATCGGAGATGTACTAGGTAATATTGATTTTTGGTAGTGATGGTGACTCATAAAATGTTGCACCGACAATTAACCAATTTTAAGTCGCGACTTTAATTAAGATGCTGAGAGCAGTTAATTAAATTATCCTCGAAATTTTAATTTAATAAATAAATTCAATTTATTGATGCGTCAATAATGTAATTTATGATGACCCCTACATGATAAGAGGCATTTACAATTACAAAGGGCTTAGTACAGGGTTGCTGCATCTCCCCCACATCATTCAAGATATACTTTGAGCAAACACTTACAAAATGGAAAATGAAATGTAAAGCAATGGATATCTCTTTGAATAGTACTTGCACTTTATTTCCCTTATGCTTTACAGATGATCAGATACTGATAGCCCAAGACCACAAAGCTAGTAAAAAAGTATATGTAATCCAATTGTAAAACGCATTGTCACATATAGGAGTGTGGTATAGCAAACGAAGGAGAAAACAAAAAAAATGCAAAAATGTAACAGCGATAAATTACTGGAGACGATCTGCGAGTGAATCCAAACGGGAGAGAATCACGAATGAAATTATTGAAAAAATATAATGGGAGTCACCCACACAACAGTCAATGGCATTTATGAAAAAAAAAGCTTGTGTCGTATGGTCACGTACAATGTGTGATGAACGGGAGATTACCTAAGAAAATTTTAACGTGGAATCCACAAGGTAGGAAAGAAAGAGGAAGACCCAGAATTAGATGGAGGAAAGGCATAGCAAAAGGCAATAAGAAAAAAGCAGTTGCCAGAAGGCCCGTGGATAATTGAGAGCAATGGCGGTAGGGCATCGGAGAGCGTCAAAAAACGTTAAAAAAAACCGAATATATGTGATGATCTCTAGCCCCAGTGTTTGGTTTAGTTGTAGTAGACAAAAGTAGTCAGTAGTCACTCAAGTCTACTCATCAGGGCCAGCACGGGTCTGTCTGTCTACATCTATATTCTACCCAGAGAGCCGCCGCATGGGCGTGTGACAGGGGGTGTTAGGACACCCGCCGGGTTAAGGTGTAGAGGTTGAGATTTGGGGAGGTGAAGGGTGAAGTGCATTACAGGAGTATATGGAATGGAGCTCATTTTTAATGATGGTCACTTAATGTGCGTGGAAAGAACGAGTTTTTACACCCATATGTATGCCAATGATTCTCTCTTATTTAATCACCTGTGTCGGGTCTATCTATAACTGTAGTGTGGCGTCAGTATGATATTCTCTGTGTCGCTCTGAAACAAACCTGTTTTGAATTTTCTCAATAAAACTTAGCCTAGCGTGTAGCCTTCTCGTATCTAGCGGATCCCAATCTAATCCCTATAAAAGCTGTTAAACTCGTTCGTGTTTGCTCAAAGTCGTTATTAACGAAGCACACGGATTTCGCTTGTATTTTGTTTATTTTTGGGTTGAATCTTTCTGTACAGGATCCCAAATGCTCGCGTCGAATTCGAGGTGTGGCCTAACCAGAGCGGAGTAGCACCTGTCATTCACTTTTTCACCCCAGGACCATCCAATTATACCGTCTGTGCGGAGAAAAATCTGCAGAAAAGAGTAATTGTTGTTCTTAATGGTTTAATTAATACGCCTGTCAGTCAGTTCTACGAAATTATTGGCGTGGTCATACACTGATGTGACCATCAGCACCAAGAAATATATTTGCAACAGTCGACTTCCCTGAGAGGCTAGAAGTCTCACCTCCGTTAAAGAAATGAACGCTGTATCCGGGCGTATAACTACCGTCTGACCTCAAACGAAGGCTTTTCTAATCATGTGACGATCATAGCGTGGCTTTGCACGCGAGGAAATTCTATATGTCATGGCGTGGGTTTTATTTGAAACACTCTACCTCCCCGCTTTGCAGCCTAATAGCCATATTGGAATCAAAGCACATTGGACAACTTGTCACAAACTTGCAACACGATTCTGAATACTGAACACTCATTGTAAGAGGCTAAGTTTCGTCGACTGATTCGAGTTTCAACTACCTGAAAATTGAACAAAGAAGAAAAATTTTTCCAACAGATTCAGGCGAGATATCTCGTAAGTTCGTCATATTAAAGCATAAACAATACCTGCACTATTCCATAAAGTATTTTCATGCGTGCGACGTGTTTCAACTCACAGAGCCATCATCAGGTACAAGACTTGTAACGTGTCTTGACGTGTCTCGTACCTGATGATGGCTCTGTGAGTTGAAACACGTCGTACGTATTAAAATACCTAGTGGAATAGTGCAATTGTTGTTTCTGTTTTAAAGAAGAAAACTAAAAATGGGAGCATTTATATTTAATCTTTAAAAACTGAAATTAGGCTTACATTTTCCAGCCCTATTAAGATCATCGTTGGTCGTTCAATCCTAATATTGGTTGACTGCAGCCCTCCCTGACTTCCCTATTTAATGCTATTTCCCTTACCTCCTGGTATCTCTTCCTCTTTCATTCACGACGAAGCACGACGTATTGGCGAGAACTCTTGCAATTTTCTGTTAAGTCCCGGCGACGTATGGTAAGTTCGGCTTCCACGGTTCTCTTCATGGGCACATTACGTTTTCTGTCATCATTACATGCGATTTTATTTACCAGTTGTCGGCTATAGCCATTCATTTTGAGCTTAGTCATGAGGTGCTGTTTTTTTCTCTGGCGAGCGAGTCTGCATCCGATATGGCATATGCCCTGTGAAATAAGGCTTGGATGACTGAAGCTTTTTGGCCAGGATGATGGGGAGATTTGGCATTCAAATAACGGTCAGTGTGCGTTTTCTTCCTAGGTACTGAGTGTCCTAAACTGCCATCCAATTTCTTGGTGACGAGAACATCCAAGAAGGGAAGTCTGTTATTTACTTCAATTTCCATTATGAATTGAATGGAGTTATTTTGGCTGTTTAGGTGTTTTAGAAATTTGTTTAGTTCTTCAGTCCCATGTGGCCATATGACGAAGGTGTTATCGACATATCTCACAAATAGTTTTGGTTTCTGATCATAAGAATCCAGGGCTTTCCGTTCAAATTCCTCTATATATAGGTCTGCAATGACTGGGGTTAGGGGAGATCCCATAGCCGCCCCTTCAGATTGCTTGTCGAATTTTCCATTCCACGAGAAATAAGAATTCTTTAGGCAAAATTCCACCATTTTCGGAATATCCTTAGGAAGTCCTCTTTCCGTTAGTGTCTTAATACTTCCGATGGCATCTTAAATTGGTATCCTGGTGAACACGGACACTACGTCAAAGCTGACCAGTAAATCTTCTTCTGCAATCGTGACCTCCTGTATAATTTCAATGAAGTGGGAGAAGTTCCTCACGTAGGTGGCAGTAAGGCCTGAGAATGGCCGCAGGCTTCGGGCTAGATACTTTGCTAGCTTATGCGTTGGCGAATCAATTGCACTTACAATGGGCCGGAGTGGTATCCCATCATTATGTATTTCAGGCAGGCCGTACAGCCGTGGAGGTTTAGGAGCTGACTGGAGTAGTGGCCGTCTCTTTTTCTGAGGTATTGAAGAATGTTTTAGGAGTTCCTTGATGTTTCTCTGGATTTTTGCCGTAGATTTGACTTCAGTACTTTGTAGGTTGGATCGTCCAGCAAACTGACGATCTTCCTTTGTTAGTCTTCCTTCGAAATGATTACAGTTGCGTTTCCCTTGTCAGCGGGAAATATTAGTAAATCATTGTTCTCCCTGAGTTCACTCATTGCTTGTCTCTTTGTCCTTGTCAAATTGGGTGTTGGAGTTCTCGCTTTTCGTATAATTTGGCTGATTTCCTCCCTAATTTCGTCGGCATCTGATTTCCGTAGTTTTCGTATAGCATGTTCCACCCCAGTGATAATTTCCTCTTTGGGTATACTGCTGGGAGCTACAGCGAAGTTGAGTCCTTTGGATAGCACTGAGGTTGCAGCTTCACTAAGATTCACCTGGGTTGGATTCACAACTAAACGGTCCTTTTTAAGGCTGTCGGATTTGGGCGCAGGATGTTGCTTTTTAGCCAACCTCTCAAACTTTCTCTCTCGTCGCCGTAACGGTCGTAAAGGATGAGAGGAAGGTAATTCTCTCCAATGTCTCCCAATCCTCCGGCATCAAGTTGTTGCTTAGTTCCAAGTGTAGATGGTAGAGTTCCGTGGAACAGTAGTAGAGAGCGCTGCGTGTGTACTGCACTCGTTCCTTAAGTAGAGCAAAACTTGCCCGGTGGAGAATCCTCTTCGCCTTCTTAGACTGGATCGGATGCTTAATGTTGAGGCAAAGGAGGCAAAGGCATACGCTCTCTTACCATACGTCGCCGGGACTTCACAGAGAATCGCAAGAGTTCTCGCCAAGCACGACGTCTTGGCTAGATTCAAAAGCGATAAGAAGACCACTGACCTCCTTCGAAAAAGATCGACACCCGTCTGACCTTTACGAAGGAGTGTACGAGGTAAAGTGCAGCTGCCGGAAATCATAAATCGGCCAAACATCGAGATCCCTAACATGTAGAATGGAGGAACACCAAAGGGCGACCAAAAAGAAAAATTTTCGCCATTCCGCGGTGGCAGGGCACGTCTGGTCAGAACCTGGCCACGTCATAAACTTCGAAAAATCTAAGATCATCGCCAGAGAAAATAAATATTTCCCTCGGCTAATACGCGAGGCGATTGAAATAGCCAACCACCAAGAAAATTTCAACAGGAAAAACGGTTATCCTCTCTCCTCTACGTTCAAACGTCTTTTACAACAATTGAATTCAAATGTCCAGCCGGCCAATCAACGTGCGCCCGACTAGCCCAGGCGTTAGATATATAAAGGAAATTGAATCTCTGCAGTTCATTCAGGACCTGGCGACGCTAGCTGTAACGTTGGCGATACTGTTGTCCGATAAAATGAACCAACGCGGGAAAAACCCGAATAAATCGAACTCATTAATTCACCGTGGAAGCCTCCGTTCCGACAGCTAATGTCATTTGCGCCATAGGGGACAGGTAAGGGAGGAAGGGTGGATGGAAACCCGGCGTCGAAATTAGCCTGCTCTTAATGAAACGTGCCGAGGGGACCACGGTTTAACGTCCAATCCGACGGACGGAGTCCTGCACTTAAAGTGTCCTCGACAAAACACTGTAGTAGGGATCGGGTTTTCTCTGAAAAACACCCTCCTCTACAGGGTTTTTAACCCTGGTCGTCTGTATGGTCAGTACTCTTGTCACCACACCTACCCGATCCCCATGATTGAAGGTATTGACAGATTTATGAATTTCGTGATCTGACCAGATCTGTCTGACAATGAGTTGTTATGACATACTCTGGCTAAAAAGGAAATTATTCCCACAGAAAAGAAATCTTTATCTTACCTTTATTTGGCGGCAAATTTGAATAAAAAGGTAAATGTTCCGTCTTAGACTTCAGTGGCGTTGAAGCGAATGCGACTGAAAGTCTTAAGCCGTGTCCCAATTCGTTAGGCATTAGGGAGGATGCGGTTAGCTACCTAAATATTTAGAGGCCTTTCGCTAAGGGAGCTTGATTTGGGACATCCTTCGCTAGTGTTGCCGTCTACCGAGATGGAAACGAATGAAAAACATATGAGTAATTAAAGGACTGAATGAAACAACTGAAACCTGAAATTAAGACATTTTTGGCGCCTGTGGCTACCTCCGTATGCGTTGTGAGATTTAGAAAGTGAAATAACATTTTTTCATCAATTTCGTTGTTTGGAGATTCGTTAGTTTTTAGTTTTCGCGGTATTTAAGTTTGTGTAGGTGTTCTGGGATTTAAATTCGTTTAAGTGTACTAAGTAGAATTTTTCTTTTGTAGTCGGGTGTTGGTTTGCGAAATTCTAGAGAATTCTTTCACTTACAGACAAAATACTTGCCGGCCATGTTTGCCACTTTTCAACTTCTTCCTTGTATACGAGTTTCCTTTTACGACGCATGCAGCGCTTTGCATGATGGGAAATTCAATATGGAGATGGAATTAGGATAAACTCCATCTACCCTAAATTTCACCCCCGAGAAAGGCACCTAAATCCGCTCCCCCATGATGCCTAACGAATTGGGACACACTTCAAGAAGGCGTCCTCCCTAAATCTGCCAATTTAGCTGCCTAAATGGCGAATTGGGACACAGCTTTAAGGTCGAAGGCCGGAAGACGCCCGTTGGCATAGGGGTGAAGCTGTTAGTCTGGATGAAGGTCACCGCAGGGAGGTCTAGTTGAAGAAGTAGAATTTCCCGGATGTATCCTAAGAGGACTCATTAGATTTGATCAGCGAGATCAATGAAAACTCAAGATCGACGCGAAAATACGGGAAAAAACAAAATGTTCAAAGTTAGAGACGAGACATTCTCCTGAAAACCATGGTCATAAAAATTTAAGCAAAACAATTGATAGGACACAAGGAAAAGCTCCACGCTTCGTTACATCCTGCTACGAGCGAACATATAGTGTTTAATAGCTTTTAGAGGGATTTAGGTGGGAGCCCCTAGAGACGCGGAGGCTACACGCTAGGCATAACTTGCATGATAAATTCAGAACTGGTATGTTTCAGAGCGACATACGGAATATGATCATGACGCCTCAATACATCTCCAGGTCTGACAGAAGCGATACGATAAGAAAGATACACAGCCGAACAGATATATATGCCGAACGCAAATATCATTCCTGAAAAATGGAAATTAAAAATGACGAAATGAAGGAGTGTTACATTTCTGCGACATCCCTCGAGACTCGGAGGAGAGAGATACATTGCCGAACAGAAAGGTACAAAAACTCGTTTTTTCCGCTCACAATAGGCTACTACGATAAAAATTGAGCTCCACTAAATACACACACATAATACACGTCACCATTTCACCTCCCAAAACATTACATCTTTACATGGCTGGTGTCCTGACACCCCCCGCCATAAGAATATGCGACGGCTCGCAGGATAGCAAATATTATATACCAGGATAGTATATAGATAGATGATAACAATTCATTTAAACTAGCGTGATGCGTGTCATCAAACCGCCTTAGAGGCGTTTGGCAGAGGATGGCTCCTCTCCAAGGATGCACCTACCCTTACGCTACCATTTCATAAGCCGCTATTTCATTAAAGATACAGCTATATTACATCAACGATCATTTTATTAAAGATCATCAACAATTAATTTTATTAAAGATACGGCTATATTACACGTGTGATAATGTGATAATGCACAAAAACCGTTTCTCTCATGCATTCCCACTCTTCTTAGAACCGAACATATTGCCTATCAGGTATATGTATTTTTATAAAGTGTTAAAGAATTTCTATCTAAGAAGTGGCGACGAAGCAAATCTGTTACCCAGGACTCAAGTCCTGACCTTGCGAGAAAGAAATACGATTTCTCTACCCAAGCCTAATTTGACTTTGTTTCAAAGATGCTTTGTGTATATATCCCGAAAAATATTTAACGTCCTTCCAAACCACATTAAGGAAGAAAAAAACGTAAGAAAATTTCTTAAGAAAGCAAAAACTTGGTTATTACTTATAAGAAACATCGAGATTTTGTTTAGTAATTTACATGAAATATTCATCGAATTAAATGTAATGAATTAAGTGATATTGTAATATCATTGTTGAAGTAAGTTCGCCCGATCTTGTATTTATGTGTCTCTTTTTTGTAACCACTATTTAATTATGTATATCTCTGAGTCTTTTTCTATTTTGAATTAGTTTTTTCACTGTATTGTAAACGTTTTATCGAAAATTGTAAACCATTTTGTTTTTTGCTATCGTTTTTTGCATGGTTTATTTGTCAGTAGCCCCAACACAGGTTATTCCTTAGGGGCTATCTATTGTACTACCACTCTGTAATTCCTGAAAAGGAATTAAATTATTATTATATTATAATATAAAAAAGTAATCTTTGTTTGCATGTAAATATATATTTTCATTTGTGATTATTATATTTATGAATGATTTATGACCAAAAATAAGTACAAATATTCCTTGTTGTTGTAAATTTATTGTGACCCATCCAAAGGGAAATTACAGCGTGTAAACTATTTGTAAATAAATTTATTATGTATTATATTATTTATTTATATTACGAAATTGTATGATTTAGGATGAAATACGGTGTTTAAACCATTATTTTACTCATGCGGGTTGGGCACTGAGCCTGTGCATCACGAGGACCAAGAGTAAGTATATTTTTATGACTTCAAGCGCAAAAAGTTAATTACTGTGAAGATAACATGCACAGTTGTTTTTATCGCCCCCTCTAATATGCAGTAATTATTCCGCTTTCGGCGGGGAAAACCGGTACTTCGTGAGATTATATTTTTTCTTCTCGGTTAGGTGTACTATCGGATTTTCGATATTTTTAATTTCCAAGCGAAGGTAAAAATATTAAAAAAATATTTTCTCCGAGCATCAACTGATTAAGGAACTCCATATCCCTCCGTACTTATAAAATTTTATCCACTCGCAATCCCCTTTTCCTATCTGCTAGATTTACCTGGAAAAAAGATCTACATACAGTACCAACTGGGAATCATCCCGTAGACCTTCACATCCCTCAACATAGCGCACTTCACGTCACTAAATCCTTCACTGTAACCGCTTCTAGAATATGGAACTCTCTACCATCTAAAGTTAGAAATATTAAATCCATCCATGCTTTCAAGTCCAAGGTGTATGATATCCTAATAAATAATCCTAAAATGTTGTCTGTCTAAAATTGAAACGAAGTAAAATTAATCTATTGAACATGAATGTAATCAACTTTATACTTTTAATGATTACTGTTATCATCAATTACCTTTTTCCTCACGGTTTATATGCTAAATCATGTATTTAAATGTTATCCTAGCAGTGCTCTCTGCAGTAATATGTACGGGTGTATTACGAATACAAAGCTTACAATGATTTTTTTAATTTTTTGTTTTGCCTGTCATCATTGTATAATTAATTCGTTGTTGTACATTGAGTTTCATCACTGTATTATTAATCTAATTTTTTAATTTCAAAATTGTACTTCATTATCTCAGGGGCTAAGAGTAGCCCACGATAATAAACGTTGTTATTATTATTATTTCCCGTGAAAAACAAACATTTTTACATTGTAATGTAAGTCAAGTAGAAAACATTAACTTTTCTACACGATTTCATCCAATGAATATATGCGCAGCGAAAGTTGGTGGCTTAGAAGCGTGACTGCAATATGTTTTCTAATGTTTACCTTGTGAAAAGTTGAAGGCAAGACTGCAAGACTACTGGTCTCCGTTGCCAAGGAAGTCATCACAATTCCACGGAGAGCAGTGGGACCCAAGGCCACTCACTCCTCAGAAATTCCTCCATTCATTCATTTTCGAATGTGTTAAAAATTTCCATTTCTTTTTCGGGCGATATTTAACCTTGATTTGAACTTGCTATTTTTTGAGATTTTACGACGGTGCACGCGCGATGACGTTCATATAACACTGTGCATCTTTCGGTACATTTGAATCCACATGGCACACTGAGGGCCACCTAAAGAGTGAGTGGCAGATGATTATTTTCCACTAAGCAGCAACATCTGAGTCAACGTGATACCCTGCTAGCCACCACGAGACTATGCGTCAGGAGTGATTGCTCACAACTATTTCGGCTGGCATAAAAATTATTAAAATTTGCACTCTGTGACCCACGATTGCAACTCTGGGAATCTTTAATGATTTTTCAAGTATTGCATTTCAATTTCTTGCAATTTCTTCTGACTTCAACGGCAATGCAAGTGAATGTAAGCGCCTCAATCGAATAGTTAGTTGACCAGTTGATCCTCTCACTCACCAGCACGATATGGAGTGGCGCTTATTAATTTTTATCATACGTGCTGGGAAACTTACTCATGGCTGGGGGGTTTTCCGAATGCTAAAAGATCATTTTTGTCCTGTGTGTGTTGGTTTTCAATACCGCACGCTGCATTTTGTAGTAATGATAAAATTAGTCGCTCATTAAAAAACGCACGATCAGTGGTATCTCTATTAACTCTCTTTGTCGGTGTGTAATTATTTTTCCATACAGTACTATTTCTTCTAAGACTCAGTATTTAAGGTTTGTATGGTATATGGAATCTGTTGGACCAAATTCCTCAGGGCTATGAGGGCTCCAGGGCCCATAAGTGGCCCTTAATTTACTCCCATAATCAAAGCATTTGAGCGAGTACAGAGGTTTCTTTATTTGCCTCTTAAAATTCTTTGCAATAACCATGAAGTAACCATATGTTCTCCATCGGAATACCAATTAGATAGCTGGTCGCTCTCGCTTCGCTCGTGCATCCAATGCAGCCCGCGTGAGGATTTGCAACTGTAATGCACGCATTAGATAACGTACTGTTTTTCCTTGGCAATCTGAGCAATGGCTATTAACGGGAAATATCTCTCGGGAAATTAACGACTTTTCTTATCATATTAATTGAGCAATATTTGCATATATGTGAGTAATTATTTACATATTTGTAATTTTAATTCTCTTAAGATAAAAAACTGTGTGTGCAACTTGTGGGGATAGCAAATTGCGTTAACTAAGCGCCTTCGCTCGTGCGCTCAACGCCGCGACGCCCGCGTGCGCTATCCGCCGTTATAACTCCATCGTTACACTATGCATTATCACTCGGTGGTTAGAGGGAGAGGTTGCGGGCTTCCAATCGTCCGCAGAAGGAATGCCGGGTCTTAACCACTTCCGTCCAATAAAAAGACGCATTTGCCTAAGATGTGAGCGATCCCTCAGAGGGCGAGAGCGGGTGCCACAGTTGTTTTGTTATTTCTTTTGATGCTGTCACTATTTTTGTTTATTTTCCTAAATTAATGCACTCCTGACAATGACTATCTTTTGCATTTGACTTGTGCCGGGATTCATTGATGAACGAAAAATACTTCCATCTGAAGATGCCTCCTGGATGTGAAGTGAAACGTTGCCCACCAAGTAGCAAGCGCAACGGAGTTTTTCCATTGAAGTACATGGAGTGGACACTAAGGTGCCTCGTTTTTCCACTTATTTCTACGAGCGAATCGCAATATCTGGCAAAATTTGCGTACCCGGATGGATATTACAGATATGATTTTTTTTCCAAATCGGATAATATCTTCTGTTAGCATTTTTGCCTTAAAGTCTCGAAATTTTCGACACAATACATTAAAATTGCAGTTTGAGCGAGCACACTTATTCTGTAATGAGATATAACTTAGGGCTGTATTTGATATTTTAGCCCAAATATGCCAGCTAAATTGCCCTTAATTATCGAGCAGATGACCTTTTATAGTGGCCCTTCCCGCAACGCAACGCACCACCGCATTTTACGCGTAATAAATGACGCGAAGGAGGCATTTTTTTCAGTCAACGACGTGAAATTCATGAACAATGATACACAAACGATATTGACGCGAACGTGAAATTCATGTCTGAAATTGTCGTGGGTAGTCACGATAATAGGAGGTTCCTTTATTATGCCATACATGGTCTCCTCGAGGGAAGCAAAAATGGTCAATTCAGTATAATGTTTTGTCGCTCTTTCCATTCTTGTCTTTTCCTTCGCCTGGTGGGTCAAAGCAATACCCCACTGGGCACTACGTCATCAAACTCCAGCATGACTACCCGAATGACAACCATTTTGTTTAACCCTGCCCCTTTCTTATTTTCCTTTGAATAGCAAGACTGAATGGACGAATTAACGCATGTTAAGCAAAAATATCCACCATCCGTTCAACATTTAAGCAAAGTAACTCTTGAAACATACATTGGCTGCTTAGCGCAATGGAACCAACTCAATTTTACAATAGTTTTCATCGGGAGTGCGGATGATTTTTAATTAAAATAAATATGTCAAAAAAATATGTAAGGAGAATGGATATCAAAGAAGTAAGTGCATGCTGATTTCTATTAAGTAAAACCTTGTAAAATTGCAAAATTAGTGCGTCAGCCCGCAAGTGCTCTAGGAAAATGAGTGTCATCGAAGATGGCGGACTGGCTTCAGCTTCTAGCACTGGCCAGCATAACAAACGCACTCTCCATCCATCTCAATGAGTTTGATCGAGACTAGAATAAAGACATCGACGGTTTTCAGTGTTACCACAGAGAGAGAGAGAGACCAATTGGTTTTAATTTTGTTTCTTAATACGCGCAACTGGCTTCTAGTGCTATCTTCTCCTCATTAAGCTACGGCACCTCGTGGCCTTCGAGTATATAGCAACCACAATTTTCCATTGAATGAGTGAGAATCCATCTTCATTATGTAACACTATTTTTCATGCATCTTAATTATGTAATTATCTTTGTGGAGGAAGAATGATAGAATGTGCTGGTATTTTAGTCCAACCTCAAGGACGCAGATTAGTCTCGGTGATCCTCATCATCATTTGCCATTCAGTTCAAAGATCGGTTAACTGCAGCCCTCCACCTTTCTCTATCTAATGCTAGTTCCCTTACTTCATGGTATCTCTGCCTATATACTTTCCTCTTTATTTGGTCCATGAACTTATTCCTGGGTCTTTCTCTGGGGACTTTTCCCTCTATTTTGCCTTCAATTATATTCTTCACATACCCATTGTGTCTCAGGGCGTGTCCAATCCATCTAGTTCTTCTTTTCTCTATGGTGTTGCATATCGTCCTCTTCTCTTCTCCTCTTCCGTACACTTCATCATTTCTTATTTTGTCCGTCCATTTTATCCTCAGCATCCTCCTCCAGCATCAGGTTTCAAAGGCTTCTAGTCTGTTCTGGTCAGCTTTTCCAATGTTTCATGCTTCTGATTTATAGAGTGCGATGTTTTTATTTGAGACGTATTACGGACGCTTTTTCAATTTTTTTGGCACATGCTGCAGTTATCCATCCGGAGATTGGTTTTCTGCTGCTCTCCGCTCCGAAAGTCTCACCACCAACCACTTCTTCCCTACTTTGTTCTTCGCTTTGTCGTCTGTTGTTATTTGCAGAGTGTAGTCCGTTCCTGGTCTTCCTCTGTTTTTCTTCCCATTCATTCCTCTTTCCAATATTGCTTTCAGTGGTCTATTTTGTCACAAAATTTGTCCAATTAATGTATACCTTCTTCTTTGCAGAGTTTGACCATACTCCTTTTCTCCCTACTCTTCATGGCACTTGTTCTTCAGTGATTTTCTTTGTCCATACGGCAGGGTTGCCACAGGCCTAGAAAACATGGAATTCTTGGAAAATTCGTAGTAATAGAAAAGGCCCTGTAATACGTGGAAAAGCTGATGGATGTGAGAAATAAGCATGAAAATTAGCACTTTCGAGGAAAAATATGATTGTTTTCGTTTATTGAGGAGTCCCATTTCAGGCGCTGTCTATTTTTTGTGATGGCTTAGAGTTTCAATAGCTTAAATTAGGCTTAGGAGATCTTATTAGGAGTATAAAAATTAATGGTGCCCCAAAAATAAACTTTAAAGCCCAATTACTTACTCTCATTCTGAGCATGATGGAATAGTATTTCTCCTAGCATTTTATGCGAGTAATTTGTGTCCCACACCATGGCAAAGATCTAAGAATAATATGCCAACAGAAAGGAAGCTGAATTTCTCCATGAGCAATAGTGGAAGTGATCCCGTTCGTCGGGAAACTTTGTTTCTCAGTAGAACATGTATTAATGTGCGGTGCAACTATTCTTGTGCCTTCTTCACAACGCATTAACTGAAGAATGGATATTTTCCCCGAGGTAAAGAAAATTCGGCTTTGAAAACTAGGAGAAGTCCTGCAATTTATCATTTCTAACCTCTGATCATTATTCTATTGCATATTATGTTCATTTTTTCAATATTCATTGTTATCTGCAGCTGAAATGGTCCATTCCGTCCTAATTTGCTTCGTGTATTCCATCCTTGGTCATCGATGAGTCTTCTCCCCTTTAGTTTTTCCATCCAGTGTCTACTAGCTGCTGATGTCACTGGCGAGTTACTTCACCTAAGACACCATCATTGGTTGTCAAATCCTAAGATTGGTCGACTGCCGCCCTCCACCCTTCCCTACATATAGAATGCAGGGATGCATCTTCTAGGGAGGCTAATGAGGTGGTTTCCCCGTTGCCTTGAGCCGTCCGCTTGCCGAATCTCGTCAGGGACCGCCTGCCGTTTATGTCCCGCAGAACCATTGATCCTGGATTTTATTATCCCGATCGTAATCGCTCCTAAGCCACGTGGCCACCTCTCTTCTTCCGGGTAGAATCCTTGAGGCCGTTCGACACGTGGCACTTAACTGGTCAGTCTGATCAATGAATGGATATGCTGGAAAATATCTTCGTAAAAAGCGGGGACTTGCTAGAAAGACTGCGCGAATGGACGAACGTAAGGCTGGAAAGTATCCTCTGCTCTAATTCCGTTCCCATGTTCTCAAAATTGCTATACACCTAACTGAATAAGGTTCAAAGGGCCTCTTGTTACGAAACCCGTAACATTATTTTTCTCTATTTCATCCGTGATAAAAATAATGAACAGTACCCGCAAACAATATTTCCTAGATAAAAATGACGAAAAATCCGTTCTCAAACTTGGAATTTGGGGAACAAAAGATTAAGACACTCTATTGGGCGTGTTAATATTGAGCACCACGCGTCAGCTGAAAAGGCTCGAGTCGGAAACCAACATTGTTTCCGATCAATCTCTCTGTGAAACTTAACCGAAAAGCTAATCTTTCTCCAATGAATTACAGCAGGTCACGTTCACTCAGCCCAACAATGGGGTCCTTCACTGGGTTGTTGAGGGGCCTAGTTTTAAATTCCGGGTTTCTTATTACCAAGCACTCCCTCATTGATTGTTTACGGGAGAAGGATTCATCGCCAGTGACAATCACAGAGCATACTCGGTAGTACCTTTCCGAATTTTTTGAGACTTCGTAAAGGATACATACTGATTTGTCTAAAGAACAGGTTTGCAATGCATACAATACCTCTTCGAGAATCAATATCTCTCCTCACAAACACACATTCACTCTCACACTCAATCGGTAATAACTTCTCGCAGAGCAAAAATAGGAAAGCAGAGATGTTAAAATTAACGGCCAGGCCAAATTCATTGATGGGACGACTCAAAGAATTAAGAAACTGACTTGGGCTGTTCACGGACAGGTTGATCGAGATTAATTTTAGCTCGTGGTTACCAAGGCTAGCTCCTTTGTTTATTTGTTGCTCCTCTTGAGGTTCTGTATGTCCCAGTGGAGATATTTAAAAGCCTTTCGTATAGCCGTCCTCCCGGAAGAAGAGTTCTGAATTCTTTATTTCCACGGTTTTCTTCATGATTCTGGGAAAGTAACGATTTTCTCTTGTAAGCACCATTGGCAGCAGGGGTCTCTTCTAAAAAAATCCGACGTAGTTCATTTCGAAATCTAAAACTATAAGCCTAAATAATAGTTACTAGTAATCACTTAAGTAGGCATATGTATTAAAGTAAAATTAGAGTTTCCAGCATTCAATGCGATTGTAATACAAAATCATTTTAAAATTGGTCGGAACTTGGTGGTGACTAAAAAGGAAATATGTATTCAGTAAAAACTTGCTGTGTTCAAAGGGTAAAATTTTGTTTCCAAAAACACTTAAAATACGCCGTTCTGCACATATTTTGCGTAGAATATCCCGGACGAAACTCTCAAACTGATTTTTCCACAGGGATATTCCATACCCCCTGACTCACTAGTTTCTACACCCCCACGGACCTTTGTTCTGGAGCCGCCCCTGGTTTGAACTTTTATTGTGTCGAGCTTATTTTCGTGCTCTGGTTCTTATAATAACTGGAAACCTTTAATTCAAAAATTATCACTTGGTATTACTTCATTGAAAAATTCATGGAATAAGGCATAAACACCCATTGACGACACTCAGGTTCGTCAATCTGGGGTATTTTCCTCTAGGCCTACCTTTTTTCAAGAACCGTCTGGGGTAGGAAAACTCCAACTAGGAGATGGCGGATTTTCTAGTTAATTTTGCTGACTAATAGGCGCTATACCTAGTTATTCTGTTATTTTTAGTTCATAATTTATGGAAGATGAATTTGCCATATTACCCAGTCATAATTCCATTTTGGCCGAGATTCTCCTGATCCTAGATTTACCTAGGATTTTCATTTTCTCTCGCCTATTCACACGCTATAAGACGACACAACCGTTGCCGGCTACATTGGAAGGTGAACTGAATCACAATCACAGAAATTATCGTTCATTCTGCCACTGCTATTAGCAACCAGTCACACGATAAATTTTCCACAACACTAATATAGTATTATTACGTATAAAAACTCTTTCACTTATTTTATGGAACCCACTCTGAGATTGTATTTACTCGGCTTGAATTCCAAGAATTATTTATAAATATAATTCGCCGAGAAAGAACTAAATCTTATATACCACACTGAGATGTTTCCATGCAACACAAACACCGTAATTCGATCCACGTTAAAAAAGGTAATATTTAACTCCCTCCTCTCTCTATTTAAAGCACATATCTATCGCATTGCCTGGGGCAACAGTGTTCTGAATCGCTCATGACATTTCATGTGAACTTTCAAGCATACGATGGATGGATGGAAAAGAAAACGTATTCCGGGCATACGTGGATGGCGCAGTGAAGTTGCAGCAAGGCAGGAAAAATAGCGGAAGAGATACCTGGCGATCTCTTGCTAATTTTTCTTCAAGATCTCGCGGAATCATACGGTTAGGTTTAGACAACACTGTTTACACTGGCCCTCGACGGAGTACACCGATATGGTTTCAATATCAGCTACTACGATGCATTAACTCGCCCGGGTAGACGCGTGAACAATTGCGAGAACTCGCGCCTAGAATTAGAATAGGAGCTACTCTCGGTTGTTAAAGCGAGATGCTTCTGTAAGCAGAGGTGAGACAAAATTTGAAATTTTTGTTCAAAATGTAAGCAGTATTAAGAAACATGAATTCCAAGTCCAAGAATACAACACGGAAATAAGTAAGGCGAAGACTAAAATCCTAGTGCGGACGAGAGAAGCTGAATGTAGAAGTCACCCTGAGAGAGGAGAAATTAGAACAAGTAAATTACTTCACTTATCTCGGAAGTACTATCACGTGGGACGGAAAAAGTACAGCGGATATCAAGCGGAGAATAGCCCAAGCTAAGAAGGCGTTCATGGGAAAAAGACAGCTGCTGTGCTCAAAGAAGATAGCACTACAAACCAGGAAACAGTATGTGATAACATTTGTGTGGAGCGTAGTACTCCATGGGTCGGAAGGATGGACCATTGGAAAAGCTGACCAGAAAAGACCAGAAGCCTTCGAAACCTGGTGCTGGAGGAGGATGCTGAAGATAAAATGGATGGTCAAAATAAGTAATGATGAAGTGTACAGAAGAGGAGATGAGGAGAGGACGATATGCAACACCATAGAGAAAAGAAGAACCAGTTGGACTGGACACACCCTGAGACATAATGGGTTAGTGAAGATCATAATTGGAGGCAAAATAGAGGGAAAGTCCCCAGAGGAAGACCCTAGAATAAGTTCATGGACCAAATAAAGAGGAGAGTTCATAGGAAGAGATACCAGGAGGTAAGGGAACTATCATTAGATAGGAAGGGTGGAGGGCTGCAGTCAACCAATCTTAGAATTGAACGACCAGTGATAATATATGCAGATATCGGATATATTTCCGGAGTATGGATGCATATGCAGTAGCAACTCGATAATACGAAGCACGAAAATACGAAGTTTCGATTTTACGAAGCAAAACTGTTGGTCCCGACGAAAAGCCTATGCTAAATATATGGCGCTATTCGAAAATACGAAGTTTCGAAAATAAGAAATTTTCGAAATTACGAACCTCGGACCCAGTCCCCACAGAGAAACTGAGTTCGTTTTTACGAACCTTGGGAGGAAATCTCGTCAGAAAACCTCTCTATTTTCCGACGTAGACACTTTTCAAATTTCACAATTCAGCATTTCCGAATACAATCTATCAATTATGTATAATGCGTGAATTTGAGTGCATTTATCTCTCACAAGTGACTGAGTGACACAATTATTTATCAAGTCTTAGTTGTGGATAATTTAGATCTCGAGTGACGGGAAAAATGGTAGCTTGAGGCATTTTTCCCTTATTTTATTTTTGTTTTAACTGTTAGCTGGATTTCCATGATGTAAACAATTCTCTTTTGGTTATAACTCATTTGTGGCCGAACCGAAATCCATAGCTTCACTATGAAAAAACCCGCGTTTACTCCCGCCATTGTCCATATTTCATGAGACAATCGAAAAAAACAGTGTACAAGAATTTACGAGGGTATAGCCGTCCCCGCGATTGATATAATTTTGCATTTAAAACGGTTTATTTCCAATTTTGAATCAGATGACCCAATCGGCGGAGTAGCTCAACAATACGTATAACATTGTAATGTACTAGTTGTGCCCGGCATGCGTTGTAATGCCTTTTTCTGGGTTCAAAATCGGTCCCTAAAAGAATTTGAGCCCTACAAATCGCTGCAAAATCCCGTCACCCGAGTTTGAACACTAATATCTCCAAGACGTCTCAATCGATTTTAAAATGAAATACGCTATGATGTATGCTCCTGGTAGTTCAGCGCTCTCTTTTTCCAAAATTAATGTTAACCGATATTGATTGACCAACGAATTGGTTCAAGATTTTATAAGTGGATTCATGATGATGAACTCGATAGCTTGAAGAAGATCCAAACGGCGGTTTTCAGGGATGCGTGGAACGGAAAATAACGCAGTCTTGTAATTTCATCAATAAAATATTGATACACTAAATAAAATAAAACTTCGTATGATTGTTAATAAAGATCTTTGCTACAATATTTGTGAAGGATATTCCGATATTTTATCCGTGTTGTTATTACGAAGCCGTAATTGCGATGCATCCGTCCGGTACACGGAAAAATGCGCTAAAATTCTGTTTTTAAGCACACACTGAAATCAATATAAACAGTAAAAAGTTTTGTATACCAACACTAAACGCAGAACTAAACAAGCTTTGATTTGGTGTACTTCATTTTCAAATTGATTGATCCGTCTTTGAGACATTACTCTTCAAACTCGGGTGACGGAATTTTGCAACGGATAGTAGTCCAATGAATTCCTCGTACCTACACAGGAATTTGTAACGTACAAATAATGACATGAGTATCCATTCCATGCCTACGCTGTGGTTTCCAAGTAAATTAAATATTCTATCGCTGAAGTAGTGCAAAAATGCAAGATTTAAAAGCTAAAAAATCCATTCATAGGATATAGCGACGCGTATTCGAACATTGAGTGCAAGTATTAAATAAAAATGCAAACAAAGATACCACTGGACCAAATCTTATTTCAGGTACAAAAAAATTACGTACTTTTTAACACAAATTATGTCTTACTGACATGATTCTGATTGACACGATTGAGCAACTCGTAAACAATCTGCTTCGTTGCTTGCTCGTCGTTCTTCGCTTGTTTGAGAAGCTCGCGTGCCAAACCTCATTTGTTGAAGCGACTCACGCTTTTCCTAGTGTACAATGGTTTTAATAATTTAGAAACCTTTGCAAACGCGCGCACAACAACACGCCAAAGTTTCACTGCAATCTGAGGAATGGTATTGTAACGCATAGAAGTTGAACAAACAAACATTTTCATTTATTAGATACGACCTGCGATGAACCGCTAAGACATTAATCCGAAGAAGCCGTCTTTCGCGAAATATCGTCCTATGAAGTATATTTCTATGCATAAGTAAGCCAGAAAACTGAAATCTTAA
Source organism: Ceriagrion tenellum (assembly GCA_963169105.1). Taxonomy (NCBI): domain Eukaryota; kingdom Metazoa; phylum Arthropoda; class Insecta; order Odonata; family Coenagrionidae; genus Ceriagrion; species Ceriagrion tenellum. The sequence continues at coordinate 50,301,445 of OY720636.1, read as the reverse complement.
AATAAAATACCCAAAAAATCTCCTTGTGTTTGTCTTTAATTTAATTCCAAGACGTTGTTGGGGTAACTTCATAAAATTTTACTGGAACCAACTTTCATCCATTAATTACTACGGTGAATTAGTTGAGTAACCAGGCCTTGATACATTACATTTGATATATCATCACTGCTATCTCAGATTTCGACGAAATAAATAACCAATTGAATCAGATTCCATAGTGATGACATGGGTAACTTTGAGTCCTTGGGATTTTAATACGCGGATATGATGTATGGGCATGAATTGGATCCTGATGCGCTCTATTTCAAAATCACCCGATGTCTAGAAGGATCTACGGACGGAAATACTACTCTGCGAAAACTTATTGTCGTTATCAGGATTTTACCACAGAAAGGAGTTAGGTTTCAGCCTCAGCTGCGGTAGATTTTTTCCGTGACCCCTACCTCTTCCACAATTCCCCTTGAGTTAATTTTACAAAATTACGCTTCAAACAGTTAGTCCTAATTCGTTTTCGTGTTCTATAAGCACGAATCATCGAAGTGAAAAGGAACTTGGTCATGAGTTAATGCTTCTTACTCGAACTTCAATGAGCGATGAAACCGTTTGGCTTGGATCGAAATACTCTTTATTCCCAATTTCGTATATCCAGTAGGCGACGAGGGAGAAACCACAAATGTGCTCCACCTGTGAAGGATTTTTTTAAATGGAGTGAGTCTTTTGCTCATTTTATTTGTTATTGAGTGATTAAATAAAGGGTGATTGGGAGCGCGTATGCCAGCTACCGTCATAACTGCGTAGATGTTAGAAACATCGATTAGAATTGCATTGGTGAAGCGCCGCCATTCTAAGCAAAGGCATGTCCTGGGCCGCAGTTGAAGCGTCCGTTCTTTCTCCACGAACCGTGATCTGAGGTTCTATTTTCTTCGGTATCATTCTCCACGACCTCCACATAAATATACCACCGGTCCTCGCCATTTAGAACCGGAATCTTAGTATACTCCGGGATGATTAAGATATGGAAAATGTCCGGATCACGCCCAATTTATCGTCATGCGATTAGTAATTGGAACGAAATATAATTTATTCTCAAGTTCGCATATCCGTCAGGCGACGGGAAAGAAACCACAAACGATGATCTGTGAAGGACTTTTTTTGACTGGAGTGAGTCTTTTGCTCATTTTACCAGTGATTGAGCGATTAAAAGGATGATTGGAAGCGCGGTCGGGCCAGCTACCGTCTTAACTGCGCAGATGTAAGAAACAACGCCCATACCAGTTGCACGTCCTTATTAGCCGCAGATTAACAAAGCTAAAGTCTCATAAAAAATGCAGCACTTGCTTTATACACGTCTTCTAAACAGGGTGAAAATTTTGCAAATAAAATTATATCAAACTAAAAATCATTTGCATAGGGAACTAAGTAGTGATAGTTATTTCACGAACGTTTGTGACATTTAGCTTATGATTTAAAGGCGTTATTTCAAATGCTTTCTCGATTACGACTATAAATCGTTTTAAAACGTTTCCTAAGACCAGAGAAGTCAAAAGGGAGAGGGGAAATATTTTTCGCGATTTATTAAAAAGGTTCGAAAATACGAAACTCGAAAATACGAAGTGCCGATTTTTCGGTCCCGCCAACTTTCTATTATTGAGTTGCTACTGTAGTATGAATTTAGACTATATTTTGCGTTCATAGACTCATATAATGATCATTACCGCCAGTCCAGCATCGAACTGTAATGCTCCATATGGAATAAATAGAGAAACACTCAACTCGACGCTCAATCATGGCGCTCGAGGAAAAATAACCACTCTCGGACAGCCAATGAGAGTGGTCTCGGATAGTCAACTTGAGCCTTCGTAACTTGTTGCTGGAGGAGAACGCAGAAGATAAAATGGGGGCTGTGCCCCGTCCCCGTGAGATTCACAGTGGAAGAGGACGCCTGGATAGCTTAATTGGTAGGAACACTCGGCGCGAAATCGAGGGATCTGGGTTCGATTCCCAGTCCAAAGAAACCTTCAATACCGTAAGTTTTTCAGAGTTTAAAAAAATTATTTTACGGTGATTTATTCATCTCATTGTAAAAATAATGGAGTTGACACACGACATGGACAATGTATGATATCTGACGCGATCTAATTTTTCCCTCATTTTTAAAAATATTTATCAATGGAGCGTAAAGCAGCACCCTATCTTATGGAATAATACTTCCATTTTTGACAAATACGTTTCACGGTAGAAAATTAAACACGACGACACTTTTGTATTCTTAAAAAGGTGAGATCGTTTTATAAGAAAAACAAGGATTTCCACGAATTTTATGCATAATGATATATCGCTCTACCTGCCTTAATGGATAAGAGCGACAGTTTTGTCAAGTAGACGAATTTAGAAGCAAAATTCGTTGAAGTATATACTCGCACAAGTACATGCATCAAGCAATCAAATCCTCACACTATTCCCAAAGTCATATCTTATACATCAAAACTAACCCGAAACCTGACATGTGACGCATGGACTCCTAAAGATCATTACCCTAGCACCAGAAAACTATGCAATACTCCCCAAATGGGCAAAATGGGTCAGCCATTCGAGAAGACAATATTTGGGATCGCGTTGGTGTGGTGGCTAAAAAAAATAAAGCCCTGGTTACACGGTACCAGAAAACTATGCCATACTCCCCAAACGGGCAAAATGGGTCAGCCGTTCGAGAAGACGATATTTGGGATCGCGTTGGTGTGGTGGCTAAAAAAAATTAAGCCCTGGTTACACGATACATTAACCCGTACGAGTTAATGTACGAACGCATGAACGCGTGAATGAACGCAATAATTCTTCGTGTAACCACACCAACTTGTACGAATGCAGGAACGCGTGAACAGGGAAATAGAACCTGTTCTATTTGGTTCATACATTCGTTCATGAACTTGTACATGAACACGTACAGGTTAATGTATCGTGTAACCAGGCCTTAATAGCTTCCCATCTTGAGGACCATGGATCAAAACCCGAGAGTGGCATAGTTTTTTATGGGAATCCCTATCCCTTTATGGCTTCCTCGTGGAGGCCCCTTCCAGGGTTAGAACCCATTCCTTCGGCTGGGACGTTAAACTGCGGTTTCCTTATCGCCTTTCGTTAACAGTTGGGCAAAGCCAAACTCCTACCTTCCCTCAATGATTCCTGCTACATCCCTTCTCTCTACTCCGCTTATCCTAATAGTCCGAACGACCATAGAAGAAAATCGCCTCCCTAACAATCCAACCTATTACCAAACGTATAGCACCGTTGATACTGGGGCACATTGTCGGACTGAGAATAAGCCTATTGTAACGATCCTGGCGATTAAATTAGAAAATAAACACAGCAGCCCCTACAATGCTGAGCTATAACCTTTTGATCAGTGCGAACGCTCATTTACGTCCTGGTGCCTCCTGGCCATCCAGAGTATGACCGTACATGTACAGTGGCGGAAAAAATTAACGCAAAACTCATTGGCGTCTGAATGCGGCGTACACGGGAACTAATTGAAATCGCTTTTCCTTCGACAACTTGACAACAATGAGACAGCATATGGAAACCGGGAATATTCAAACTCTCTATGAATGGATATCGATTTTACGCGTCATGTAAATAGTCATACTAATAAGGTTTATGTTCGCGAGATCGTCTAAGAGTTATAAACGTGATAAGCTTGCTTCGACCCGCACTCAGTCGAGGTTCCGAAGTCGTAGTTGATTATGTAGAGATGCTTACCATATTTTTTTAAAGCTTTGGACCGTTTAAATAGAATATCTTGATTGAAACTTAAGAAACAATACCATGAAAGCATTATTTGTTGGGACATAAAAATTTTTGATTCTCCAGATCAAATTCACTTACAATAAAACGTATTTCCGCGTGCAGGGAATAGCTGTGGATGAACATCGTTTTAATAGGCCTCAAACTACTTCCAAGAAACATGATGCATTACCATTAACATTTTGGCGTAATATCCTGTGAATTTATGTGTGTGTGAATAGAATGGTTTCCATGTGGAGAAAAATTTTCTTTAAAAGTATTTCCAATACCTTAAAACCCTACGTAAGTTTCCGCCCTCGTGCATACAGGTCGTCTCAAACACTTAAATTTCTAAATTCCTCCTAACTTAATATTATTTAATTTTTGAAAACTACTTTCAAAAATCCAGAATATGTTATTTGGTCCAGTTTTTAAAGGAAACATTAGAATTCCCTTTTTTCGCTTTGTAGTAAGAACCACTGGACGCGGATTCCTCTTGATCGATGAAGTAGCCTAGAGGGAGAGCGTTTGTCTGCGGCCAAGAATGCCTGGGGTTCAAATCCTGGCGTGGCCTCTTCTAGTGCCTTTAAAATTAATTTACGCGATGTGACTTTATTGCAGCCAAAACTTAGCAGGAATCCGCGGAAGGCCCAGGGAATGGACATTGACCTCATCCATGAGTGTGTGAGTTTTACACATATTCGGGCTTTGTAAAAGAATCAGAGCGGTCTCCTTTGTCGTCGAATGAGATGTTTACTTCCCATTCTCGGGTACTCGGCCCCACTTGATTTCTACGTCCTGTCTGTCGTATGATGCTCATATCCACTCATTCGCCAATTCACCACTCAATTAAAAGCTATTCATGAAGGAGGGAATAGACCGGATCTATGATTGTGTCAGTTACTCGATTTAGTGAACTTACCTGATGATTTTCCTTTAAATTACTTTAAAATGATTTAGTAAAGGGGGCAATTATTTTTATTGGGAATTAGAGTTTGGTTCTATCTGCTGAATTGTAAATATCGATTACTTATCTGAGTGAAAGATCAAACAAGGGTGGAATTTTCTTCAAATATCTTTAAAACGGTATTTGAAGCTTTCCCAGCATTGTTTTCTAGGTTGGCTATGAGCAATACATTAACCGTGTAGTTCAACAGTTCAACTTATAGGATGGGGGATAATACTTAGAGGATAAGGTAAATTAATGGATCACTTAAATACCTTTTGACATATTCGCAGTGACAAATGTTTGGCTAAAATTACGCAGTTAAATTTTATAAGGAGAATTTTTATACCCATGCGTAAGTAATACTCCGACAAAAATGTATCGCGTATCGTCCCCTGTGAAAGTGATAAAATACTAAAAATCATCTTTTTCATGTAGCGAATAAGCAGTGATTAGATATTTTCCCTATGGTCATTTGTATACTCCTCATAAATCCGCAGAGTAGTCAATGGAGTGCAAATTATGAACGTGCACCATCAAAGATTATACGATTGCTACGTTCCTAAAGAATCTATTCCTCTTCAAATGTGTCGTAATATTATTGCTTCAATGGAAGTTAAAGTTGTGATTGCCCCCACATGAAGATATTAACAGACTTTTTACAGGGTCATAAATTTCATCTCTTAGTAGTAATGTATTTTAACGGATGTTGAAAAGGGACACTATAATGCTTTATTTAGAACGAGTGGAAAAGGTTAAAATGTATGCGTAATTCTATCAATTTGAGTTATGTGTGCACATGATCACAGCAATTGATCATCGAGAAATATGCTGGTATTTACATAAAGAATGTTGATGTTAATTAGCCTTATAATTAATCCAACCCCCTCCATTCTCGATTTCCTGACCAAGTCTCTGTGACATGGAGTTGTCCACATTTTGGTATCATCTTACTGGGTCCATTCTTCCTCCACGATTTTCTTCATTGCATCTTAATTTGGGGTTGTTTCGTTTGAGGGGGTCGAAAAACGTTTGTTTCTCGCAATTTTCTCAAAATGAACGCTGCGCTCCGTGCAGCCCGCTCCATCTATGTTACATGATTTGCTTTGAACCATTTCCTAGAATTTTGACATTTGTGAACTCGTAAGTATTCCTAGTTGCGGGCGAAAAATTAATATTGATATAAATTTGATTAAATATAGTTCTGATTATACCATTAAATTCATGATATATTATCATGAATTTAATGAATTTCGTTTGATAGTAGTAAGAATTAGGTTTTTTTTACTTTTAAACACCAAATAAAAGTTCAGTGGGTGAAAGTCGATGGCGCAACACCTCTTCGGGTAATTTTTCGACAGATGTTTTTGCCTTTTACAAACCTACTATCCGATTCCTTCGCCTGGGAGAAAAATGAGGCATACTTAAAGGCTAATAAGGCCTTTATTTCCTCCATGAATTTTGGGAGAGGCCGCTAAAACTTTTAAAAATATCTCGGCTTGCGCTGTCCGCTCTGCTTGTTCGTCTATCGACGCTCGTCTCAATGAATTAGTCATCAGTAAACCTTGGCCAAGTTCCGGGTGGTGATGGTCGGGGTGGTTTGTTGTTGTGAATAAAGCACAGGTTTCAAATACTTGCTGCGCCAGAATGAAAAGGCTCGTCGTGTTTCGAAAAAATCGGAAGCCCCCGTCGAATACTTTTAAGGGCGTAAGAGAAGTCAAATACCACTTCTTTCCTGTGAGTTAAACGCCTGGCGTCCGAAACATTATCTATGGCAGAAAAGGTATCTCCCACAACACAAGGGGAAGGTAAGCTCTCATTAAAGGCATACTATTTCCCAAATCAATATAATGCGCCCTTCATACATTCCGATTTTGAATGGATTAGTATTGGTGGAGCTTTGTATCGACACGGGGAAACCTATAGGGATCCTCAAGAGTCCTCCAAAATTGCTCGTTGCTTTAACTCAGACTTAAGGTAGCTGGCCTCCAAACCCATGCATGATGGGAACTATTGGCGTTTGATTAGAATGGTCTGGGCTAATGAGGTGAAATCTGAGAACTACTTCTCTTTGTATTCCCGGGAGAGTAGTATGCTTGTTCCTATCCTTTAGTTATTTTAAACGTTCGTAGACAATACCACCACTCATTTTAAAAGTAACTTAGTTCACAGTAACGCATACGGACGCAAATAAATTCACCGAAAGGATACGCAACATCATCATAAATTCGCCTTGACATAAGAAAGCTCAGTAGTTGTTACTGGGTTGCAAACCTGAATCGCAATCATGGTTCTTCATAATAACATTGTTCGAGTACGCTCATGATTTCGAAAACGTGAACGTCATCAAGAAAAATCGGGCGCTACATAGCAGTGGAGTGCGCTCCCAGGACCTTGTGCATTGCCCTACCAATGAGGTTTGCCTTTTGGATGACGATAACGACTATAAGAAGAAAAGAACCGTGATCCCACCCCTGGTCGAGACATTTTTGAGTTTTTCATTCAATTTCTGGTCAAGTAAAATTATTTTTATTCGGCAAATTTTATCTCTTTTGTATTTAAAAAAAATTCATATTATCAGACAGTCATTGCAGCTACACATTACATTCATTCATATCGCCAATATAAGAAAATGTATATAAAAACTCATTTGTGTTCATTAAAAATCGAACACGGACCACTCTTTAGTTAGCCAAATACATCTGACAGCTACAACATTAACGTTACCTATTAATTTATTTCTTTGATGATATTCTACTCCAAACTGAAGTCTTTTAAAAAGCTTTTTGTTAATTTCACATGTGCGGCGAATTTATAGCTAAGCATATAAGATATTAAGTAATCATCCATATGTTATCCATAGCTACACCTAATTTGGGTAAACTTTTCTGAATGTTATTTCGTATATCCTGCATTCACTAGATAAAACTTAACAGTGGACAGCTCGTCACCAAGCTTCCTGTGATAAGATGAAAGAAACATCGGGAAAATATGCCGAGATTATTCGGTATCGATGCGAGCACATTTACTTTTATTTCGTAAAATTATACACATTTACGTATGTTTTCATAGTTTAATCCCATTCTGACGAACTAAAGACGGATTTTTATTGGGTCAAGAACGATTCATTAATAAATATCCGTTAAAGGAACTTCGTCAATCGACAAATGGAAAATCGTGAAAAATTACATCACGCAGACTATACTTCTTTCAATTAAATCTTTTTTGTATCGACATTTGGTGCGGATAAATCTCGAACTGAATTGGGTGGGATAGTGAATATTTTTAATAATCAGTCTTTTTGTATAAATGATATCATTCGACGTAAGAACCATGCTGAAACAAACACAGCGATGCACCGCGACTGAATGTGCGAATAATATGAGACAAAAGCTCAAAAATAAGGCGATTGATGACTAAGTTCTAGGCTCCGACAAATGTGATCTCCATTGCGAATTTCAAATATTTGCGGTAGACGATGATTTTCCTCAGTGTTGCCAGTCTTTGGAGTGTGTAATGCTCCTAGAAGTTCCCAAATATGCCGCATTCTGGCGCGCGAAAAATTTTGCGTTAATTTCTTCCGCCACTGTACGTCTTTCAAATTTACGCTGGAGCAGTAAAGATGGACGTCACGCCTCCCATTCAGATGCATTTAAACATGTTGTTCCATCTATCCTGGCGGCTGGTGAGCCCAATTATCACTCTCAAGTGTCTCTGATGAGTCCCACCACCTATTCCATTATTCTACTAACTACGTTCAGCCTTGAGTGCGTGCATATCACACGTAGTTGGTTCCATTGACGGAATTTATTGCATCCAAAGCTGGATTTTGTCCTGTTCTAAGCTAATATTTTTGTCCGTATACCACAATATTTAGGATCTTACTTAGTAAAATTGCTGTATTTATGTTGTTTTGCTAGTGTAATGAATTATCTCCTTGTTTTCATTGATTGTTTATCAAACACACTTGAGTTCAAGGTCATAAAATTGGAATCCAAATTAATTTAATTTTTTTAGGACAAAAACTCACTCCTGGGGTCAGGGAAAACGAAAAAAACTCACTACACAACGGGTTTATGATTTAACACTCCAATGAAAGTGAAAATACCGAGAACGACACGTCATAAGAACAGGCACACGCCTGAAACTAAAATTAATCACGATCAACCTATTCGTGAACAGCCCAAGTCAGTTTTTTCTTAATTCTTTGAGTCGTCCCATCAATGAATTTGGCCTTGTCGTTAATTGTGACATCTCTCCTTTTCGATCATTGTTCTGCGAGAAGTTATTTTCGATCGAGCCTGAGATTGAATGAGTGAGTGTTTGTGAGGTCACAGGAGAGATATTGATTCTCGAAGAATTATTGATTACTTCGCAAACCATTTTTTCATAGACAAATCACAATGTATCCTTTACGAAGTCCCGAAATACTTCAGAAAGCTACTACCGAGTATGTTCTGTGATTGTCACTGGCAAGGAATTCTATTTCGGTAAACTATCACTGAGGATGTGCTTGGTAATAACAACTCGGAATTTTAAACTAGGCCCCTCAACAGCCCAGTGAAGGATTTACTTTCCCGTAAACCTTCGCAGTGAGGTTGATAAGGAACGAAGTTAGCTCCAGGCTTGAGCCTTTTCAGCTGACGAGTCGTGTTCAATATCAACACAGCCTTTGGAGTGACTTAATCTTTTGTTCCTCAAAATCCAAGTATGAAAACGGTTTTCTCGTCATTTTTATCTAGGAGGTATTGCTGGCGGCTAACGTGAATTATTTTTATCACGCATGAAATAGAGTATAATTTTTTACGGGCTTCCTAACATGAGGTACTTTACGCTTGGCGCAGTTGGGTGGACCGGAACTGTGAGAACGTGGGTCAGGAAATTAAAGAAGAGGTTACTTCCCAGCCTTTCGTTCGTCCAATCCCGCAGTGTTTCTAGCAAGTCCCCACTTTTTACGAAGAAATTTTTCAGCATAACCATTCATACATCAGACAGAGCTGTTAAGTGCCACGTGTCAAAAGGCCTCAAGGATTTTACCCGAAAGAAGAGAGGCGGCCACGAGGCTTAGGTGCGATAACGATTGGGAGGATAAATTCCAGGATCAATGATTCAACAGGACGTAAATGGATGGCGGTTCCTGACGAGGTTCGGCAAGCGGACGGACCAAGGTCCACACGTGGCCTAAAAAGAAAGCGGAGAGGCAGCTTCCGTGAGAATGGAATCAAGCCAATTGTACAATCAAGGTCATTTTTATTCCTAAAATAGACTTAAAACTCTGTCACAGGCAGTGCATAAAAGCTGGGAAAATGTAAAATGCCATTTGCGGATGGTAGATGAACAGGAATAATACAAAGATATCTGGATAACTATTTTTTAGGCGAGTTCATGAAGTATTCACAGGGGCGGAGCAAATTAGTATTAGGAGCGAAGTTGAATATCACGCTACTGCAAGTCCACCAATCACTCACTTCTCCAACTATAGCATTTTGTGCCATTCTCTTTCATAATTTAACAAACGCATTAAAACACAAAACCTCGAATGCAATAATGGCCATTTTCATTGTGCTAGTCTTAAAAACGTGCGATAAAATACTAAAACCGTTTGATTGGCCTTCAATATCTATCTGTACAGAAGCCACAGAGTATAAATAGAGTGGTTTAAAAAATAAAGTCTAGATTTCCTCGCAAAATTTTGTTCGTCTCTTTTTCTTATGTTTACTTTATCATATTTCTAAGTCGCACAATCGTCAGGGTGTTCTATCCTACCTTGAAGCCTCCACTGAATTCCATTATTTTAATGATTTCTCACTCTAAATCTTTCTTCTGCTCTGGCCTTACGTAAATATTTTGTGTGTAATTATTGGCCTTAAGTAAAAATTTCGTAGTTTGAGACCTAGCCCAATGCATTTTTAGAACCAAGAACCCTCAAGTTATGGAGTGTCATCAAAATCGCTAGGGTCGTTTTTGCGATAAACCTTACCAACAAGTGTACAAAAAAATCATTTCTTTATAAAGAGAATAGGCTATATTATTTTAAACATCTACAGTAAAGGAAGGTTTTATGAACAAAGCAAAATTATTTTTTTTCCAAAAGAATCTTACTATTTACCGCTTTATTACACTTTCTGGAAATTGCGATGACACTTAAAGGTTACTAAACGTAATGGACAAAGTTCTCCAAGAATACAACATGAAAATAAGAAAGACGAAGATTGAAATCCTTGTGTGTGGAAGAAGCGAAGCTGAATGTAGAAGTCACCCTGAGAGGAGAGAACAAAGAGCAAGTGGATTACTTCACCTATCTCGGAAGTAACATCAGGTGGAACGGAAGAAGTACAACGGACATCAAGTGGAGAATCGCCCAAGCTAAGAGGGCGTTCATGGGAAAAAGACAGCTGCTGTGCTCAAAGAAGATAACACTAAAAACCAGGAAACAGTTTGTGAAAACATTTGTGTGGAGCGTAGCACTCTATGCATCGGAAGCATGGACCATTGGAAGAGCTGACCAGAAAAGACTAGAAACCTTCGAAACCCAGTGCTGGAGGAGGATGCTGAAAATAAAATTGGCCGGAAAAATTAGGAATTTGGAAGTTTACAGAAGAGTAGAGGAGGAAAGGATTATATGGAACACCACAGAGAAAAGAAGAACAAGATGGATTAGACACGCCCTGAGAAACAATGGGTTAGTGAAGATCATAATTGAAGGTAAAATAGTGGAAAAAGTCCCTAGAGGAAGACCGAGGAATAAGTATATGGATCAAATAAGGGGGAAAGAATATAGGAAGAGATACCAGGAGGTAAGGGAACTAGCATTAGATTGGAAAGGGTGGAGGGCTGCAGTACACCAATATTAGGATTGAACGACCGATGATGATGACGATATATTCTTCTAAGTAGGTCAGGCAATTACAAAAAAATTATACTCCTCTCAGAGTGTAACATTAATAATTTGAAAACCTACATAAAAGGCAGGCTATTGGCGTTAAGCGAGATCAACGTTTTCCAAATAAATCCTACCAATGGGGTGGTCGGATTTCCCCATTTCCTCAAGCCCCTATTTCAATTTTAACTATTGCGTGTTATAGAAGGCATCAAAAAAACCTTGTTCACCAAGTATCACTTGCCTAGGCAGAACAGCCTGAGAGATATTTTAAGTCAAAGTTCGCCCAAAAATTAGAATTCCTTAAGACAAAATGGAAACGTTAACTGATTGGTAGACGTGATCGTGACGTCACGGCTCTGTTGCGGGAGCGAGCTGAGCGACTGAATAGCAGGGATATATGGATCATCTTTGTTAGTAGCGAAGTTAATCGCGAGCACCGGAGTGCCTAGCAGCGCGCTGGATAGTGGATTTGTCTAAGTACGCCCGCCAAACCCTCCAATCGTTGATGCAATGATTGCAGAAGAATTGTTTGTCCAAAATCGAAGATAGCATCAGCGCTGAGATAAGGACGAGAAAAATGGTCATGCAAGTTTCATCTTGTATCTTCATGACACAAGTTTCTACTTGTCGCAAGTAGACGCGTGGACTTCCTTGAATCTGTTTACTAATTCTGTATTTCTCATAAAATAATCATAAGTCACGGAAAAGAACATATTCCTGATTCTTTTCCCACTCGAACCTGGCCGTTCATCTTAAGGTTTACTGAGCTGATGAGTGCAGGGCAGGAGAGGTGGTAGATAATTGAAACTTGACACTGGAGCACAAGGTTAGGCAACAGTTATGCAATGTTAAAGTGGAGGTGAATGAGGACTATAATGCTTTTAAAAGAGCTTATTTCAAGGACTTCATAGCGGCAAAGGGTGATATATTTTGCCATATTTGTCTCATATTGTTGGGACAAGAGTTAATAGCCGATGCTTCTACTCATTAATCTTAATCATTTCATAACTAATAAATTCAGGCTTCACTTTGTGGAACCTCTCCATATCGGAAATCAAAGCATTCAAGTAATGGTCCACTAATATTTTTATTATTTACGACCCGAGTTTCGTCGCGTATTGACATCTTCAGGATGAAAATCTGAAGATGTCATTCCGTGACGAAACCCGGGTCGTAAATAATAAAAATATTAGTGGACCATTACTTGAATGTTTTGATTTCCTTAATCATTTTAGTAAAATTTCCTTGTGATTCATCAATAGGTATTTTACTAATAATATATAATACGTTGATTGGTCGATAATTATGTTATGCAATTGCTTCCCGATACAAACAATAAGATCTATAAAATGACACAATTTCCCCTAGTTTTCAAAGTTGAATAAAAATTTAGTCGTTCATTTATTTTCCGATGCATGTCTGAAGAGCAAGAGGATTCAACAAATCGTAGCACGCACCAAAATCAGCACAGCTGTGAGTGAAGAGTATTTTGAGACGTATAAACAAAATTTATTTATTTTAGATCTCAATGGTGATTTGTAACAACGTATTTAAATGTCATATACGAGGTAATTTTTATATATTTCTTAAGTTGACAGAGACCATCTCATGAATTTCACGTATAATTATTGAACTTCTTTGATTATTTTATGCAACGGAATCACGGGCATCACTCAAAATCATCTAATTAAGCCGAGTTATCGTATTATGGACAATATTTACTTATCATAATTCTAATGACTTGAGTTGTTGCCGGCGGGGCATCGTTCTAGAAAACCAGAACGAAAAAGGCGGGTTCGAATCTCGTCTGTGTGAATTACTTTTCGCCCAGGACACGCTTTTATCAAATTCACAATTAACGGAGGAGGATATTACCAATATTATACTTTCTCGAATGTCTGAATATTGTACTTTCTCGAGCAAGTTGCGCATTTATTTCCGACACCGTGAGAAAAAATACTCAGAAGAAATGTCTTTCATCGAAACTTCGGCGAAGATAAATATGGAGCACCTAACCCAAACGTTAACCCGAGAAGAATTGACTTCAATTATTCTCCGGAGGGAAATCAAATCCTACGAAGTAACGAGCAAGACCGCAACGCTCCCCTTCCCTCAACAGTAATGCTTTACTAGCAGAGCACTCCAGCGGTCAGGCGCTCCCCAACCACGATAACCCCGCCAAATTTAAACCAAAGCACTGAAACCTTGAGCGATAGCTTATAACATGACCTCTGCATTCTTCCAATATTGGTCCAAATGATGAAAATTCACGAGGTCTCCTGATAATTGATATTGTTTCTTAGGTTTGGTACATAATTTCCAATGAAAAGAAACCAAATGGAATTCACACAAACTTTATCGTGAATAATGATACTGAAGACACAATTTACATTATTACAAAAACTTCAACATAACATCTGAAACAATGAAGTGGAATTCATTTTCAAACTTGGCATAAAATCACATAAATCCTTGCACAGCCATACTATAGGACCATAGGCCAAATTAATTAATTAGATGTCAATACAAAAGTAAGAGCAGGCTTCGGTCATAACTGTAAAACATCTAACCATCTTATTCACACCGTACATTCCTCGCTTAATCACTCGGGAAGTTGAAAAATGCAATTTTTTTGTCTAATCTGGAGCCAGAAAAATTATTGCACCAACTGGCTGAGCAATAATACCGCCCGGGTCGCTTCTCACACTCCCGACTTGCCGCCATGTTTGTTATTTTGATACGGACCATGCAGGCCATGTGCCTTTTTCCTAACGAAATCATAACATAGTTTTTCGTTTACAAATTCTCTGAGTATAAACAATTAAAATAATTATTAATTAATTAATAACCTATTATCGTCTTATTTAAAGGTCTTTTTTAATTTGCGCCTGAAGTAGATGACGCTAAAGTCACTACGAACATTATATCGCAGCAAGCGACGTAGCCTTGGTGACGAGTATTTGGGAGCGCACAGCGTTTTAAGAAGAGTTCAGTGTTTATTATGGTCACTTAACGAGCGTGGGAAGGAAGAATTGTTCTAGCTATATATTTAACCTATCTAATTGGTAATGTATCTCCTGTATGTTGTCGCTTCTACCGGACCTAGATATGTAATACGGTATCAAAATTGTATTTTCTGGGTCAAACTGAACCACACCTGTTCTGAATTTCTCGAGCAAACTAAGCCTATAGTGCAGACTCCGAGTACCTAGTGGCTCCCAACCTAATTCCTCTATGAGCTGTGAAAGACTACGTATTCGCTCACAAACGTTATGTTACGCAAACGCTAAATGCATAAAATTCCAGAGGAAAGCTGCCGATAATTTCCAATATCGTATCTTAACGTTTCCTTGCTTTGAGGACGGAATTTTTTTAAATACATGCTAATAAATGTGATTCATGTGAAACTCCATTTCATCCGCCCCTGAGCTCAGTAAACCTGAAATGTATAGTTCTCCAGAGAGGGAGGTCAATCATTAAAATCGACGCTAGAATTCAAGTAGCAAACAGACAGTGATCATTTATGTCCTTTCGAAGTCCCAAGAATTTTTAGCTAAGGAAAAGCTCTCTTCAAAACACTTCGTCTTCAACTGACATAAAATAGTTACATTTGCGAATACCATATCTTAAAGAATAATTAATTGGAGCCATTATAACATAAGTAAAGTTGAAGCGTCACCAAAAATGTTATTGAAAGGAAAGGGCCTTGTTCAGTCTTATGGTCTCAGAGATACCTCAAGAGTAATGAGACGGTACCAAAACCTTGGAATATCTAATATATATAGAAATCGCTGGATAAGCTTGAAGTTATAGTAAATAGTCTACAATCTTATTTTACGATCGAAAGGAGGGAACTAGACGAGGTTACCAGCACCGCCATGCAAATGACTTACCATGGCCTCATATTGGATCTGAGTTTCTGGTGGGCTGGCATTAACGCCCAGCGTGCAATGACTCAATTGCACGACGAATGCTAAAGGACTTACGCTTGCGCCTGTAACAATCCACCCCTAGTCTATTCTTCTTTAATAAACTATCGAAACATACCTACATGTTGGCACATAAAAATCGAAGCAATGTAACTACTCGGTAAAACTCCACGGATAATCTATATGGAACCACAATAGTTGCGAAGTATTATGTTAACTGGAGGATAGCTCACATGCGGAACCGATACGGAAGTGACACCTTCCCATTCAGAATCCATGAGATACAAATAATTGCATTGATGCTAGTAGTGATTTAAAAATATGGCCAATATAAAAAAATCTATATAATTTTATCATCATTCAACATTACGCTAGGAAGTAAAAATAGACTGGTGGGGGTTACGTAAGTACGAGGCATTGGATTACAAATCTTAGTTTACACCGCAAAGAGTTTTAAAAAATTGAGCAGACATGAGGAGCTTAAATAGTTTGAAAAATAGATAAGAGATAAGTGTTACGATGGTAGAGAAAGAAGAGATAAACCGTAAGGTATGTCTGATGCAGAAAAGATCTCATCACCAATTTGTAACAGTGAAACGATTTAAAGTTTTAACAGTAATAGTTCGTTCTGGGTAAGTTCCTGCCCAGCTTTCACCCCAATATTACCAGATTATTCTCAAGCAAACCTACAATGTTGTAAGAAAAAAACTATGCTGTAAAGTAATTTATTAGTTATTTATTTGTAAATTGAAAGTGTAAACCATGAATATATATTATGGATTTAAATGTTTGGAACCGTTTCCTAGGTAATGCGTTGCCTCAATGTCCACATTTCTTAGTTGTTTACTGAGTCCTTGGCGCTACTTAGAAAAAAGTCTTCTCAGTCGAATCGTAAATAGCCGTTGTCAACGTGAGACTGTGGTGAATATTTAATAACGATTGAAGAGATATGAACTACTTGATGCTGTGAATAAAAGCTGACTATTTTTGAGACCTAACAGTTACTTCGTAAATGCTAGAAAGGAAATATCTACTACAGGAAGTGTGTTTGAGGCATATGAAACTTCCATCGAGAGTCTTATCTCTGCTGTGTGGATTTTTTACTGTTAATTTACAGCTACATTTTTTGGTTTATTACCTGTTGAGAGCCTTAGGAATCAGAAAGTATGATCTAGATAGACTGATGTGGATGTTAATGTGTAACCTACTATTCATGTGTGGCCTCGGAGAACGTACAAAAAACTCTCCTTTATTTGTTATTAAAATGATAGTTTTTGGCGCAATTTCTCGGCGTATTCATAAGAATTTTCATCTCTTGTAGAATTCATAATGGGCACTCTGAGAAGAACATGCTAGGCAATTGTTTTCCACTTTTGCCAGTTGAAAATAATAAAGGCAGGAGAAATTAACGAGATGAATGTCAGAGGACGACCAATCACTGAATAAATTAGGGAAATTGTGAAGTACGTCAAATTGAAGAATTAAGTAGAAAATAAGCGGTTGGCTAGTAGGAGAGCGCAGTAGAGCGTTGCAGCGCAACCAAACGAAGAACTGATGAGTTTTGATGATGATAAGGATGTTACATCACTCAAAACATTTATTTTTCTTAATTATCCTGAATGCCATTATTGCACTACCATTGCATTTACTGTCTGGAGCCAAAGGGATGTGAATTCTTGACGAAATAAGAGACGGGAGACGATATGAGGAATTCAAGAGTAATGTATTGGCGGTCCATCCATAGGAGTGAAAACGGATAAGAATAAGCACTGTCCAAAAACCTACCAATCAATGGTAGAATACTTGAATGAATGAATTAACTCTCATAACTAAAGTAAAAGATGACTCTATTTCATCACAGATAGTCTATTTTAGTTTAGTTAGCTAGTGCCTCTTTCATTTTGTCATTTCCTGGATGAGTATGTTTTCCTTGTTTACAGTTTTTCGAGACTTTAGCAGGTGTGATATATGGAATAAATATCATCAGAAGGCAGTATATATTATATATGTGGACCCGAGAAGTCAAGGGGTCTAAGTGACATTTAAAAAAAATAAGTTAGGTACAGGAATGGGATGTGAAAATATAAATCTATTAGGCGGTAAAGGGATCCAAGTGATTTTCTTGACAGGTGATGCTATCTAGGGTAATGCCTCTTAGCTACTTAGTGGGTTGTACCAAGCGTTTTCAACAAAACAACGATTTTGTTACTTAGACCCCTTGACTTCTGGGGTCCTCATATATTATTTGTTCTATTTTTTACCAACTGTTGCTCGTAATACCAAGTGATTTTAACTTATATTTGACATCAAAGCACTGTGGAAAGGCATGGTTAGTTTTTCACTTCAAACAAAGGGTTGGTCTTTCTATGAGTCACCAAAATATGGATACAATGACATTCAAATATTTTATTTACGGTGGTTTCCATTTATAGAAGAAATGGATAATGGTGCCAACGACTTCAGTTGTTGGTCAATAGCCTAAAAAACTCCCACCATCAAATAGAGAATGATCTCCGTTTGTGAGCATTTGATTTCCTTACTGTACATGCTAAAAGCAAAGGTTATTTCGCGCACGTTTTGATGAACTGGATGTGAATGGAATCGGCTTTCCTTTTTGTGTTCCATTGAGGCTTCTTAAATATTGATTTAAAATACATTTAAATTCCACACAATTTTTATTAAAACACGCGTAAGACCTAGGTTTTTATGTACATAGGTGTCTATATCAGGAGTTTTTCAGACGTTTTGCGTCACAACCAAAGTCAAGTGTGTGCGCGCGCATTTCAATGAGAGCTGCGTGGAATTGTAAATACTATCCTTTGTTGCACTATCGTGGAGCAAGTTCCAATTATTTACGCAGGAGGTAATCATATTGTTAAATTTAAGTCTATACAAAAACTACGTTAAAATGTACTCGGCTTTTGGTGGAGCCCTGGTTAAAATGGGAGATTTCCGTGAAATTGATAATTTGAATCCGCGGTTTCCGGTGCCGCGTTTTTTTCTACGTTATCTCCCCACGCGGTCAGTTTCAAAAACCACGGAATCGAGCTAATGAACGTTTCGTAACCCGTTCTCTTCTGGAATAGAAACGCAACAGCGCCAACACTTCAACTGCTACGCCGTGACATTTCTCATTAAATGAACACGGAAAACTAGCAGATAAATTTACCGCTCTGTCGATAAAATTGAAACATTTCTCTGCAGCTGAGGGGGGTATTTTATTTCTCTATGACTAATTAAAGCATAACGCAAACAGTCTAGCTGTGTTAGCCTTCACGTTACTCGTATTAACACTGGACTTCTACTCAATATAAGATTTCGGGAAGGATATGACACTCATTAGGACAAATTGATATGTTGCCCAACATCTCATCAGACATGATCAGTAACTATCTCAGCTATTTTGGCTATTTTACGGCCTAACTACAATAAACAATAAATATTGGATATAATTTCTCTGTTCTGGAGTAATAGGTCGAACATTTATTATTTATTTAATTTCGCTTTCGCCGAAGAATCGCATAATAATTTATACTTCTTCAGGGCTCAGAGAGAGAGAGAGTTTCTCTTGATTTTAATAATTATGTAATGTTGATTTCGCCACAGATAATCAACATTATGTAATAAAAATACAGAAGGAACTATCCTTCTCTCTCCATCTCTTTCAGCTTTGAAGAAACATGAATGATTAGGCGTAACGTCGGCAAAAGAAGAACAAATAAATAATAACTTTTTGAACAATGACTCCTGAAAAAAATAATTATATTATACATAAGAGGGCGTGGCCAAGAATCATCGGACCATTGGGACAGTCAGTATTTGTTAATTTTGAATTTAAATAAACACTCTTACAATGATACTCCTCCGAAAAAAATTGCCGCTACTTCATAAACCACAGACATTTCATCCCTCACTCTAGGTAACCTCACAAAATGATGCATTCTCATAACAACACAATCCATCAAATTCATGGAGTCAATGATGAAACATAACCCATAAAGTTGAAATACTAACTCACAGATTATATTTAAAAGTTGCGTTCTTCACACTATGGAGTCTCGAAGATTGTAATGAGAAGTACAGAGTATCACCGACATCGAAAGACTGGGGCAAGATTTACTTACATAAGAACAGGATTCCTTTGACTCACCTTGGCTGAGCTCAGTCACATGATAGAAAGAAATCCATTCGTGTAGTTTACGATGGTATTCATAAACAAGTATGGAATGTGGTATAGAGATATAACGAACTAAAACTTGCACTATTTCGAGATGTAACGAGTAGGAAGATGTTGAGAATTCGAGTCCTGCCTGTGTAGAATATTATCTGCCCAGGACATGGGTGTATGGGTTCGTCTTTGTTAAGGTTAAAAACACCCGGTCTAAAAGGCCTTTGTTGTGCTGTTTTCGGGGTTGTGAGTGTAAATAAAAATAAGAGAGTAGACAAGTATGCAAGTTCAAGTATATCTATAGCTTTTACTCGCAAAATTCTAAGTATATTGCTAAGGTGGACATAGTCCAGAGTTTCTGCCTACAGTTTTAACACCACAGAGCCTACCATGACCTACATCTTCTATTAGACAATGTCCTAGGCCAATAATTTATTCACACTAATAATCTCGCCAAACACTTCTTAAGTGTTTGAATTATTTAACCTGCTTCGATCCATATCCTATTAAATTCATATTTAACTCAGATACCACGCATAAATGTTGAGAATTCCATTAGTATCCCTTTGTTTTGGGTTAAACACTACTTGATAGGTTCTTTTGGGACCTAATCATCGAGATCCCTTGTCAGATAGTCACCGCATCATCATTAGAAATGCGTGCAGGGGGATGAATCTCGAAATTCCATGATAATTATCGCTAGCTAAGATAGCAAACTGTTGCATGATTTCGTGGAAGTATCGCCTGCTAAACATCAAATTGATACTTTCAATCTATAGCTATCGAACGCGGGTAAGGTGTGGCGACTTCAGATTGCTTAATCGACGAAACCATGCGAAGAAATTAGCGTTTTCGCTAGCGATAATTACCGATGCGTTTCGACAATAGACCCTCCCAGGTGCTCCTCCCACTGCCATTCAAGAATATTTCCAATTCCATGACAATTCACTAACTCAACTGTTTGCTTTGGATACGAATCGCAGTGAAAACGATCGAGGGTTCTAGAACGACGCATTGGAGCTGGACGTCGTCCCTTGATTTACGTAATAACCCCGCCCCGCCTACTTTCGCTCCCAGCCCGAGCCCTCCGCTTGTCACTCTCTTGACATTTCAGACAAAACCGCAGCGCTCCGGATATAATTTCAATGGAGGAACCAGCTCCATCCCCCTCCGGGCGCGTGAAATCTTCTTCCCGGCACACCGACCTCCTTCTATCCCTCGAGACTTCTGGCAAACGGTGTTCTCTCTCGCCTTCCAAATCTGACGCTTCTTTAAGGTGGCTGGACTGCGAATTTGTGTCTTTGAGTGCACATTTCGATAACTTTTCAAGTAAGTAAAAAAAACTCTTGGACTACACTTCATTTAGATACAACAATTTATGTTTGAAATAAACGTAACCGTACATGCTGCAACATAAATGATGCAAGTAATGCATTTCAATATAGAAGAGTCAATTAAATCACTGTTTTGACTTGGATTTCCTGCGCGATATCCGAAATTTAAGCATAAGCAGAACATTAATACATGTTTTTTAATTCGGAATGAAACCTTGATATGGGACAGAAATTGTTAGAATAATATGAAAGTATTTTTTCGCATCTAGGAGAGAATCTGCACATATGTAATCTAATTATTTCGAAAAGTATGTCACGTGTCATAAGGCTGCGAGGAAAAATAGCATTGAATTGTAAAGAAACCAAATTGGCAAAATGCATTTTTTTCACTTTTATCGACTCACATTACCAATGCATTGCAAAAAATTCACGCAAATCTGTACTTAAACGAAAATCGCTCCAACCGCCTTGAGGTTATTTGAGAAAAGTATTAGTTAGTCAAATATTAAATGAATTTGGTTTCATCATAAGGAAATATTTACGATAAAAGGAGAGAAAGATGTGAGAGTAAAGAGTAGACCAAGTAAGTCATGAGTGAAAGGTACCCCTAAAGTCCCGTTTCCATTGCCAACATCCTACCGTGGTAATTTATCGGTCTCATAACTCACCTGTGCTCCAATTAACTAAGTTCAACCCTGGTAACTCGCTGATCTCGTAACGTGTTTACAAACACTTCAGCTGAAAGGAAAATCGACGAAATATTATGAAAGGCGCACAAATTGTCACATGGTTCGGAAGTATAAAGCTATGGAAGTATAAAGAGTACATTAAACTCAGGGATAGCATTGCAACATCGTAATTCAAATAGAAAGACCACGTTGCCACGTTTCTGAATGACAATCCCGCCAAAACACGCATAGCCGGGATTAATCAACGTTTTTTGTATCTCAACTGTTTCTCCACAACTCTTTCTTACCCGTATTTTGAACCTTACTTGCGTTCCAAATATATAAACATGTTACCACGGTGGCCGACTTACCTTGTTAGCTCAACCACAAGGTCGTTCAATATCGATTGTGCTCTTCCTTCGATATAGGCCTTCGCAACGTATGTAAATCCGCCATTAATGCGCTTATCTTTCAATATTCTCCATAAGCATAGTATAGGCTGTTCGACGTTTTTGTTGATTAGGCAGAGCATTTTTATTCGAAATGACAACACAACTTGTGTCGTATATTCGCAGATTTCCTTGGGTGTGTTAGCAGATTTCCTTGGGTGTGCAGTTAATGCTCAAACAGCACATTAATGGCGGACATGTAGTGGAAATGGTTGCGAAGGTGGCAAAAACCCATATCTAAGGAAGAATAAAATCGATATCGAATGACCTTGGCTCAACCCTAGTAAATAAGATGATCTACTATTGTTGAGGTTTTCGTGCGTTTCTACCGCTACCATTACGCGGGTAGAGAGGTAGAGGGTTACAATGGTAGGAACGTCAGTTCTGGAAATGTAGCATTAGAGTCTAAGAATTTGATGTCGAAGGGAAGAAGGGAAAAAGTGTGGCGGAAGCAAAGGAGGCTAGTAATGGTTAGACGGTATGGAGAGAATAATTGAAGTCGAAGCCAATTTTCTTGTCCTACCGCCGAGAATCAATGTTTTCTATTGTGCTCACTCCGAAAGAGAACGGTCTGATTGACATGAGGCAAGACTTCTCGGGTCTCCCAACAGATCAGGAATATAGTAGCCGACGTTTCGATTTCTACATCCGCCATCTCCTCAGCTCCGCTCACTATAAAACCCTCCTTCACCACGATATAAAATTCTTACTCATTATACGCCTTCCCTAATTCCACGTTCCATGGTGTCTCTCGGCCTTATAATTAACCAAAACCTATAGCTTTATAATGAGCGGAGCAGAGCTACAGATATCACTGAAGAGATGGCGTAGGTGGTAATCAAAACGTCGGAAACCAAAAACTGGTTCTGTTGTAAGACTCAAAAAGACATCACTCACAGCATACGCTGGGAAAGAACCAAATTCAGCGTGATTGCTAGGTATGTATGGAGAAAAAAGATTTCGCGTTCAAATGACTCCCAAATATCACGCACTTACTGCATTACTTTTCAATATTCGTGCCAAATAATGGCAGTAATTTTCCTTTCGATGAAGTATTACACGGTCACTAGCCTCTTTCTAGATTTAATTTTGTCTTGCTAGCACATACAAGCCATGACTGATGCCGGATAGCAAGAGGAAAGGCTCACCAAACCATACCGGTTGTACAAATTTATCAGCGTCTCCTGAGGCTGGAGTTGCGAACTTCGTGAGGGCTAATTAGAATGCAAGAATGACAGAGTAATTAATATTACTCTGTCATTCTTGCGTTCATGCTTCTTCGTGACGTGATATACTTATACTTCCTCGTAAGATTTTATTTCAAGACGTATTCAGGAGACGTCTTGAAATGAAGTGGACGGCGGCCGTTACTTTTTTGTGTGACGTATTTTAGACGATTTGTACGAACAAGTTCCACATCGCACGTATGTCCCAACCTCGTACTGAATGTAAAACACGGTAAATTTAGTTAAGGAGTCACCTGATTTGGAACACGAAAAAAATCTCATATTCTCAATTATATTGCAGTATCAACAACTTACCATTACACCTGCAATCCGAGATATTTGCGCAAAAATCCATCGATTTTACATGGTATTAGGTATGCACATGAGCGCGGAGACTATTTTTTTCATGTGTAATCAATGATGAATAAATTGAACAGTGTGTACTTTATATTGTTTTTCAACGATTTTAAAAATTAAATTTTCACATCTATAGTTTGGATGTAATTGCGAAAAACACCTTAGATTGTGAAGGTGTTATCCACGTAAGTGTGAAATTGACTCATTTGTATTCACGACTTAGTGAAAAAAATTGCCAAGTCAAGACCTTTCAAGCGTGTATATATTGAACTACAGAAAATATCGATCATTCTAAACAGCGTTTTTGCGTCAGTAATGTTACACCAAAAATAACGATACTGCGAGAACACTTTTTACGGAAACCCGTGACCCGCGACTCACCATGACCACCGAGAGTTCATACATGTAGTACATGTAGTCTCGGTGGTCATGGACTCACACACATTGTACCAAACTTGTACGGTCGGATTCAAATGTATTGCAAAGAATCGAGCAGCGCCACTTACGCTTCTCAAGGAAAATGAGTTTCACTTACGGCGCTGTTATTCTTTGCTACGCAACGCTATCTATTCATCTGTTTATTTGCACGTATTCAAATGGTAATAGTTGACCAATTTCCTATATTGTGCTAATTTGTTATTGCACTTTCGTTTTGGTTTGGATTTACGATTTGAGCATGGATAATCATTACTTATTAATCACAACTGTTACTCTAAATGCTACATTACGTAGTATTTGCCGCAGGTATATTGCATGCCAGGAACGATGTGTTTAATAATAAAGTTTGGTATTTCAATAATCAATACGTCGCAGCATGTCATTGTTATTCTAGCTGATCATATTATGTAATAACAAGTTAGCACAAAACAAGCAATTGCTCAACTGTTACAATTTAAATACGTGCAAATAAACAGCTGAATAGATAGCGTTGCATAGCAAAGAATAACAGCGCCATAAATGAAACTCGATTTCCTTGAGAAGCGTAAGTGGCGCCGCTCGATTCTTTGAAATACATTTGAATCCGACTGTACATAAAAAATGTATTAATATTTGATCGTCAGACATCGGCTAACTATGCTGACGCCATTGCACGAATAACTGCCGTAAGAAATCGGAAATATGGATAGTTAAAATCAATGTAAAACAAAAGTCCGGAATAGGAATTCGGCAAATTTGTTAACGACGGAATTAATATATGAGTTTACGAGGAATATGCGGCCTTGGTTCTCTAAGTGTTCGCGAGAATTTTGATGCCTTCGTCGGCAACGGAAGCTAGTAGGCTCGGACAGTTTCAACCACTTGCCCCACGGAAAAATGTTATCGTTAATTAATGCATCGAAATTCATATTCATGAAACAAGTTTTGATGGGCGGTTATGACTAGACGACACAGGAGTGGGAAAAATGAGAGAATTTGGCGAAGATCGGCTGACAGCCCAAAAGAGGTCCTGACGACTATTACGTTTGATCGGTCAGTAAATAGACAATAGCGAAGAGTTCCCCGCTCAGTCTACTAGTACATGTCACAGAGTACATACGGAGCAAGGTCATTTGGAGACAATTAAGCTCTACATTGGCTCTTTTAACCTTCCACATTAAAAAAAAATGTTTTGGAATAACGGTCAAAAAGGTCCGAAAATGTATCAAAGTTTACTTTCGTTGAAGCATTTATTTTTGAGGTGACTATTTCATCATTTTACACAACTTAACTCACATAATCTATGCCGCAATGGTCTTAAAAACGGCCAGATATTAAGGCAGTTGTTCATCCTAAGGTTTCACAAATTTTCTCAACCCTTTCCGGTCCTGTTATTCCAAATGGAATCACGTCGCTTTCCTGTGTCGATTTTTTCAAATGACTTACATCAATTCATAAATTTATTTTATCCATATTTTCACCTTACGTAGATTACATCATCATCTACATGAAATACATTTGAAAAAATCGACGCTCGACGCACGAAAGCGACGTGATCCCATTTGGAATCACAGGACCGGAAAGGGTTAGTAAAGGGCAGTAAAATCTGTCCTCTCACATCAACCTTTCAATGGAGGAGGCCACAGATGCGCTGTTTATCGCTAAGTAAACTCTTCATTTTTTAATGAAAATCTCTAAGTTTGACCAAACTTTTACCAGCAGTTACAGTTACAGATGTAAATTATCAACGCTTAGCCAGAAGCGACACTGAGTTAAATACTTTTTGCGCAATTCGCCATGTTGTCAGCAAGTTCCACCAAAGTCAGTCGACAGTGGACCATCACGACCACGGTCAGGTCACGACCATCTAGAGAGAGTTTCTCGGTGGTCGTGGTGAAGTAGAGGCGAACTGTGAGAGAAAAACGAAAATTCATAAAGTGTAAATATTATTTGGAAGTATTCTTCTACGTGAGTATCCTGCCTGATTTGGATATTTTTGAATCTAAACCAAAAGTTATGGTCTCTAACTAAATTTTTACGTTGGAAAAATTCTTCTACCCCGCCATCATATATAATCACCCTTTCGCTCAAATATACGAGGTGTATAATACTTACCTCACTTTCATTGCTGAATTCGAATTCCCCAATAATCCTGCTATTTAATTAGAAAAAATAGCAGTCCTGTTAATTAAAGAATTTATCTCCAGAATTATTTGAAGAGAATTTCTCTCGGTACGTTACGCTTTACATTGCTTTGACATTTTTCCGTTAATTAATTAATCCGTTACAACTCACACAACACGTTCTTCGTCAACGTTTACCCCAGAAATAACGCAATTTGCAGTTGAACCACATGCAGGCCTAGAAAGTCAAATTAATCAAGAAAAGATGGCTTCCCAATCATTTTTTCACGGTTCACCGCACTAAAATATCGTTCATTGAGAGGAAAACGTGTTAATTGTTTCGCCAGGCATCTTTTACTTACCAGCAATGCATTATGTGCGGACAGAATAAAACCCAAATGAAGTATTAACATAATTTTGAGGCATTTTTTACTTACCAGCAATGCATTATGTGCGGACAGAATAAAACCCAAATGAAGTATTAACATAATTTTGAAAAATATTTTATATTATTTGGAAAAAAAGCTGAAGTGGAAAACTATTACTTGAGTACTGACGTAGAATTGTTACACCATCTACGAACCTGAATATTAAAGGGTATAGAGCAAGTTAATTTGTTCATATTATACACATATGATCCTGTTTGTAATTTTAAGTAAGGCCAACTGGTCCTCTGTAAACTCTGCCGTTTAGCATTGGTATTCTGTATTTCTGACACTTTTACAGCGATTATTACTCACGCGATGAAAATATGTAAATTTGCTGTTTATTTTGCTTTTTGTATTCTGACAATTGTATTGCGAGTATTATTCATGTTATGAAATTAAATTGATAGTTAGACGTCCGGAAACATGATGGTGCCCCAAAAACCGGCTAGCCTTATGGAGCGTATGTTAAACATTGTTATTTTTGTATTTATTTTGTACTAGCTGTGCCCAGCATGCGTTGCAATGCCTATTTTTCTTTCACACATAGGTGCCATAAGTAGGCACACATATACAAAGCAGACACATTTACATGCACAAAATAAATGAATGACAATGGCTTTTTGTGTATGGCATTAAATTTGATAAAAATTCATTTAAAAAAATTCATGCTATTTCCAAGCAAATAAAATGTTATATTGTTGAATTAATGCAAAGATGTAAAAATTTTGAGCTAAACTTCCAATTTTAGGAATAGAGCGAAGCTTATACGAAACTTGAATGCAAGAATCCACTTTTTTTGTACATTCTTGCATTCAAGTTTCGCACAAAGAGACCACTGCACCAAATATTATTCTACGTACAAATAAATTACGTACGTTTGAACTCAAATTATGTCTCACTGATAAGATTCTGATTCACACGATAATATGTCTCACTGATACAATTCTGATTCACGTGATCGAGCAACTCGTAAACGATCTGCTTCTTTTCTTGCTTGTCGCTCCTCGCTTGTTTGAGAAGCTCGCGTTCCAACACTCGTTTGTTGAAACGAATCGCGCTCCAACTATTGCACAATGGATTTAATAATTCAGAAACAAATGAAAAAACGACTTCGTTTCCTTCCACTGATTTATTTTCTTGGTACGACATGTTTCGACACATAGAGGTCATTTTCAAGTACCTCTATGTGTCGTACATGTCGTACCAAGAAAATAAATCAGTGGAAGGAAACGAAGTCGTTTTTTCATTTGTGAATATCAACTTCCACATAGTTGAGCCTGATACCATTGAACGTATAATTCAGAAACCTTTGCGGACGCACACACAACTCACCAAAATTTCATCATAATCTGATAAACGGTATCGGAATGCATAGAAGGCGAACAATCCAACATTCGTTTCTATATTTTAGATTTACTTACTTGTTGAAAATAAATTCATCCATTCATTCAAGTCAGAGTGCGCAACATCCCGTGTCACTTACTCGAAGGGCAATAAATAGAATATCCTCGGGCTTTCTCCGTGGGAAAGCAAGGTTAAGGGACTCCTCCATCCATTAGCAGGACATAACATCCAGGCGTCTTCGAGTAAGATTTTCTCAGCGCGTGCGCCTCGCGAGACGTAGGCCTCCGTTGGATTCCCTAGAAACTCGTGTTTATTATTCTACATTATCCAGCACTGGCGAGTGGGGACGGGCAGCAATGAGCATGCTTTCCTCGACCCTGGCAAAACCAGTTCATACGGCATCGCGGACATTCAGGAGGAGCTATGCTGGAGAACGCGAATGACTCGTCTTTCGATTCGCTCGAGATTTACTCGCTAAACAACGCAACGAGTTCACCAAGTACAAGACGGCTGACTTAAATACCACCGCTTCTCTTTAATGAAACAGCTTGCGACCCATCTTCTAAGTGATAATTACTCAAGTTCACAGCACATTTTTATGTGTGCGATTGTATGGCAAAAGAATCGATGCCGAGTCTCCTAATCGAAGAATTCATGCAGTACGAAAGCTGAAAAACAAAGCTGCTCATTATGACAAATTTAAGACTCAAAGAAGTCTAAAGTACCAAATTTCAAGGCTCTGTAATGCTTAATTTTGGCTATAACATAGATTAAAGTGGAGAAGAGAGGGGCCTACACCGCACGATAGAACAGGAGGAAAATTGAAGCCATTCAACAGCGCATTCGGACATATTGAAAGGATCAGCAGTTCAGTGAATAAGTTGAAAACATGGATATTCACGTCCAAAATCGTGTCTACATGTCAAAATATCGGCATGTTGGGTGCAAAAGTTATGTTAGGTGGATATTCTTCATTTTAGGCGAAGACATGTGCGCAAATAAAAAGCTCAATTTTCGACCATTAAGACACCAACTATTCTCTTCTTTTATCTTTTAGCTACACCTACTTTTCCAGGAAAAAGAGTGAGGGAAGATTGTGTGAAGTATAATACAGAAGCACGGGCAAGGCAAATCCATTCCATCGGTCACCAAACCGATGACAGCAAGAGAACTGTCGTGCAAATAGGCACTCTTCCTCTCCCAATATGAAGCCTTAATCACACGATTCATTTTAACGTGCAAGTCCAAGGGATTACTTGAGCTATAGCTTTGGACGATTAAGAAAAATGATAGCGTAAGCAATCATTTCTCTATCGACGACGTCTGCTGCGTCCACGAGAATCATATCTATAACTTCTAAAATCCTCGTTTGATCAAGGTAGTTTGAGCGAGATAGTTCCCGAGTCAAAATGAAGACCATATTCGAATTATACGTTTTAATTTCAGCAGCTGTAGGAAGTATGAAGTAAATAATGCATTATTAATGATGCAATAATACACCTTTTAAGACTGAAATTCTAGGGAAAAATCTTTCTAAACTCCTTCATTATGGAAGGTTTTTTGCGATTCTGAAAACTTTAATGCGGAGACGGTATGACTTATTTTCAAAAATACCTTACCTTACCTCCTTGGCCATTGAAACCTCAGCAGGGTTTTGGCCTCACCACCAATGCCTCTCCATTCTGTTTTATCTTCTGCTCTTTGAAGTGTAGCCCCAAGTCTATCGATGTCCCTTTTCAATTTGGTCCTTCCTCCTCATTCTAGGTCTACCAGGTGTCATCAAATCATCATCCAGCCAAAATCATCGTAAATACAAACATGTAAGAGAGAAATGACCCAGCCGTTCTCCGCAGTTTTGCTCTCAGCTTGCTCTTTGCTCTTGCTAGTGTAAACGCACCTGGTCACCGTTAAGTATTTCTGCCGCATTGTTACCATCACACTCAAATTGCCTGCATAGAATACGAAGTTCATGTTTTCATTATCGCCTGAATCAATCCATTAGACTATCGACAGGTCTCAATGGTGAAATGAATGGTGACTTTACACTACAGTATTGGAGAATCACACCTTGGCTTTCATTTAGAAAATGCTGATATGACGGTTTGCAGCAGAAAGAAATCCTCGCACGAGAAATGTCAATAGTTCACAATCTAAAATTTTAGATGACATTTCTATGTAGTGCGATTTCCTGAGTTGGATATTCTCACATCATACCACAACATGCATGGACATATACTCCGTCATTTCTCTTTGGCGCAGTTACTTCAGTTAGTGAAAAATATTCAGACCCTAATGCAAAAAACACCTATAATCATTTCTTCCATAATTAAGGCTTCAAATATCACAGGGCAAGAGATATAAGGTGAGAGAAAATTCATGCAAAACATTCAAAATGTATTAAAGAAATATCAGTGATAGCATATAATGTATACATATTAATATAAATATATAATGACAGCAGGTGTCAAGTGGTACAGAAGGGAAAAGTACATTACGTTCGAATCTTGGCCACTAACCCATCCACTAAAAAAAGGCGGAATCTCGTAAGACTTGACTGAATTTATGAGCCCTCGAATAAACCTATATTTAACAAGGTACGAAATCGGAAATTCACAATAGTAGTCGTCTTAGCTCATTGGTCGATCCCCACTGTGCCAAATTCGGTACGATCAGAAATTACAACAGAATAAAAAAGCATTATTGTAAGCAGTTTTAATATTTATCCTGTAATCTCCACCACTTAATTAGGATGTAAAAAGATTCCCTTCTCAGTAACAAAAACTTTGGTCCACAAAGTTCAAACGATATCGTGAATATAGGAGTGAGCAGAGAATTAGAAGAAAACAGAATGTTATCCAGCAGTGCGAAAATTTGGAATGCCACACCTTAGGAACACCAAGAAGTATTTGACAAAATACAGATAAAAACACAGGCGAATAATTGAACGGCCAAGCCACAAGCATTTAATTCACATAAGAACACTCAAAAAGTAAAATATGGTGGGAAAATGCCATATAGCGTGAACCTTTCAGAACTCATTCCAAATAAATTCAACAAAATTTTGTAACTCCCTCTCTATATCCTTGAAACTAAGTTCTTCAGTTGAATCCTAAAAAACTAAATTATACTAATATCGTATGCAACAACAGAACACTTGCAGCTGGGTATTTATTACAATTAAGTATTAGTTATTAATATAAAACAATTCTGAAAAAAAATTGTGCACTAAAGTCAGTGAAAATCATGTATAGAATAAAAAAATCAAAAATATGTGTTAAATGGCATTGACAAATACTGACTTGTAATTCTGTACTTAATTCATGTAACAACCTATTAAAAACATAGCATTGTTTATCCACAAAATATACTTGGTGTAACTGGGAATACACTAGATCAATAAACTTTATCTATCCATCTGTGTTCATTGGCGCGTTGCATGTGTGATGCGCTGGTTTCAATGTAGTTTCGGTGTTCTGCCGTATAATTCATGCATGCCTGCTGTGGAAGCACCTCCTGCCACACACCCTTTAGGTGGTTTGCAGGGTATGACGTAGATATAGATATATATCTATAGCGTGGGAGTTTCCCGCAGGCTAATTGGTCAATCATTCACTGTACACTTTTTATCTCCCCTACCTCTGTATATTGTTAATTTCTCGAAAACTACGGAACTATTTCTCCTGAGATTCGGAATATAAGATGTGTAGAGTATAAGGAATCTATTGGAGCAAAGGCCTCAGGGTCACAAGTGCGCCGTGACTTCCAAAATGGGCCCCTATTTTAATCCTGTAAAAGCGGCATTGGAATCAATGCAGAGGTGTCTTTAATTTGCTTTTTTTAAGTACTTACAACAACGGTGTATAAAGGATTCGAAAGTTCACTATCAAATGAGTGAAAGAATGAAGCATTTTATTTTGGCAACCGATTTTATCATACACTTTATTTTTGTTTAAAAAATTATGTTCACAAAATTAAAGTTTTGTTCTCAGATTTCAACAACAGCATTTTTCCTTGGCAACCTTAGCAATGACTATCAACGGAAAATTTCCTCTGGACGCTTTCCGACATGTCTTATCTTATAAAGTGTACAATATTTTCATATATCTTTTTATTTATACGTGCCTATAGTTTCCACACACTTATGATACAAAATGGTGTGTGAAACTTGCACAGTGTAATTCCGAATAGCGTTACATGAACGGCTCGCGTACGCTATTTGCAACTCTACCGCACTCGTTACGTAATGTAGGTACTATGGAGGTATTTTTTAGAGGATAATTGTCACTCAATGAAAGTTCGGAAGTCAGAGACGTACATTTAAACCGTAATATAATCCAATTAGAAACCAAAGAGATATTAGAGAAAATTTTATTGCAGGTGTCAAGTAATTCACGGCTCTCAGCTCCCGTGCAAACAGCAACGCCCTCTAGTTATCAAGAATAAATATCGGTTTTGCCGACTTTCTGATCTCTCATTCAACGACTCATGCCTGACGCAGAGTCCGTGAGGTTTCACTTCCAAGGACACGCACAAAATCAATCAGAAGCAGCTCTCCATAGCCAACGAAACCCGGTCGTCGCCGTTACAGGTGTTCTTGTTAAGGTAGTCTGAGCGAAAAATCATTTTCCCTAGAAATCAATGATTTTTGACTCGTTTCAAATAAAAATATATCACCCTTTCATTGACACCCAAAATTTAACCCCTTACCACATAATTTTCCGAGATATTTTGCTGAAAATACCAGCCCTTTTAAATGGGAAATGGCACGTGTATGCACTCCAGAAGGACCTTACATTTAAATTGAGACATTTCCTACGCTTAGATCTCGTCAAAAAATCAGCATCGTGTAGTTTGTTTGATTTCTCAACTATTTTTGAAAATTGATCACATTGTCACCACAGTAAATTCTTCGGGATCACAATAAACCTTCCGTTTTGATGGAGTTTCAAACGTAACGCGTGAGAAAAATGAGTCAAGTTAAAGACTTATTTAGATATTTTCATTTGATTACTTACAATTTCTGTCATTTAAACTATATTATTGCACCATCAATAACGCAAAATAAAATTCGTGTGTCTCACAGCGGGAGAACTTAAAACGTGCATATCGAATATGGTCTCTATTATGATTAGGGAGCAATCTCGCTCGCGCTAGAGGTAATAGAGGGCCACTAGCTCGCACTACGTTTGATTGGCAAATCCCAATCCTCGATCAATCAGTGACAGCTAAATCCCGTTTTACACGGAAAATGAAAATGCACAATTTGAAGCTGCATATTTCTCTCAATCTAGCGTGCATTACTTCTTGAATTAGAGCAGAGGCTATTCTGCCATCTCGTGTTCATGCATTCGCGAATGCGATACCCCGCTTTCCACGATGAAATTTGAAATGCACGTTCGTACCTACATGCATCAGATTGTGCAATTCCGTACCCCGAGTAAAGCGAGCTTAATATCACTCTAATACACACCGTTCATACTTATTTCTGGAACTGACTCATAGTCAAAATTTTACCTTCTTGTATCGCTCAATGAACTGTTCGCCCGGTCAGAGAAACAGTAATTTTACCCGCCCAAAGGCCGCATCACACGCTAAATTTTATGGCACCAACGAATTTATCATAGATTGTGTAAGAAAATAAAAGGAATTAGAGCAGGTTATATTTCCCGTTCAGTCATTAAGACAGTCATACTATTTGCCTCTTTGCACGGCACAATTTTCCTCATGAGTGAGTTCATAGATATGCTTGTGAAATAAAATATACCGTGTAAAGCGGCTTTAAGGTAGCGCGATCGAGATAGTTCCCTAATCATAATAGAGACCATATTCGAATTATACCTTTTAATTTCATCAACCTTTGTGAGACAGCTGTGTGACACACGAATTAAGTATTGCATTATTATTGGTGTAATAATATAGTTTTAAATGACAGAAATTGTAAGTAATCAAATGAAAATAATTAAATAAGTCTTTAACTTGACTCATTTTTTTCACGCGGTACATTTGAAACTCCATCAAATTGGGAAGTTAATTGTGATCCCAAAGAATTCACTTCGGTGAAAATATGATTAATTTTCAAAAATAGATGAGAAAACATACAAACTACACACTTGATTTTTTGACGAGATCTAGATGTTAGAAATTCCTCATTTGTTTAGCAGGGTCTCTCTGGAGTGCATATACGAACCATTTCCCATGCAAAAGGGCTGGTATTTTCTGGCAAATGTCTCGGAAAGTAATATGGTAAGGGGTTGAATTTTTGTTGTCAATGGAAGGGTGATGTATTTTTTTTTTTAAATTAGACCAAAATTATTGATTTCGAGGTAAAATGATATTTCGCTCAAACTACCTTAAGATAGGCCCTAGTCCTTTAGCTTCGTTGTACCCAACGGATCTCTTAGGCCGTTTTCGAACTTGGCAAACGCCTAGTTAACTTGATATCAATATATCTTGATTCCTAGGCAAGCAAAGTGAAATCTTTACTTAACACTTTCGTAGCTCTTTTACGATGGGAGAGACATCATGCGGCCTTTATCTCGTAAAACATACGAAAAGCGCTATCCGTGTCCATAATTATTTTGGGTGATTGAAGTGGATTACTACTTTAAAATGCTTCCCAACCTTATACGACAAATTAAAAGAGAATATTTTTTTAAAAATCTTATTGCTTATGAATAAAGTAATACTCATATACCATAATATGGTGATTAAGTATTATGCTTCGATTACTTTGGGCTGCTTAAGTGGACGACATATCGCTCACTCTATACCACCACAATCAACGTCTTTATGCAAAAAAAGGCATTATAATATTCTTTGCCTATATGAAAAAACACGTAGCAATATATTAATGTATTACACTCCGAACAAACTACCTATGATCTTCGACTGTTGACTGATAAATACGTGCGTTGTAACTATCATAATTAAGCTGAAAACAAATGATATTTACTCTAATGGTGTATTGTCCCCTTCTTTGATGAATGCAGTGAAAATGTCTCCAATTCTCAACGTTATTAACAATTCTGATGCTCGTTAGCTAAAACTAATTCTGCCGATGAAATTATGGCTACCTGAGAGTACTTTCCATCGGGCCATATTTCTTTCAACGGGATCATTTTTTTTCCTTCCAGAGCAAGGAAAACAGAATTTATAGGTTCAATGAAGTAAACAAGGACGGTACAACTACAATGTATGGAATTATTCACACAACTATTAGGTACCAAATCTATTATCAGTATATTCACATTTGAAAAGCCTTTAAATATAGCGAATTCATCAATTTTTCCGCAAAAAAAAATAAATATCACACAAATATACGTAGTAATGATAAAATAGTATCCATTTGAAAGTTTCTTCACTTCTATTTTCCATACAAGCCCATATTATCACACCCCGAGTTCTAACTTAAAAACTAGCAAGCATAACAAGTCTCCTTTTTCGTTGACTTGGTATCTTTCCTCGATAGCTAGTGAACAAGCGCATGGTGATGACGCGTCCATGACGTCATAGCTTTCGATGCGTACTAGGTTTCAAGGCAAGATTGCTCGATTTGCCAAGTTCGAAAACGGCCTTACTCTAACTGACCGAAGACATTGCTATAAAAAATGTGGGATTATTTAAAGAGATACGCAAACCTTAAGGGTACGTATTAGGGAGTTTATATATAAGTAATTGGAGTGCACACAAAAAATTGACGACGGTGGACGAGAGTTTATACGATAATACATTTTTAAATTATAAACACTTCTCTGTACGTAAATTTTTAGCTAAAATGTTAATTACAGCAGTCACAAATTTAAGAAATGCGCTGGCAAAGTGGGCATCCGGAAATAGAAATGTGCAGATTTCGGGACTCTGATGACTGAAGAAATACGAGAATAGGCGGCAGGCGTTTGAGTGTGAGTGCAGAAAGGAGTGTCGGATAGAAAGGGAGTCAATTGAGGACATGCAGGGTACGGTGAGTGAAGAGAGATAGCTCCTAGAGGAGATTCAAAGGGGGCAGAATAGGATGATGAGGGGGGTAGTGAGGGGCGAAGAGACGGCCGCGGTAGAGGGGAATATGCTGGGTAAGCGGGGAATCGGAAGATAGGGGTAGGTTGAAGGGGTGATGAGAGGTTGGACGTATGTTAAGATAGAGAAATAAATTGTCTACGAAGACAGAGGTCTGTACCAGTAAAATCTAGAAAACTCTTACTGTCTTCCATTTAAACATACCTAAACCGATTGATTACCCTAATAAGTAGTGATAATAAAAAAAATTTTGCCGACAAATACTTTTTTATCTTTAAGATCACAATTTATTTTAAGCATGAAAGACAAATTAAAGGGCAACGACATTCCAAGCGGCAGGCAAGCTAGGACAGATCAACATCTACATACTACCCTGCGAGCCGCCGCATGGGCGTGTGGCAGGGCGTGTTACCACACCAGCCGTGTAAAGAGGTAAGGTTTTAGGAGGTGAAATGGAGACGTGTATTATGGGAGTGCATTTCATCTACTTATTACCCTGCAAGCCACCACAAGGGAGTTTGGCAGGGGGAGTGTATTTAGTGGAGCGCAGTTTTTATTGTGGTCGCTAATTGTGTGTGGAAAGAACGAGTTTTTGAACCTATGTGTTCGGCAATGTATCTCTCTTATTATATCGCTTCTGTCAGACCTGGAGATGTAGTGAGGCGTAGGTAGAAAAACGCTGCAGATGGTGATAAAAATTTGGAAGATTCACAGCATTACAGAATCCATCCACAAACATTAGATCCTGTACGCCTCCTTACGGATCTCGAAAACGTCTTACAAAATGTAAGAGGCGATTGTTCCACGGTCCGAAATGCCCGGATGAGCGAGACTCCACGTTCCCAGACGGCGGGGATGCAATCGGAAATATCTTGAACGCACCGCCATGTGCACGGAATCCAAAACCGCTCGCTCACGTGACGCAGGATACAATCCCCCCCCCCTTTCTCGTCTCTACCTTGGTTGGTTAAAGCGGTGGCGTGTGGGAGCGGGGGCACGGGAAGGAAAGGTCTCTCTCCGCGGGGATATGCGGAGGCTTCGGGCCGAAGGACGGCGCTTACGTAACGCGTCACGAGGTGCGCGCGGCGTTCTTCATTTTTTCATCCACAACCACCGGCGCGACGTTATACAAGACGAATGGAGGGGGAGAACACAATTTGGGGGCGGGGGAATTGGCCGGCGGCGTCCATCCCCGAACAGAAGTTTCAACCCCACTTTGAACCAACCCTTCAGCAAACCTACGAATTTCCGAATGGAATGACTTTTCCATCGCACTGGGGTTAAACTCACCCAGAACCATCGAATATACTATGACTCACTCGTTGCTCCATATCCCAACTCCCTGATTGTCTCTTACCAAGCGCTCCCTCATTTTTCACATGTCTTCTCTAGGAAATTCCCTTCCTGAGAACATCACCCCTTTCACCTTATCTTCCACCGTCCTCGCTAGCCTAGCCATATGTCATTCCCAAAAAAAGTAATTTTTAATATCTCTACATGTTGGATAATTATTTGCTACCTTCATCTTGGAGGATTGTTATGTTTTTACGCTTGAGTCCTTTTTTGTTTGTTATACGTTCACTATAAAATGGCTTCATGCTATACGTGATCTTTTTCTCGAATAAATAAATAAAATATGCGAAATAAGGTTTCTAACACTACTACTACTACTTTTTCTTTTAACTACAACTTTTTCTATTTACCGATGAACCATGGAAAGCCTTTAATTTCCTCATTAATCCGCCGCTGCAATAAAACTATCCAGATGAGACAGTACATGCAGTTATGGGTAGGATTGTGCGGTCAATAAACAATAGTTTATTCGCTTATTTTCAATCAGGTAAATTTCAGAATCCATAATGTTCTGAAATAACTTCGCAATAACCATACTATATCTTTGCGAGTAAGATATTGATTACTTTTCTACAGAAATTTGATGCGACGCGTGGCCTCGTTACTAAATCATCAGATGCAAAAACAGTGGGATATTTTGGCAGTATAAATACAAAAATACCCTAGAGGGTGGGAGTAAATTTTGAGCCTTATCTCACCACCCATCTTCACTCGGGCGAACTAAATAGTAACCTTCCGAAATTTAAAAAAAACACAGTAATTAGTGGCAATCATTTATCAGCGGTTAAATTTTTCCGTCTTATATCTTGTAAAATAGTTCATAGTATTAACAGATTTAGTCACACAGAAAACTTAATTAAATAGTTACAATTTTTTTAAAAGCTACACACATGAGCCATTTTATCTGCACTTTCTGTATGAGAAACTGAATCCGATATTATGGCACCAAGAGGGTTAAATAAGGGTGGGAAGTAATGTGACCGTGTAGAAAGGAAATGGTATGCCAGCTTGGTATGGCTCGGCAAGGTACATCTTGCAGACGTCATCTCGGTACGGCTCCTGACGATGCCGTACCAAGTTAACACGAGTTGTGCCAATAACTTTTTGTGGAAAAGTATGTTGTGCCTTAAATAAAGTCGAAATATACAACTTCCATGAAGTGAAGCTAGAAGCAAGTGTAACAATACGCCAGATTACATGTCAGTTTAAACTCCCCGAGGTTTCTTACAAGAAACGATCGAAAAACGGACGAGTTAGGAAATTGCAGCAGTGATTTGAGCTCAGTGAACGAGTCGTCAAATTCACGGAATCAAATCACGATTTCAAGCACAATATTTATTCCGTAAACTATAGCTAGCCACCCAGGAGTCTATAATATTCGAATACATTCGTGAACAACTTTAATAAGAGTTTTATATTACGGTTCACACTTTCAATTTCCAATATCCGACCACGGTTTCGGCAATACAAACGCTTTTAAGTTGTTTGTCAATGGGAGATTTCGGAGATATTTCCATGTGTAAATTTGTGTATTCTCTAAAGGGCGACTCCGATTCAGTTACTGATGCAGCAGACCCCGTGGTACCTACACTCCGAAAGTGCCATACCGTTGTGATCAAAATTGAAATGCTTCGGAACTCGTGGTCGCAAAGTATGATAAATGATGACCAAAATCTTAGCAGAGTAGGACCATATGATGGTCGTTTCACGTGAATTTTCTCGCTAGTTATTTTAATTTTCGGATTTCGGCTTCTAAGACGTGGGTGGACTTCCAACGAGCAAGGTTTGTAGAGCCCTTGATAAAGGAATAAAATGGAATTCATGCAAATAAATACTGAGGGGACCCCCAGCTGGTGAGTCCATGCTTCCACCTTTGATACCTGATTTGCAATGGCGAGTTAGGCAGGAAGGAATGCTATGGCGTACTAATTTTTACGGTACACAAAAAATCAATTCTTTTCTATTACTAATGACACTTGTTTAAATACATCCTACACCTTATTAAACTCAAAGGTTGCTTTGGAATGGTCTTGAGCAAAACACAAAATATAGTTTGCCCCACGGCGATTGAAATTTATACTCCACGGCAGAGGGCAAGTGTCCTTTTTCTGCGGCATCTGTGGTTCCCCACAGATTTCTAATATTCAGGAAATTCTACTCCTTGTGTTTCACTCGGTCCAAGTTAAAATCTCTCTCACACATGAACGCCGAAAAGTTTTGAATCGCGATTCTCCAAACTATTCAAATAACTTCTTACGAGGGCATAAAAAAATATTTTATTCGGCCGGGAAGATAAACGCAGACTTCCTCCACCGCTCCGCTGGAGCGATAATAACTTATCACCGATGCTATCTTCCTTTAAATAGAATTGAGGAAGGAAACCCTATTCCTGTCACACATCTTTCCTTGTATTATAAGTTTTAATTGGTCCAACTAACTTGCATAAGGTCCCCAAGCTTTTAATGGCTAAGGAACCGCAGGAAAGTAATCCAAGTCACACAAGAAGCAAGTTACACAAGAAGGTGCAGAAGCAGATGGCAAAAGGACGTTTAAAACGATAAATAGATTTTCTTGAACAAGACCAAATGAGGACCACAGTTTCATGTGTAATATAACTATATAACCCTATAAACAGGCTCAAGCTGTAAAACGCCGTGGTTAATGGAAAGCGAATTCTCGCGGTATTCTAAATTCTCGCGGTATAAAAACTGAAAGCTTCATGTAATCTTGAAGGTTGTCTCTACGGAACTTTTAATTTCAATTAAAAATTTGCACAGGCATAAGAATCATTAAAAATATTACACAAAATAATAAAGAAGCCGTCGGGAGCGAAAGAGGTGACAGTTTTTCCCCACACTTCAGTTAGGAGCGTAGAAGAATTCTACTACCTATATTTCGTTTCGCGAATGAAAGGCATCGGTCTACCTCAAGTGTTTTTTTCATTATAAAGCGGCACTTCGGGTTAAGTTACATATTTATCCACTTTGAGCCCCACTTCAAAAATATAGACGATTTAGACTAAAGCCTTTTTAGCTCTGAAAGGCCCAAATGTTACAATTGTTGCAAATGCATAATCAATGAATCAACAGATCAGCAAATTACTTTAAATGTACATCAACACCATCTACCTGACGACGTACTAACGAGTGAAACCGGTTTTGTAGAGAAATTAAGAGATTTCGAGGGGTATGCGAAGTTACTTCATGAATTATATTAACATAAATCCATTTCACCAAGTAACGTCGAACAGTAAGAGGGGGATTCCTTTCTCGTCATTCACGTCTCGTCGTTCCAGTCTCGTACTCCAAAAAAGAGCACTGAGATATATGTTTAAGCTATCTCCCCGCATATCATGTACAAACTATTTTATTAGCAACAAAATTTTTAACACTCCCTTGTATTCACATTTATGTGTGTACGTGTTTTGTTAAAGAGAACCAGAGCAAATTTATAACCACAGCAGAGATTCATATCCATGGAACTAGACACAAAAAAGACTTGTTTATCAGCAGACATAATCTGAGTCTGTACTGTAAAAGCCTCCAGAATGTGTGTGCCACTTTATTCAATGCTCTACCATGAAAAATTTAAACATGTAATTCGATTGTAAGTAGCAAATGGTTTTTATAACATCGAAGAATTTTTAAACATGTAACCAAAGGAATTTCTGGTTTTTAGTTTTATGAATTACTGTAATTTTGGTAATGAAGTGACGTATCCCATATCATGTAATACTATCGCAGGATAAATAAATTATTAATATGATTATAGTGCTCATTATACCAACATTTTGACGTGAAAATAACCACATTTTTAATAGGTAGAGAAGAAAACTTTCAAAAACCCTTTCCTTTTTTTATTTTATCGGTCGTGCGTACATGACGTGAGCGCTATCAATGGGGGAACGAATTAATTTCAATTTAATAATGAAAGCAGTGCCGAGAAATTATAAAACTGGGCCGACAAATGGATTTGCACGCCATCAACGGGGATTTATCCGGAGTCTGGCGACGCAAGTGCATCGACCACCGCAAGAAACTCAATCCTCATGCACCTCAGCACACCCGCTAGACGGCAATTGACTCTTCCGGTATGCACTTTGACGGCTTATTAATATCGGCGAAAGTTATGTGACGGAGATGAGGGAAGTAATACTTCTCGATTTCTTTTTAGTCCAGCATCCACAAGAGAAGTTTTTATGCTATTTTCAAACCGGGAAAGGAAGAACGCTGATATATGCGATTAAAACATAGTCTTTACTTCCCTATCAGCTGAGGAAAACGAATTGCTTTTATCTATTTATCGTTGTCGAACTTGGTGCATCACAGGAAAACTAACAGAGTGGAATAAATACAATCACATCCATCTCGCCATTCCGTTTCGGAGTTGGCATTTGTTACGGGAGCTAAATTCTCGACTTTAGGCCAAGTAAACTGAATTCGATTAGAACAATTTCCTTCATACAGTCCTATCCTTGTACTCCTTCGCTTGAGCCACACTCAAGCATTGCAAGCAAACAATTCATTTAAACCATTAATTCATTCCTTTAGGATCTCTTGTTTTTAAGGTAGTTTAGGCGAGATAGTTCCCCTGTCGAGACGGAGACCGTATTCCAATTATACATTTTAATTTCTGCAGCTGTAAGAAGCGTGAATTAAATATTGCATTATTAATGGTGGAATTTTATACTTGTACATGAATAGAATTCTAAGCAATCAAATTACATGTAAGCCTTTAATTTGACTAATTTTTTTCACCCGTTATGACCTAACATTACCAGTGACAAAAAGTTACCATCGCACTGGAAGATTTTTCGCGATTCTGAATAAATTATCGAACGTTTTTTATCCGGCGTCATGCTTAGAGAAAAATCCATTCGTCATCGAATTATTCCATAATTTACGCAAATTCCCGTAAACTTAGGTGTTAAAATAGTATTCAATCGCCCAGAAACCAAATCTGTGGCATACAATTTCTTTCACTTACTATGCACTATCTGCACGCTAGGTTAGGCTTGCTTGAGGAATTCAGAAATGGTGCGTTTCAGAGCGACACAGAGAATATTATGATGACGCCTCACTACTTCTCTAGGTCGGACAGAAGCGATAAAATAAGAGAGATACACTGCCAAACAGGCAGGCATAAAAATTCGTTCATTCCGTGTACAATCAGCG
Organism: Ceriagrion tenellum; assembly: GCA_963169105.1. Taxonomy (NCBI): domain Eukaryota; kingdom Metazoa; phylum Arthropoda; class Insecta; order Odonata; family Coenagrionidae; genus Ceriagrion; species Ceriagrion tenellum. The sequence goes on along the minus strand of OY720636.1, from coordinate 50,258,856 downwards.
ACCACAATAAAAACTGAGCTCCACTAAATACACGTCACCATTTCTCCTCTCAAAACCTTTTTATTTTTACATGACTGGTGTCCTAACACCCCCTGCCACAAGCCTATGCGGCGGCTCGCAGGATAGTATATGTATATTTAGATATAGGAAAAAATTCATTTCAACCAGCGTGATGCGTGTCATGCAAGCCGACTTAAAGGCGTGTGGCAGAAGATGGCTCCTCACCAAGGATGAACCTACCTTTACTCACGCAACCATCTCATAATCCGCTTTTTTACTAAATATACGGCACAATTGTAAGATTTCGGATGAAATACGATGTTAAAACCATTATTCATCATTTCATCTGCCAAAAACTTATCCATTGCATCTTTACACGGCTTGGTGACCCAACAACCCCTGCCAGACGCCCATGCGGTGGATCGCAGGGTAGTATGAAGATACAAATAAGAACTTATATGCAAAGTTTGGCGCAAATCTGGGTGCAAACGAAAATCTCTCTAACCACCATGAGATATCTAATATTCCTTCTCTTCCAGGGCATTCACCCACGGTTTACGCAGTAAACCCCTTCCTTTTACGACATTCACTTCCTTATTAAGACTGTTTAATTATTCGACTCTGATCTATTTTCTCCCATTGGCCAAATCAAACGGTCTTTTCATGAACATCCACTATAGGAGCATCTACCACCCAATTCTTCACCTCCCATACTATTAAACCCTATTCTCCCAAATTTTAATGCAAACAGAATAATAGATATGCCTAATTAAAACAGATATAAATATCGGAAATGCAACAATCCTCCTGGAAATTATAACGGAAGTAGTCGCGAACGGGAATAATCACTAAGGAAGGCCAATGACGAAGCACTGAAAATAAATTATGAAGGATATTAAAATTAATTGGATAGGGAAAGAAAAAAGCCTTTGGAGAGAAAAATCATGGAGACAATATATGCGAAAAAGTAAACAAATACTCCAGAAACTTTAAAAAAATATTTCTCAGAATATGTCTGGATTTAATGAAGAAAAAAATTCAATGCATCATCGAAGTACCAAAAATGACACCCTGTGTTTCACTTAAAAATTTTATTGCACTTCACCATTCAAAAATAACGTGTAGCTCTGTAGAAACCTCTACGCGACTGAGCTCTTAATATGGCGCATGGTATTCACCTACTTCGAGGTCAAGCGTTACCCACTTTCCACGGGCGTCATTACATCCTCCGGTCTCGCGATCCACGGGACGATATGCACTTCGAAAGTTTTTTTATCTTTGAAACTCCATTAACGGACAAATATGTAGGCAGAATATGTCTACGTGACTAAGTGCAGCGATCAATTTTACCTTGTTCAAGTATGAGAAGATAAAAATCCATATCTACCAAAGGGACATTAAATTATCTTTCCACAAGGAACGGAGATATCAAAGCGGTCTGCCTGGACAAATTCAACATCCAATGCGATTATTCAAGATTTTGGCGAGCTCCACTTACTTAAAGAAGATAAGTCAAAACTTTTGGAATCTCCCGACCATTTCGGTAAATGAAGGAACCACTCACTTAGGATGTGACTATAACTGTATAATAAATTACTTTAAGATGATTTCATTACATCAGTAACAAGTGGTTCTATACAGCGTTTCACTATTAGCTGACAGGATATGCGTTTAGGAGAACGCAGATGACAAAATTTACGCTCCGTAAGCTTTCTTCTAATGCGCAAAGGTAAATATTACCAACACCGCGTTAACCTTTAGCAAGTTACTTCAGGGAATAATAGCGACAAAGTGGAATACACTTCATAGTCCCGCTCGTATTCGGCAGAGTACTATTTTATCTTCAGCTGCTATTTGGCAACACCGTATTTACGTACCCGTGGAGATAGAAATCGGAAACGAATCTCTGTCGGAGCCATTACTGCCAACGAACGATCGATAGGACTGCCTTCTCGGCCGTGATGAGCCACGTGTGGCCCGCGGGTTGGAAACACACGACTTAACGGCTGGTTGAACAGTGTACGGTCATAGCATTAGATACAACGACAGTCACAGTGATATGCCATATTCTTCTTATAACCGTGACTATATGACAAGCCGTGACTAACTAATGGTAGCAGGTGCATGGCGCCGTAACTAGACATTGTGCTAGATGCCGTAAGACAGTTTTAGTACCCAAAAGCTCAGGGAAAAAACTCGAGAAATAATTCTAAAACCCAATAAAAGAAGTTGAAAGAGATAGCTTCGACAAACGACAGCAGGAAGTATAGAATACATGCAGTATCTTCTCGTCGGATTAGCACAGCCCAAATAGTTTAATTCCCAACGATCGGCCCGAAAAGCTGACGATGCTCAAATTTTTTCTCCGTACTGCCCTGTCCTTGCATGTCGCTTCTGATTCAGTGACCCTCATGCATAACTCCATACGCGTTGCAATTCGTCTTCATCATGCTTAAAGGAGAAGGGTTCGATTGTAGAATTAATTACAACAACGGAAAAAATGAAATAAAGTCAAGAAATCATTTATTGATCGTTTGGCCCGATCAGATATTGAGACAAAATTGTCGGAACGCGAGATACGGAGCTTCTTCATGAACGAAGTTTACGTGTGACAGATTGCTGGCGACAAAGAAATATGGTTCGAACCTAACTCCGGAATTTGTGTTCCGTAGGTTCCAATAATATTTTAAGTGAACATTTGGCCTGTTATCTACCACACAGGATTCCAACTTGAGGGCTCAAGGCGAATTTCGATGGGGGTTTATGCGAACCAGATGTTCATGCATTGACCGGGACTCGAACCCGGATCTCCCAATTGCCGGTCAGGTGTGTTAGCTAGTTACACAAAACCCCCTCTAAATTTACCTTACAGGAAGATGGCTTAGTTGTGCAACTGGCTAACACACCTAACCGGCAATTGGGAGATCTGGGTTTGAATCCCGCTCAAGTCAAATGGTTTTTTTCATGGCGAATTCCAACCCTTGTTGTAATTGCACCGGTGCGAGTGACTTCGTACCTTATCATTTTTCAATGCAATGATTGGAAATTGGGTGCTCAGGTTTGAATCCTGACACTGAGGGCGTTCTTCATCGGACTCTTAATCCCTGCTGGATACTATGAGGAAATAAATTCGCCTACATCTACCAAGAAATACTCAGGAAAGCCTCGCTCTACGTTTAAAACTATGACGGGCGATAAAAAGTATTACACAGCTGATAGAATGATTAGCCTGGCAGCGATAAAGAGAATGAGAGGTTACAGTCTAGCCTAATACTGAATGAGAAATGCAGTTCAGAAGAGTTTTAGTACGCACGGAGGACATTATTTTGACACCGCGCTACATCTCAAGAATTGATGGAGGTGGCATAATATGGGAGGGAGAGACACTGCCGAACTAACAGGTACAATTTCTTACCAAGCAACATTGGTTTTATAATAAAAATAGAGTGACAGTGATATAAGCACACTGCTGACGAACAATTCCCCTATACCATCTCCCCCTAGTTTTCTCTATTCCCTACATTTCATGGCGGTGTTCCTAACGCCCGTAGTCAACGCATCTGCGACGGCTCGCCAAGTACTACGTACATGTACATATAACATGGCAAAAGGCTGCACAGTGGTAAAAGTTCAGTACAAAAATGGTATCATTATAAAAGTGTGAAAATATACGCAAACTAGGAATGATAGCAAATGCATCATATATCAAGATTCTCAGCCACGTAGATTGATTTAATACAAGTCTGACGCAGGTGTTACAGAGTTCACTAAAGGATAATTTTACAATGAATTTACGATGGAGTAGCCTAATGAATGATTGATTTCCAATAAATTTCGATAGATCAGTAATATTTTCTCATTCTAAGCAAATGACCCACTGTCGGCGCAAAAAGTATGCGATTCCGAGTAAGAGTCCAATGATCAAGAGAATGGCTCGGCATATTATTATTATGAATCAGGCAAAATTTAGCTCGTTTTAACCCATGAAATAAGATTACAACGAAACATTTGCAAGCTATATTGTAAGTTAGTTTGCCAGACGTCAGTACTGGCGGAACGTGGAACCGCCGTGAATAAATTTTAGTTCGCTGCGTGCAGCGTCTCCTGCCTAGTCAAGACCTTAGTAACTATAAGAAATTTCGATCACAGAGCTTATCGCAGTTGTCAAGGAGTGTCGTCCGTGAGCATGGGCCATGTTAGTTAGACCCAAGAGTCCTAAGAGCCATAATCTAGGCCGTTCGGGTTTTTATAGAATACCAGTAGACTAGCTTTCTAACACTGTTGGTGACAGAAGTATACAACCTTTGAAGACGATCATGGCCCACGGCCTCAGACGTAAGGGTGGAGCCCTGATAGACCTTCGGACCCCATACCAAGTGATTTCTGCGGAAGTAAGAATACCCACGCCCTGCAAATACCACGAATGTTTCGCTTTGGTGTGCACGAAAATAATTCGCACTCCTAGTGACTTTCCAGGGGGATTTCACTCCTGCGTCCCGCGCAAGAGTGAGCAGAGACCAAGTGAGGATCCGTGCTTATGAGCACGAAAGAGCGGCATAACGACGTTACGTCGGATTGGTAGTGAGTACGTGTAAATCACTCTTACCCCGCCAAGCACTGGTAAACCCGAGCACAATAAAAAACAATATACACCCAGGGGCCCATAAATCTTTCACCTTCAAATTTTATTTTAAAGTTTGAGCGATGGTAAAAAGAATGAAGTATATTCAGTAATAATGATGTCGCAAAAAACTTGCACTGTGAGACTGAACTTTACTGAATTTCACCTAAAATACATGCATGAGACTTCTTTCCAGCCATACGCTATAAACACATTCAAATCTGAGGTAGATTTTGAAATTTTATAATAAGTATTACCGAGAGAAATAATGAATTTTTTATCACCAAATGAAAAACTATACTACCTACATTCTGTCGTATTTCATATGCGACCTACACATTACTCGTCGTCGTTTTTCTAGTCACTATATCCCTGATACTGTGCTCGTTGCCATTTCAAAGAGGCATGGTAGATGTTTTATGAATATTCCCGCCCTTGGGTGAATGCAAAGCTAGGAGAACCGAGCAACGGTCACCGTCTTTTCCGAGAGGAGTTACAGCTCATACCCTTAAGAGGCAGATCTAGCCTAACGCAGGGACCATGTATTGTTTCGCAGGCATATGTTGTAAGTTATCGTCACACTGCTAATTGTTAGAGTATTCCTCTATCCGTATCAGAATGGCATGGACAAAAGGATTATTGAGATTGAACTGAAGTCGTATCAAGTTCCATGGAAAAAAGCATTCACTTTTTGACAAGTAGAGGGGTAAAAGGCTACTATTGTGGCATTATTAAAAATATATGATGGTTGTCTTTATGATTAGGTCAAAACCATCGCGTATAATAAGAGGTGATATCTCGCTCAAATCACTTTAATTATGTGTAGATGGGAAACCACGTTCAAGACACGACATTCGACGCGCCCGAAGCGTTGGTTTGAAATTGAAAAGCATTCGAATCGATGGATCCTCAGAGACAAATCCTGGAATGAAGTCTCCAGTTGACATTCATCTTTCGAGGCTGTCTTTGGCGAACTTCCAACGATGAAATAAAAAAAGCAACCGCATGCCGAAGAGCCAAAAGCAGAGGCAGGAGGCATCGGATTTCATAACGGGAAAAGTGATTGACATATTTCTTTGGACTGATGAAAGAGAGGTAGAAAGAATCCGTGCGCTCCTAATTTCACCGATCTAATTATTCGGTCACAACTTCATGGCAAAGATTGACCGACTTTTATCCATGGTTTCCTTTGAATAGCACTAAGATACGAAACTGTGGTCTGTCATTTAAGTGTGGATTAGTACGTGCCTATACAATTATTGAACCATACGGATAAATTAGAGATACTTGCGATGATAACGAATCCTGATGGCTTTCGGGATGACTTCCGCGTGGTGTCATTTTAGTTGACAACAGTTTCGCCAGCGTTCCAGCTCGCTTCATCAGGTCTGAAGTAATTTTGATGCATTAGGGCCGCAATATATAGCTCTCCGGAGGGACAAGCGCGGATTCTTCTTTCCGTTTTTTCCCGCGTTTTTTGACTACACGCTTCCAATTGGTTGAGAACATGTAATTATCTTCCCTGTTGACATTATTTGGTCTCTTTGTAATTTCAATCACCTCACGAAACAGCCTAGGGAAGTATCTCGTCGGAAGGAGAAGAAGGAATCTGCCAGGAATAGCAGGAAGCTGGAGCGACTCCGAAAGAAGAAAGGAAGACTCCTTTCATCGCTGGCGTTTCTGGAACGATGCAGAGATACCGACATCATACCACCTTTTGTCGTTGTCAAAACATCACATCCGGTCCAAAAAAGCGGATAGGATTCTTCGCCGCGCTAGCGTTGCTCTACTGAGAGAATGAGTACAATATACCTGAGGAGCCTTGGATCACTGCTCGTCGGAACTCTACCATATTCATCTGGAAATGGGAGCTACTCTCCATCCGGTAGACTGGGAGACCTTGGACAAAATTACCTTCAATACTTCCCTTAAAACTTTCTCCGTATCGAGGGAAAAGCAGATTAAGAAATTAGACAATTTACAGAGGAAGCAGCAGTCTACACCGAGAAGTGATGGCCCTGATATGGACCGTTATGTGGTTAATCTCACCAATTACCATCTCAACGAAGCCGCCACATCCATCCTACAAAAAGGCCTGAACTACGCCATTGCGTCAACAAAAATACCCAAGGAAGAGCTAATCACAGGAGTGGAAGATACTATTCGCAAGCTCATAAAACCTGAAGCTGACGAAATCCGCGAGGAGGTGAGCCGTATCCTCATCCGTGCAAGACCCCCAAAACCTAGCATCACTAAAGAAGAGAAGGCGGCCATCAAGGAATTGGAAAGAAATAAAGACATCCTTGTCATCCCTGCAGACAAGGGCAATGACACTGTAATAATGACCAGAGAAGACTACAATACAAAAATCTCCATCCTCCTAGAAGAAACCTACAGAGAGTTGAAGTCGGACCCAACTCCAAGAATACAAAAGGAAGCAAGATGGCTCATCAACCACTCCTTCATTCCGGAAGAAGAGAGACGCCGTGTGCTTGAACCTGCTCCCAAGCCACTGAGACTGTGTGGACTACGAAAAATACACAAAGAAGGAATACCTCTCCGACCTATCGTTAGCGCCATTGACTCACCAACGCACAAACTGGCCAGATACCTCGCGCGAGAACTACTGCCTTTTTCGGAGAATACTTCGACCACCGTCAAGAATTCTTCGGAATTTGTGAAAATAATACATGACGCTAGAGTCACCAGGAATGACCTATTAGTTAGCTTCGACGTGACATCGCTATTCACTAGCATTCCCATCTAGGAAGCCATTGACACATCAAGGGAGTCACCGCCGATAAACTTCCCAAAGCTGGTGGAGTTTTGCTTAAGACACTCATACGTCATGAGGAAAGAAAAATTCTACCAACAAGACGAAGGAATGGCCATGGGTTCTCCATTGTCTCCTGTCATTGCAAACATTTACATGGAGAACTTCGAACAGAGGGCCCTTACCTCATTCCACAAAAAACCAAAACTCTACGTCAGATATGTGGACGATACATTCGTGATTTGGCCCAATGGAAAACAGGAGTTGGAGTCATTCCTACAGCACCTCAACAACCGGCACCCTTCCATTCCATTTACGATGGAAGTGGAGGAGAATGGCTGTCTACCCTTTCTCGACGTACTGGTGTCCAAGAAAGAATATGGAACCCTGGAACACGCAGTTTACCGCAAGAAGACTAATGCCGACCGATACCTGCACGCCAACTCCCATCACCATCCACATCGAAAATTCGGAGTCATCAAAACACATTTCCATCGAGCGCATCAGATCTCCGACTCAGACTCCATCGCTCATGAAAAGGAGCACTAATTGAAGACTTTTGAGAACGGCTTTCAGCGAAATTTGATCCTCAAGACCGCCCGAAGTGAAGACAATCCAAGAGTTATGGCCATGAAAAGGACCTAGCGAGAGACGAAGGAGTCAAAGCCATCATCCTATACCGTCTTGCCATATGTTGCGGGAACCACGGAAAAGATAGCTAGAGTACTCCAAAAATTTGAAGTGGTGACAAGAAACAGTTGCGTCACCAAAATATCGAACCTCCTGCACGGACACAAGGACAAACTACGGAAGGGCTCTCAAGGTGGCGTCTACAAAGTTAAATGTGAATGCGGGAAGTCGTACGTTGGCCAAACCTCGAGATCGCTGAAGTGCCGCATCGCGGAAAACCAGAGGTTATCAATAGACAACCCACCCGGTCTGCCATCGTAGAGCATACATCGAGCGGGCCATCGCATAACATGTATTTAGAAGAGGCAAAAATAATGGCGAAGGGGACGAGATACTTCCCTAGGCTGATACGTGAGGCGATTGAAATTACAAAAAGACCAAATAATGTTAACAGGGAAGATAATTACATGTTCTCAACCAATTGGAAGCGTGTAGTCCAAAAACGCGGGAAAAAACGGAAAGAAGAATCCGCGCTTGACCCTCCGGAGAGCTATGTATTGCGGCCCTAATGCATCAAAATTACTTCAGACCTGAAGAAGCGAGCTGGAACGCTGGTGAAACTGTTCTCAACTAAAATGACACCACGCGGAAGCCATCCCGAAAGCCATCAGGATTCAAGACCACTCCGCGGAAGCTTTCATGGTAACTTGCGATGATAACGTTATTTCGATGGTTGAGGCCGCTTTACACAGTACATTTGTTTGTACAAACGAATGCATGGCCTCTTTCATAAGGAAAATTAAACCGTGTAAAGCGGAAATGTGCATGTATGTCTGAATGGCAGAATGGGAAACAGAACCTGCTCTAATATAATTCATTTGTTAAAAAAAATAAGCCTAATGAATACAAAATAAGCCAAATGATACTGTCCTCTATACCAAGATGAATAAATTTCTGCAAGATTTCCGGCCTCAAGAGAAAACTTTCTGGTACCTTTTTTAAGCAATACAAGGGTTAAACAACGTTTAAATTAATTGGTAACTAGCTTCAGAGTTACCTAATTACACGCGTACTTGAGCAATCCCGCATTCCATAAAATCGCGACTGTGTAAATCGGTTCATAATTCACAAAAAAAACTATTTATGAACTACCATTTGAGCAATTTCGCCGATCTACAGTAAATGTAAGAGTAACGACAAATATGTTAGTAAATGAAACCAATATATTACACATGATAGATAACAGTCGATGGCGGGATAAAATCTTCTGCTTCCCTCGTCTGCTCATCTCCCCTTCTATAATGTGCCCCCGGCCTACGGCAGAAGCGGCCCAGATGAAGCGAAAGGTGGACCAACTGCTTTCCCCGAGTAATTAAGGTCTTCGTGAAAAATGACCATGGACGATCGGTTCCACATGAGAAAAAAAGACGAAATTTGCATTTTCGAGACTTACGGAACGCCGCTGAAATTCGATGGCGCTCCCTGTCACGAACTTCATGAACTTGTCACGACCGGAGATTCCAGGGAAAAGCCTCTGGTTGGCTGAAGTCATCGGTAAAATTATCTTCACTCATCTTGAAATTATTGACAAAATAAAAAGAAAAATGCATCCATTGAGAAGCCCATGTAAAAGCGTTCAAAAGCAAGGAAACACATGTTTCTATCACCACGAAACGAATACTTGCGTTCGTACTGCACTAGAGGTATGCTACTTTCACTAGCATACGTACAAGCAGAATGGAGTAGAACTCGGATATAGCCACATCAGCCCAGACCCTTCTAATCAAACGTCATTATTTAACATCGTGCATGGGTGATGTGGCTGGCTAACTTAAGTCTAAGTTGAAGCATCAATTAACCATATGACACTATTGAGGATCCCAAAAGGTTTCCCCAAGGCGATACGAAGCTCCGTCAATACTACACCATTCAAACTTGGACAATATAAAGTGCGCATGACTTTAATTAGGGACGCAGTCTGCAATATAAATGAAAGCTTAATTTTCCCCATAAAAGACAATTTTTCTACCAAAGATCAAGATTCGGTAGCCTGTCTTTTAGCTCTCTGGAAAGAAGTGGCGTTTGACTTCTACACCCAATCATAATCAGTGGTAATTTACGGGTCCCTCCTCATTTCTCGAAGCGCGACGAGCATTTTCTCTCTGGCGCTGCAGGTATTAGAAACCTATGCGTCATTCACACCAGAAAACCATCCCGACGCGTCAGAGCATCGCTCAGGCTTACTTGTGACTACTTCATTGAGAAGCGCGTCAATTGACGGACAAGCAGAGCAGACAGCGATAGCAAAGAGAAATCTCAACGTTTACAGCGGCCTGTTTGCATTGTCTTAGAGTGAAAACGATTTTACTAGCCTTCCAGTATGCCTCATCTTTCTCCAAGGAGGAAGAATCAGGTAGTAAGTTACAGGAAAATATCTCCCGTCCCCTCATTGGCTGATTCGCGGATTAATTTCTAAATTTTGCCATCAGTTGATACGACACAGAGTGGAAACTCTGTCACTTAGAAAGGGGACTTATTAATCCCACCACGAATTTGGCTTTTAAATATCATAGCCGGCCTGGCTACATATTTTACGAGAGTGATTGATAATGTGTAGCTTCCCTCAAGTCGGAATTCTACCGTTAATGATGTAACGTTTACGATAAGGATTTATCTTTATATTACGAGCTGATAAATCGATTGGGAGTTCAATGCTATGTGCGAGAATCAAGCTCAACATTCACTTCCGTCTCCATAACTTGGAGAAAGCAATGAACCATGCACACGCAAATTACACTTGTCTTGAATAATGACAACATGGCTAAAAAAATGAAGCAATCACTACCCCCACTGGACATTTGGGAATGGTTACCAATACAGGGAGATGGTGATTTCCACCTCGCATAAAATGTAACGAAGTCATACGAACTAACGCTTAAATATAAATGATAATACACGATAGTTATTAGTATAAAGTAAAAAATAAGCATGCCTGCATTAATACATTATTTCCCACTTGTTTTGAACAGAAGGAACAACTTGAAGTACCTAGTCCGAAGCCAAATCTTCCACATAAAAATGTATGCAAGACCGTATGGTTGATGTGTGTCTACTTTCGGGTGTCCCTCGGCGTTACGTCTTTTTAAAATTTCTCTGCTGGATGGTTTGTAATACCATTCGCCTTTCAACTGTCCGGCTCGCATGCGCCCTTCAGTTTATGATTACTTTACGATTGCCCTTTTCCCGGGGTTCTTCTGCCCCAGCGAAGGTCGCGGAAAATCGTGCCTTCGCAAACGGCCATCGAGGCCACAGCACCGAGTGCTGAAATTGAAAAAGCGGGCGAAAACCTCAATTTTCGAAGTTTTACATCGATCCGGAGGTAATAAATCCATACTTTAGAATATCCAGGTATTTCTTCATAGTAGGTATTATCCTCCTAGATGATGAAGAGATAAATATTGTTAGTAAATTACCAACATTTAGTTATTATAAATACTATTTAATTAATAACTATTTTTCACACATTTTAAATAGGGTCGTGATAATAGTACTTACCGTCGCTTGCTGCTCCTGTTATTTTCGTCTTGAGTTGGGTTGAAGCATATATTTTGTGACGGAGAAGAAAAACCTAGCACCCTTCCATTTTTTGCTCGTTAGCGCAAAACAAAAAGGGTGCTTCTCTTCGTCGCTCAGTGTCACACACTCGGTAGGAAATTCGTTTCTGTATCCGTTCCTGTTTAAGAAGAACCCGGAATTTCCCCAGCTGTCATACATATATAGTTCCCGACTTACTGCTTTCATGACCTTCTTGAGATGAATCCTCCCCTGCGACTTAACACATCGATGTAATCCCAGTAACTAAGTAAATGGCGCGAGACAGACGGCAAGTATCCTAACGTTACGCGGGCTTCCCAAGAGCCCTTAGTCTACGGCGGCTAATCCCTTCAACCAGGTAAATTTCCTCCCGCAGTTTTTTAGTACCTCCTGAGCTCATCTGCCTCTGAGGTAAGTACTAAAATCACGGAAAAATATATGCAGATCTGGGCGACTGATATTTCGTTCCATGGGTACTTTTCTCAGGCACCTCTTGATTTAACCTTCTTTTAGCCCTTAACCAGGGACTACTCGAAGTGGAAGGCCACAGATGCATTTTAAAAGTTCTAGGTCCAAGCGAAGGAAAGTAGTGAAATTGAGAAGCATTTCGTCATTTGGGGAGTCAAAGGTGTCAACTTCCGAGAATTATCCTTCCGAAGTTGGAATTAGAAAGGCCTTTTCTTTAAAAAAAAAAGTAACTTTGTAATGTCGACTTCAAATATAAAATTCCAACATTTGGTCAGCTCTTCGAGCGTGGCTCGGCAGAAGGATATAAGATATGGGGAACAAAGCTCGAGGAAAACATCTAGGTTGGTCACTGTACATGAACTTCTACGTCGATTACTCCCAACGTAACTGTCCTTACTATTCATTCTTCGGAAGTTCCCCATTAATCGAACTTAAACTTACAAAGCCAAAAATATTCTTTCATCAGGACGGAAGAGTGAGGGAGATGACGAAATTACGTCCTCAGAATATTTTGACTCTGAAGTGGTGAGTAAATGACATTTTATGACGGATTGATAAAGGATGAAAGCCTTTCCGTAAATAATGTTTCTCCACTGTTACTCTTTAATTAGTAAAATTATGGTTTTACCATCCCTAACTATTGTAAAATTATTATAACCTTATTTCTAATTGTTTTTCATGGTAAATGTTATCAAAAATCTACGTAATACTTTCTTTCAACTAATGTCAAGGCTAAAATTTGAGCGTGCTCCTGGAAATATATAACCTGCAGCGCGGTACCCACATTTTTTTCCTCTCATTGCCATTTATTTCACGAACTCATAAAAATGCACTATAATTTACCAATGGAGATGGCTACAGAGAGTTTTGGCCAGCTTTTCGATTTCAGCCAGGTATATACGTTGGTTCCTCGCCGTAGAAGTGCATCTGCGGCCTCTCCCCTTCTTTGACCCCATTGTCTGGGTCGCCTGTACCAGCTAGTGTGCGCGGATGATTGTCACGTGGCAGGATGTTATGGTTGGCAATTTGGAGGATCTTGAAGTGTCAATGCAGCTAACGGTCAGTCATTTATAGTCGGGTCCCTTCCAGTGGTTTGCTCTCATTAGCTGACTGGTTCCCTCGCTTTCTGAAGTGAAGACTTTCTTCCAGGCGCTAGACGTGCTTCGGATTGTGATTTTTCGCGGGCTTAAAGATTTAAATAGCCTCCCGAATCAGTCTGGAGAAGTTGAGTCTTCTGTTACAGGAGATAGTAGGTTCACTTAAGTCCACACTGTATACAGGCACCGACTATGTGTGTTCGGCAACGGCGGACAGCTTTCGTATAGCCTGTTCATATTCTCGTGGTTTACATTTTATGGATAGACCAGTCCGCCCGACGTGGAATTTTCCGCGGGTGTAGTGAAGTTGGTGCACTGCCTCGAAAATAGAGCGTGGGAGCCTGTCCTTTGGTTTAGGCAGATGGTCCACTGTCTTTCTGCAACACGTAAATCTGGGCTTAATGTCGATTTTCGAGAAAATCCTCACGATTCTCTCGGTGGTACCGGCGACATAAGGAAGAGTGGCATTAGCGGATGGTTTTTCCGTCGCAGCTACTTCCTCTGCAGCACCTTCTGCATTTTCAAAAGGCCCTTTTCAGGACCATCTCTTTAGAGTGGCCATTTTTCCGTCACGCCTTGAATAGGTGCCATTAATCTTTATTGAGAGTCTTCGGCAAGGATGACGATCTCCCGATGAATCAAAGTTCTCAGCAATCCGGCCTTCAGCGTGGGATGGTAGTGCGAGGACGCGTTCAGGTAAAGGTCCGTGAGTTTTTCTTCCTTCACACCGAGTACCCCAAGCTACCATCTTGTTCCTTCTATATTGAGACATCCAGGAATGAAAGTCTTCCATTCACATCGGCCTCCATGGCGAATTTCATGATCAGGTGTTGCGCATTCACATATAACAGGATCACATCCAAGAGCTGACTTCCATGAGGCCAGATGACAAACGTGTCATCCACGTAACTTAGCCACATTAAAGAATTATAGTGACAGCTGCTGAGTACTTCTATTCAAAGTCCTCCAATTAGATTTTCATCACAACAGGAGATAATGGAGATTCCATGGCAGAGCTGTCAGTACATTTGGAATACCGCCCTTCCTAGAGGAAGTAGGCGTTTGCCAGGCAGAAATCCACTAGGTTGGGAATGTCCTTGGGCAGGTCTATCTCGCAGAGTCCTTGATTCAAGTGATGGGTCCCCTTACAGAAGTATTTGCAAAAAGAGACACACTGTCAAGGGTTAATAGTAGATACTTCCTCCAACTGTGGTACATGAGAGGATTTCTGTAAAGTGGGCAGAATTCCTCACAAAGAAGGAAGTTTTTCCAGAGAATGTGAGTAGGTTTCTTATATAGAAATAGAATGGTTTTGGAACGACTGCAAAGTTCAGTCCTTTGGTCAGACTGGAAACAGCTGGGTCAATCAGTTGAAAATCGAATTGGTTGATGATGTAGCTCTCTTTTTCAGGGCTGGGAGGTTCTGCATCATTGTCAAAGTCATGGCCATGAAGCTCATGACAACAGTCCTTCTAAGGGCCATATGGACCCTCAGTTACATGTTGCTTCTCTGTGGGATACTGGAGCTTGTAATTTTGTGTCTGCTGGGTGGCAGCAAATACATACTGGGTAGAGTCGAAGGTAATCATGTCAAGAATTTACCAGTCCTTAGGTTCCAATAAATTGCCATGTCAACTCTCAGGTTGATTCCCTTCATGAGGAATCATCTGGTGGGAGAAAGACTTCACTGTTAATGATTATAGATTAACAAACATAAATTAACAAACACAAAAATTTTGATGCAAACTTTTGACAATGTGCTGATGACATTTCAGTAATTTAAGACTGGACAATTGCCTTCGCAGATTTAATTCCTTGATGTACTCATTCGAACCCTAGTTGTACATAATGTTCCATGTGATCAAACAGCTGTTGTATGTGCAAGTGGTTTACTGTCCCCACTTTATAACATAGCAACAGAACATCACTCTAAATGGGTAATCCAAACTTGTAACCTTGGGGTAGACTGAGAAGTTGTCTGCCATACTGTGTATGGGGAGCGATGAAAGCTAGAGCACACACGTGAAAACCTAGCCGCTGGAACTTCTACAATCAAAGCAATTAATCATTCAAAACAACATAAAATACATGGAGTGCGATACTTGATCTCTACATGGCCTACACCCTCAAGCTTGGAAGCCAGCATTCCAAACAACAATGTAAATACTTTCATCATACATCGCAAGTATCTTTTGTGTCCAGTAGGAATTTCTAATGATTTTCACTACTAATTTCGGCAGGAATATGTATTTGCCATCCAGAATATCACACCATGGTGCCCAGAGTAGAGGACACAGTTATGTACCTCATTGAAAACAGATCAACTATATCCTTAAATTAGATATTGATACATATTTAGACTACGTTTATGTATACTCCATGCAAACACGTCCAGTAGAATAGTTTTTGATAGGAAAAATGACACCTTCAAATATTGCATGCCAAGTCACTGAGTTGCATGTACAAAAATAAACTAGATTGAACAGATTGATAACACATGGGAGGTCATTGTTTAAAATTTTATTAACAGCTACACATGAGAAACACACCAACCATGACAAGAATGCAGAACGTACCTACTATAAATAATATTACCACACCAGAGTAATAAGTGCAGCATTATGCAAATTAATTTTGTACACTTTGTGGATCCATATCACTGGGCAGAGTATTATAATACATACACTTTTATGTGGCATAACACAGAGGAATCTTTTTGTACTGCTTCCATTTCCTTTGACAGGAAATCAGAAAATTTTCAAAAATCGTTTCTAACTAATACAAAAATTAATATGAGCGTCACATCTGTTTTCTGAGCACTTTCATGATAAAATGGAATCGTCGTACATATGTATATTCTATGAGGAAGATGGTGGGAAGTATGTTGTTGAAGATAGAACAATGACCAACTCCATTTTGAAGACCTACCTACGGACAGCATGGGGCACACTGCGTTGAAAACAGTCCATTTTCAATGGCCTTTTGTACCAATTGAAATGACTGCTGCTAAAGAAACAGCTATTATCCAAGTGCTGCAACAGTATAAATTTATCGTATTAATGACATTACTTTACACTACTATAACCCATTCGTGCCCATTTTTGGTTCTACTATCCATGATTTCTCTGAACAAAAAATGAAGAACTGCAGTAGCCGATGTCCAGTGAAGGAAAGAGACCCCTGCTGAAGCAACAAATACAGGTCTGATCTTAAGACCCAACTCAGTGAGAGGCCAGTCCCTTTCCGAGGCATCTGTGTTTGACCTTCTGTAAGCATGAATCTGTAGGGCTAAACAAATGTTTTCCCAAACAAATATATGTTGTATTCTCCAAACATTTTAACTAAGAAATGAATACCTTGAATTTTGCCGAGCATTTGCAATTTTCACTGGGGATTCCAAACTTAATATTAACTACTACACAGTTTTAAAGGCTAAAAATATGTACAACTGGTAAATACTTACACTAGAATTTTGTTTAAAACTTATAAACGCTCAACAAATTACAGGAAATTCACCTCAGAGTTGGAATTAATGGAGTATACAAGATATACAATTTTAAAAAACCATTACATTAGCAATCATTTGATCATGGAATAAGATGTCAAAGATGCTGTAAATGAGTTGAGCCTGGCAGCCAAAGAAAAGGAACACATCCCACTGACTTGGACCCAAAGACAGACAAGAGCAGAACAGTGTGATTCCTCACCACGAGAGAGCTCTATAAAGAAAGATAGAGGATATGCTCACGCAACTCCAAACAGAGGAAGTATTCCCCTTCACTTGGATTCGATACAATAGTGTTAAAAAAATGTTAACAAAGCAACCTTCACACACAACCATGAGATAATCGCACAGTTATTGTCAGAGTACAAAAATTCCATTGAACTATGACACACATCGCAGTTGTGCCAATGAGGTTGATATATATCATCTAATTTTCACATTTTTATGGGCATTAATCCGATGTTATATTGAGCTCTATAGTTATTTGTTAAACGTTGCACCTCCTGTCCCAAACAGAGGCAGTGACAGATCAACTAAGGAATAGATCATCTGAAGAAAAAAACATGATCTTATCCACTCACACAAAGACAATGACTTAGATATAGTAACATAACTATACACAAATCATTTCAACAAAGAGTAATTCACCCCTACTTCAAATTTGTCATTATTGGAGATAAAATAAATACTTTTAAATAAATCTAAGAGGAATTACCCTAATGTTCACTCACCAACAGACAATATGTAACAGACAGTATGTGAATAGATATCCCTGTTAAGACACACTTGATTTTGGCACAGACATAATGCAATTATGCTTTATCATTCAGCACTTTAAAGTTTTGGACCAGTAATTACGACACAATGTCGAACCTCAGAAAAGCAGGCCATTGCTGAAACAATACACATCTTGCGGAAGGCAACATATTGTTCAAGGAAATTGAGCAATACTTATATTGACCAAATAATGTTATAAAATAAAAAGAGATCATTAAGTCCGAACACTTTAAAACAGGTATTAGAAAAATGAGACTATATACCGTAATTTCAACATCCTAATGACGGGAAAATAATGAGTGCAGTTGGAAAATGTCTGATAACAGTCATACTAATAAGAGCACTGTGAAACACACACAAATATTAAAATAAAATTCAACAAACCCTTAAACTATTATAGACAGAATAATGAAAGCATTGCAGTCCATCAGTGATTTTGTCTTAATTTGCGTTATGCAGGAACTGTACAACATCCACTTCTCATTACTATGAGGTAATCACTTTCTAGAAGCAGATATACTCTAAATGTTAAGGAAATAAAATTATTTAATGCTATGACACAGAATTATACATTTTTACTAACCAAATATATCCTAGGGTTAGTTCATTTCAGAATATTTTGTGGTCTATTGAAATGTTTATCACAATTAAACCTCACTTTCACTTGATAATAATAAATGCAATCATCAGCAAAAATATAATATCTTGGAAAATATCATGCTCGCCAAAAACAACACCTTCAGTTGCTAATGTGGACCTCAAAATCTTAAAATCTACAGGGGTATTTCCATAAAAATATAAGGCTCAATTATTCATTTTCAATCTGAATAAATATAAATAGAACTCCTAAAGGCAGTATTGGTCACTTATTAAAACAGACTTTAAAAAAATAATAACAATTATGTATGATATCTTACGTTGCATTTTCAGAATTCAATAAGATTAATTTCGGAGGACGGTACACGTGGGGCTGGCCGATGCGGTGCCTGCGGCACAGATGACAATGGAGGTGGTGGCGCCTTCAGCGGCTGCAATGGTGGTGCAAGAACAGCCTGAGGTGCTCCTGCTGCCAACGGAACCACTGATTGCACTTTCATTGGTAGTACAGGCTGAGGTGGAATGGGCGGAGGAGCCCTGGTGACTAATTTTGGTGAGGAACTTCTGGGAGGAGGAACAGGAGCCAGATGACTATGAAAAGTCGTTCGATTTGGCTGTTTTTTGGGCTGAGATGAAGGCAATGGTGGGGCAGTCCGTATCGGAAGGGGAGAACCCTCTGCCTTCTCTGGTGTTACTGTTTCAAAATCTCTGATTGCACCTTCATTGTATGGGTACATTAGAAGAGGGTCCTATGGAAAATTAAATAAAAAACAAGCACTGCATCATTTAAAGTCATGGCCCACCAAGAGTGAGGGTAGGTTACATCTGAATAGCTTACGTTCGTGAATGAAATACACATCAACTACTTGAAATTCAGCTTTAAAGATATAGTACAGCTAAGTACAAATTATCTTGGTAGAAATTTTTATTTGGTACAACCAGTTAGATAAGCCATCATCCTCGGGTACAATCATCCTGTGCCTGAGGATATAATGCCAATTCAATGAAATCATTCAATTTAAATTAAAAATTGCTCTCAGTTGACTTAATGCATCATACAAGCTTACAATCACTTCCAATAAGTACTTAACATTATGTAATAGTTGAGAAAAGGGCATTTTAGCTGGATGTGTGCATTAGTGAAAATGACAGTGTAAGCGGATTATTCAACACAACCAAGGTATCATCCCTGGGCCTCCATTTCATTTCAAATATCCTAGGGAAATCATCCATGAACCAAGCAGTAATCACGATCACGGAGATGAGATGAAAATTTATTCCCGATTGTTAAAAATTCAAAGCATTTCATGCATAAGTAACCATTATTCCAATTATCAACTACCACCATCTGATAGCAAATAGCAGATCCCAAATGAACACAAAAAAGGCAAACAAAAGGAAAAATGACATGGTTGAAATCCCAAAACCAGTTTCCCCACAGTTATACATGCACATAATACATTACACAGATTAAGATCCCTTAACCACTTGAAATATTTAGGTACCCTCTAATATGTACATTTGTTGTACCCTATTGTGGACCCTGATTTAGAGGCACCATTTCCGTGGCACCCAATTGCCTTTTATACCCTAAGCATATGCCTACTGAGCTTGATGGTTAATTCAGCCTTGCCTTCATGCAAGGAGAACAAATCTTCTAGCAAAGACTTTCTACCTAAGAGGCTAAAATAGCACTGATCAACATCAAAGATATGAATGTGGAGAAGAGAAAGGGCTAACTATTGTCCCGATTCTACAATGAAATAACATCTATGAAAGGACTCCACTCCACAACATTGATATTAATACAATGTCAATAAAAGGTAGAAACAACCAAACCAAAGATTTTTGATGAAAGGACTCCAGAAACTTCCAGAGAAGATGTCAGGGGTAAAACCTACTCATACTATAGCAACTTCAAGCAAAAAAAAATCACCAGGTAAAATGCAATAATACAACATATTTTTCTGAAATATAAGTTGAATAGGCAGGCATTACTTGGTGGGATTTCTTTACGCACAATATATCATATGATGATTAATATTAAAGCGTCAGAATGAAATGTCACCTACAGTGGACAAATGAAAATAGTCTGAAAATTTAGACAATGTTCAAAGGTGTGACAAAGTTGATGATCCAACTACCTGCTGAATTTTCTACAGACCATGCATTTGCAATAAATACGTAATTGCCTTTTAACTTAAAAAATATCAGCAGATGAAGGAAAGCCACCAAAACCAAATAAAATATATGGCATTGGACTTATCCAGCAGCTTTTATAATAAAACATTCAACGCACCTTTCCAGTCTTAAGAGTTATCTTCTTTTGCAGAAGAATCCTCTGAGAACGTAAATATTCATAACTGAAAGAAAATTTTAGTTAACATACGTTATAACTGCAATTTCAAAAAAGAAATCCAAACTACATAAATTTTCAATTTTATTGAAGAACCTATGCGAAAATCATAAATTAATATTTAGCATACTACAATTGACTGAACTGCGTAGCATCAATGCTCAGAATCCACTACTACTGAATAATAATATCACAATAATTTCAACTTACGAGCATTGTTTGAGGGAATGCACCCAGGCCTGAATGTTTGAGTCTGATCTTCCAGAAAAAAGGTGCTTTTTATAAGGCTCATCTTTGAATATGATAGAAAATACAAATGGTGTCGAACAATTCTGCTCTAGTTGGATGCTTGCGTTCTCAAGAACAAAGAGACCTGAAGGCTGAAAAAAGATTTATTTACAAACAATTACCACGCTTCGCCTGTCTCACAATCATAGAAGCTTCTTCAAGGAACGAACACATTCTAGGGCAAATGAAGTCAATACACCCAATTCCTCGAACAGACATAATACATAAATGTGGTTATTTCATTACGTACCTCGGACTCCACTTTACCGGTATCGCTCATTCTAAAATAAAATAGCATGTTGCTTCGCAAGCGAAACCATCTTTCCTTATACCCTACAGCGAAGAAAGACATGGTTTAAGTGACACAAAAACTGCACTGCATTATAAGGAAATTTAGTATAAAACTAAAAATAATTTCAACTCACCAGATTGACCAAAATTTCCACCCGGGGGACGGTAATTTAGTCTCCCTTCAAAAATGGGGGTTTCCGAACACAACTGAAGCAGCTCTCGATCGTTAAAACGCATTGTTTTAATTGCAAAACCTGATTCTCACGAGAACTGGAGGAAGGTCAAATAAAACCATCACAGCCGTACGAGGAAATGCATCGCGCTGCACTTTATCGGTGCCCCACATAAAGTTCCGTAATTGTCATCGCGCTCGTTGTTTCATCAAGACTTCACTCAAGGTTGACAACAGAAGCAATATTGTACCTTCAAGTCCCAATAAAAAGGCTGGGAGACGGCTACGAACGATTCGCTAACACTTAAAAAATTTGCTGGTCCATTCTCAATGCCAGAATTCTGTATCAAGTTGAAAATATCTAACCTCGGGTTTCGTTATTCAATTACTCAAGCACGAGCGCCGCATTGGCCGTGACGGCTACCATGGAACTACGTCAATGGCGGGAAATGAAAATGTCTTTTACAGTCTCAAACTCAATGGTCTCAATGTTACGAAGCAAACAGCTACTTACCGACCAGTTGATCCCAGAAAAGATCCACTTTCATCATCGTTTGATGAGCCAAGCAGCCACAAAGAAGGAAACAAGGCCCGCGCATAAGTAGTAGTAGTATTTGTTTTATAGAGTGCGTCGACGATATGGTCTTTTTGCACCACCAGACGTCATATTTATAATAATGTATGTAACAGAATTTGGTATTGTAATAAAATAATTTATATAAACCATAAGTCAAAGCTACAATAATTTTTACATCCTTAAAATACTATTAAAAAGCCAATTTCATTTTAAAATACTATAACGTGGTTAAGGGCAACTGCGTTTTAGTATTTTTAAATGAAATTGGCCTGTTAATGGTATTTTAAGGATGTAAAAATTATTTACGCCTAAAGTTATGTGCAAAACAGCAAGAATACTGTAATCTGACTTCCTTTGACAGACGTATTGGAGAAAGAATGCATTTACGATCATGCTAGAGCCATATTTTCCTGTAAGTTAAGAATATTAGCACAAGTTGCACTAGTAGGCTACACTGGCTATGAAGTCGGCGAATTTTACGGTCATTTACCTGTGTAGTTGTCAATATAAATGACAACCTCGCTATGCAGGCAGCACTCTGAGCTGGGTTGTGTTATAACCATGGACTTAGATTTTACACAGTCTATACACAGTTATAACACAGCCTATGCAGCTGCCTAAGACACTTAGGAGTAGGTAATGGAAGCAGATAGCTTCAGGCTCCTTCCTTCCTCGTTCATTATATGTCAATATAATTACTTTTATTGTATTTTTTCTTCCTTTCTACTTTAAGTGGAGGTTCCCTCAGCCTTCTATTACTGAGCCATATCAGGAATGATTTTTTTTACAGAATTCTCTTCTTAATTTAATTTATAGCAGAGCCCAATTCAGTTGCACCTGGATCTAGTTTCATTACTATAGTAGAAGTTATGATGCCTTATCTCAACCAAAAAGGCCTCATGAATCTGTAAAGGAAAATAAAAACTCTGTATATCACCCTTATATTTTTATGCGTAAGATGGTGCTGAGAGGATCTCATTCAATGGTAAGTGCTGATAAGTTTTGGAAATATGCAACCAAAATGTTTAACTCAGTTAAAATGACTACATAAACTCTAGTTTTCAAGACATTATCAATATTATTTGCGCTAATTGCTTACTTAAATCCTCTGCGATATAAATAAAATATTATGCATTAACAGATATACGATAAGATTTTTAGGATAAAAATAAAGATTCTTCATTCTAACTCATAATTCTTTTCCTTTTTATAAATATTACCTTTTAATTTTATTTATTAACTTAATTTTACTAATTTTTTATTCACTAAATTTATTCCTTATTCAAATTTTAGACAAGGAAGCTAGATGGAATAACCAAATTTTAGCAGGGAAATAGGTATTTGGGGGAGTTTAGCACTATAGCTACTGGGAATCAGCACCCGTTAAAGAAACCAAAACAATTTCATTTATTGAAAGAATTTTCTCCAAGTTTATTAGTGGCTCACTCATTTCTAAGCTGAACTTTCAGGCATTATTTAACATGGTGGTGGTAATTAGTAGTCACTGAGCACATACCTTACTTTCTTGGGGAATACATATCAGTGAAAAGCTGCCAGACAAAATATTGATTTAGGAATCACACCCAGGGTGATCATTATAAAGATTTACTATGTATAGCTTTCAATCTGATCCAATAGGTGCACTGATGTGTCCCATTGGCAGCTGTAATATCTGTGATTCACTGTACATAATGGCTCCTCCATATCAAATGTATATTTAAGCTGATGCCAAAAAAACTGAAAGTGTGCATTTTCTTCAATCCTGAACACTTATCTGCTGTTAAAATATTTCATCGACCGAAGAGAAGGTTGTGAACATTTTTGGTAGACTACACCCTCTTTTCTCAATCAATAATCCTGGGAGTAGATTTCTCTTAACAGTTAACCAGGTAACCTAAATAATTAAAATGCTCACAAATACAGAATCCATTGAGGGGCTGACCATCTTGTTCCCTTTAATCATTCCAAAATTGCCCAGGGAATTATGAAGCCCAATTATTGTGGTGGTGTACAAATTGGCCCAGTAAGCCAAAGGTTCATGGTTCGTTTTCCAAATCAGGTGGATTAAGAGCTAAAGAAATATGTGAGCTAGTTATTTAAATTAAGGAAAAAATCAACAAACTCTCATGAAAGAGTGTGCTTGTGCTTGAATTCAAGTAGCGTCACATCACAATCAGAGAAATTCTGAAAATTCTTTCCGAAAATTACCGAGGCAATTTTGGTAAACCTATTACTATGGAATTTATAGTAATATATACTAAAGCCCATGAAAATTACCGTAATTTTTGGTAATATTAACCTCTGTTTCAGATATTTTTCATAGTAACATATTCCAAACATATTATTTTAAGCCAAGTCTATTTATATATTTGATGCAATCTTAATTATAAATGAAGGCACGCACAACTCATTTGTGGGATATTTTTACTTGTGGAATATTTTTGGGGATACCATTTTTAACAGTTCGAATGAAAATTTCTCATACTAAACAAACGATCGCTGAGTCGCATGTGAGCTGCCATATTTAGTTTTAAATTTTATTTCTTATACATTAATGTAGCAATAGCAATGGTTCAAATGCCGCGAATCCCTTTGTAATGGCTTTCATATTAATCCTCTATTAGCTATTAATTGCAGAAAATTAATAATTACCATTATTTACCATGGTAATTTACCTCCGATGAAAATAATTTACCCATCTCTAAATTCACAATGCCGGAATGTAAGAGAAGCAAAGGAGATACCTATCCCAGGATAGGACATTATGGAGGAAATAATTGAAAGATAGCCAGTTTTTTAAGGGTTAACAGCCATGACAAAAGTCTTTCACTTTCAAAGGGAATGGGATGAGAGGTATTTATGTAAAAACTCAAATTAGCAGTTATGGGTGCTAACATGAGCGTTGCCCAAAAAGTAATGCCCCGCATTTTTTTAAACTCCCTAATGACAGAAATCAGTGTATTGAAACAGTCATAGAGAGATGCATTTCCACTGGTTGCAGTCTTATCAGGTTGTCACAACGCTATGGCATCTTACACCAAAGTACTCTGACCAATTTTGTGGACTCTGCCAAGGACAGACTGAAAGATTTGGCCCACAAATACCAACCTGACACAAACTAAAGGCGTGAAGGAAAGCATATTTCTATGTTATTTCTCTTCTTGTCTAATCCATTTTCAATGACACTAAGTACCTTTCCACTCTACTTCTTTGGACAATGAAGATGTGTTTTGAGCAGAAAAAACCTGGCTCCATAATCAGAGTGAGGATAGGTATTGACAGGGCATACACGCCCCCGTGAGTTGCTGGAGGAACGCAATAGAACTTGAAGAAAATTATGTGGAAAAATAGAGTGAGTAGATAAAACACCGTTCTTTCATGTGTGTTGATTTCATTTCTGTAGAAAATATAGCATTAGAGAATAAAAATGAGGTTAATAACTACATATTTGGGCAACCCTCATATTCCATGTGTCTGCGCCACTCTATATTTTCCCAACACAAGTTTGTCAATTTGTAAAAAGTTTGGCATATTACTATCCAATTGGAGATGACATTCTATTAAAACCCATCATCAATATAACAACTTAGATGTGAATCAGTTGATCCTGATCAGGATAAAATAAAAAGTATTTTGAATGCAGAGCTGAGATAGGGCCCACATCTGACGTCATCGGAGGAATGATTTTTCTGGCATTTCATTAAAAACTTTCATGAGTCATAAACTTAAGCTAGCCAACAAGACATAATGAGAATTTGAGGTACATAATTAAATATCATGATAAACTCAACAAGATCATTTATTTCCTTTCATACACCATATATTTGGGTACAGTTTTGTTCTGTCACAGTTTTTTAAAAACAAGGATAACATTGTTACTGAAGAAATCACTGTGATATTGCACTTGGGTATTGTTATGATACAATAAAAATATTTATTCACAAAAGATATTACAAATTGACTTTTGCTGATTTGGATGAGTCATAAACCTTGTCGTACTATATTGCACCTGTTCAGTTGTAGCTGCTCACATCTCTCCAATAGCTGGATGTGAAATTATTGAAGAGCTGTCGTTGAAGAGGTATTTAGTCAGAGGACTGCATTTACATTTTGCCATGGGAACAAATTCAATTTATTCAGAGTAGACAATTTAGCTCAGCATATCTAGTGTAAAAATAAGACACTAACACTATCACATTAAGATGAAATCATCATTTCATCAGACTCCTCTCCCTGAATGAGCAAATGGAATCATTCTTCTTGATTGTCTACACCTTGAACAAAAATATTTTCAATCATATTTTATACGGTCAAGAATATGCTAATCTATAGTATCAGAAGAGGAGCAATATCATAGCTTATTTAAAATCCATCTGATATATCTCCAAGTTGGTATTTTATGGCATGAATATACACATAGTATGTAAAAGGATTAGTTAAAAAGGATACAGAAAAGAAGAAGACCCTCATATAAGAGAGTGCAGCATAGGGTTTAGTACTTACAATACTTACAAAATTGAAATTATACAATATAACACATATTATGGCTAACTAACAGATTGAGCAAGTTTCTGTGTTTGATTCCCTGGATTAAAACTAATTGGTCTGTAGCCTTTCCCAGGTGTATATGGTTGTAACGAAGTGAATAGAGGTGCCTTGGATTTCAATCCACTTCCACTGGCACCATTGTTATCGGAATTTCTCTTGGAGTCAGAAGAAGTCTAAAAAAGTTAAAGAGGAGGACTATTAGCAAATTTATGAATCTTCATCATGCACAATTACTAATTAGTATAATTCCTGGGTAATATTAACTGTATGATGAGGTAGGAAGCCTTTTTGTTAACTTTGGATAAATTGAAATTAAAGACTTAGCAAATAATAACAGATTATCAATCGGACAATATATTAATTTTGGTTTACATATTGAGAAAATATTCAACAAGAAAATATAAAAACCAGTTCTTTATAACCTAGGTCCTATCGTTGAAGAGGCTTAAGCATTTGAACCATATGTTATTGTATGCTTGCTTTTCTTATGTTTCAGCAGACAAGGCTATTCCTTGGACATACAACTAGATTTACCCTTCTATTTGGTCAATACATTGAAACGTATATTAAGCAACTGTTACCGGACCCATGGAACAATGGCTACATAAGGAGGTGACTGCTGAAGGGAAGAAAAATTAACATTGCTTTTATGGGAAATTCATTTCATCCATTGCTGAATAAAATGGCCACTTGGAGAGGTGATTACTTTCAATAGGTTGCTGCAGAGGCAGGTTTCACTGTATGCTACCATCTTGAGCATAACATAGGAAAATTTTAGGGATTAATTTTGAAAATACATGCAAAAAATCTCTGGGTTATCTGACCCTTAAGTGTTTCTCACCCAATGGGCATCAAAGTGTTAATTCAATTTGATCACATACTTCCATAGCACACAAGGTAAACAGCCTCCATTTTGGATAAGCTTGAGTAGCAAGAAAATTGAGATCAAGGATTCCTCTTTTCCTACTCTGGGAAGGCCACTTGCCTTCAGTTAAAATGTTCTCAGTACGCAAAAAGGCTAAAAGATCACATAATCCCAAAACATTTCATGTATTAAATGAAAATTAGAAAAAGACAACTGCATGGACCAAAATAGCAAAAGTTATCACCTGTTACAGCACACATATACATTTTCAATGCTGGCAGATAACAACCATAATCCTCAAGAGTCCTATCAAGTGACAGAGGATGAAGGTTCTGACATGAGTTCATATTACTTCCCCCGGGGCATTGAAAATTTCAGTCACCAATAAAAATTAAAAATATTGTCTCCACCTTGAAAGTGTTAAGAGAGAGAAAATACTTGTTTTTCTTTTGTAAAGTTTTTGTCTTAAAATTTGGAGGTGGACTAGAACAGGGAAGAGGGTGACTCTTAAATGTGCATACATTTATTTTAACCTCCGGGAACCCTGGCAGACATTGAAATACATGTTCTACAGCTGAAGTTATAAAGGGAGTAGGCAATATTGGTGCATAACCAAAGGAAACTAATAAACTTTTATCAAAGAAAAATGGATGATGCTAATGATGATGAAGAAGAAAAATGGTAACATTTTCAGAATAATCTGGTACTTCAGTGAAATGGCAACCAAAATCACCAAAGGCAGAAAGGGGAAAAAATTTCAAGATCTCAATTACAAAAGGTAATGCTTAGGTCAAATGAGTCATCAGTTTCTAAGAACACAACTCACTTCTCTGGAAGCTACTTCATGCAAATTTCCACCACCAACTGGTTTTCCCCTCTTCGTTGCATCCAAAGAACATAAACTGGAGATAGATGATGCGTTTGACTTAGCTTTCCGATCAGGAGCCTCATTTTCATTTCTTCCCACAGGAGTCAAAGACCTAATGACAAAAAAACAGAAGGGTGGCTGAGTTTCATCCATCAGTTTTCCCAATAAACTGAAAATTTGGGACAAATTTAAAACATAAAGATAAAAACATCTAAGATTAAGGTGAGAATGGCCAATAATATGCTCGCTAGACATACATATATTATAAGCAAAAAAATCAGCATTGAGAAGCAGACACTTAACTGCAGGTAAGACAATGACAGGTATATATTTCACAGATATGCATCACCATGGTTAACATTCTCTGTTACGTATGGAGCAGTATGGTTTGTAAACCATACAATGATAGCCTTTGAATATCATTTCCCTAGATGCAAGTAATGAGCACACACAAACAGCAAAAAGGACATAGGAGATTAAGCATCCATTGCCATTAAGTAGTGAATATTCATAATTACCTGGAATTTCTCTGAGAACGTTTCTCTCCAGCTGAGTCTGCATCCATTGGGACTGGAAGGCTCCCATGAGCAAAATCTCTACGATAATTATCAGATGGAGGTTTTGCACTAGATGACTTTGAGGAAGTTTGACCTGATGTTCCATTGCTTGAAATTCTCTCTGAAATGTCATGAAGGAGATGCATAAATTAAAACATGCATGAAACAATCCTACTGCCAAAACTCTTTGGTCAAATAAAGAAAACCAGTTTCACAACTAATTTTCAGTTCTCACTTTGATTAGCTTTACCATTTCCACACCAATTTCAGTATCATTCTCCATCTAGAATGCCTATCATCATCCACATAGAATGCCTAGAGAAGAAGCATCATCTCTGATTGAATAGGAATATTTTGCGCCATTTATCCACATCTAAATTTTTTCCATGGGTACAAATAAAAAAAAATACTGGTACCTAATTTCTTAATATTTATCTGTCAAGTTTTCCAAGAGTAAACTCTACATTTAAATTGTATCTCAGTAAAAATGTCATCTTTTCTCAGAGAGGTTATTCTATTAAAGATACCTAATATGTATCTGTCTTTGATTTACATTAACAGAGGTAAGTTAAGAAAAGTCACAAGAAATTGCAAATGGTCAACAATAATGGTATTATGCACTTATTTTTTATGACAAACTAAGTTTCAAGCTTTACATATAGTCCATATAGTTCTACTTGCAGTGATGTCCTATTTTTAAATTAATATTCAAGTAAGGACAAGGACACAAAAATAATTTCACAAAACTACCAGATGAAAAGTGTCATATTCATAGTCTTAGCTATTTGATTGTCATGCATAATTCGTGAAATTCATATAGAAATTGCTACTTCAATGAGAAAAACAGTGTATGAATAAACAAAATTAAAAATGTGGGCCATATAAGAAAAAGTTAAATTAGAACGTAATCTTAAGAACAAAAAAGAAAGAATAAAACATGAAATATGAATGATACCGTTATTAATCACTCTAATTTTCATATTCATAGGTACATGTAAAAAAACAAGTCAACGGGAGTGGTGCTTTCACTATTGAGAATATTTTTCAATGATGCCATGTGCCATGTCAGAATACTAGCACACAAGGAGTAAATGATTATCAAGATAAGAAAAGTACCTAATAATCAGGAGTTCATAACTTACCATTTTTAGATGAGGTTTCCATCGAGGCTGAAATGGAGCTAGAATCTAGTTTCTTATCCCCTGTTTTTGGAATGTCACAGACCACACTCGGGTGCCTGATGAGCTGTTGAGTTGGTGGAGTTGGAGTGGATGAACCTTTGGGTGGCTCTCTATATTCTCGCCTCTGCTGCCTAAACTCCGAGAGTACCCTCGTTGGAGGTGGCACCCTCTTCAGATCCTTCCTCCACTCCCTCCTCGTGATCTTTTGAGCGGTCGAGGATGAGGGAGCCCCACGCCTTCTCCTGGCAGGCGAAGGTGAGGGGGACGAAGATGGCAATGGCGAAGAGGACGATGAAGGGTGAGGGGAGGACGACTGGTGATCGTCAGAGTTCAGCCTCCTCTCAAATGCCACAGGTGCGGCATCCCCATCTGGCTCATATCTCACATCGGCTGGGAGGGACGAGGGCCCGTAACCGACTGAACGATCTGCTTCCTTCTCTGATTCATTGAGGGCTCGGAGCTGAAGCTTCAGCCTGGCACGGTCCAGGGCTCTATCCCTCTCAAAATCCTCCTCAACTCTCCTCATGGCGATGTCCTCCCAGCCCTCTTTCTGTCTCATGGGGAAGTCACGCCCACCTCCCAGTATTTCCCCACCCAAGAGGTCCAAGCTGTGGCACCTGTGAGATGGGGAGAGTGGACCTTGGGGAAGGTACATGACCCTACCGATGCAACCAGAATCAGAAACGTCACCCCCGGGTAGCTGAGGGCCTTCCCTTTTAACTCCGCAATGTCCCAAGGACCAGTTGTCATCCAAGGGCCTTTCCCCCACAGAATGCCACTCATCTGTCCCACCCTTTCCGAATATTGCCCCAGACACTGATCGTTTGAGCTTGTCCAGGCTTGACTCCCGACCTCTTGTATAAGGTGAGCGCCACATTGAGCCATCTGCAGCTCGTGGGAGGGAAAGGGACAGGTAGAGCACATGGGGTGGGTGTGGCACATTGATGGGACCGTCCTCTGATGAGGATTCCTCCTCAGCTAGGTCTTGCTGAGGTGTCCATACCGTGGGTGAGGGAGGGGCACCCCTTAGGATGGGGGCACCTGGACCAGGGCTCGCATCCCCTGAGATGCCTGAATCGGCTGACTTTTCTCCACGCCTATCCATCTCAATGACTCTTGAGCTTTCGATGGCTGGGACTTTCTCTGGGAGGAGGTTATCCGTTAGCACTATACTTGGCTCTGGGGAGTGCATTGTTGTTGGACTTCCGAGCAGTCTCCAGGCAGCAATGGGGGAGAATCTTGGCACTTGTGGTTGCTTCTTGGGCAAAGTGGGGCGCAGGCAGAGGTCGATCCCAGATTCCTCTTCCTCTTCATCATCAGTCCTCCTTTGCCACTCCACCTCTTCAATAAGGATCTCTTCCATTTTCACCTGTCTCACTCGTTCAGCAAATTTCTCCACTTTTTCCCTCTCTTCACTCAAAGCCTTTGTCTTCATCTCATCCTCTATGTCTCCCCCCATTCCAAAGTAGAATGGGGTGGGGGCTGGAGCTGGAGGGTTCCTAGAACAAGGCAGAATTCTGTTAGATGTGTTTCTGCTCAAAAATGGTGACACATCTTATTTATCATAAAGTTACTTGACAAAAAATAAAAAATACCAAGAAAACTGTACTGATGTACTCTCATATAATTTATTTTAAGCACAATGAAATTGTTGAGTAATCATTTCCCGTATCTCCTTGATTGATTCATGCAAGCAAAAGACATTTTTATCATCTTATTCCAAAAATTCTCAAAACAAACAAAAATCCTTATTGTTTTTCAGAGTTCACCCAAAGAAAACTTTATTTCTTTCATAGTGCAAATAAGATAAATGAAAACAACTGGCCTACATTTTTATTAGATGATGAAACATGGGAAATATTTTAGTAAAGTGAATAAAGAATACAAAACTAGAAGCAGGAACAAAACAAACAGACAGAG
Source organism: Ceriagrion tenellum (assembly GCA_963169105.1). Lineage (NCBI taxonomy): Eukaryota > Metazoa > Arthropoda > Insecta > Odonata > Coenagrionidae > Ceriagrion > Ceriagrion tenellum. Next base: position 50,227,171 of record OY720636.1, on the reverse strand, counting down.
AAGAAAGACATTTTTCTGCTATTTGCAGAGAAAGTTATTGATTGTGGATTTAAAGAGTCATCATGTCCATTCTTCATCCATGCAGGTCAGTCACATCTGTCAGATTACCAGCTGGAAATAATTAACAATCCAAGTTCATGTTAAAGACAGAAGTATGTACAGCTGTTCCGTAACTTGTTAAAATTAAGCCTTGACTCAAGTAGAAATGGTGTCTTCTTTTATTTGTGCATCAATATACAAACATAGCATGAACTAATTCACTTAAAAATAATTTGATAGGTACCTTAATTATCTACTCTCCTGGGATCTACGGGAGGAAGCAGAATAACCATCCTATCGCCACCACATTAATTCAGATGGGGTACTTTTGGAATGCCCTTCTACACAGAGAGGCACCTTTAAAGTCGTAAGTTTAAAGTGGAGCATCTTAGAAACAGAGGTCAAAGTGTAAGTAAAATACGAAGCATCTTACGTCATTGTCATTCACCAGCATCCTATTTCTGAAGTGACTCAGTCGCACACTAAAAACTAAAAAAGATGATACAGCAATAATGTCATCAGTCCAGTCGCACATTCAGGTTGCAGTAGGTATTCAACAAAGTTATAGGACTAACAAACAAAGAGGGTTACAAAAACATATTCCACATTTTATTGAGCATTTAAATTATTACAGCATGTTCAGATTACTTTTGTCACAACCTTATTTAGTAACATTTTAAATGGTTAGGCATTTAATCACAATTATCGCTATTTTATCATATGTTAATAAATAAATAAGTTAATAAATAAAAATTTATTTAAATAAGTTAAAGCTCTCTTTTGAGAATGCTGAGCATGGTTAGTGAGAGAACAAATGTTTATATCTTTATATATCGTTGAATTGATGAATAACATACTCTTTTGTCCTCTCAGGCTGACTTTTTGGCATCCTAAACTCTTGATCCAACTTCTCATGGGCCATTGCTTCAGAAAGACTTTGGTCCTTATTTGTTCCTACCCTAGCGGCTTCTCTGTTTCCACTACTTTCTCTACTCCTCACTGAAGAATTATTAGGGTCATATTTAGCTTTCCTGATTCCTCGGTCCATAGTGGCTCGTAGAAGTTCAGCCTTGAGGGAAAAAAATTGGATATTAAGAAACAATTCAAATATCTTACCAGAAAATGTAAGAGATCCTTGGAGCTGTATTTACTTTGCTGTCAATACTATTAGTATAAATAATTAGTTAACAATTGATTTCCTATACATTAACCTATGCTAACGTGCACCCTAAAGGTTAAGGGTATTGAATTTTAGATGAAGTAATTTTGAAAAATATTGTAATAATAATTTGATCTAATTTTTCACTATGATGCATTTTTTTGGATTTTTTGCTTCTGATAGTACTGATAGTATTTTTTTTTAAACCTAATCCTTCTACAGCCCTTCTGCAGTGGAATCATCAGGCAATAAGAATGTTGCTTCAAAAAAAATCTTAGTAACTTCCACAGATTGTTTGTTTACTTCCAACCATGGTTTCGTGACAAAATATTTGCCCAGTAATCTACATTATCAGGTGACGAGGACCTAATGGTGTTGACTACTCACACAAATATCAGAAATAAAAAAATCTGTGAAAATTAGTTATTTTTCTTGATAGTACATTCATCAAGAAATTCAATAAAGTTTAGCAGGATACTGCTTTATTTGGGAATATTGCCAAATGAGCTAGATATAATATATACAATTTGTGTCAACTAAAAGCAAGAAATATATGACACTATTTATGGCATTGTACAAAACATATTGAGATCTGTATCTCAAAGCTACCTTTATGTTGCTTGGCACAGGCACCCAACCCTTTCCATTATTTTACTAACTTCATCCCCTGTTTGGATGCAATTTTTCAATGTGCCCTTGAATATTTTACTCCAAAAATCATGAATGAAGTTGAGAATCAATTTGGAAATATGTAATCCATGATGTGATTCATTTACAAAAATAGGAACCGACCTACCAGGAGATGAGCAAATATAAAATGAGTAGGGAAACTAAAGTCCATCTCGATGCATCCCTGAAAAAAAGAGCTGATAACCCAGTCTCTTGCTCAGGTTTTCTACACTCAACATACCTATATACTGCATTTTTGATTACTCAATCCCTGACCAAGTAAGCAATTTAATAATAGTGGGAATGATTTAGAAAATCAATTTGATTCTTAAAATCCACAAATGGTAAGCAGAATGTTAATTGATCCGCAGGATCACTAGATTGGACAGTCACCAAATTAAAACAAGAGCCAAAGCACAGAAAATTAGTTTAATTTTAAGGTTTTCAAATGACTTTTTTATTGTTATAATGATAAACATTTTCTCTTTCTCTGTGATTAAATAAAGTTTACAAATAAATAGTCCTGAAAAAACCTTAATTGTTAAATTATCTTTGCGTACTGCAGGGAGGTGAATATACGAAAATTACAGCTCAAAAATAACAGTGAAACCATAAGAGTTCTTCAGCATATGAGCAAAAAAATTGTATTTTACCAAGCTAACAAGTCATATATTTTTTCATGATTAACACTCCAGTACTCGCAAGCAATACCATGGTATCCCAAGGTCATATATTTTAGAATTTCTGCTTTGCTATACAATGTAGCCTTCTTACCATTTCAATACCTTCCAAGCAAAGGTTCCTAATCCACTGCTATCATTTCAACCCTGTGACTTTATATATACCATCAGTGTCTCATAGCAAAGTCAATTGGGACACCTGAGTATCCCATGCGATCTCTTATGTTACAGTTTTGTACAGACAACATGTAGCTTTTCTATTTGTCGGTATTAAATAAGCATGCTGTGCATTGTTGTTTTTCCAGATGATCACTTTTGATAATTTTTATAGGCCATCAAATGTGGATATCTTTCCAATATTTATCTAATTGTATGTATTCATTTTGTTCAAACAGTTTTCTCGTAGCAATTGTATAGGAGCAACTGAGTGCCATGTGTGATATTTTTTCACTGACCTCTTACACCACCTAGATTTACTTTCCATTATTGCCAGGTTATTTAACGGCATCCTTTTGTTGATTTAATAGATTTTATATCGAATGTACTAGTTTTCATTTGTTTTAATATAGTAAACCAATGACAGTGGAACAGAAAGTGACGAATGGTGACTATTCAACATGTGACTGAGATTGTGAACTACTATAGTCGTCAGAATGAAGATTTTTTTAATTTAACGAATTGTGTAATAAATGTTAATTTAACCTTTGATATAAGAATTTACAAAGTTCAAACTATTTATGTAAAATAGAAGTTGTGGGAAACAATCGTATCCCATGCGATCACTCACATTACCAATAAGAGCGCGAGCAGTCGAGTGTTAATAATTGAAATGCAAAATACAATACTAAGGCAGTACAATAATTAGATAGTATATGTTTTTTGCCAAAACTTCAGCACCAAGCAGACCTAAACTTTAGCTTCTCCATAGTTAGTACAGGAGAAATCTCGGTATGTTCTCCAGCCTATTACCTGGAACTCTGGGCTGGAGAGCCACTTTCCACCCTGAGCGTGTCCTTCCCTCTTCCCAACTCCCGCCTTCTCCTCTTCCTTCTTGTTGCTCCTTCCGCTTCCTCCAATCACCTCTCCTCCCGTCGGCTCCCTCCTCCTCCTGCCCGGAGGTGCGGCCGCGACGGCCGGGGAACTGGAGCGAGCCTCCCCGTGGGTCGCCCGATGTGCATCCCTTCGCCCTGACGAATGGTCCTTGTCCCTCCTGCCCCCAGATGGATCCCTTTCTCTCCTGCCAGATGAAGGATCCCTTTCACCCCGCCCTGATGAAGGATCCCTCTCCCTCCTGCCCCCCGAAGGGTCCCTCTCTCTCCGTCCAGATGAAGGATCCCTTTCTCCCCGGCCGGTTGAGGGATCCCTTTCCCGCCGGCCGGTTGAAGGATCCCGGTCCCTTCGATTCGAAGAAGGGTCCCTCTCACGCCTGAGTCTCTCCACGCCCCCGATCGCCGCTTGCTGACCGTTGGACTGCAACTCCTGTAGCGAAGTGAAGGAAAACCTTAGCGCAATCGAGTAAATAGGATAATAAACGGAACAATGCAGTACGATGACAAACTTGAATATTAAAACCTTTCAAATGCACAATTGCTGAAAACGTAAATCGTTGCAAATATTTTTTTTTAATCAAGGCTCTTTTTTAATTCATTTGAAAGTGATTTTATCCTTTTCAAACGAGATTAGACTGATTATCACCGTATTTTTTCCAGATACACTTGCATTTTATATTACATATTTTCACTCACATCTTAAGACAATTTTTACAACACAGTTTTAACTCATGACTACTAGAGATGATATGTAACTGATATTCAAGTTAAATATCTCCTTTGTAAGTGAAATGGTAAGCTTTTTACTGCTGAGGAATAAAAAACTTTACATGACCCATGTATGACGCCTTTGGTTATGTCACACGAAGGAACGAAAATCAACAAGCAATTGATCGCAGATGAGATTATAGACGTTATTTTGTACGCCTAGAGCAAATAAACTCTGCCCCCAATCAGTTTTTAAGTGAGCTGCTAAGTGTGAACGCGGGTGGTGGTTAATATTTTATTTGCTCATGAACAGATTTGTATGAAACTGTGTTCGTGCTCTCATTGGTGATACTTATAGATAAAGCTGAAAAAGTTTTTTGGGCTATTCAATGCTTTATATCACGCAGACTTAGGGAACATGAGATATCTTTCATAACATATCGATTGCATTAGTACGGGTTAGTGTTCTGAAAGCGAAATCATACATTTCTTATAATAATAACTTTTGCTAACAAGTATTTCAGTTTCTCACAGAGTCCAATCTTTGGAAAAAATACACATCAATTAAATTTCGTCTTCATTTCGAATACAGAGCTAAAAACTCGAAAGAGTCATAACATACTTAAATTAAGGGAAATTTCAAAAATATAATTCTTTTATCACTTTTATTAATGTTTGTATTGTGAGTTACAACGCATAAACAAATGAATGAGACACACTTAAATTAAATGAGTCCTCAAAATTTCTTTTTTTATTTACTAGAAAAAATATTTAAACGTTCATTCAATAACCCAAGAGTTTTCGCTCTAGGCACTTTACACTTATGTCCAGTAAGTGCGCTGTTGTACTGTGAAGCGACAAGCGCACTAGAGCGAATAGAAAGAATCCTTTCTTTTCTGCCTTCAAGACCCCCAGCGCGCCTCAACGTACCTGCAGGACGCGCGAAGACGCCGAGTTCATTTGTGACGTCTCGGCCCGGGTGCGGAAGAGCCGCGCCCTCTGAGGAGAATCCCTGGCGTCGCCCTTGCCGTCGAGGTGCGTTGGCGGCGGCGCCGGCGCCTTGTACTTCTTCCTCATGCGCGGCGGTCGGCTCATCTGCTGCTGGTGCTGGTGGTGGTGCTGCGAGGGGGCCCGGAGGTCCGGTTCGCTGCCGTAGAACTGCTGCTTCCTCTGATGCCGTCGCTTGACGTCCGGCGACTGAAGGAGGAGGAGCGAGTTTAGCGAAGAAGTTAATTCCATCTTCATTACCGAGCGAATGCTAGGCAGTAGAGTTCTTATTGGCAATTAACAAATTCACATTTACCATGAACCATACCCTGGGAGATGGAAAAAACCACCTAGATGGAACTCTACCTACCGCGGTATGTTTACACCAAGTATTTCAGATAATGAAAAACAGATTTCGTACCAAGGTGATGGTCGGTTTAATAACTTATTTCGACATGTTCGAAAGAATTGATGCTTAGCATTTAAAAAGTACATATAATATTTAAATTGCTTTAAAATCTTGATTTAAAATCCATTAAAGTCAAACACTTGACAGATCATTTGTACTCAGCTGATTTCACACCATCGATCTTACGTATATATGACAATGGCGTAAAATTGGTCAATTATGAAAACTTTGAAACCGCGCTCTTAATTGCCTGGCAATAGATTTTGAGACGACTTAGTCTCAGAAAACTTATCCTCCTTTCGTCTTTCTCTACCCTCATATCTCTTTCTCATTGCTGAGATGGTTTTCAGGTCTTCCTCAGGTAATTCGGCCGTTGGGAAGGAATAGCTAACCCGCTCGTCAGTTTCGTTCGTTTTTGACGCCAGTTTCGGTCACTCTGTTAGGTTTGACTCGCCTTCAGTTTTCTAGCGAGGGTTCCAAAAATTTTATTTCTGGCTTACGAATGGAAACTGCGGCCATGGCTCCAGGGCAGAGACAAAGGTCCCTCCACCTCGTGCGCCTCATCGTGAACAATAAAGAGGACAGCCACACCCTTTCATTAAATTCATAAAATCAGAGGACTCCTGACACCTATTGCTGAAGTCTGTTGCTGGCGTACGTTTACCACCTGCTCTGTCTGTCATTACCTGAATCCAAGTTCCATATACACCCACGTATCATACTTGGAAAATAATACGCTAAAGGGGTAAATGATTTCCAATCGAAAAACTCTTTTGGGGAAATTAAAATTAACCAATGTACCTAGGTTGGCCTTGTTTCTCCCCGTGGATGCCTTCAAAATGTCTTTCGTCTAGCTTCATATGTGATTCAAATTAAAATCTAAAGAATTAGGTGGACTACATCATTATCAGTTTAGATATAATTTCTTGCTTCAATCGCAATCATTAAGTTTATTCCTGATCAAAAAATATTTATTCAAGAATGGCAGACTACTCACTGATCTCTTCATTGGAAAAAGTCTAATTAAATTGGGATTCGCTTAAAAATAAGGGATTCTACGCAGTTAACCGTGTATTCTATTACTGGTTCGCTCATCAGTTGTTGCAGCTATCTATATCCAAGGTAATGAATGTAAACAATTTAACAATGAATCATCATGGAAATAATTCACTTCATAGCAAATCATCTAGGAAAAATGAGCGAGAGAAGAATAAATAGACTATCCATGATATTTAGAGCCGAGAAAAAACAGCTGGGTTTCCAAAAGATCTCATGAATAACGTAAAATCCGATATTGGAAGCTCATCGGATTTTACAGGTCTTCCGGATTTCAATTTACTTCCCAGCTGCGGAGACATTTTCCCAACTTTTCCCTCAAGACTCGATTCAAAATGAAAGAGTGAAAATTGTGAAATCTTATCCAGAAACGGTAGCTCATGTTTTTCACTGATATTATCAATAAATGCATGCATTTTATTACAGTGATGTGAAATCTAATTATATGTGATTAATATTTCCCAATATGGGAAAAATATTATATAACGCGGGAAGTGCTTGACGCGAGTATTCACTGCATAGGGGTGCATTTCCACGAACTTCAACAGCTCCGTGTGATAATTCACGAGTGATTCCATATCCAAAAATACACAGTGGAAAATCACTTTAATATCGAAGGTTAGCGTAGCTACAAGCCTGTAGTACATCAAGGCCGACAGTGAATACCTTTGATTTCGAAGTTGACACATAGAAAAAATATACGAGAGGCGTAATTTTATATGCTGAAGATTTTAAGGGAATGCTTGAATAGATATAACTCCATAATTCATCAACTAATCGTAACACGCCAACTAGGGATGGAACTCGGAAGCATTTACAACACCTGTTCCACGTTTAGATCAGCAACCCTTTTTGTGTGAAATCTCAAATTATCTCGAAATATAAATCCTTTCAATATTAGTGCATTAAAATTGTATGTAAAATAAATGAGTGATTGTGCTTCTACAGTAGCCTAAGGTAGTACTACGAAAATGAGCAACTTTTTCAGCACCTTCCGAAATATCACAAAATGGATTTAATTTTATTTATAATCAATCATCCGGAAAATATTAATTATGTATCTCCATCCAATAATACCACGTTCATTGATGCTTAACTCGTCTAATTGGAGACATAGGGCTATAATATTGAACCATTTAAAATACAGTAAGTCCTCGTCGTATGCGTCGTTTCGATTTACGTCTGATTCGATATAAGCGATGGTTTCAGACCTCACTTTGTGGAATTCCTTGATATCAGGGATGAAAGGATCAACTTTGCAATTCCACATTGTAAAAGATTTATTTACGACCGGTTTCGCCGCAGTGCAGCATCATCAAATGATCACCTGATGATACTGCACTGCGGCGAAACCGGTCGTAAATAAATCTTTTACAATGTGGAATTTCAAAGTTAATCATTCTATTCCTGAGGTCTGATTCGATGTTAATTCGATTATCAATCAATCAATCAATCAATAATTAAAAATTTCCCTGTTTAATGCTAATTAAGTCGAATGTATGTGCATATACTTGCGTTTTTTTATAACTGAGACATAATTATCCGAAATAGCTATTTTTTCCGAGATAAAAACAGAAAACGAATTTCGAAATTAACGCCTCGATAAATGGCGGAATTACAGGGGTCACGAATATCTGGATCCGTTTTACGTTGTTTTGAATTACGTCACTCTTCTTCCACATGCATCTCGGACGTAAATCGAGGACTTACAGCATTGTTGTAACCTTTATATGCTTTGACCTTCTCTCAGTATCTTATCGACACATAGGGCCGTGCATCGATCACTCTGGGAACCCCTAGGAGGACAGGTTCAATAAGAAGATGCATGCGATGGAAGGCTCACCTCATCCGAGAGCGGCAGATAGCTCTTCTGACCCCTGCCTTCGCCGCCCCCCTTTGAGCCCCTGGACCCGGTGGAGCCCATTGTGTTTCGACGCCGGTGCTGCGGCGACCCGAGGTCCTCGTCAAGGGAGGGCATCTGCTCCTTGGTCGTGTGCAGGGACCCGATGGAGAAGCGCCGTCCGCTGATGGTGCCCCCTTGGTGCAGGATGGCGCCATTCTGCGTGGAGCGGAGGAGAGCTCGCTGGTCAGGGAGGGCCGGCACCGGGAGGACCTGAGGACATCCAAGATGGCGCGCACGAGGGAGTGGGAGAGAGAAGAGGAATGCAGACTGATTAATGCGAGAACGCGCGTAAGGGAAGTATTAAAATTAAGCTTGGGTTTTATGCTCCAAAACCGCTAAGGAAATATATGTGTCAGCTTTGTAAACGGCGTCACGTTTAAAGTAGGTAAAATTGAGTAATCACCTCAGACATGTTAGAAAAATGAAGAGCTACTGGATGGTACTGAGTCCTCTTTAGCTTTTAATTTTTAACGTACCAAAGATGATTAGTCATCTTAGTTTTTTTTAATTAGATAGATTAAGTATCTAATCATCTTTGGTAGGTTAGAAAAATTAAAATCAATGATTACTCATATGAACCAATTTTGGTAGTATAGCAGTATTCAGATTTAAGGGTGCTTCGACAGCATAGGTCATTTTGCACCTCCTTCATCGAAGATAGGTACATACTTCCGAAAGTGTAGCTAATTCGGTCACCATTTGGATGATAATTTAACCTCTCAATAATGCCCATTTAATTTTTGGCATTAGGCCAGTTTCTTAAAGGAAACGTAGAATTCTCTCGATGCATTCGACGTTATTGCCAAGTAATTCGGATAGATTTCACCTGATCCCCTGCTTGTCCCGCGATGCCCGGGATTTAATGCATTGCGTCAGGATGTGTTGCGCCAGTTTTGGATTTAACGCTGTTCACAAAGCTGACACAGACATTAAACTCCGCCCAACCGAATATCTTATTCCAATGAAAAACATTACACGTAACCATATCTAAATATGTAATAACTCAAGTAACTAGTAAATGAAGCAATATACGTATATCCTACATAACATAAAGAGATAAGCCTAAAAAAAGCGATATAATTTAACGCTTTTGTTCAACGCATAGTTGTATCAAAGACCAGCAGTTGAACAAATTTCAAATTTTGTGCATTATACAATATCTCAACATCACAGGAATATTTTTACCTGCGCACATTAAGTCTCGGATTTGTCTGCAGAATATTCACATCAACATCATTCACATTCCAACATAAATTTAAATTAAATTAAATTTTAATCATTTGTAGGCCATGTATCTTCTGTGAAGTTGAATCAGAAATTATTGTCGCGTGAACTCGAAAATAATTTATCAAGAAAGGAAATTGCTATAAATTTGTTATTTTAATCGTCGAATTTTGTTTTCGATGTAAATGGGTTGGTTAGTTTTCTAGCGTATCTAAAATTATGTTTATTGCAAGAATATATGGAAACAAGGAAAAATAATACTTTTCTATGACACATATATTCCTCTTTCAAGTAAAAACTGCAAAAATAAGAAGAAAAAACTACCCGTGAATTAAATAAATAAAATGTCGGCACTTTACTATTTTATTTATTTAAGTTACTAGCGAGTTAACGCAATCATTGAAATCCAAGAGTGGTCATTCATTGAAATAGCATTGCAGTCGGCTCTAATGGACGGAAAAAAGTGCTCAGCGTAAATATATTCAAAATATAGATTATATAAAGTTATTTATTATAAATATAAATATACTCGTGGAATAACTGCATATTGCCTATCGTAACTTTGTTATCTAAAAGGTAAGGCTGGCCAACCGTGATAACTAAATTTTTTAACAAAACAAAAAATTATGAAAAATCGTATTTATTTTGACTTACATAGTCGCGATGCAGTCGATTTAAGAGGAACATATTGTACAAAATATGTGGTTTTGTGACGGAAATATTAGAGAAAATTTCCTGCACTGGGTATATACTTAGAAGAGCTGTTCAAGGACCAAATATGTATTATTTATATGGTAGAATAGACATGACGAGACGGAGATTTAAGACAAAACGCGATCATGATCCGCAAAACAGTTGCCGGCGAGGAATGAATTTGGTGGGCGGACTGGCATGAGTATACGAGCTATGGTGGCGGCAACTGATTTTAGCTGCAAGGGGAGCGCTTAGTGAAAGGGAATGCGTACAATAAAAGGCCTCAGTTTTCGTGGCAGTGCTCAATACATCAAAGCTAACGACCATTAAGGGCGGATTATATGTGTGCATGCGTACGCAACTTCTGGGAGTAACCTTCGCCCGCCCGAGAAATATTCAGCGCGCTGGCGTCTTACTTTAAAGAGAAGAAAAAATTATTTTCCATTTCGAAAGGGAATGTGGGAAAGGAATGCCGAACTCTCATTTTCACCGGGGCCATATAAAGACTTCGAGAATGTGGGCGTTGGGAAGCTGGCGTGGGTACTGGATGAAAAACACGTCGGACCCAAGGGCACAACACACTCCCAACTAGAGAAGATGGGCCTGCTAGCTACATTTGGCTACGAGGTGCGACTTTGAATGAATTAGAGCCAGTGACCCCCTTTGTTTCGACAAGGTCACATATATCTCGCGAGGGATTAGGAACGAAAGTATTTTCGAGAATTTTTTTGCAGGTAAAGTTATGGTCGGGCACAGCGATCAAACATAGAGTGAAGGAATTAATACACAAAGGATATCGTACTGTCCACTTTATTTCCAATTCGTACAGCACGTGTCTCAACTAACTAGCAGTCATCATCAGGTACAGGATGATGACTGCTAGTCGGTCGCAACACGGATTATACGAATTGGAATTCAAGTAGACAGTGCGACATCCTTTTTGTATAATTTACATTGCTTTTCTACAATATATCGCCTAACAAAGTGGAAATTACAGTGTGAAGGAGACCATTTCATGAATAAAATAAACATTCAACTCTATCGCTGGAGAAATACACGTCGTATTCGGAAAATATAAATGGTTAAGTCAGCTACGGAAATGTTACAACTAGGTTCAAGTCAAGAGCCACTGAGTGACGAGAAAAGTGTAACGTTTAATTTTCCAGAAAAAAGTATGAAGGAAACCTATCATTTGAAGATTAACGTCACGCTATTTACAATGCGTTTTTTATGTATCTCAAACAAAAAGTTATATTTTTTGCCTCATTAATTTCAAATTTTAATAATGTTTGTATAAAGTAATGAAATGTTTATATGGTTGGCAACCAAACAATAATGACGCAAATTGTATCTAAAAACATATTTCGACGACAATTAGTGTACGTAATGTTGATTTATTCGTTCATTTATTTATTTTTTTAAGTAGGTGATTTTGGGAAATATTTGCGAATTAAGATTTTTATGGCTCCCTCTACACAGAGTTGATTTAAAAATTATCTAAAGCTACATCGCAATTATACAGGCTGTCTAGATTATTTATAGAGCAGAAATAGTAATAAGAATATTATCTTCTATTTTGTATTCTTTAACATCAAATTCTCGTCCACTTTACCTGAGTTTCAACCAATTTGCTGGGCCTCCCTAGAGATTCATTAATACTCTTACTCGTTGTCCTCAATTTCTGATGCGACTCAAGAAAATATCAATAATATTGGGTCTCAATTAAAACGCTGCATTGTTAATGCCTGCGCCAAAATTAATAACTCAAGATTGATTATATCTCTTATTTTATGTATCGATGAGCAGCTGGAGACGTTTGAATTTATAAAAAATCAGATTACAGCGACAGGATTAGAAAGAAATTATCAAATAATTCACAATATGAATAATTTTAAGTTTTAACACATACATAAATAAAAATCAAAACTGGTCTATTCTAATGAATTTTTGCATTATCATATGATTTGCATCATGAAAGCACTGCTGGTAGATTGGCAACATTTTTAAGGAAATATGATGAAGAGCTTATCTTGTTCTCTTAAAAAAAACTTGATCATTTGTCATTCATGAAACTCAGCGTCTTTTTATAGCACCTGTAAAATTAATCATTCCTTTTTAAAGCTCGGAAAGAATCCCCGGGAGTCACGAATGATGCAAACTCGTAATCCATTCACCCAAACCGTATGGTCAGGTGAATGGCGTAATATTCGTGAACCTTAATTCGCCTCTCTCTTCCATCGCAGGAAATCCGCAGGCACGTTGGAAAGGTATGGAATGCTCACTCTAAATATCCAGTGCCGGTAATTTTCCCAATCAGGAGAAATTCCAGGCTCACACGACTGCGGTTTGACATCCAATTTGGAGTGCCGTGAGGTTTCCAGGTAAAGGGACGCAGCTCTTGCTAGGGTGAAATTCAGCTGCACACTCTAAAAGATTGTGAAGACTTATGGACAGTAGCAGGAACGACACAGTTCATTCTATGAAGTTATGGGACCCATAAGTCATAGCAATCATTCAATAAGTGTTGCATAAAAATTCGATAAATTTATTGGTTTCATAACTCATGGCATGGAGTTATGAGTTCCATAAGTATCCAAGATGACGGATGCGCAATGAACGAAGATGTCCAGTGTTTTGGGCGGAGAAATTAAATATTGTTCGATTAAAAAATGGTCCGGTTAAATAGTGCCTAGCTTGAAATGTAATCTATAAGATGTCTCTCTTCGATGATTTTTGATGATTGACGATGATGAGGTCGCTAATCCCTCATGCTCTCCTTTACTATCCAACAGTTTGTCGCTGACAACGACAACCTAGCTCTCATTAAAAGTAGACGAACATTGTGAGCTGGAAAAAATTTTAGTTGTAGTAGGACAAACGTCCAACAAATACCGTTTTTACTCGTGTAGCACGCGCACCATTAATTTATCGAAGAAAATCGCGAAAAAAAAATCCTGCGTGTTGTGATCAATTGGAAGGGAAAGAAATTGAAATAATATTAATTAGTATTGTTTATAGTGTTTATAGAATTAAATTTATACATTCAATTGTAATTATTGTTGCATATTTTTTAAATGAATATACTTATATAAGTTTTTGTTTGATGCCAGCAATGAATTCCATTTATGAAAGACAGTCTCCATACGTGTCTGTGACCTTTGGGGGTGCCTAATGCTCATTGATATTTGCACTCAATATTGTACTTAAACTGTGAGTAATAAATTATTATTATTCTCAATTTGGCGAAAGACGAGGAAAACTTTCACTGAAAAAATTAAACTTCCTATGAGCACAATGTTTTAAAAAGAATTATCGAATTGAATAAAATTGTGGAAATCGTCGATACAAACTAAAGAGAAAAGAATTTCCTGCGGACCACATTTAACACCTTGATTTAGGCCGTAGACCGCATAAAAAACGAATAATGCCCATTATTCGCTCAAAAAAGGAAACGCCTCAACGGATTCATATTGATGACGCTGTGCCACCCCATGAGGTCGCGAGCAACAAGCGACAAACGGCTCGCGAAGAAAAAAGCCACACTCTGGGAGAGAACACGATTGTGAAAATGCTTTACTGAGGAGAGAGAGAGAGAGAGAGAGAGAGAGAGAGAGAGAGAGAGCGTGCTTCCCTCTATTCAATTGATCGGTAAACGTATTGGGGGGTTATGGATCACAAAGGAAGTGAACAGGCGGTCTAATGGTTGATGGAAAGCGTGGAGGGTATTTTCCTTCTCGAGCATAAGCAAACAAGTTTTCCGAACCAGCATGAGGCAGGCACGAAGGCGCACATAAATTAGATTCCAATCTCAACAACTTGCGCCACGAACCACATGCAAGGAAACATGTACGGGCACTCAAGTAATGCACATCTACCGAGTAATTTGTACGCATCACAGGCAAGAACCGTTGGTTCCGAAACATGGTTTCATCAGTGGGCAGGCAAAGGTATTCTTCATACTTGCAACGATTAATGGGTAGGTTACTTACGTGACAATTCATGGTAAAACTGATGCCCACTAATGCTGTATAGATGCAAACGTAAATTCAGTCACGTGGTATTATCTAACAGGAAATGATAAGGAGCTGTCAAATTTAATATTTTTCTCTATTAACACTCTATCTCTCATAAAACCGATGACCATCTTTTGTCATGAACACACAAATTATTTTACTACAACTCCATTAAATTTCAGCTGATCACTCTATTTATAATATATTGAATAATAATTTTGAAAAATCGTATAAACTGACAATAGATATCTTATGAGCCACTTATAAGCACACTAGAAGGGGCTAATAGCACCTTCGATATAAATTATATTGCACATCTGTAGCTAGTCTCTACAATATTTTTACACAATGAAGTTGTTTTTAACCTGATAAGAATAATTTTCACAAAAGATGTTACTTTTACAAGTATATCTTCAACTTTTTAAAACCCTCCATCACTCTGTATATTTACTTGATACTTTGAAAGATCGTTAAACACATTAGGTACCCTTACATTCAACCTACTTTTCCCGTGGCTGTTTTCATATACACAGACCTGTACATGCACATCATAAAATACATATATATTCCTTTTTACCATATCATGGAAATTTAAAATACCTATTTAGGAAAATGGGTATAGAAATATTCGTTACCATAAATTGAATCCAAGGCTCAAATGGAAGTAATTCCAGGGAATTACAAATTCCATCATGACTACTACTTTTTTACATCTCTCGTGACAGACAAGCGTAGTCCAACTTCAAACTTCCCTGGTCTCAATTTCAATCTTACTATTAATTTCTGCTCTGCATATGCAATAATTGCTTGAAAAATTATTCCCAAAAGATCAAATATAGAAATGCATTACTTCATAAATAAGCACGAACAATTTTCATGAACCGGCAAATTTAGGGCGGTTCTAAGGTAAAATGTTTTACAAATTGGTTATAACTATCGAGGTAAAGAGGGGTAACTATAAAGAAGAAAATGTTGAATCTGCGTCGGAGAAGTTGAGAAGAACAGAGAAGTCGCGACAGAGTGAAAGTAACGGGAAAGAAAGAAAGAAAGAAAGATATTTATTGTTCTAGGACTCATGTCCTCTAAGAACAAATACAATTTACTTATACAAATTCTTAGAGTAGATTTAAACATGGAATTAATTAAGCATAAAATCATGAAATCAACTCAACTTACTCATTGTGAGCGATAAACTAACAGGAAAATATAACAAAAGAATTCCATTTTACAAAGAAATCATATCATCACTACACTACTACAACAACAACATTATACAAAGAAAAGCATATGATACACAACGTTCCAGTGACAAATCACAGAACCAACGAGGAAGAGGTTTTAGGAATAGCAATAAGTAACATGATGAAAAGAACAAACAACCAAAGAAATATAAGAGATACACATTTTTATACACACGGGAGATAGAGTTTTACGTGGTTCCACCCGAAAATAACGAACGTATGATTTAATTTATATTCTGAATGGTTAGACAAAAACAAGTCTTCATTTCGACAGGAAAAAGATTCCTACCCATATACGGTATTTATTTTCCAAATAAAACTAGAAATTCCATGGATTCGATGGTGAGTGACATGAGTGGCACATGAGGAAAATAGTTTTTTTTTTAACTAACATAAACGCCTAAACATTGCGAAAATCTGTCAATCAAAATCAAAATCTTGAAGAAAATTGAGTGGCGATAAGATGTTGTCGCACTCTATCTTAGTAATTGAGTTATTTACAAATAACGACGAGAACTGGAGTTTAAATATTTCTTATTTAAAAAAGTTACTTGTACAGATATTTCGGCTTCAGTGGCTGGAAAAAGTGTTCTTTAAAAAGCAATCGTTGAATAAACTGCACATTTTGTATCTAGATTTTTGCTCCACGCTACATAAAACTTGTCATCACTAAGTGCATTAAAAACAAACGATAATGGTATTGAGTATTTTTAATGACTTTCAAGACCACTTTAAACGGTGAATTTTATGGGACAACCGAATATATCATAGATTGTACGGAAATAAAATGAATGGAATTAGAATAGGTTCTATTTCCCGTTCAGTCATTCAAACAATCATTCATTATCTGCTTTACTTCGTACAATTTCCCTCATGAAAGAATTCATACATTCGTTTGTACAATAAAATGCACCATGTAAAGCGCCCTTTACAGCCGCGGTGAAACTTCTTTGATGAGAGAGCGGTTGGGCACATTCTCATTGAAAGAGAAAATATTTCGGGAATTCTAGAACCAAAAATATAAAAATCTTCGTTTTTAATGGTAGTAAACTGGCTGTCTGAAAGTCCCTCATAATGTTCACTCTAATCATAAATTTCACGAGCGAAGTTCTAAGAAAATTTTGCACTCGATAAAAACAAAACAAACGCGCTCTCCGCAAACTCTCACTCGGATGAACGAACTTTATAAGACTCTCACTGATACCACCCTCCCTCACTCTTTCCATTCAAATAACATTCTCGCCTCTCTCTCGAGACCGGCGACTCTCGAGATAGTAGGTCAACAAACTCCTTTCTTCTTTCTGCTTCCACCTGATACGAACTCTCGGGATTGTATCTGTGGAGAAAATCGCGCCAATTTCGAGAGACCGCGAATTCCATTCCTTCGAAGAGGAGGGGGTTGTATGTGGTAAAAGGGGTCTTGAATAAGGCGCGCGTAATGCCGACGCATAAGGTATTGCGAGGGCAAATGCCTTTAAAACTGAGATACGATCGATTTTGATCGCCATGTGCGCCCGTTTCAATGCACCTCTCCACAGCGAATACGACATCTCACATTCACCGACCATTCTGGCTATCGTACGTACCAGGGTTCAACCAACACCCGTCTCACGACTTAGCTACCGCTCGGATGCAAATTGCATTGCATAATTACTGACGCAGGGGAAGAAATGCTTCTCCCCATCCTACAACCGAAGAGCTGTATAGGTACAAAAACCTATATCATAGCGTGACAGCTAATCCACAAGTAGCAGATGTTACGTTTGTACCCATGGAAATGTATTTTTATTACATGTATTATATTATATCCATTTGAGGTAGCACGTGCGAGACATCAATGTGCAATAAATTTGATGAATTGAGCCTCATTGAAAATAAATTGTTCTAACTTTTCTATCAATAACGAAATGTATTCAACATTGACGAAACAACCACTATTGTACGAAATATTTTACAAATAAATACCAGCAATTTTACGTGAGAATCGATACACGTTTACACTTAGAAAGTTACTATTCAAAATGTGAAAATTTTAACGCAAAGATCTTGTCATATATTCAGCACTTATTTATGTTGACATTTTTTCCCTCAGTGACATTCTCGAAATTAGTCATCCACTTCAGAAGTGATTTTCTATTGGATTAAGTCGATTATTAGCTATGGCCCAATAAGTACGTCAATTCCATCCAAGCTTGATTGAACTTTTTTTGTAGCGTGTCAGTCATTCTGCATCCGTTTTGTTTCTTTCTCTGTCAATTTTTGAGCTAAAAGAGTGAGGTTTGATGCGTTGAATGTGGAAGCTCTGTCTCCATGATTTAGTAGTAGTTTGGGACTTTTATTGGGCGTGTGGCAGGGATGTTAGGTCACCAGCCGTGCAAATATGTAAGTTATTTGGAGATGAAATGGAGACATGAATTAAAAGGAGTGTATTTAGTAAGTTTAAATAAGATCCAAAAGAGCGGCTGCTTGGGCGTGTGGCAGGGGGTGTTAGGTTACCATCCGTGCAAAGGTATAAGTTATATTTTTGGGTTGTGGTTGCAAGAACCAGATGCATGGAAACACAGTGACAAGGGAGAAAGGCCAAAAAGGAGAGTGGAAGAGTGTGAAGGTTGAAACGAAAGAAACCCACAGTGCTCTCCTATTTAAATGGCTTTAAAAACAACGAAGGAGAACAGTTAATGAAAAAAACATTTTCGCCAAGGAGCTATTTTTCGACTAGGACACTTACCCCCTGCGGGTACACACACCTGCTCACGGAGTGAGCAGGCTAGCCGCCTGCTAGTCTTTTATTTTTATTTACGCTAGGGAGCAATGTTGTACGCTCATTTTATGATCACAAAGTAAAAAGAAGGTCGAGAATCTAATTCATAATAATGTTGTGATATCTTTTCCCATGCACAATTAAAACGAATGGCATTTAAATGAGCCAGAATCGACTGAATACCTGGCAGCAATACACAACTATTCCTGGCCATTCACGAAATATGGCCATAAGTTGTTAATGACTATGCGCAGAAAGTGAGATAAATCTTTACCAAACTTGGAGAGATTTGTTACTTATGGAATTAATCCCTCAGGAACAGAGCTTTGGAGATGGACGCGGGTCCGCTCTCTCTAAATCCCTACTCATGGGTCACGGCACGGCACGCCGCTGGTTCGAAATAAAAAATAGGAAACATTTCCTCAAGTCCAAACCCAATGAATCATGAGATATTTCCTTCAAATGGATATTTTTTTGTAAGTATCTGCTAAAATAGATCTTATCTTCCGAGCACCTTCAGGCTTCACTCATTATTGAATTTGACCAAGTACACGAAATAGAATTTAGAAGGCAATGGTTATTATAATTAGCAAGAAAAGCTCCCCTCGGTGGTAATCAAATACGGGAATAGACTGATATTCTGAAAACGCATTGGCGGTTTAATTTCCTCAAAATGGCTCTTAAGCTATATTTGAACTTCTTCTAAACTCTACCGAGTTGAGAAGAAGTTCAAATATAGCTAATAAATAATACAAGTTCCTTGGTAACTTTGTGGTATTCCATATTTTTTCAGAGGATTTAATGGTTCCATTTACAAAACCACATACTTAAAAACACACACGACCCGGGTTTCAACGCTTAAGCGTCGTCTTCAGGTCATCCGTCACCTGAAGATGACGCTTAAGCGTTGAAACCCGGGTCGTGTGTGTTGTTAAGTATGTGGTTTTTTAAATGGAAAAAATATAGCTAATTGGCTATGATAATAACTTTTACCATTTTGTTACTTTAAAAGAGTTTATATATCATTGAAATGGTACTTGGGTACCTACTCCGTCCTTCGTACTAGGATATAATTAATTTTGCTGCAAATATTTCAAGGAATGTATTTTATTAACAATTGCTTTGATACACTTGTTTTCATGTGCTTAAATGAATACTAAATTAACAACCCATTTGATTGGGGGAGTTCAATAAAATATTTGTAAATATTTTAAAAATAAACCTTGGTCTGCGCATTCGATGAACATGAGGATACGGTACGATTTGGAGATAAATGTGAATCAATTCAGGAATTAAAAGAACCTTCAGTAGACCTCAGAAAGCACTGTTAAACATATAGGTAATTTAGGATAAAAAAGACCAATGAAAAACGAAAACAGCATTGCGGATGGATTTAACATGATGGTTGACTACCTTCAATATCTTTGACGATTTTTATCTTCTCTCCATATAACTTTGATTGATGCATTTTATCTCGATTACCCAATTACTTGATGGTAACTACGAGGAGAAGTTTGAGGAGAAATAAAATAATGTGAGCCTTTATAAATTAGCGCCAATGGCTCGCTTCCCTATTGCTACGCGAAGTAATTGTGACTCAAACAAAATATGAGACCTTCTTTTGTCATTTGTAACTACAGGGCTTATTTCTTGAGCATAAATAGTCCCTCCGAATTGGCCTATCAGAATTTTATGCGTGTTGTAGGAGTAAAACAATTAAGTTGCGAGTTATAAATTCAAATTTCTTGACTTAAAACAAATAAACTATAGGAAAAATGATTTACGATGACAACCTCATCAATGTTGTCATAAAAAAGTCAACACTGGGCACAATAACCACTACAGTGTTAGCATTCTCTCAATGGTACATTTTGATATTTCATGCGAGATTATATGAGAACCAAGGACATTTTGATATTATGAATACCGTGATCTAAATACGAGCAAAAGAATATTTTTTCCAGATTATGAATGGATTATCTACAAGATGAAACGGTCATCTGTACTGCACTCCTCTCTTTAATAGGTAAGTCTATCAGAGTCTCAAAGATGAAACACGATGGGGTATATGGACGGTCTATTGAGTTTAATTTGGCATGAAGAGCATTATCAAAAAGAATTAGCCAATATCCTACCAAAAATCTACCGGCTTACTCTTTTTGAAAGCGAAGACAGATGCAATTTCAACGTTAAAATACGAATGGGTATTCATTGCATAACGATTCATGGATTTTGCTATGGCATTTATTGTATTATTGAAACAACTTAAACCTTTCTCATTATTATCATGAAATGGTTATTGCCGAATCTGTATCTACCCTAACATAGGTCAGAGAATTAAGGTTTGGACCGAGAATAATTTAATACTAACCTCAAGTAACTATGAAGATGGGTGAAATCCAGGAAACACGAAATACGTTGGTTAGTCAAGAATATTAACTAAGGAAATGCATATTGTTGAAAAATCAGGCAAGGATAGAATGACTGTGTGACAATACTGAATATCACAATCCTGGGATGAATGCCATCAAGGGGAAACTCATTAGTAGATAATGCGAAGCAAATAGTGGCACTTTTGGCAAATTGATTCGGAAAATCCATCACATTTTCATTGCTACATTCTCCAGTCATTACATTAATTTTTTCCTGCACGTAGGGATCAGATTTAATGTTTCGTGGATAGAAATAACGCACAATATCAATAGCTTCACTTTGCAAATACTCGTGAGTGTTTGCATACATAATTTTATTTCATTTTTCACTCATACTTGACTCCAGACTCATGAATGATTATAAACTTGGTAAAAATGGAAGGTTTGTTTCATTGAGCTTACTTGAAAACTACTGACACCAATATAACTTCCAAGATGCCCCAGAGAAAGAATAATGATAAGATTTAACAACAGCAAATGCAACAATATCAGACCGCAAAAAAGTATCCAGCTTGTTCAGTCCTAGATCAACTCAAACAAGGTGATAATTTTCACGCACAACGATCCAAAGAAAATGTGGACAAAAAACTCTGATTAGTCATGGTCCGAATTTCTCTTTAGGTTTTTCTTCTGAGCCGCAATAAAGGTGGAGTAGAATCGTGATGGGTGCGTAAATTGATAAATCTTGAGCTAAATAACATAAATTTTAGCTTTCACATTTTAACAGCTGACCTTCAAAAAAAGCAAAGTGGCAACGAAGGCGGAAGTCTCCAAGTGGAAACGGACAAAGAAGACTCCAACTGATCTCGGAACAACTAAGTTTTTTACACTTCTTTTCAGGAATTAATTTTTTTACTTGGAGTGACCCACTAGGAAAGTTCTACTTTTACTTCTTGAAAATATTTGGGAACCTTTATGAGAGGTATCCCAGTTGTGTCCCACAGACTTGTGGAGTGTAACGCTCTATGGATCGCAAGCATGGACCATTGGAAAGGCTGACCAGAAAAGACTAGAAGCCTTCGAAACCAGGTGCTGGAGGAAAATGCTGAAGATGAAATGGACATAAAAAATGCGAAATGATGAAGTGTACAGAATAGTTTTAGAGGAAAGGACCGGATCATGATGGAGAATAGAAGAACCAGAAGGATTGAACACAACCTGAGACACAATAGGTTTGTGAAGAACATAATTGGAAGTAAAATAGAGAGAGAAGTTCCCAGAGGAAGACCCAGGAATGAGTTCGTGGACCAAATAAAGAGGAAAATACATAGGAAGAGACACCAGGAAGTAAAGGAACTAGCATTAGATAAGGAAGGATGGAGGGCTGCAGTCAACCAATCTTAGGATTGAACACCCAATGAATGATCCCAGTTGGAAAGGTGTAAGTACCATAACTATGAAGCTCACAGATGTAAATTCAAACGATTTTGCTAGGCGTGCTTAGGGAACAAAGGTAGGAGTAAGCTCGTAGCCAGGGTAGGGCAAATGGGGCGGTCCACTTCAGGCAGCTTTTTGGTAAAGCTGCCATTTTTGGAGTTAAAAAAAAATTAAACACTCATTTAATCACGAGAAATTTTCAAACTTTACAATTCTCAATGTAAGCTTATCTCTACAAATTATGCAATGTACAGAAAGAGTGACTCATGAATAAGGTATCTGTATCAATTATCTTGAGGAAATCAGCTGACACACGGAATAAGGACTTTGATAGCATCCAGTATGATTTATCTCGTATATATGCAAAAACAGTGAAGTATAATTTATAATTAAAGGTAATGAAAGTTATTTATTCTAAAAAATTTCTTGTGTCTATATAGCTTTGGTTATTATTATCATCGAGTAAGTTTGACCTTTGGCATTTTGCACTGTCCGAAGTTAGTGCAAAATTTAAGAACCTTTTCGGGTATCTTGAACTATAGGTTTTCCTCTAGAACTGGGTGAAAGGTTAAATCGTTTACCTAATGGCGATATGCTTATATTCCCCCGTAATAAGTTTCAACTTTTTTGAGAATGATTTTTTTCACCGGTATTAAAAAGAGCATTTTGATTAAATACTTATAAGCATATGTTCATGCTAAATTTAAGATAAGTTACATATTTTGTAATCCTATTCTCATACATATTTTTATCATTGAAGATTCATTGATAAATCCGGAATTAAGTCACTACATCTACCATTCGGCTCCACCGAAATTTAGGATTATCACTTACATATAAAAAAGAGCACTTAGATGGTCAATCACAAGGTCTCAATGACCGGAGGAATTAACCACAATTTCATTCCGATGCCAAAGATATTGCAACCATTTGGAAAACGGACGTTACGGTGTAGGTCTTCAAAAAGCTTATTTCGGCATATCTGATGGGTAGGATTGATTGATAGGGTAGTATTGAATCCATATAAATGTACCAGTGAAGTGGATTTATTTATAAATTTGACCGTATCAATGTAATACTTAAAAAAATATTAAATGGATTTAAACATTTGCATTCGACAAACATAACAAAACACTGACGGAAGTTTGAATAAGTTTTTTCCAAAGGAATATTCGGTAAAAATAAAAGCTAGAGATAGACCTTTTACTCAACTATCTAGGATAGAACAAAAGAAGTCAATGGTTTGTCTCAATAATAAGCAAGAAATAAGCTGTAGATGGACACAAACATTCGTCGGTAGACTGGGCTAAAGTTATTCAGAAAGACACCTCGTATTCTTTGATATCAATGCCGGTTGGTTTTCGCAACATACATTTTCAAAGATTCTGGTAAAAACGAGGGAGCATTATCAATTTCCCGCAATACTATGCTCGATTAACTGAGCCCAGGAGGAAAGGGTATTAAAATTACGTCTTTTATATGTTGCATCCCTGTGGATTTACATTAAAAAGTGACGGTTGAGATGAAAAGAGTGATAAATAAATCACGCCGGTTTCTCATTTTTTCACTAGCAGAAATTTTCGTAGAAATCAGACTATATTAATTGTTGCATGAGAATGAATCGCAGGGATAATTACAGAGCACAATTAGTAGTTGGCATAAAAACTATCAATACATAAAAATAAGCAATCAGAAATTTATACCGGAAATGGAATCTTTTCCGGAGTCGAAACCCATAGCCGTACGATGCGCCTTAATAACACGAATTTCGAAATTAGAAAATCGACGAAGTTCCATGAAAAACTCCGCGTGACACTAATTTTCGGCACAAAATTCAACATTGAAAAAGATAAAACATTGCGGAGAAAACTACTACATTTTCTATATGCTTTTCAGTATGAATGCCTCAGGATTTCCAAGGAGGAAAGATGTAGATGGAGCAAGTAATAAGAATGAGGGGCAAGAGAAAAATAGCGGGCAAAAGGATAAAGATTCCATATGGTATTTAAATTTACTTATTAATACTCACAACCCCGAAAACAGCACAACACAGGCCTTTTACATATGGTGTTTTAACATTAACATTAGACGAACACACACCCATGTCCTGGGAAGATAATATCCTACCCAGGCGGGACTCGAACCCGCGACTCTAGAGTTAACCGGCAGGGACTTAACCCCACCGCCACCGGGGCCAACACAGCCGTAAGAAGTGGAATGTGTACTTAACTAAAGAGGGATACAATCTTGTGAGGATATAACCCTAGTTATGTAAGCGTAATGGGAGAGGCAATGACTTCTAAAAAGTAACCTTATGTATCGTAAATTACATGATAACGATTATAAACTTCACGCAAGTGTCAAGTCAGTGACGTAACTACAAATATGGTTTATGGTTGATCACATTAAATAAGTAAAAGCAGAGCTGGATGGTAATTTCAAAATCGTTATGGGTTCAAGTATTGCAATATTTTTTATTGTCTTTTGAATGAAAACAAGTATACATGGAAATAATTAAGATGAAATGCAATTTATATATACTTTCATTAATTAATGATAAATGAAAATAGTAAATAAATCTAAGGTCAATAATGTATTCACAAATCTTTTTAAATTCATTACAAAATAAGATTTGATGAACAACCCGGGTTCAAAAAATACCGTCATCAAAAGCATCGTAGAAAGAATAGGTAATAACGTTTTCCGGAAGAAAGGTAACATAAAGAGATACAGGTAGTTTACATGGATACTTGGTTTTATGCTACCTTGCAATGATTGTATAAGGCAACGTAATCGTATATTACTTTTAATGCCAACAAATATTTGGTATATATTTTCATTACATGAAAATATATACCAAAGTATATGCATTGGCATTATATAAAAAATGTAACTCTCGTTCAATGAATCATTCTACTGCGATGCAACTACGAACATGGAGTTATATACCAGTATACAGAATAATTTATATTTTCCTATAACCAATGGGACCCAAAAAGTAAATGATATTCCTACAGTTTAGTAAAATTAGTCTGCATTACTGCAGCAGAAAAAAATGAAATTGCCAGCACTCAGTGTTCAAACCTTTGTAGGCGCGCATGGGATCAAAATAAAGTTTATGAATTTTATCCACGCTCTAACATTTAGGCCTTGAAAAAGTCGTTGAGAGGGGTGTGGAAGGGGATGGTGTGGGATTTTGAGGGGGAGGGGGTGGGATTTTGAGGGGGAGGGGGTGCGTTTTGAGGGGATTGAGGGGGACGTGGACCTTCCCCACAAACACACATGAATGGCGTCCTTGCGGTCTCCGTCCGTACGGAACGCCACGCCCCTCTCGGGCGCTCACTCAACCACTCCGGTGCATTTGACCGAGCGAGTGAGTAAGAAAGACGACAAAAGGATTGGCACCCACATGCATAAAATGATTTCCCCCACTCACCTTGGTGACCGGTGCCGGTGGCACCACGGGAGGCGGGGCCGCGTGGTACCTCTGGTGATGCCTCGGGAACGAGTTCGCAGGCGTCGCTGGCAGCGCCACCGAAGAAGTTGAGTTTCCCATCGCCCTGAATCGGGATTATGGGGGTATTTGACTCCGCGTCACCGCGAGAGCGACGACATGTGCGGAAACAAATGAAAGAGCGGGAAACGCGGAAAAAAGGCGGGAAGTATTTTCTGGTGAAGGACGGGAGGAAGGAAAAATAAGGGGATATATTCTGAGGATGAAGAAAAAGAGAGGGTTGGGGAAAGGGGGGGTTGGAGAAACTCCTCAGATATGGAATACTCCTCCTTCCTGTCCTCGTTGGGAGACGACCGCGGTTCCCCCTTTTTTATTTTTCTTTTAAGTGGTCCAGCCAAGTGCGGCGGATGCGTCCCCTCCTCCTCCTTGGAAACGGTGTCTTCTCTGGCAGCAGCAGGAGCGGGTCCGACGGCGGCACTTCTTCCTCATACGCCTGCGGGGCAAAGAGAAAGTATGCGTTTTTAGTGGCGGGGGTCCTTGTTTGCGCGTCTGGTCGAAGAGAAAAGAAAAGACGAACAGGTGGATTGGAGATGAGAGTCGGGAGAGCCCTCCCACGGCAGGTGGGATAGGTCCACGGCGTTCCGGAGAGGGATAGGAAAGGGAAAGAGGGGCCCAGGCGATTTCATTCGAGACCCGAAAGGAGATGGATATTATTTGGGGAGAGTTTTCCGTTCTTTTCTCTCCCCCGCCGGAGGCGTCTGGCTTCTTTCTTTTTTCCTATCTTTCTCTCTTCGATATCTGGGCCACAGGCGGTCTGTTCTCACCCTGTGGACCAGATAAAAGAGGACCTCGGAGGACCCTCACGCGCGTCTTAAGGTCGTAAGAATTGAGTGGGCATGCCAACCGCGTCACGAAACGAGGAGAAGATTTTAGAGGAAACTGTTGAGGTGGTCAATCCGTCAGAAAAGGGGAATGATGCCCGAAAATGAGCGCCAATCAAAGGCAATCTTTCTCGCCACAAATGGGCTATATGACCGGTACTCACCGAATGTAAGAACATGACTTAAGAACGATAATAATAGTCTGCACTGGTGACGAAAATTTCGTATCGTTCAGCAAAATGCGTACCTGTATACCTGCTTATTTCAACACTAAACAAAACCTTTCTTCGTATTTTACCGATGAGATTATTGTTTTACCTCCTTCATCCATGTTTTTCAGTTCTCTCACCTATGATGTTTAATAAGAAAGAAATCGGTCAAAAATATACTCAGAATCAGCCACAAAAATATAGGTAATAAAAATAAGCGTTGAAAAAATTTAGAAACCTATCATCGATTCTAATCAGAGATGGAGCCACAAATATTCCTATATTCACTATGAAAACGTATAAGGGTATAAGAAACTAGAAATGCAAGAATAAGTCATGCCTCTCTTCACTGATTTTATCACAATAAATTATTTATTTTCTCAATTTCAATCCACGATTTCAACTATTTCATATAAATGTTTCCCTATTATCCCAACACCAAAATAAACTACGACTGACACGCAAGCATTTTCTAAAAGTTGATCCATAATTAAAATGATTCCGACTAGATTGCTACATAGTCCCTTCCATGATTTTAAATATTCTTGAAAGAAAAAAAATCACCACCATAAAGTATTATTAAACTTTGAGATACTATATTAGTATATCTACATAAGGAGTAATCAGTCCTTGTTTTCTTAGGCCCTCCTTCCATGCCCCTCCATAAACGATGCATAATGATGCTCCGTATCTCTGCCGAACATTGCCTACCCACTTTTTCATGTGAGTTTAAAAAATCTTCGGCCGCTTACCTTGCACAAACATTTTTTATCTTCCAGTTAAATAAGAAAGCGATTATATGATAACTTTTCATTACGCTTATATTAAAAAATTCCCTATCGAGAGCTCTCCCAGTGCGTTTCTCACTTCGCAACGCAACTTAGTACTTGCTCTACGTTCGTTTTAGATCCTGAGTAATTTAGCTGCTCCTCATTCAATACAGATCAGGAGCATATTTAATGTGCACTGGATAATGAAGGAACTTGAATGGCTACATTCGCAATTTTTGTTTTCGTGTTGATTGTCAGCAAAGACATCGATCATGGATAGTGTCAAGTAATGACGTGCTCTGTGGTAGACATGGACAACGTTTTTAAATGTGCATTTGGAACGAATTCTATCGCCGAATACGAAAAATTCGTTCGTGACTGCTCTGAACCTACTGAATGCTATCTACCGGCAGGTCACCAAATGTTTCTACAGCGGACATCGTTCAATTCATCTCCCTCCTTGTGCGCTGAAGTGTACTGATGAATTCCGATCTGTTCTACTCCCAACACCTTGAAAGGAAATCTCTCATCAAATTCAGTTGAGCTAATTATCAATTCACAATTGCTTGAGACCAAGAGACCATATAGTGTCCCTTCCACAAAATAGTTGTCACATTACCTGACCTAATCGTGAGAGCTAAGCAAATTCGTTACTTAAGATATACGAAGTATGGTACTTAGATGTCAGTCAGTAGAGGAATTTATATTTTTATGATAACTGCTTTTTACTCGAGGATCAATCAGCTAACGTTTATCGTTTACGTTAAAGTAACGAATTATTTTACAATAATTACAATTATTCACTAATACGTCGACACCTAAGATGGGAACAATGACGGAATTTTATTACAATGATCATTTTTCGGAAACATGGACATAATGCACCTTTGTTTAAATTAGTCAGTCGATATTATTTAAGATGCCCAAGTTTTGCCTATCCTTGTTCTTGAGTCTTTGTTCTTTCAATGTATTTTGAGATAAAAATGTGAGGTAGGGTTAAACGAAGCACATACAATTAGGACATTTTTGCGCAAGCATGTTCCTCAAATAAAAAAATCAATTTCCTCAAATCAAAATCCTCAAGCAGATTCAAACAAAAGCAAAGGGAAAACTATAGTGAAATCGGTCACTTGATGTTCAAGTTTCAAGATTCAATGCAAATAAACATTAACATTCACAGTGATCATCAAAAACCACGAGAAAATAGTCGGGGGGAGGCAAGCAAGAAAGAGAGAAGGGACGACAGCTATATCTTAATAAAACTCGGCTCCAGCTTTGTAGAGAAACACTCTGCCACGGCACGTACCTAATTAGATTTCTGAGCTAAGGCTGCCTGGGATGACGACAAGCAATAATTATTCATGAAGGAAAGAATCTTTCGCGCTCGAAGGAATTTAAATCCACCCGAAGGAATTTAAATCTACCCCCTAAGGGAATTCATCTTCAGAAAAAAAAGAATAAAAAAACTTCTCGCCCGGGCACCTACAAATAATAAGGTGGGAGAGGTCATAACCGAATTCTTTTGGACACAAAGGAATGTGAGATCAGTGAGGTTCATTCGACTGACTGGGTTTTCATTCCTCATCATGATAAAAACCAAGGAGCTGGGACCAGCAATTACTGAACCTGGCACTGGTCTTATTCCTGAGCGATTCTGTGGCCAATTGAAGGTTAATTTGTGACCCGGTGGACCAAGTTTTAATTAAAACGTTGATGACATTGCGACATAACCTTTTCTGTAGAAAGGGCTGGCCTCTCATGAGGTCTTTTTTAACCAAATAGTGAGTTACATACGCCAAGGACCAGAGTTATAATACCCTGATTACTTAAACTGTTGGATTCAGTTGACAGTATAATCAGACCGATACCATAATCTAAGGGTTGGTCTTTCCAAACACAATATACCACTACGCCGATTACGTATGTATAAAAATGGAAAGCAATCACCACAATGAGAAAAATGTTAAAATATATTTCTATTTTGTAGCCAATTCTTTGTCCTCTCCTTAAAACTAGAGTTCTCTTTCAATTCCTACGTCAAAAGACTTTTGAGCACTACTAAGTATCCGACAAAGGAAATGAATCACTACAAATGAAGCATGGAATATCACCAACTTCAAGGCCTAAGAGTGATCGTTTTTTAAAACCATTTAAACTCTTTTTTGAATGAATAGGGTAAACTTTGTTTTTCCACAATGAATGGCAAGTCATTAAAATTCATTGTGGAAAATCAAAGTTGACCCTATTCATTCAAAATGTTAGCAAATTCCACAAAGTATCTCCGGAAACAACCAACCATTTAAACTCGTTCAGGTGCGTCGTTAGTCACCAAGGCAACAAACCAAGAGTCGACTATTTGTCTATTAATCAGTACTTTTTGTTAATCTTAATAATTATGAAAATATTTCCCTTCAGATAACGGATAGCAGAAAATATACGGTAAAGATGATTTTTTTCAGTCTAAAATACACATGGGTTCCATCGCCAACCATAAGTTTTGATTATTCCTTGAAATATCTGAAGTCAAGAGAGCGATCAAGTCAATTTAGATACATGGCTCAAGATCATCTAGTTAAAGACAGGATAATCTGATGTGGGTGGGTGAGGAGTGAATAAAATACAAACCCACCTGAATTCTCTTTTTTACTCTCGTAATTGTTATGAGTGTAATAAGCTATCAAATGAAATAGGATTATCTCAAATAATGGGAGCGTAACCTGTGTACACGATGGAGAAGTTAAAGATTGAGTAGTTAGCCGTTCGCGAGACCCTGATGCTCATGTCATGAAATAATGGTTTTGTATCTTTCAAGCCTCGAGTGGCCCACGATTCGAAATAAATGGGTCACTACACTCAACAGTACGTCATTAAGTCACTAATGTTATCATCGCATCAAGTACCAAAAACATTTACGCTGAAGTGGAAAGATGCTCCGGAAAGATAAACCCCCCCTTCTAATCGCGATTGGATTCCATGAAAATTACGACTTTCCACACAAAAAATCCAGCAAAAGGCTCAAACTACCTCATACTTCTAAATGTTGTCATTCTTTTAAAGCAATTTTACAGGAACTCACTACATTATAACGTAATCTTAGTATCATAGTAATGATGCGATAACTGAGGGTAAATTAGAGAGCCACGCGTGAGAGATACGTGTACCAATGAGCCAAAAGGGATACAGTAAGGGAAGGAATCCACTGAGCAGAGAATGGAGAGGATTGATAATTGCAATAAATAAATCTTCAAATTGAAAAAAATAACGATGCGATCAATGATCTTGCTATTTTTTTTGGTTAAGTACTAATTGTGAAGTATTGGGCATCGATAACCACAACTGCATTAAATAGAATGGTACACAATAACATGGGGGAAATATCGATTTCATTAAAATACGCGTTCAGCCTCATCACATCGATCATTTGTGCTATAAATACGCCAAAAATATTGGAATTAATGGATCACTAGTCTCAGTGATGCATTAATTTTTATCAATACCAATACAGCACGGAACATATCATTATCATCGAAAACACATGGTATTATTCATAAAAGTTTTGGACTAATTACGCGGGAGAGCCATGTTAGATGAATTATTTTTCGCACAAAAATTTAATTCAATTCCATGCGTCAAGACGCCGTCTCCTTTATTCTTTTGTGAGGCTAAATGCGAATGTGCGAAACTCACAATCATTCACTCGTACTGAGATGACGAAAATGTGAAAAAGGAATAGCTTTGGTCGATAGAAAATTACAAGGTGATTAATCTTTTCAGTTGGTTCCAAATTTCAATACCATTCAACGTGGCATCCATCCGTACCATCTAAGACAACTAAAACTGCTTTGTACCTCAGAGTATATTTATGCAGGGAAGCCAAATTGCTCGAATCCTATAAATTTACGCAATTATTTTTGCGCGCATTCGCCACATTTTGAGACCAAATTAAAAGCAATTGTCTTAGGGCAAGAAATGAGGGTAAATAGCTCATTCAAAGAGAATACTATAAAAACTGTAAAACCATTTTCTCTTAATTTTATTGCCACCTTACAAACCTTGTAAATTATCCACACCGAAGCACCTACTTGAATAATTTCAATATTAATATGTATTTTTTCGACTTAGTGTGAAAGCTTGATATTTATTAGAAACGATTACAATAGTTGCATAATTTTGCAGCAAGAAAAATATATAAATATGTAATCAAATTATTACAATATATACAAAATTCCATGAGCCATTATATTTTTTTTAGTGTATGACTGACTTTCAATAAACCAAATCAATATGATACCATTTAAATTCAATCCTTTCAGGCGTAGCCTTGTAGAAGTCAATTATGGTTAATGAAATTAATAATTACGTTTCAAACCAAAGAGTTTTTTACTGGTACAACATCAGGTACCTGATGATTACGCAGTAGCGTTGAAACTAGTTGACCCATAAAAAAAACTCTATGGATTGAAAGATATTTATAATTGTCATTAACCATGATTCAATTTATATCACATTGATTTATTAATATCACAAATGAGGACACACATTTAAAATGTCACGGAAATCTGTGCGTAAACAAAAGTCGCCTCAATCCCACTAGCTCTCAACTGGCCGGAATATAAATTCCTAATACCACTGCATATTTAGGAAACAGTAATTACAGGAAATCGGCCTCGCAACATTAACTTAGCGGCTGGGATCACATTTTTGATTGGCGCGAATGCCATTTTGGCGATTTTCGCTCGACAATTCAGCATGAAAGACCGTTCAAATGAACAAAGGAACCGAGACAGTGACGGAGAGACGTGAAAGCATGGACTTCTCAAACTGCCAGCGGGATAAATAGAGCCACCACGCTCAAACACCGGGCGTTTGTTTCACGCAAAGCACGGCCAACCCAGATATTCAGTGAAAGGAGAAGGCCAGTTTGTGAGGCGTTATATTTCCTTCTTAGCGTCTTTTTTTTAAGAACGGAACTGCTTCCGCTGGAATGCAAAGGGCCGTCCTGGACCTTACAACGCTTGTTCACAAATCGAGATGGGTATTATCCCGTCTGAGGAGCGGAGACAGACGCCGTCACGAATACGCCTTTGAAACGACTCTTTGAAACCCCACTCTCATCTAAATGAAAATGTGGTTTCCAGTCCGCTCCAGAGAGTCCCAAGATGGTCACATTTCATTTGTTTCGAGAGGAAAATCGAACCAAGAGTGGCGTGTCGAAAAACTTCCCGCGTCGCTCGAAAGAAAAAAATACTCATTTCGGTTGACTGACATCCCTCGATGGTGAAATATCATTTCATTGGAATTTATTCTCTATTCAACAGACGGTGTCTTATACAATGTGAAATTGATTCCTGCAAGTTTATCTTCAAATATGATGAAGGCATACTCGCCTTCATCGCAAGGCTCTAGCAGAATCAGAAACTGTGATCACCATTGAGATAGTACTGTGGAAAATAAGTTTTATTGATATTCCATACGTGTGAGCTAGCGGACCTGTTTGAGGACATCATGGAATTCCCAAAAAGTTAATATTCATCTGTCAGCGTTTTTTAAATTGAGTTCCTGAAATTTTCTATTTGCCACAAAACTGTCCACAACTGCCCATTGTTTCCTATTCTGGTATCCTTTCCTACCTTAGTACCCTAGTTTCCAAGATTCAAACTACTTGAACAGCAGAGCAACCGAAAAAGATGTAGTAAGCTTAGCGTTTTTTTATTTGTACAATCTTGCATAAGATTTCGTCATAATGGTACTGAATTGTATTAATGAAACACCAGTATTTCCATAAGATTTATCCAAGCTTAAGGCATGGTTGGTTTTAAACATATCGTTGTCTCAAATTATCTATATTAAAAATTGTATGGAAATACCAAGATGATAAAGTCCACAAATCCAAGTCTAAATCCTTTGAATGTATTTGTTTTAGTGATTTGCTCTCACCTTCAGTAGGGAGTTCCCAATCATCATCTAAGAAGCAAGTTGAATCATAAGGGTATTTGGGACCCTGGTCAACAAATTTAACCAAAAATATAATGAAACACAAAGGAAGGCAGCGCGCTTCGTTAAAAACTGCTACGAGCGTACATATAGTGTCTCACAACTTTTCGAGGGATTAAAGTGGGAGCTCCTAGAGACTCGGAGGCTACTCGCTAGGCTTAGGCTGCTTGAGAAATTCAGAACTGATATTTTTGCGAGCGACATAGAGAATATTATCATGACTCCTCACTGCATCTCTAGGTCTGACAGATGCGATAAAATACGAGAGCTACACTGCCGAACAGATAGGTACAAGAAATCGTTCATTCCGCGAACAATAAGCGACCATAATAGAAATTGGGCTACATTAAATGCACTCCTACAATACTTGTCACCATTTCATCTCCAAAAAACCTACACCTTTGCACGGCTGGTGAGCTAACACCCCCTGCCACACGCCCGTGTGGCATCTCGCAGGGTATTGTGTGGATGGATGTGGATTAATAAGCACCCTTCCGGAAATTTACGACATGTATCCATCTATGAAGAAAAACCTGAGCCTTGGATCAACGAAAAAATTTTAAACAGGAAACGACAACCACAACAAGTATCCCAACGGAGGAGCGTGTACCAAGGTAGTGCTTCTCATATGGAAGGTTATCTACTGGAAATTCAAAGACATAATCTTAGGGACATTTTAATAGTTCAGATATGTCGGAGATGTATTCGGCTGACTTCGACTTGACTTGAGTTTTATTTGGCCTTGGTTGGATGAGGCGATAACGCCCCTTCTTCCTCCAATACGTCACAATGCGAGTTGGGATCGTTTCTTATTGGTCGTCCAATCCTAACATTGGTTGGCTTTAGCCCACCATCCTTCCCTTTCCAATGCCAGTTTCTTCACTCCCTAATAATTCTCTTAACTCTTTATTTGGTCTCTGCATTTATTCCTGAGTCTTCCTCTGGAAATTATTCCCTCCATTTTTCCTTCTATTATATTCCTCAAAAACCCAATGTGCCCCAGAGGGTGTGCCCCTAGTGCCCCGAATATTAAGAAAAGAAATGGAGCTAGATCTTATTCCTTTAAACCACACACCCTACACTACGTCACACCTGATAGAGAGAACATTATCAAGAAGGCATATGAAATCATACTATGGTGACACCCACACTATTATTTTCGAGATTGATTGAAACAGCGAGTTTTTTCTGTATTTACACGAAACTGATGCTCAAGAATTTCCATTATGTAAACGCCGTTACATTTCAAGTTGTGACGCCACTCATTGCTCTCAGCACTGCAGAAAAATATTGGCCAATATTTTATATTTACATAGGATTTAGTCCAAGTGTTACACTTGGGTTTTTGGTGCTCAAAGACAAGGCAAGGTTCCACCAAATGCAGGGTATAAATTTTAAGGCAAACACAATATCCTAAACGAAGTCATGACTCTGACCCGTATCACCGGAATTATGTGGCCGGTAGGCTTAAAAAAAATGGCTATCTAGACTGGCAATTTTAATGAGGAACATTCATTAAATAGATTCATTAAATATTTTGAGTGGTGTAATGGCAGAAAATTTATGAAAAAATTCCATTCCATCCCCAGACGTTTTAACCTTTAAGATATGCATAAAAATGTACAATAAGTCACGTGATCCAAAAACGTCATCTCCATAGTGTGACGCCAGTGTAAATGATGTCATCTCTCTTTCGCGAATATTTCTACAGGAAGTATCATATCAAAACTAGTTCAACGCTGAGCCAAAGGGAATAATAAAGGATGACTTTTTATCCAATATGATAAAACCAGCTGCATTTCAAATAAAATGCGTCGAAATAATGGCACCAAGTCCGTTCTGTGACGGCAAACACCATGTTCTCGATAACGTGATTTTTGGCGACACACAGAATATGCAATTTTTAACAAAAAAAAGTCTCATTACGCAGCGTTGTTTATCGACTAAATGTGAAACCTGTATATTGAAGAATTTGAAATTAATAGGCAAGTAACTTTTCATATAATTGCATATTCTCCGTGATAAAATTACTATTATGATATCGAGATGAACAGGTGAAACCAAAATGAATAGGCATTCTCACGACATTAGTGCACATGACAAGTATCCCTATAAAGCTCGATAAGTATGCAAACCATCATA
The DNA here is from genome assembly GCA_963169105.1 of Ceriagrion tenellum. Lineage (NCBI taxonomy): Eukaryota > Metazoa > Arthropoda > Insecta > Odonata > Coenagrionidae > Ceriagrion > Ceriagrion tenellum. The sequence continues at coordinate 50,191,321 of OY720636.1, read as the reverse complement.
ATCTTTAAGCATAAACCTGCTTTTAGCCTATTTAGCTTCCAATTTTCTACACATTACACTTGGCTTTAAATTTTCCACACACATTACCAGATAGCTGATAGGAATACTTAAACGCCCGTATCCTCTCACGGCGTCATCGCACAACATGTATTCTCCGGCGTTGTATTAAACGGTCCAAAGGGACCTTCCAGAATTCAAAGAATAATTTGGCAACGCATAGCAAAGCGAAGTCATTGGGCCCTGTACCTATTACCTACCAAGAGAACTGGGCTAAGAATTCCGTGCTGAGCGTGCTGATAAATCATCAGACAAAAGGTACGTGAGGCCCGCGAAGGTGGTGATCTGAGCTGTTGCGTTGCTCAACGCCGCCCGAGATTATCTCCTCGCGGAGAGCCCCGTCGAAAAATTAAATTTCTCATTTTTTTCTTGGTTCACGTGCAACTTTTTTATCAAATGGAGCAATGATTATTAGCAAATAGTTTTCCAGAGGCAAAGGCGAGTGTAAATTAAAGTTTACCCATTGGAGATTGTAGTCACAGATCATTGAACTCTCCAATACCCTTTCCTTACGTCCTTGAGAGAGTAGATTTCCACGGCGCGGAGTAAAAGTTGGTTAACGAACCCACAGGAGTGCGTGCATACGTCTAACTCTTTGCAACGAGCTTAGCATGCGGAATGTCAGCCTTATAAAGGCTGTAATTGCTAATGGCCACTTCCGCTCCATTTTCTCCGGCGCGTCAGGGACTAGTATGCATATGAGAGACACTTGCGCATAATAGAACCTTCGAGTTAGCGAACACAGTCGTGAAGGATAATTACCTTGGTACGCCAAAGGGATAACAAATATGAAATAAAAATGCGTGCCGAATAACTGCAGGGACTGGAAAACAGGTAAATCTTTTTTATGCATTTCTGATCGATTTTATGCGGGAGAGAACGCGTTGGCCTACATTGGCGGAAAATGAAGAGAATTTCAATCGACCTAGGAGCATTTTGCAGGATTTGTAATCTAAAAGTCGTTAAATTATTTACCGGGGGACGCTGATGGTTGAGTGAAGCTTAAAGCTTTGCATCCTGAAATCTTTTTCGTTCACATCTGACGTTAAAGTGGACCCCAGAGGCGATGGACTTTAGTCCTCACTTGACAATTCAATAGTCGCGGTTCGAATCCCACCTGGGTGGAATTTTCACCAGTCAGGACATGGACGTCTGTGTTTGTCAAATAAGTTCCTTGTAAGAAAGGACTGTACAGACATAAATTCGTTCACAATAAAGAGAATTACTATTTAAAACTTTTATGGTTCCTTAAATGCTTCTCAATGTTTAATTTTTAGAAGGCCCTACGGAAAGGTAATAGAGCAAAGAAATAACCAACGACTAGTGGAGAAATACGATATAAAGCCTTGAAACAATCATAATGTACCGGAGTAATCAAATGAACTAATAGCCAAACTTCCGTTAGGCAATGAAGGTGAGGCTGCGCGCTCATTAGACATACTCATTCAGAATAGCGACACGCTATTACGAAACCAAACGGAAATGAATTGAAGGAAATTAAAAAAAAATTTTATTAACGCGTCTATCAATTCAGAAATATAGCTATATTTATGGATGCCCATGGAATCATTGCTCATTACTTTTAAAGCAAATTGCATGGCAACTCCCTCAGAAATCATTGCCGTAAGAGTGTTATTATTAAAAATTCTCTGAAATCATACAAACCATTTTAACACCGTGGAATAATGACTCACAGAGCTAAGTCGCCAGACGCTAACATATCAATTGCTTTATCTATGCGTCAAACCATTCAATTTACATAGTTATCATACTTTGTTGCAACCCTTTACCAATCCGGCATTTGAAATGTTTTCTGGCACCACCATTTCATCGCAAATAGATCCGAATAATAATAATTCAGATGAACAGCAAGCCTCAGCCATCTAGTTGCTTCAAACAATAGCCAGTATATTTTAGCTACAAGTTTTAATACACCACGGCAAGCGATCATCTCATGAGGAAAATATCTCAATGGTCTTTAGGAGAAATTATTTTCACTTGATGACAATTTTCTCGCGGCAAGAGCATAAGGGAATGTGGAGCATAGCCATGAATCTTTCCTATTTCAAATACGCCGAATAAAAGAGAACTGTCAGAAACATCTGACGTGAGTAACGAGAGCTCCTTTGACCTGTGGAAATCGAAATCCGGTACGTAAAAGGAACGAGAGATACCACTTTTCCGAACCCGGTGCGTTTACTTTCAAAATGGGGGTGGAGAGGGGGCGAATTGGTTGGTTTTCTCGGGGACGAGGAAACTCGGCGAAGGGGGGATGTGGTTTTTTTCGGATTCCCTGAAATTCAGGGATGGGAAGGGGAGAGGGAAGTAGGAGGAGGGGGGAGGGTGAACGAACCTTCAACCGAGCGGAGACTGAATCCTCGACTGAGATGGAGGCCCTTAAAAGCCACTCTACCGTGCCCTCCGCGATAATTACTCCCCGCAGTCTCACTGAAATTGTCTTTTGTCAATGCTCTGGGGAGTTTTTCTCTCCGCCAGGTTGACTGCGAGTGCTTCCAGGCCCCGCGGCGGCCCCGGAGGATTAATCACCGTCCTCCGACGATTTTGTGACCGTTAATTTTCTCCGGAGCCATGGGCGCCTGTGAGATGCATGTCGACCCAGACGGCGCGGTGAAATAATAAGACTTTGATTGATGCATCAAAAATAAGTGTGGGGGATCCGAATTTGAAAAATACCGGGAATAGCCGAGGTATTACCTTTACGGAGTCACCCGCGAGAGCAATTAATTGCGGAATTCCACGGAGGAAAAAAAATCATTCGCCTCACTGGGATTTTAACCCGGATTCCTTGATATTGCACCGAGTGCTCTAGTTAAGAGGACGCATCATACCCTTCGGTAGGGAAAAGTTCAGTCGAAAATCCACAAGATGGCGTCACTCGCACCCGATCGAGGCGTTTTGGTGCCAGGGGTCTCTTAGTCCAGGATAACTCTCGCACAAAGCAACAGTCGTCGGTAAGTTGTAGCCAAGTCTCCGACACGTAAGTGCAGGCAGCGCTTATACAAGATCTGTGAAAGAAGACTGAACTAATTGCATCACCGTCCGAGCACATCATGGCCGAAAACCATTCAGGTAGCTTGTAGAAATATACCAATTACAGATTATATCTTACAACCGTGACGGCAGTTACTTAGCATTCCGATAGAGGAGGGATTGATACATCTCCATTAGTTTTAAATATGTCAATAATAATAATAGTTTTTACAAAAATATACCCTACATCTTGCCGTTTTCCCGATGGTTTAATTATGCTCCGGGATAAGGTTATCATATTTCAGATACGAGCCTCCCTTGGCAAAGGTCTATTCTTTATGCTATAAAAATTTCAAGTTGATGACGTAAGACTTTAACAAAAAATCTGGGGTCGGAAATCATCACAAATCCGACCTGTTGAGCGAGTGTGATGCGTCGCCTTAACCTACCGAGGTGCTCTACTCCCACTTGATTTTTGAGAGTTTCAAAGGATGGGAGAAAGACGCTTTAATAGCTTAACCGGCCAGAGTACTCGGCACGGTAGCGAGGGAACCGGGTTCGGGACCTGATCGAGGCGAATGATTCCGTTTGTCAAATTTCACACGGGTGGCAAGGAATATTGTAAAAGTTACGCAGAACCCCCTTCCATCCTGGGGGATAGGACTCGAACCTCTGTCGTGGGAGAGATTTTTCAGCACACTACCGATATCTACATGGGTCCTTTGCGAAGAAGACTTCATGTATTCAGTACTCCTATGGGGGATTAAACTTTTGACCCCTGACTAATACCGACGCCAGGTCTCTCTTCACCCTTCCACCAAGCCTCAATAATCCTTTCCATTCAAACCACTATCCAATGCATGATGGTGTATATGACCACAGTGGTCGTCCGCCCAGCAAAGTAGCTAATCAATGCTCAGAAATTTTCAATCTATGAGAGATTCAACCATTTAATTCAATCGGGATTCTAACCCGGATCCGGAGTTAGCCAAAAGCCTTTGGCAATCAATTTCAGTACCTAGGTAATATCTGAATTTGCAACACATAATCGTCTTTACAGTGTGAAACAAGTGGCGCTGTTGAAATTAATGAACCAAAGTCTCGGAAGAACTCTAACTTTGTCGTATTTGTGAAACCAACTTCTTAAGGCATCGCTGCAATGGATAATCGCGCACCGCGGTAAGATAAAGCGGCATACTACGTACAACTTTGGGAAACAAAATTTTGTGTACACCACGCTAATTAATTCTAGAATTGGTCAACAGATAAATGAAGCTTTTGATGGCTAGAGAAGCTCTGTCATCCTGAGATTTACGTAATTTAAATATTGCGGCTATTTATTCGGCTCAGAATATCTTAAATCTCATCCAGAAAGCTAATTCTCCGTGTTTCTCTTCCAAACCCAACGACCACGGTACTCACAAGGGTTGGCGCATTATCATGCCATGTTCCCGAGCATAGGATAACTATTTTCCCTGAGATAAGGTCGTTATGCTTATAAAGCACACAATTTAAATCGGAATAATTTATACGCAAAGCACCTATTCACGTTAAAATCTCCCAAAATCCTGATTCAAATTGTTTTATCTTGGACAAGATAAGACCACAATCGATACTTCGAGCGAAATAATGCACAAGATAAGGTGGCTTAAAAATTTTCGCGTAAAAAAATGGATTTGACCTCTCCATTAAATTCCAGCTGCCTTGATAGATCCGCTTTTATTAAGCAAGCCTTATAACTTGCACTTTCAAGCGGGTCAAGCGATGAACTCAAGACGATTTATGAGGAGGAGGTCGACGTAAAAAAAGGGGAGCATGTAGGCAAAGAAAATGATAATGGAGCCGTCAAATGTGAAGAACAGACGCGACCACATTTTTCCGAACGATGTTTGAGTGATTGTTGAACCAATTATGTGTAATGAAGGATGTTACGATGGCGACCGAGAATTTCTAATTGTGCAGTTCGTATGTGCGTGTGTACCCACTTGATATTTATAATGCGAGACCTGTGCCCGTGCTGACGGATGGTCGAGAAGACTCGGCGACGAGGACGGAAGGAGAACCGGAATATCCTGCAGCGAGCGGCCGAGCCATAAAGGAGGACAAATGCTTTCTTGCCCGATGGCGGATGTTTGTGTTATTCTCCTGAATGAAGCTCTCTTGAGTCATGGAGAGTCCACTGGGCAAGAAAACAGAGCCATATGTACCGAAGTATTTCCCTACGTAAACTCTTTGCCCGTGGCAGTCGAGGTAGTTGCTGCGAATTTTTGTCTTGGCGTACAGATTTGCGGAAAACTTCGCATACGTGTTCTATACGGGGGATCGGGTTGGTGTGGTGGCTAGAGTACTGGCTAACCACACGGACGACCAGGGTTCAAGTCTCTGCAAAGAAAGATGTTTTTCAGAGGAAACCCGATCCCTACTTGTGTGTCTTGTGGAGGGCGCTTAAGTGCACTACTCCGTCTGTCAGATGAGACGGTAAGCCGTGGTCCCCTTGGCGCATTTCGTTCAGAGCAAGCTAATACCGACGCCGGGTTTCTATCCACCCTTCCTCCCTTGCCTATACCCTATGGCGCACATGACCTAAGCTGTTGGTCACCTCCCCTAATTTCCAATCCAATCCGTGTCCTATACACTAACTACGTTTACTAATCGAACTCAAATCGATTTGGCCGATTCAGCTCGGTATGGTAAATGCACCGGGCTAGTGGGATCGATGTGAGTGGGCTAATTCGGTCAGCTATCTCTGCCAGTCTAAGATTTCAAAACGATAGGAACCGATTCAATCGATATTTCAATAGATTTCGCTTTGGTAAACCAGGTGATCCGAGTCGGCTGGCTTGAATGTTCAGATCGGTCCGAGCTCATATCGATCTGAATTCGACTGGTAAACGTAGTGATAGATAAAAGTAATCTATCATTAAACAAATTTGTTTTTGTTTTGCAACTTAATACTTTTTTATACCTAGCATGGGAGAAGGTCAAAACTCGAAGAAAATATATGCATGAGACGTTTTTGTATCGTCTTTTCAAACATGAACAACCTGGGTATTCGTTGAAACTTTTTCCCGTCAGAAAGAAGTCAAATGTTATAACCTGAATGACTGTCGACTATTTAACCACCCCTAATCATAGAACGACCACTTACTAAAGATATTTTCGTGCTGCTGGAACAAGGTTATGGAGAAGTATTCCTAAGGACATAAAAGATTCCACCTCACCGCATTTTTAGGAATTTTTTTTACCATCTTCACGTTCGAGAAAAGTAACAGTAACGAATAGTACTATATTGTATATTTTAATGTTTTTAGTGGACGTCAAATGTCGAAGAACAAAAAATAATTCTTCACTCTTTACCGGTCCGAGTACAGCTCAACAGCCCAAATTACGTCAGGTGAATAACATCAACAATAGATAGACACAGACACTGATGTCTTGAGTGGTGTTAATTCCACCCAGGCAGGACCAAACCTGCGAACCTTGATTTAGTAGGCAAGAATCGTACGCCATCGCTACCGGAGCAGGCAAAAAAATAACCTTCCTGTACCAGGAATCGAGCCTTGGCTTTCCGGATGAGAGCCGGGTATCCTAACTACTAGACAATACCGGAAGGAAAAACATTTTTACCCACCCGTGTATTTTTAAGAAAGAAATCTTTTTTACCATCTTAATGTCCTAGAAAAAGAACAATAAGAAAAGTTCCCATGAGTTTTTGTGTGATTATTTATTGTTTCTCTATTTAATATGTTCCATTATTTTCAAAATAATTTAATATGTTATCTATGAGCTCCATTACTACATAGTAGTTTTTGTATGTTCTTAGTTAACGACGAGTGTCTAAGAACAAAAAAAAATTCTTTACTATATAATTTTATTAAGTTGTCTCCCAGCACATGAGATATATTCCGTAATAATTTGATTCAGCAAACGAGAAATATTTAGTAATAAGTCGATGATACTCGTGCAGGATTCTTCAAAACGTCGGATTATATATTTCTTATTATTATAAGATTAGCTAGCAAATATCAAAATGTCGCGTTGAGTCAAATATTCTATAAAACTGTGAATACCGCACCGAAAAATCGATTCTAACAACCTTTAGTGAATGCAAATATGTAAAATCTGATTCTCGAATCGTTTCTATTTCTGCATGTAGAGTGATTTTTTCCGCATAAACAATATGCCCTTTTAATGTATACCGATATATGCATATTTAGATTTCCTTTAAAGACAATTTAAGCTAGCACTCATTGACCCACGATTACCAACCCAGCCACCTTAATAAAATCCTGTATTTTTTCTAAGTGCACGTTCTCTGGCGGGCATAAACTTAAAGCCTCGACTTGGTGAAAAACCCCATGGAATTATGTATCCGTTTCTCATTTACTTTTCTCCCTAAGCACCTCAATTTGCTGACCTTTGTCTCCGGCAAATGTTCCGTTTCTCTCATTGAATGGAGGCGAAGGAAGACTGCAGCTTCCGGGATGCTTTTCACGAGGTTTTAAAATAAACTTTAGCGATTGTAGATCCTTTTATGTGCGTTATCGCTGCGGCTGATCATAACGCCGACTTCCTCTTTAACGTTACTGTTCACCAGCACAGCTTCCCGTTTTCCTAAAAAAATTCTAGAGTAGCTATGTAAATGTTAACACTTAAATTCGAAGAACTCTACAGCTCTCTATATATATACTTAGGGAGCCTAAATGAAGAATGAATGAACGGATGCAAATGAATATAAAGAGAATGAAACAATGATACATTTCTTGGTTTAATTTTTCTTTGCAAATTGTTACCTTTTTAGGGAGACTATAGATTCAGGTTAAGAAATTCAGATGTTATTACCTCATTACTCACGTTACTCAAATAATAACCAAAACAATCTATCCAAAAGAAGGGGATTAGTAATACCAAATGAACTAACTCACTTAAAAAGTACTGGAATGTGAATGTTTTAATCGAGAAAATTTTATGAAAACCTGTATTATTTGTGAGTTATTAACTCTCTGAATAATATAAATTTATTAGAGTCCTGATGAAGAAAAAATGTTAACAAAACATTGAGATTGAAGTAAGAGCGCCCATTAGGCAAGCCCTATCATCTACCGAAATAATAAATATAATACATTGAAAAAATTAAAGATAAGAAAAAATGCTCGTAAGAGAATAGACGTGATGAAGCCAAGGAAATCATCAGTGGTAACCGATTCAGAAAATACTAGAATGTCTGGCCTCGGTTGAAATGTCGAAAGATTTGGAAAATTAGAGTACTTTAAGCATTCGTACATCGATTGCTACGTAAAAGTTACCCGTTCAAAGTAATTAATTTGCTATAGACTATCAGGATTAAAAGGAATCATAGAAATGGTGAGAAAATCATGAATTTAGAATGTGTATGTCATCCGCTAAGCCTTGACAACTAGTAAAAACCATACAAATTCATCTATTTTTAACTTGATGATTACTTGACAACTTTGAATATTATGAAATAAGATGTGTAATCAGTATATACCATAAAATTTATATTTTCAAGAAGGAAACTGGGGAGATACAATTAAATCGAGTCAAGCGTTATATCCCGTACTATCATACTAGTGCACCACCCGAAATTATCCCTTAGAATAGAAGAAGAATTCAGGTTTGGAATTGATCTATATTCACAAGAGGAATAAGGAAATTTCATTTTTTAATTATTAGTCTAATTTCAAAATTACATCAAACTTTACACCAAATAGTGCTCAGTGCGATCGATGAACTCAATCCGCAAACTTCAAGAGGAACTTTTTTCGCTGAATTGCAGAAACGCCTTTTCTTCTTAAGGTAAGACTCGAGGCAGAAAAAAGGGGCGACCATTTGCCAAATTTTCCCCGATATGAGAATTCCGTGACCAAGCCTTTGCCGAGCATTGCTGAACACGGCGTATCCTAACGGGACATTTCCAAAAATTCCGGAAAACCCCCATTTCGAAACTTTCATGTCGAAACTTTCCCCCCGCGATAAACTTATCTACAGTGTCATAACAGAACAATATAATGTTTTGTTGCCCTCACCTAGTTTCCTCACACTTGCGACGCTGCAGAGTAGGACCTCAAGAGACGAAGCTTCTGGTATTTTGGCGTATTTACTCTAAAAAAAAGAACCGGGTGGGTTGATTCTGCCCTACATTCCTCATAGCGCTTTCTGTGTTCGGCAGCCCGTGAAAAATGGTTCCCGCAGAAGAAATCGCCCGGCATGCAAATGGAAATCGTTCCTTTCAAGCCCCAACCGCTTCAACGAACGTAATAAAAGTGTTTTGTTATTTGCGTCACTTAAAACAAGAAAGTCAAAACATAGGAAGAGACAATTGAACTTCGAAAAAGTTTATCACTTCCGATTATGTAGAATTTGATAGGCAAAGGTTGCACAAAGCTATTAATCACATTTCCTCATACTTGCCATATAAAATTTTTAAAATCGCAAAATTGAGCCACATGAAAGACTAAAACTATCGACTTTTGTCATTACATCAGAAACTCCACTAATACCATAAGCACAATCGGATGATTGGTTGTGATATAACCACTGAGTGAGCTAGAATTGAGTCACATATGCCAATAACCCATAAAAAAGCTTAGCCATATAATTATTCTGCCAATAATTGGCAAGGATTAACCTATTGTAAAATACATGTTATATGGAAAAAGCAAACCTTGGTCAGTAAACAACAATAGATTTAATATGCACAAAAGGAGTACAAAGATTTATTTTCAAAAACTGCTCAATTTATTGATACAGACATCCGACGGCCTGATAAGCGATGCATACATTCACTTCCTGATCCCAAGGACATAAGTTCGACTCCATATTGTGGCTAATCCATGGCTAAACCAAAGCTAAACAGAAAGTCGGCGCACACATTCTAATCCTATTTTTATGGCGGATGCGCTTAAACTACGGGGAGAATAAACACTGAGCAATAAGAGAGTTCATATTTCAACAAAAAATTCAAATATTAATGATTTGGTTTTGCCTTTGGGTTTGTTCAGGAGTAATTTTAGTAACTCGCGTCGCGTAGATAATGCATCCTAAATTATTCGATGTAGGAAAGCCTCGGTCTAATACACTACTTGTGTAGTGAGAATTTATTGACCTAGAATGTCGTTTTTAAAATTTTTTCTACAAGATATACTAACGGGTAGCAAGCAAAATCATTCCACTTCGAAGCCGTCAATCTGATGAATTCACGGGGAAAAAACAGAGGTCACAGTCATCTTCCTCAGATAATAAATGCTTTCATATTTCTTGCGCTCAGATGAGGTACCTAAAGGACGCCTTATAAATGTTATTTACCATTAACAGAGCAAGAGGTTATAAGGTTTTGACTTCCATGGTTTCCAGGTGATTTCCCTAGCCTTGGACCAGCAATTCACGACTGTCATATTCAAACCCCACTTAGAGCAAGCATACTTAAGTTTCCGATGATTTGTTATTTAGATTAAATGGTGAAATGCGTGCATGCAAGAAGCCATCTTAGCACTTAATAGTGAAATTAAATGATGCCAATTTTTTCATTATTCTGTGGGAATTGTCGGCGAGGCGTGAAGCTGTGAAAAACTTTCTTCCGTCTTTGTTTTGCGAATACGTCCTCTCACAATGAGAATCCTCGGTGAAATTAATTAGCAAATGTAAACGTGAAGATTTATTGCTGGTGGAGGTGGACTGATGAACGCTGGAAGAATTTTCTCTTAGACCATCAGCGTGTTGGAGAGATTGAGAAAAATCAAGATGCCAGAGATGATTGTTAGTAAAATTGGAGGGGAGAATTGGAGTACCTACTGAGGACTATTTTGAGGCAAAATAAAATAAATTTTCTTCAAATACATAGAGTTAATAATGTGAAAATAATGAGAGGATATATAATTACGGAGAAGCCTCCAGGTAAAATATATTCTACCGACGATGAATGAGAGATCTAAATTTATTATAGAAGCAAACCATATGTAGACTCTAGTTTTGGAATGTAGGATAGAATTAATCATGCAATTATTTATCTACGTTAACACAAGTTACACCAAACCTTATCTAATTCAATTTTACACTAAGATACTTTTACCAATTACTTTTGTAATTAACCTTCGATTTTTTATCAAATTGAGAACAAAAAAGTGGAAATTTTAAAAATATTTGTTTTTTTTCAGGCCGCTCTCTGTGTACACTGACCTATAGTTACGTTTTGCTCCGAGACTATGGAACATGAAAAAGGGAGGGCAATCAAGAGGTAAGATGAGAGAATACAAGAGTAAAGTCGATAGTATTTAACTGTTTACCGTTTTGAAACAATGCTCATAGATGTTTGAAGTTTAGCACGTAAATAATGGTGGTTACTCATTTGACTTTCCACTGCAACATAAGTAGCATTATAAACTAAGTAACAAAGTAGCATTTTCAAGTCTTTGCAGTGTCCGCGTCCCTTGAAGCTTTCTCTGCTATCGGTTACGGCGCTTTACCGGTCAGTTTCGGCACACTTTTACCGGAATGCCACATGAGTAACCGAAGTCGAGTAATATCATAGGCGTGAATGGCGTGATGGGTACGCATGTGTGTTATTATGGCGAACAGTTTCTTCATAAAGTGTACATCCTCTTTAGGCAAGTTAAATTCCTGATAAGTCGTGCAAACTCACGAAAGACGGAAATTTTAGAGCGACTGAGGGACCATTTTCGATATGATTGAGAAAGATATTCAGGATAATAACTTGTCTTTATTGAGCAAATTTACGACTGTACATTCCTCAATTACAATTAACTCATTAGTCGAACACAAACATCCATGTCCTGGGCAGTGAATAATCCACCCAGGCGGGATTAAAACCCGCGACCCTCGGATTAGCAGGCGAGGACTCTACCCCGCCGCCATTGGGGCCGACAGGGTTAGGATTAGGTTCAGGATAAGAGACGAAAAGCTCGAAAATTATTCTCCTCTTGTTCGCTCTTCTCCTGATGTGTCGACTTAAGAAAAGAAAAATAAAAACGTTATGAGAATACATGAAAAACATGAAGTTTTAAGCTGATACATAATTCGCATTGAAATTAATCAAGTGACCCCTTCAATATGTGCCCTCGTACTCTGGTGAATTATGCTTCATCATTGCGCCGTAAATAAATGAAGGTGTAATAGGAAAAAAGAAAAGCTACCGGTACCTAGGAACGATGGTGACAGACGACTGGAGAAGTATTGCAGAAATAAAAGCAAGGATAGCAATGGCAAAAGAGGCCTTCAGCCAGAAGAAAACTTGCTATGCAATAAAAGCCTGTATCTTGAGCTGAGAAAAAGACTAGCTAAGTGTTATTCATGGAGCGTTTTCATGTATGGATGTGAAGCGTGGACATTAGGTAAGAGGGAATAGAATAGAAGCTTATGAAATGTGGGTGTGGAGAAGGATGGAAAATGTAAGGTGGGTAGATAAGATGAGAAATGAAGAGGTTTTAAGCAAAGTAAAAGGAGGAAGATTGCTCCTAAAGGAAATAAGGAAAAGGAAATAAGGAAAAGGAAAGGAATCTGGTTGGGCCATGTGATGACAGGGAAAAGTATAATAACTGTGGCACTTGAGGGTTCAATTGAAGGAAAGAAATAGAGAGGAAGGAGAAGAATTAAATCGGTGGATCAGGTGAAGAACAACAGTTACGATGAAGCAAAGAAGGAAGCTCGGGACAGAAGTGGATGGAGACAGCAGTGGTGTACGGGACCTGCCAGCAGGCACAACACCAGATGATGATGATTGCGCCGAAAATTAAAGTAGTTAATCTCAGTTGAGGTGACAATAGTTGCTTTCTCGATGAAGGTTGTAAGATATTGTCCGATTTTCGAGACACGCGAAACGCTCCGTATGAGTATCGTTAAATTTCACCCAAACCCGAAGCATCGTCCACCGAAACGGAAACAGGTTCCACGCGCGCACTTTACACGACTATAAAAGCGATTGAGGGGCGTGGCCGATCTTTTACGGTCGACCTTGAAGGTCTCCCTACCACCCTCCTCCTCCACACGCGCCGCAAACCTCGAAAAATAAATATATAAATATGTATTCAAATCATTTTTTGCCAAGTTTTCACAACTTTCTCTCTCTCTCTATATTTCCATGTCTTTTGACGTACTCCCAGGAAAGCAGATAACGCCCTCCGATGAGAAGAGTGAAAATTGAAAAACGTACCAATTAGATATCGTCTGTATAACTTTCTAAAACCTTCAGCTCAGAGAATCGCTGATGTAAAATAACTTAAAGTAAAATTATTGAAACACGGAATTTTGGACGACTAATGATAATAAGGAGAGTCCGAACACAAGTCTTCTCATGTTGCCAGGTTCAAGATTAGGAACTCAAATCCTAAAAACATCATCCATGAATCATTAAAAATACATTTTAATATTTGGTTAAACTACATTAATCTAATTTTTCATGAATTTTTTGTAACCTTTTTGTTTAGATTCAGTGTATCTTCAAATTATTCTGTAGTTGTAATTAGTTTTTTAACCAATGATAAGGTAAATATTCATCATTGTTGCCCTATAATATGCTATAGATTTAATAATCGTCATGTTTGTCTCTTATAATTATTCTTCTTGTAACGAATGTGTTGATCGGTCTCCACCTATTCATAGCTACCTGGTTTTATTAGATATTAAGTCCTTGGTGGGTATTTATGGTGGTGAGTAAATACATATTTGCTCCAATAAACGATTGAATCTCTTTCTCACTACAGGAAATCGTTGAAGCAACCGTGATTTACCAATCACTGATACCTAAATGAGCGATTAACCAACCAAAACCACTGATATGCATTCACAGTAGTTAATCATGGACACCGTAAATACAAAATATCATTACGAATAAAAATATCCTCGCTTTCATTATAAATGAACTGAGAATATAATAATGGCCAAGACTTTTTTCGCCATCCTAAGCACGACCACCTCTAAAATTTCTCATTCCACCCTTAGGTAATTAAGAATTCCAAAATAGTCTACCATTCACAGATTGATCTCTATAATTAACGATTCGTGAATCGGGGATTGTTAACCTACTAAATTATAGGTAGCGGCCTATAAGTATTTAGTCCAAATATTGAAGTTTTGACTAGTAAATATATGTTTAAATATTAAATATTATTTGGCCAATGATTTGCGTACATTAATACAAGGCCAAGATAAAAAGTATTTCAGGAAAACATTTCTTTCCCACTCTTACTCCCGGACCGAAAGTTGTGTCTGGTTCCGGATCGGGGGAAGTTCACACGCTGCCCCGTCCTTCCTCCAGTCGCCTTCTCCTTTCCGCTACTCATACAAAACGACCCGATTTATGAGCGCATCCGTTCTATATTTCAGACGCGGCAAAAACGCGCAAAAACCAAAAGTCACTCGGTGTGGGAAGGATGAGTTTTCTGTGCAATAGCTTGGAATTGAGGAGAGACAGAGAGGAGAGATAGCCAAGGGATGAGGAAAGAGAAGAGGTGGGTGGGGAGGCGACAGTAGAAGCTGGAGGGGGTGGGAGGAGAGGCATAGAGGGACATTAGCAGGACAAGCTAAGCAAGAGGAGTAACAGCAATCGAAGCAATGGAAGCGTCGGAGAAGCCAGCCAGCCATCAAACCAATCCCCACCATAACAAGGCTAAGAGTAGGTAACAAGGCGACCGTGGAAGGATGGATGGATTGAAGCGAGCAAGTTCATTCGATTCGAAAAAAAGTGTGTCACGCACATGACTCACATTCACAAACTAGACACTCTTAAAGGACGCTTTTCAATCGGGAGGGGGAGGAGGAGATGGGGGAAGGAGGTAGAGGAGGCGGGAGGGGATCTCACAGTAGTCTTCGTCTTCGTCCATTAGCCTTTTTCAAAACGTCGCCATGCAACCAGCGCGGCGGCGGGAGCTGCAAGACGGAGGTTTCAAAGACTAGGGTAGGAGGGGAGAAGGCTGGGAGAGTGGGTACTCCATGGACTGTATACCTACGAGTGGGATGGGGGTTGTGGGGAGGGTAGGGCGGGGGACGTAGGCACAGCGCGTGCCATTCTTGGAAATAGCGGGAAAAAGAACTAATACAGAGAGAAACGTCGCCACAATATCAACTCACGGTCTCTCTCTCCAAGAGTCCCCTACTTTCGTCACTCCACACTCTTTTATTCGCGCTTTGGTTGCATCATTGGGGAGATTATAAGCCAAATTTATTATGCAAGGAGAGTTAATTGCTCCCCAGGGTGGTGAAACGATTGTCTACCACGTAATTTTGTTCCTCGTGAGCCCTTGCTTGTCCGCCATTGGGACAACCGACCTATATTTGGCCGAATACAGTAGATGACAGGGTTCATTCAGTCGATGGATTGTTTTAATTCTTTCATAAGCAACCTACCGGTAAATGCGGGGAGCGATGGATCTATTAATCTCCATAATATTCCCTTAAATCTGAAGGTCATACAGCCATTTCAAAACAGAATACCTCTTACTTCCCATTCATCCCTTCATCTTCCCATCCCATTCAATAAACTTATTCTCTCTCGCTAAACCAACATACTACCTTCAGATTAGTTGTGCGGCCGGCACTAATCATCCCTGGTAACGCATGCTGCCTTTTAAACATAAGCGGCTGGCAGAAAAAACATTTTTTCAAAAGAAATTTCCCCAAAAAAAAAGAAAAATTAGTTACCAAAATAATCGGGTCATATTGACCCAAAGGATTTGAGTGCAACTTTTTTGATTTGAGAAGTAAAAAATTAAACTAAAATGGATTATTATATATTAAGAAATATGAAAAACCAACAAAAACCAAGTAACAAAGTAAAAAGTCACGATATTCAGGCATAAAAAAGTTATGTTGATCTAAATTTCGTTTCCGGCTATAAAGACCCGACTGAAAACGAGAGGGTTAAACCACTTCAGAATAGCTTAGCCTCTAATTACTTGTTCCACCCACCTATTCTGCCATTTCCAAATGTCTTCAATTACTTTCCTCTCTTCACCCACCATGCAGATCACTGTTTGGTTTGGTTCTTTTTTGTTTACGTCCAATGAACCTTCTCCATTCTACTCCACTCCAACCTTTAAAAAAAACTGCAACTAATTCTTATCTACTTTCATCAGAGTCCACGTCTCCGCATTAGACTCTTATCCAGTCTTTTCTTGATATACTTGTTCAATGCTCCCGTCATTAATTCCCTCTTATTGTCAACTCCTCAAAACTTTATTCTCACACTAATGTCTTCACTACTATGCTAATTATCTTTCAAGGTAAAACTCAGGCAACTGCAAAAAAATTTCTAGCAGCCTACTTATTTACAAGGGTAATCCCGTGATTTCCTTCATGAAATGAATATTTCCAAAAACCGTAAACGAGTTTAAAATCCTAGTTTTGAGCTTGTAACCATAATTAATCTCAGATGATTGGAAAGCTAAAATAATGGCAAATAAAGCGTTGGGCTTCAATATATCGACAAAATCAATGAGAAGGATATCTCTAAAAGCCGTTCATATTATTGTGTCTCATAACTTACGCTTTCCAGTCATCTAAGCTAAATAAATTCCACCAACAAAAAAAAGAAAGTAAAATCGTTTAGGACTTTTAAAGAAATTCTTTTACTAATAAAGTCAAAGCCGTAAAATCTAACCGTTTCGTAATCCCATTCATTTCGTCTATAAAAAATTATCGAGGTAGTTTGCCCAATGATTCCTTGGCAGTTTTTGGTATAAAATCACCACATGTAAGACTGCATCGCGGGGGTCAGATACCTAGGCAGCCGTCGCGTAGAGGAACAGACTTTGCTCATATTGCCTTCCCATTCTTTGACCTAAAAGACGTTGGCGACCTAACCAGGAGAAATCGTCGTTATAGTATCCAGCACCAATGGGTCACCGGCATGAACAAGCTCGACTCCCACAGTCAAGGTTGCCATCCTATTAGTGGAATACTAGGACATCAAGTGCAAATACTTCACAGAGGGCTCGAACCCGGATCCCTCGACATCACACCGATTGATTTAGGTTGTAAATCTACCGAACGAGGTGCTGTATTGCCAATAAGAACTTCAGCTGCTCGCAATAGTGTTTTCAACTCACATCTCACTCAGAAAGCTGTAAAGTCGATTGATCGCAGTAATATATAAATATAAGAAAAACAAAAGCCACAAAATAAATAACTGAAGGTT
Organism: Ceriagrion tenellum; assembly: GCA_963169105.1. Classification (NCBI taxonomy): domain Eukaryota; kingdom Metazoa; phylum Arthropoda; class Insecta; order Odonata; family Coenagrionidae; genus Ceriagrion; species Ceriagrion tenellum. Next base: position 50,174,106 of record OY720636.1, on the reverse strand, counting down.
ATTACCCAAAAAATTTAAATGTTGAATTAATAAATTGAAAATTCACTGAAAACCTGTTTAGAAAAAAGAGGCCTTCATCTTACACATCCGCTAACTCCTTCCTTACTTTCATAGTCACTCTTAATTCGCGATAACTGACTGAAAAATTCAGAATATGCTACGGCAACTCCAATTTTATGCACCCGATTCTCAGGAAGTTTCATATTATGGTAGGTCTAGCCCAAAACCATGAAAGAATTCCTGCCATAAAGTGTCGCTTCGACCATTGTGCACACGAGTCTAGTCTGAAAACCACCAGGAATGTTGGTACAAAAATTTCCTCGCTTTGAAAACATCGCTATAAAATAGATATAAAATCATCCGAAGCTGTGAGGATGATTCATTAGTCACGTGACAAAATAATCCAGGATTGGATTGATTAGGGGAGGCGAGCGACAGCTTAGGTCATTTGCGCCTTAGAGGATAGATCAGTGAAGAAGGGTGGATAGAAACCTGGCGTCGGCATTAGCCTGCTCTTATCGAAAGGCGCCAAGGAGATCACGGCCTAACTTCTCATCCGACAGATGGAGTACTGTACTTGAAGTGCCCTCTACAAGGCACTCAAGTAGGGATCGAGAAACCTCTGAAAAACATCCACCTCTGCGGGGATTTGAACCCTGGCCGACCGTATGGTTAGCCAGCACTCTAGCCACCACACCAACCCGATCCCCAAAATAAACCAGATTCAACAACTTGTATCAGAAGTTGGTGACATTAGCTCCCATAGCTCCGACTACGGTGAAACTTCGGCTTAAAACCTGATTCTTAAGCCGCAAACGACATCCATTTAGAGCAGGCGTGCTTCAGAGCGAAACAGATAAAATCATTTGGGTGCCACAATACAGTTTTAGCTCCGACAGAAGCGATAACATTGAGGAGATACATATCCGAACAGATAGGTACATATATTCGTTTTTTCCGCGCACAATAAGTTACCATATAAAACTGAGCTCCCCTCAATACAATCCCAGAGTAAAATTCATCCTTTAACCTCCCAAAACCTTATTCCTTACATCTTTACGCGGCTGATGTCCAAACACCCCCTGCCACACGCCATTGCAGCTGCTTGCAGGGTAGTATGTAGACGTAGATCCATTTCAACGTGCGTCTCAAACCCGCGACCCTTGTATTAAAAGGCAAATGCGTTACCAACCTAACCACTGCGGACTTCTTGCCACCCTTGGAGAGGTTAGCATGGATGATGAGTTTTTATTACTGATTCTTAATCGTCAATTTCATACGAAAACCTAATTGTGATCTGTCAGCGGCAGGAACAATTGTGCGTTTGAAGTTCCTAGAAGGCTAAGGTCAGTTTGCAACGTTTTAAATAATTCACACGGCGTACACCTATGACCGAAGCGGAATGCGAATCCGCGACCTTCAGATTATCCGGTGAGCGTTTCTCTCACCCACCGGAACAAGGCCGCGGAATAATAGGTCTGGCCGCTGACTCGCGCATTACTGGATGTTGGCACATAAAAAAGTGACGCCGAATCCAACATAAAAAGGAGTAACAGACTAGCTGTAAGAAGTTAATGATCGGCAAGATTATTCCGGAGCTTTTCTTCCCACGGCGAAAGAATGCAAGGATATTCTAACGATACATCCGTTTTCGCCAATAGATCTTGCTTGGAGGATATATTTAACACCAGAAGTATCGACCTTGCGGCACACCTGCTGGAGCCAATAGGGGTCAACGTGACCCCTTAAAAGTATTTCGTTTCCTTTACGAAAGGTGACGTATTTTTAGACACCAAGGGTTGAAATTCGCCATGAAAAAGATCATTTGACTTGACTGGGATTCGAACCCGGATCTCGCAATTGTCGGTCAGGTGTGCTTGCCAGTTACAGCACCAAGTCATCTTCCTTCAAAGCGAATTTCGAGGGGGGGTTTAGTGGGAACTAGATGCACACGCCTGAAGTCTACGTTATGGCACATGAGACTAAGGTCGTTCTTACAAAGCCAATGTCGCGGTGGATAGACCCAATATTTTCGTTTTCTATAATGCCGAAATTGACGAATTTCCAATCATCGCGTTTAAAAATGATATGGTGCGAAGCCACTCACAGGGGTGCATATACACCAAGGGTTGAAATTCGCCATTAAAGAAATCATTTGACTTGATTCATGGCGAGTTTCAACCCTTCATATATATGTACCACTGCGAGTGACTTCGTACCACATCATTTGTAGATGCAATGATTGGAAAGATGACGCTTTCCATTGAAATAGTATGCAAAATGTTTCGAATATATCTTTTATTTACTGTTGTGCTTCATTTTGCACGAAAAAAGTTTATATCAACGCATATACTATAGTTTGTAAATAAATTCAGTTTGTAAAGTTCCACAATGGTTTTCATTATTCCGACCTAGGTTTCGACTCAAGTAAAGTCATTATCAAGGTGATAACATTTCACCACGAGCCACTTATATGCATTGTCAGTGTGTAGTGGAGGGGAAGTAGGGGAGGGGAAGTAGTGGATGGGAAATCACCAGCTAATTTGGCGGAGAATGGATGACTGGTCCAACTAATGGGGGGGGGGGAAGCAAGGTTTGAGTATCGTTTAAGGATTTACGTCATGAGATAAGGATTTATGTACATACTATAATTTTCCATTTCAACATGCAGGATGTGGTGTATGAGGATTTCGACCCGGGGTCCAAATCCTCATGCGATGTCTGGGTCTGTCGTTTCTTCAGGCGGCGATTCACCCTTGAGTATTCACGTCCGGATACCGAACTATTTAAAATACTTAAACAAATGGCAGTACAACAACATTCAATGATGACAAAACTCAAAATAAACAGACAAGAGATAGCCTAGGGTCAAAATGACCCCTTCGGAATTAATTGGTAGAAGGTCATGTACATTAAAAACTATCGGAGGTATGAGGTTATTATTTTCACATGATGTTTCCCTTCTAAAAATAAAAAAGTCAAGAAATGAGCAAGAGCTGGGACGACTCAGTCAGAAGTAATGGATGTTTCAAAATTGAAAAGGGAACAAAATGACTCCTTGTGGTACTTCTAATGTTAATTTCGGGTGTACTTGTCGGGTCGGGTGTAAGTTTTTATTTACTATTTCCGCATCCGCTGAACCTGACGTATATAAGTTGATCAAGTTATGATTTATGAACATGTATCTGCGACTACATTCTTTGTAAACCAATTCAGTATCACCAAGCACAACATTTGATGGTGACTTCACAGTGGCTAAATTATTTCCTTTTAAAGGCAGGTTGAAAATAAACCCATACACTCGCAATACTTACCCTTTACCAAGGACGCCACTTCATTTTATGAAATTCTAATTCCTTTTAACAGTTCTAGTCCAGTTCAAGCATTTAATTGTGATAACTTTCTCTGCATCTCCGTCTGTATATTATCCAGCACGTTTGTCTAGATGAAAGCCGCCCACTTCAGCGCAAATTTAATTTCAAATTTAGTTCTCCGTATTCATCTGCCATTTGGTCTTGCCTGAGGAACTTTCAATCGGTTGCGATTCCCACTAATACATCTTGTCTCAAGGTCAGTCCGATACATATCTGGTTCTTTCTCGTGGCGTGATTTATTTGACCTTCTCTTCCTTCACCCTCCGGCCCACTTCCTCATGTATTTTTATTTTTCATATTTAGAATACTTAACGTTCACTCGCTATCAAAGTTTTGAAGGCTTTATCGTTCCTCTCCTTTGCCTCTATTGAGGACCATGTCCCAGGTACACAAGGCGGTGCTATGTTCTGCATGATATTTTTTCGACACTTCTCCAACCTACGTATCTGTGGCTACTTAGAGCATAGATGTGAGGTGTTCAATACTTAAAAAGGCACAGTTTGAGTTATATTCATATGAATTAATACTTCGTCTCACATTTTTAAGCATGAGCGTATTCTACGCCATCACATTACTTAAAATGACTGAACAATAAAATAGACGCGAAAAGTTTAAAATCATATCTTTCGTGAGCCCAAGTCGTAATGTAGACTTCAAACTCTATGGTCTCATTTATGACCATATGGTACATTTAGGGAAAGTATCCCTGATTCGCAGCGACTCATGAGCAAGCATGGCTTAATTTCGATAGTTAACGGACCCTTAATGTTGAGTTAACGGCAGGTTTTGACACCCTGAAGAGGACGTGGAATTAGTACAGCTTTTTCTTGATCGCTATTGCCTTTTCTTAGAGGCATGACATTTTTTTTCCAATAGGCACTGAGAAGTTACTCTAAGGAATAAGAGGAATAGGGATTTAAGTTCGTCCTATGCGGTTTTTAGCTGAGGCATTGTGGCACGAGTCTGTAAAATTTTTATTTCTTATCCTATTCTGAAATTTTTAAATTTTTTTAATCTGCTGGTATCACATAAATTTTTATAAGTGGACGACATGAACCAGTCCATTTCACCCATCACTCCAAGAAGAAACATTTTCGCCGAATTATGATAAGTTTATGGCAAGTGAGACGACGCCAGATAATGCAAGTAAAATCATTGTAGTGTTCACGGAAATGTTTTTTTACACCAACCAGTTCCCTTGAAAAGTCAGGTCGTACAGTCGACATAGAGGCCTGATGATGTTGATTATTCTAGCTTAACATATATTTTTATTATACTTCATTCTTTAGATTCGTATTCACTTCCATTGGATCTTAACTGGTAGGTGAACAAAATGGAAAATTATATGATATAGGGAAGAATAGTTACGCCACAGCTGGCTTCTTCCCTCCGCCTCAAACCAAGGGCCCAACATTGCTGAATTCCCTGTATCATGGTGGCAGGATATGTCTCAAATATTCCAATCTCCTTCATGCATTTGCATCCTACTTCTAAAATAAAATTGTCTCCTCTTTTCGAACATTTCTAATTTTAGCATTTCAGTATGGCAAAACGATTGTATCCCAATATATAACATAGATTTCAACAATTACTTAATTTTACAACCAAATAGAAGTGAAAGTTGAGCTAACTTGTAATAAAAAATACCAAATTTAGCTGTAAAATGTATTTCCTGGGACTAAATTGTTTGTTTATTCAAGTAAAAATGACATCTTTTAATGTATTGAAAATATTGATTTACTTATCAATTTTGAAATTAAATAATAAGAATATTTTCAATGGAATTATTTTAAAATTCTTCGGCATTTCGTAATAATTGGCCCCAAAAATAATTGTCTCGAAAATATTAATATATTTTCTATTTAATGAGCATTAATTTTTGCGCCACTTAATAATGCCATAAAAATCCACATATCCATTCTCCGAATGAATTTTTTAACAAGGGGACCATATTCACTTCAGCTTACACAAAATTTTAAACACTAATGAAATATAATCTGGTCTTATGCATAATTTCAAGTACTTGAAAGTGTTCCGCAACATTAGCAGGTCTAAACCGAAAATAACGGATATCCAGTTCGTTCATGACCAATCACTATTCTGTTGAGTCACTAATCTAAAGATGCTTTAGCACCGTAAAATTTTCTCTGCATGGAAGTTGTATCAATATGCGCTCAGCGTAGCAATTCTTATTTGGAAACTGAAACGCGTTTGGAATGATGCAGGCAGTGTTTTAATGCCATCCGCTTCACGTCTTAGGTGCGTCTTTTGGGGCGCATCCCATAGCACGCCACGATCCAGCATGTCGAGAATAACTCCAGAAAAGTTGCGCAATGGATTTCCGCGAAGCTATGCGAGAGGTGAAACGCATGAGAGGAAGATATTGCATCAATAAGAGCGTTGCCCTTTATGAATTCAAGATGATTTTTAAAACGATCATTATTCTCCGCGCGAGGAGCTCGATTTCTTTTGCCAGTACCGGCCTCAATGGGAGTGTCTGATCGCCCGATCTCAAAACCAACTCTTTTTTTAAACGAACCCCGTTATGGGCAACATTTTACGTATCAGCCAAAGAACGGCCGTCCGTGGCTGTGCGTTAACAATGTATATGAGAAAAATATAAGTTGCGCAGGAGAAATTTTAACTATATTTATTCTGCCTAGCAGAGCAAAACAATTAATTAATTAAGCAGTAATATCACATCTTATGACTGTAAGTTTGTTTTTTTGGACCTCTACTAAGCTCTTCACAAATAATAATTGAAAATGAATAAATTGACCTTTTTACACCCTCCATGTTCCCGTGTCGTGATGAACTTTTGCTCAAATGTCACACAAAGCCAGCTGCATTTGCTTTAGAGAAAATGGTCGCCGCAAAAATAAAAAATTGATATCAAAAGTATTTTCTAAGTACGTGCACTTTATAGTCATAACACATCAATATTTGAATGGCGATGTGCGATCAGTTTGCTATTTTTCTGAAGGCGAATTCATGAAGGAATCCACTGGTGCATAGAAAATGAATTTTTGGAATGCCATTAAAAACCGTGTCATCGCAAATATATCGATTGCCCACTTCTGCAACAACAGCGGCTGTAACTATAATGATAATTAAAAGAAATCTGGAGTCATCTCAACCTAATAGTCACCTCCTGCAACGGTGGATAAACTGTTGTCAATGAATTTTGACCAACGCAGCCGCTCCGGAAGAAGGTCTACCATGAGTATAAGCCATTGTGGAAGTTTTTCACCAACTAATAACTATATGAAATAAGGTATTTAAAATTGATCTCGAAAACGGCTCTAAACGATTTTTATAATAAATCAAATCCTAAAGTGTTTGAACACAAATTTTACCTTTTCATGCGATTTTATTCATAAATTGAACTTGAAATTACAAGCTATGGTTAAAGTTCATTGACAAAATTCTCCAATAAATCATCTTGGTTACAAGATGATGAATCAGAGAATGGGAGAAAACCGGGTTTTACAGAATTTTGCCATATCATATAAATGCCAACTTTGTGGAAAACTCTTTACAGGATGTAAAATTCCCGATAAAAGGAATGAAAATATGTCATGGGTAAATTGCCCACCTAATAGCTCACCTAATGTTTTAGCTAGTAGCCGGTGACTGCGAAAATTGAAGTCAATATATGACAATTGCATAGGAAAGGCGACACAGTTGGTTGCCATGCCTGGAAAAAAGGCTAATGAAAAATATATCCCCGGAATATTCTGCATATTTTGTACCAAAAAATGTTTGCGACTTTCAAATATGAAAAAATATACGAAAGAATATGAGACGGATTTTATTTCTCAAAAAGTTTTCATTCATTTTTCTAGCACCCGATTTTAACTTATTGTTCCAATAGTATATAACATACCCTCTGTTCAGATGTTTTAATCTTCCTTTTCACTATTATCATTATGGTTACAGCCGCCGTTGTTTGAGAAGTGGGCAATCGGAAGATTTGTGACAACGCGGTTGACATTTTAAAATTAATTTGCTATGCACGTGCAAATTCCATCTTGAATTCACCTTCAAAAAATCGCACATCGCCATCCAAATATTGTAATGAGATGACCATAAAGTACATACTCAGGCATAAATGTTGGCATCAATTTTACATTTTGGGGGAGACCATTTTCTCAAACATTAATGAAAATTACTTTTCCTGGCATTTGAGCAAAAGTTTTTCGATCTATGTCACGACTTCGATTTATGTCACGAGAACATAAGGGGTGGTAAAAAGTCATATCCGACATATATGACAATTGCATAGGAAAGGCGACACAGTTGGTTGCCATGCCTGGAAAAAAGGCTAATGAAAATGTACTCAAGTTGTAGAATCCAAAAAAGAAGGCACATGGCGGAGTAAGATGTACGCCAATAGGGGCATCTGAAAAATGCCACGCGACTCCTTAATGAGTTCAGGAAAACAGGAAGTGAATTGTAAGAAATAAAGATTGATGAAGAGGATCATTACTGCAGCGGAGGAAAAAACGTTCCCGCCTCAGGGTAGGCAATGACCCGAAACCTCGCTCCTGAAGCATAAAAAGGTATACAACAGAAACTGGAAGTGAGCCTATTGGCCTGTTAGCTGAATGGGTTCCTCATGCTGGCCGATTAATGTTTGATCATCCACAAATCTTACTCCCTCGCTAAAATTTCAGCATCAGCCCACAGCTTCCAGTACGATAAACACGGTTTCGGATTCTGACACAAGAGGTTAGTTATTCAAATGGTATGTATACAAAAGTCTCATTATGCGGTAAAATTAGGTACTAATGCGTCGCCATGGACGGAGACAGAGGAGTAGCACCCATGACGTGCGTATGCGTGAAGATTTACCGGAAAAAACACCACTGTAAAGCATGTGGTGTACAATTGCAAATTTTGGGGCCATGCGGAGAGAAAACCTCACAATCTAGCGAAAAAGATGAATAACCCTGTGAGAGGAAAGATTAATGGACCGGCTTGATTTAGAGGTGCCGATTTGGTTATTAAATCAATTTAGCTGTCAAAAAATCAAGAACTTTGGGGAAACTGTGTGGTAGAAATCGTACCAGACCTGACAAATCGCGGGGCGTACATCAGATTGTACATGTTATTTCCTACTTAAAAATTACGCTGCAATCCCTCTACCGGAGAGTACGGCTACGTTTTCAAGCGTCGTCGGAGACTCTGTTACCAGTCAGAAGTAAGATACAGACTGCGTTGCCGAAGGAGTAGGTATCCCGTCTTTCAACTTTCAACACAGCTTGTGTCGCCGGATTAGCGGCGAGGAGAGAGGACCTACGTTTTCAGCCCATTTTTCGGTCATGTGACTCCTTCCTGAGGAATTTCGGGTCATCTTTGAAATGATGACAATAAATTATCCAGGATGGTGAGGCTCATCGTCAATACACCTCGTGACCTTTCATCATTTTCTTCAGAAAGTCCACAATGGAAAGATATTCCCGGGAACTCTGAACGCGTCAAGATATTCCATCGTCTTTAGTTTCCATTCTTTCCTACCGAGGAAGTTATGAAAATGAAAAGGAGGAGGTATAACCGTAAAATCTTGTGGGCAAAGACGAGGCAAGAACAGGGGAGCAGGAGGAGGAATTTGTGCCGAGCAAGAGTGGCCCGCCTGTCACAGAAAATCGCATTACCTGTGGATTTATATGGAAGCCTATTTTGGTAAAATTAATACAATGGGTTAAATAATGGTCAGGTTACCGTTATTCTTACTTTGTGCATGGATTAAATTTCACAACTTCAAATTTATGCATACATATAATAATGACTGCGCTGATGTTTCTTAATGCATGTAAATTTTCTTATTGCATCTACTTTTGACGAGGTATACTCCACTATATTTTGGCTCAAAGATCGATAAAAATATTTATTTAATTATTTTGACTTGTACACGACGAAAATCATACACGACCACAGGCAACATAATCCGGAGTATGGCCTGAACTGTGTCAACTGATGGCGGATTCAGCCAAAAGAATAATGAGGAATTTTGTCTCCATGACCTTTTGTAAAGAACTTTGAGAAGAACATAATTGAAGACAAAATATTGAGAGAAAAGCCCCAGAGGAAGACCCAGGAATAAGTTCATGGACCAGATAAAGGGGAAAGTACATAGGAAGAGATACCAGGAGGTAAGGAAACTAGCAATAGATAGAGAAAGGTGGAGGGCTGCAGTCCACCAATCTTAGGATTGAGCAACCAATGATGAATTTTCTAACTTCCTTAGGCCGGCTTCATAGGTCGGCGGCAGCGGCGGAAGTAGTGGTACTCAGCCAATGAGGACACTTCTTTAGAAATCATGACGTCAGACCGATGAGCTGTGCTATGATGGCTAGAGGGGGCCGCAAATATTCAGCCTTGCTGAATCTGGACTGCATTCTGTTGCGGCGGAAGCAGGTCGAGAAGCGGGAAAACCCACTGCCTTTCAAAAATGAATCCTCTTTGGATGATTAGCGAGCCCTTCAGTTTCAGTAAAAGATTCTATAAGCAATGCGCATAATGTTTACGATATATTTAAGATGTTAAGAGTATAATTTATAATGGCTAGGGAAAATATGATCTGGTATCCAACGGAAATAGCCTTCCTTAAGGTTATATAGCATCATTAATATACTACCGTTAACCAGAGTTTGGCTTTAATCCGCCAATTGGCAAATATTAAGGCAAAATATTAGTTATCCATTCTTGATGCTGCAACCACGGGGTGAAAATTTTCAGGTTGTGGCTATTATTTATTGCATGTTCGGACAGTGGAGCTGATCACGCATAAATGCTGATATGGCATTGCCTAACAAGTTAAACAACGACCAAATTACAAATGTTACTCGCTCGAATGTAAGAACCAAGCACAATATAATTCTTGAATTGAGTGGCAAGGCTTTTTGTCAACTCATTTCAATAAACATGTGATTCAGATTGAGGCGTTGCACGTTAGCTCGACGAATACGATTATAGTGAAACTACTACCATCAAATAAGCATTAATAAATAATTACATACTAATCTTTAACCAAATTTATCATTATATAGCACGAATCATTCTCAAGAGTAAAAAAATGTTGGTTATTCCGATGACATGCAAATACTGCAGTGACAATGTTATTGTACGCCTACCGCCTTTCATTTGTTTCCTCGCCGCCGACCTATGCAGGGTCCACCGCTACCGGCCGCGGCGAAATCCATCGTTATCCCCGCCGCCGTCGACCTATGAAGCCGGCCTTAGTTTCTGCCTTTGCCACTAAACGAAACATGTTACTGACGTTCAACGCAGCGGCAAAACGACGCGGAAACGGCTACATTAACACGCAGCCTTACGCATTCTCTTTTTTTTACTGTATTTGCTGCCCCTTTTGGAATGATAACTATTAGTGGGAACACTAATTTGTGGAATGAGTAATAAATATCGTTTCCCTTTTCTCCATTCTGTCTTTCCTTGCCATTCGTCCAGTTAGGAATGGGGGTGGTTAAAACTTTCTCCGGCGTGTGTCACAGACCACTCCCGCGCTCGTCCGTCCACCGTGGTGAATGGAAGAGAGTGAGTCTCGGGGGAAATGTTTGCACGCGTGGTGAGCCGTAATTTCTCGCCCAGAGTCCGTCCCCCTGAAATTCTGAAACCTGATTTGATTCGCACCCAACCAGTCCGTGCGAAGACTCCCGCATCCGAAGAGTGAGTGAAAGAGAGAGAGAGAGATGGAAAAATCCATTCAGAGAATTCCCACCTCCCCTTCAACGAGTTTCTTTTTAATCTCGGAATCAATCGGTTTAATCCTACAGCTGGTTATCTCCTTGAATCATATTGTGAAATGCTAAAAAAATTCTAATTACGCCAGAAGCTACGGAGCTCGTTCCCATGGCTACTGCTACCAGAATATTTGTGTTTCTCGGGGGAAAAAATGGATGAACACAATGATATGATGCCTGTATCACACCTTAAGTGCCTTCGGCCAGGCACGCGGCACAGATCGCTGTTGATAAAATATTCTCATTTGATATGTGAGATGAAATATGCTTTGAGGAAAAAGGCTCATGTTCGCGTGAGAGAATCAATGAATATTGCTTGTGTGGGAATTTCCGCACATTTCGGGACTTCAGTGTACCAGCGCGATTATTTTGGTGCCAAACAGTGGACAAATTCTAAAACTAAATGCTAATATTTCTAAATGAGGGGTTTGTGTTGTGTTCGCGTCATCGCAGCTATAGTTCCCGTCATTTTTGTGTTTCTCATGTGTTAAAAAGATTAAACCATGTGATACCTTGCCTGTATCGCACATTAGAATACCATTGGCGGGCTAGTGACAGACTGTTAGGGGAAAACTGCTTATCATTTGATACATCAGATGAAGAATTTATTCCAAGAGGAAACCTTACAAAAGGCTAATCACGCAAGAGAACTGGTAATGCAAGGGTCACTAGCTGCTTCTTACCTGGGTGTGTGTGTTACTTATTGTGTGGTTAGTATTTGCGGAAAGTAACTGACAACACTTATCGTTTGCACCAGAGAGAATACGGAGGAAGGTTGGGCAGTGGAGGGTTATTTGAGCAGTGGAGATAGGGTGGAAAGAAACACAGATCGCAATTAGCTTTCCCATGCCGAGGAGTAAGGAGGTCCACAGTTTAAAATGTACATCTTCATACAACCCTGCGAGCTGCCACATGAGCGTATGATACATCTACATCTACATATTACCCTGCAAGCCACCACAAAGGTGTTTGGCAGGGGGTACGCGTGCGCGGAAAGAACGAGTTATTGTATACATCAATCCGTTTGGCAATGGATCTCTCTTATTTTATCGCTTCTGTCAGATCTAGAGATGTAGTGAGGCGTCATGATAATATTCTCTGGGTCGCTCTGAAACGCACCAGTTCCAAATTTCTCAAAAAGCTAAGCCTAGCGTGCAGCCTCCAAGTCTCCAGGGGCTCCCACTTCAACCCCTCAGAGATTTATGAAACACTATATATTTGCTCGTAGCAGTTTTTAACGAAGCGCGCAGCTTTTATTTGTATTTTATTAATTTATTTGGTAAAATCTTTATGACCAGGGTCCCGAATGCTCGCGGCGTATTCGAGGTGTGGCCTAACCAGAGCGAAGTAGCATCTCCCTTTGACTTTTTCATCCGAGGACCTACCTAGTGTATGCTTAGAAAAACCTACTTTCTTTACTGCTGCGCAGCATATGTTTTGTATTTGTGTTCCCCACGATGTATCAGAAGTCAAGGTAATTCCAAGATATTTAACTGCATCTGAAGATTTTATGCTTACTACACTCACATAGTAGGTATGATATTTGTGTGTTGACTTTTGCAGGAAGTGTACTGTGGTACATTTACTATGATTAAATTCAAACTCCCAATCCTGGTACCTCGAATAAACGTTGTTAAGGTCCGATGACAGAATTTCTAAGTTCGAGTCTTCGCTTATTTCACGGTAGATAACTGTATCGTCTGGTAATAGGCTTAATTTATGGCTAACTCGTGAACCTTGGTCACTTATATGAATAAGAAATTAAAGTGGGCCGATCACGCTTCCTTGAGGAACACCGGATGTGACTCCAACTACATCAGAGCTGAAATCATCTATATCCGACGTACGAAGTACTGCCCTAGGAACCATACGGTACATACCAAATTAGGGTACAAGATTTACACCAAAAAATCTCAACCACTTCCGTGCCTTTGGGCCATGTGCAGCCATTACTCTACCTGGCAAATGAGCCTCAACTGACCTACCTATTATCCCCGCGGCAAACAATTTAGACCCAGGAGACGATTTCCTAAAAAAAGATAAATTTCAAAGGAAACGGTGCGCGGAAAACGTCCAAAATAAGACGAAAACGGCTCTCTTTGTCGGAAGAAAGAGAAAACGAGACTCAGGAAGTCAAGGGAAGGATATCCGGAAATTCAAGGAGGAAAGGGACTTGACCAAGGGGCAAAGTCAAGAGTGAGTGACGAAGAAAGTCAGAGATCGGAAAGCGTCACCGGACTCCGTCAACCGAGAAACCCTTTCCTTCACTTCCCGTCAAAGCTGCCAGATAATCCTTCCCCCGGCATTGATGGAGGGGTCTTCAGAATTTTGATGCTCCTTTTCTTTTGCCAATTCAATGGTAAGGCTTCCGGGCGCAACACTCTATTTTGGAAGTTAATGGTTCATTGGAGAGGCGACCGAATTGGCGACCAGTATGTTCCACATGGACAAATATCACTATTTATTATTAATCTGCCGGTTAAAATAGGTTAAAATCATACGCAGGACCCCATTTACCAATAAAATTTTTCTTCCTTTATTTCAGCATGCGTCGGACCCAATTTCATCCCATCCATGATCAAACGCCAATAAAATTACGACAACCGTTATACAAAATTTTTATATAGGAGCGGATGGCGGCAATTATTTCAGCACAACGCACTATTGGGATAGAAATTGCGCCAAAGTTGGGTATTATAACTGAAAACAAACCTAATGAAAACATATTTAATTTCAACAGATTCGGGCGAGTTATCGTGTAAATTCATCATATAATAACCAGTCTTGTGCCTGATGATGGCTCTTTGAGCTGAAACGCATCGTATTTATTGAAATATGCTGTGAAAAAGTGCAACTATTTCTTCTGTTATATAATGAAATATTTTTGCGAATAAATCTTCACTTTTAAATTCCTCTTTCAATTTTCCATTCTCTAAGGTATGTTCGTAACTAATTATTTATTATTTACAAGGTTATTAATTAGTTATAATTACTACCATATTAAAATAACAATTCATATTTAATATTTTAATATAATAATAATAATAATTAAACAAATAAAATTAATATTTTTATATAAAAAATAATTAAAAACTACATTAGGTTCGTAATTTTCAATTCTCAGAGGTATGCTCGCAGCAAGAGAAGTTGGTAGGCACTTTCTAATAAGCTCAGATAAACGGTGATTTCTAGATTGATTTTCATCAATGCAATATAAATATCCAGAAAATATGCAGATGAATAAGCGCGAAGAAAAAAGAGAGTAGTATACGATTGGCCTAGAAACGAAAGGGAAATCCCGGAATACTTTATTCGACTGATAAATGATCGACCGAAAGAAGAAACTCAACCCGGCTCGCCCACTTCCAAGGTCAAGTGTAGCCTCAAATCACGATTATAGATGTCATCCGACGGAGTGAAACCGAACTCGCTGTGTTGGGAATTCATTGCCCGGCCAGTTTATCCCGCTCTCCTCCACGAGACGAAGGAGACAGGAATGGGAGCCACTGGGAAAAGCATCCGGGGCGACATTGAATAAAATAAAACAAGGAGTCGATGAATATTTTAAGAATTCATTCGGAACGACCAGACCCAAGACGTCACATTTTGATGTCGCGACGCACATTTTATACATCCTTTCACGAATTTAATCGTCTCTTTTTTTCGAAATTTCACCTGTAAAGTGAATGGCGAAGTTTCTCTATATTATAGTCGAAGAAAGTGTCTTCCCCTCTTCATTATGTCAAGGACTATTTTTTTAATGAACTTAAAATAAAATTGATTGAGGAAATAAGAGTCTAGACATTTTTAATGACAGCTTAGAAAGGGAAATAGACACACTCATTGGAAAAAAAACTGTTTGCTTAGTAATAAAAACTAAGTCAATGCAGGAATAAAATGCATAAGTAAGGAGTATAAAAATAATTTTCAATAATTCAAACCGGCTGAAGATTCCTAGCTCTGAATTTTAAATTGAGTATCCACGTCATTGATCATCTCATTTGGAATAATTCTTTAGACTGACATTAAATTCATGAAATACATGAGCTAAATTTAAATATTGGTCAAAAAAACTTGATGAATAGAGGTCAGTCCACTTTTTCGTACATTTCATATTATGAAAATTATTATGTCTCAAAAACCTGACAAAAATTAATGCAGCAACAGAGAGTTTCAAACCCAGAAGATTAGAGAATGAGTTATTGAATATCATGTCATGATATGAAAAGTATGTGACGACCATAATGCAAGTACTTGGCTATTGCCTAGAAAATTAATTTAATTTAATTTGATATGTGCATTGTTTGAATATCAAAGATTGTCAAAGAAAATGTTTTAAAATTAAATATACTCCGTTGGTATCTCAACAAACGATCGGAAGATTGAGGAAAAAAGGAAATACAATTGTCTAACCGCGGAACGGATTTCGGGCAGTAGGGATGGAATCTGTGTGAAGTAAAACTAAAAGTTACAAAGTGCCTAATGAAAACAAAAAGTACGCGGGAAAAATTAAACCGCAGTTAAATAAAGATCACACGGTGAAATTTTGGAATATTTGAGGATCCATATTTCATTATAATTGTTCTCAGTCGATTTAATGGGACAGGCTAACAAAAATACCATGAGGAGGAAGATAATTAGTGAGTTAACATAGTGTAATTAAATATATATCAGGATAATAAAAACAAAGTAAAATAGCCATTCACTGTAGTACCTCTGCCATTATAATAGTTAGCCGAATTTTTAAGAACTGAATGCTAGCAGGTTTCAATCTCCAACCATGTCAGGCCTCGCGCTTTAACTTATTTTTAAAGTCCAGGAGTTAAGAACATACTTCGGTATCGAGTTCGCAATGTTCAGTGTAAAATGAATGTATCAAACTAATTCTATCCAACACACATCCAATATGTTTCCATTCGCGTGTACCAATACCAACTTCACCACTTAATGAAGCTCTCTTCCTCTGACGCAGCGGAATGGAAATTAAAACCACGATTTCATTCTGATAATTACGTCCGAGAGAGTCAATCATCCGTTACGCTAACAGTTACCATATCGAATCATTACATGTGAAGTATTTGCAGTATATTTTCCCGCGGTAAAAATCCACGAATCATTTTTGTTTTGTGCGAAAGCCACCGCACACTCAACAGCGAGTCTTTTTAACTGGGAATTTTCGCACCGAATGCAATGCACCAGGGGCCGGTGGTACACGTCGTTGAATCGATCCCGGACGTGTGGCGGCGTCGCCAGTTCAATCACACTGCGGTCGACAAACAATGAACGCGGCTCCCTGCCGTAATGACGTGGTGAAAACTCGCGATGAGACGCCCCCGAGGGTTGGGAAGCGGAATTAATAAGCGGCGGGAGAAGTGAGAGTTTTGGAGAAGGTGCAGCTTCCGTGGAGAGAGGGAGAGAGAGAGAGAGAGAGAGGGAGAGGGATGGTATGCGAACTTTTAATCGTGTGACAGGAATGACAAAGCGATTCCGGGATCGTACGCGAATTGCGGAACTCGAGTGTTTGTTGGCAAGAGCATTCGACGGGAGAATGGCACCGTCCTCTGGAATATTTTGGCTCTGTCTGCGCAGACGGTAAGAAAAGAATCTCCCTTTGATTCCAATCTTGTACTAAGGGAGGTTGAAGAAAAGTCTCTTTGTCCTC
Organism: Ceriagrion tenellum; assembly: GCA_963169105.1. NCBI lineage: Eukaryota > Metazoa > Arthropoda > Insecta > Odonata > Coenagrionidae > Ceriagrion > Ceriagrion tenellum. Next base: position 50,157,307 of record OY720636.1, on the reverse strand, counting down.
CCAGCGTTAACCTCATTCATTCATTGGTCGTTTAATCCTAAGATTGATTGACTGCAACTTTGTTTACATTGCCGTTCAAGATGGTAGTGTTTGACCTTTCTGGCGTGAGTATACGATAGACGTGGCGATTACTACTGTTCAGGACAGTGCGTGGTCCGGGCAAACCTGGCGTCACAAATGTACGAACAGATTTTAGGTGGCTGGACGTGAGTCATCGAGTGCTCATTTTTGTAACTTTCAAAGTAATTTGAATAAAAATTCTTGGACCACTTCACTGGTCATCTGTTTATCCGATGGAAATAACCACAGATGTAGCCATATAGATCATGCAGTACATTCATCATTGCTCGTTCAATTCTAAGACTGGTTGACTGCAGCCCTCCACCCTTCCCTATCTAATGCTAGTTCCCTTTCCTCCTGGTATATTTCCCTATGAACTTTCCTCTTTATTTGGTCCATGAACTTATTCCTGGGTCTTTCTCTGGGGATCTTTCCGCCTATTTTACCTTCCATTATGCTCTTCACTAACCTTTAATCACACTTAGTTTTCTCTGCATCCGAATAACCTAAATGACTCAATCGCCCACACCTGTAGTTCACCATCCCGTATCAGCCACTAAGTGAGTAAAAGGATGACTAATCTCCACATTTGGGAATATTTTGACTTGGCCATCTCAGAATGTTTAAGGTGTACTCCCAAAATGACTCAAGTCGAATTGGCAACTCAATCGATCAGGATTAATTTCGCAACGTTCAGAGGACTTGATTGATGAAAATCCGCAAAAAGGAATCATGGCACCCAGTTTATCATCTAAACCGAAGTGGGGATACGGCACGGCTGCTGTCATTCTCTGGAGACTTTTCCTCCTATTTTACTTTCAATTGTATTCCTCACAAGCCCATTGTGTCTCAGAGTGTCTTATCCATCTGGTTCTTCTTTTCTGTATGATGTTCCACATGGTCCTTTCCTCGCCTACTCTTCTGTACACTTCAGCGTTAACCTAGGGTGGCAGTGTTATGGAGTGTTGGACGAGGGCAGCAGAAGTAGACAGCAGTAATACGCAGCGATGACAGTAGTGGGTGGTTTAGACGACAAACGAGGACCGACAGCTGGCGGTATAAGCCTACTCCTAAAGAAAGATTCCAAAGTGAGAATTAACTGAGCCTTTCAAATGAACCTCCAGAAATTTCCGCAAGGTTTTGATATACTGAAACATACGTGTATGAAAATCTATGTTAAACTCTTAAACAGGCAATTACGAAACCAATTTAACTTGGATAACTTTACGAGAAGAATTTACTCAAAATATTTTCCGGGAAAGTATTAAATCCTTTTTCTTGTACAAACCCTTATTACAACTTAATATAAATACTAATTACAATGGCTCTTTAGTAGTGTTATTATTCATGCTCCACCAAATCAAATAAGGCTCATTTACCAAGATAGATTTTACAATATCTCACATTTATAGATTGGTGGATATTTTTCAATAGGTATTCACACATATGCAAATACAATTTTGGGACCCACTTCTAGGAATACGCTACTCTTTTGGGTTTGAACATTTACATTAGAATTACAACTTACCAATTAGCACGTAGACAGTAGCCAAACGGCTGATGTTAATTCAGAAACATTCTTCAACAAAAAAACAAATATATGAAACAACACGAAAAATGACTATACCAAAAATTATAAGCTGAAGTTTGGTCATCACGTTTAAATTTTGAGAGGCACTTAAATTGCTGCAAACACGCAATTAATTTTTTACCAAGAGCAATTTTCTTCATGACAGAGAGATAGATGTGCACGGAAAGTGGCGAAGTTTGCTTGCTCCCCCCAATTAACGGGATTAAGCAATCTAAAAAAAGTACCGAATTTATATCCAGAGAAATACTTTGGATGTGCCGGTCCCACGGTTAATCTTCCTCGAGTTGGTTTTCACGCCTCCTCAACAGCTACTCACGAATCCACCGTTACACTGTCTAACGTCTAATTGAGCAAATTAGTTCACCGCTGCCGGTGAGATTGGGACGGTCAGAATAGAAAAAGAGCGTGAGAACAAGTCTTTGAGTATTCGTATTGAATATCCTCTTGAAAAATATTTTAAAATCATTTCGAGGGGAGGTTTTGGCAAACTACATGTTTACGCCTCAAGACTACATTGTATCACGTGAGACGACAGTCGTGCTTAGAAAGCCATTGTCGTACCACATCATTTGTCGATGCAATGATTGGAAATTTTCACATTAGTTCCAATACGAATTGTAAGTCCTGAACTTCTGACTCTTTCAGTAAAAGGAAAATAGATTTCATACGACAAAGACAGCCTAAGCGAAGTAGAATACTTCTCCGAAACGCTTAAAAAGTAGTTTAAATGAACAAACAGTGCTTCAGATCATAAAGGTCATACGAAATTACAACCATTATGTGAATGAATCGCAAAGCTATCGACGCTATTCACACCCGAGGGCGGATTAACTCCTAATAATTTACAGTTCCTGTTCTTTAGTTACCGTGACTGCCACATACTCAGAAAACAAAGTACTTACTAGCACTAATAGTCATGGAAATTGTTTGCTTAGTCATAAAAGTCTTTCTTTAACGCGTAAGGCATAGAACAATACACAAAATTATAGCCACTATGCTCAGGAAACGAAAAGTTGGCCAAAACCCGGGGAGAAGATATTCATTCATGAGCGCAGATCAATTACCAATAATTGTCGGTTTCTTACCTTGACTATCATTCATAGTGACCGACGCAGACAACAAGGAAACTATACTCACAAAAATTAAAATAGAAAGAAGTTTAAATTCAATCGTAAAAAAATTTTCCCATTAATTTAGCTGAGTCTATTGTGAATCAAATAACTTTTAAGCTCGAATGTTTTAGGGACTTAACGACAGGAAGTTCAAGGAGAAAATACGAAGCCAGAATTCAATTGAAAGAGAAATATATGTTTAAAAACAGTGGGTGACTGAAGCATGTTTCGGCTACAAACTGGACCCTACGACTCCTTGTAAGCATAAAATTTAGGATCGCTCGTGAAAGTGTTGTCTGCCCCCGGTGGGTTGTGGAGGGGGTAGGACGAGACAGGCAAGAGGGGAGAAAGTATTACGGCTAATACCCAGAGAGGGAAAAGACAGACTCATTTGAGTTTGACGGTGTCAATGACTGCGGGGAGGCATGAAACCATTTTCAAAGCCGACAGAAAGTTGCTTCAACAAATGAGGTTCGACGTGCGCGGTGGAGGTTCATAGAAATATTAACTTTCTTAAAAATCTACTCGGCTGAGACGAAAGCCAAACCTCTGAGTGACCTTAGGAGAATGTCTTCCAAAAAAATAGCAAAATTCTTGAAATGAAATTACGGAGAGAATAGCTGAAGTTTTTTGCGACGTTCCTCACCGATCATAAACTCAATCCATCTCTACACCTAGAAAGCGACAAGGTTCTCTCAGAGGAGTTATGACCCAAAACATATAATATAACTGAAAAGAGCTTCATGTATAGGACCAATACTAAGGTGAGTTTTCATTCCTCACCCCCCGCTAAACTTAGGAATGTAGTGAATCTGAGTATTTTCACAGTACAATAGATAGGGCAATTCAAAAGAAAAAATTCGAAAGTTTTAAAACATTTTGAAATAAAAACCTCTCTTAACAGCGTGAATTTTTGTCTAGAATAGAAACGAAATTTCCCAATCACACTCTTTACGATAGCAGTTTCCGTCGATGCGTTTGTAGCCCAAAAGAGTTTATCATTATTATTATTCATTCGATCATTCATTTTATAAACAACGCGTATTGACGCTTAAAGCGTAATCATCAGGTACAATCTGTACCTGTTGTACCTGATGAATACGCTTTAAGCGTCGAAATGCGTCGTACAAATAAATAACCGAGGGAACGTTAAAGAGTTTTTAAAATTCTCGTTTATATAATCCCCAAAAACCTATATAGTGAAGAAAATGTCGCTAGTAGGTTGTTAATGTAATACTAACGATACATTTTCATCTATTCATACCGTCGCTTACGAGAGACAAAAATACCATACGTGGATGCGTGCACCCCTGGTCAAGATATAGTGATCAAAACATGAGCCGCGTTATTTTTCTGGCCACCTGAAGTTCACGGAAGACCGCAGGAGACACACGGGGCCGGAAGAACTCACGAAATTGGCCGACGGAATGTGTTAATTTCAACGCGCCGTAGGATTTAGTACAACGGGCGCTCTCACCCATAACCCAACCTTGGGGCCTAGTGACTGCATCCGCGCTCATAATCCACGACCTCAAAATATCTCCAACTCTTTGTTGAAGCGGCGCTTTTGGTAAAAAAATTTGTGTCAATTTTGGGCTGAGCAACATTAATTTATCCATATAAGAGCAACGCGGTCTTCGGAGTACCTAAATTCAGTAGAAAAAGCGTCTCGATGAGAGCGCAAAAGATTTAACAAAATAATCTTGCCGGTTTTTTTTCTCTTATGTCTGCTTGCGTAGTAAAAATCTCATAAGATCAGTAACAGAGAAAAGTAGTCCTCAATGTACTTACTAGTAAGGTACTTTGAGTGTGATAGTTCCCTAGCCATAAAGGAGACCATATTCGAACTGTATATATAAATAAATACATAATTAAATAAAATTATAAATAATAATTAATCGCTCATTCTCACCGACCGCTCAGCGGCAAAGCATGAACTAAATATTTCATTATTAATGATGCAATAATATACTTTTATACTACTGAAATCCTAAGCAATTAAATAAAATATCTATTTCACCCTCACTAAACATCAAAATATCACTCGCCAAGGACCTGACGACTAATGATGATATTAGACTTTAATTTGACACATTTATTTCATGCGGTACGTTCAAAACTCCTTCACAAAGGAAGGTTGTTTGTGATTCTGAAGAAATTACTGCGGGGGAAATATAATTTACTCAAAAAAATAGATGAGAAAACATACAAACTACGCCATGTTAATTTTTTTACTATATCTAGGCGTTATAACTTCCTCATTTTTTAATTAAAATCTCTCAGGAGTGCATACACCTACCATTTCCCATGTAAGGCGGCAGGTATTTTTGGCAAAAAATCTCAGACAGTAGTTCGGTAAGGGACTGATAATTTGGTATCTTTGGACGGACGAGATATTTTTCTTTAAAATGAGACCAAATTCAATGATATCTAGCTGAAATGATGTTTCGCTCAAACTAACTAAAATGCGACAAAGTTAACGTTTCCGTTACAGCTTAAAATATTCATCAAAAATATTTTCTATTAATCCTATCTATTCAGCCAGTATTTAAATTTCCGTTATGTATGAAAGAGAATCAATGGTTTAACTCACAATCTTGTAGTATTTAAATTACAGAAGATTAATCCTTACCACCAAACCCAATGCGTTAAACTATTCATGGAATACAGCTAATCCTATTTTCTATTCAACTATTTACTCAGTTTTAGCACAGGTTTTACTCCAGAAAATTGTAATATTGTCATAAAATTACGCAATTCACCAAAATAAATATATTATGTGCATTGGGAGACATCTTTACTTAAAAAGAGCAACAAAAATGGAGATTAGTAAATATATCAGAGTAATAAAAACATAAGTTATTGGAAACAGAGACAAAGGCAAGGAAACCTATTCTTGTACCAATTTTCTCGAGTGAGACAGATACCCGCAACAGTGTTATGTACTCCTCGGAGATAAAAATTGGGACTAATGTTGACAACCAAATGATACAGATGGATCACATAGAGGTGAATAAATCGTTGAGAGGATTCACACTGAGGGAAGAAAGGTAAAATATGTATGTGAGAAACGAAGGTGGACATTTTCAAGTTCCATTTTTTTCTCATTATTCTTTTAAAAAAGAACTGTAGCAGTCTTTTGCCGAACAAAATGAGGAAGTTATCATTCGGACTGCGGGAGTGGACGAGTTCCGGCAAAGGGGAGGAAAAGAGGGTGTTTTGGGGGGGGACAAGAGGGGGGTAGTATGGGGGAAGATGATAGACCTCCGGGAGTGGAACGGCTGACCTCACAACAAAGTGATGGTTGCAGACGGGAGTCACGGAGGGCTGGAACCGCGGCTCGGCCATAATTTTCTCATTTTATGAACAATGCCACCATAAAAGTCGGTAGAAGATTTCCTGTCCATCTCCCTAGCACCAGAAAATATCCCGACACGAAAGTTTTCTAGGAATGACTTCCACGCTATCTAATGACACAACGGCATGCCTTCTCACAGTTGAAACCATCTTTTTGCTCTCGGTCAGCGGTTCACAAACGCTTTTCCCACCCTTAAACATTGTTTAGAATTTATTTCTCCCTTCCCAATATATATTAAAAGTCTGCAATTTACATTAAAGCGCATGTTCAATGATGGATTTAAATCTGTGGCATCCGATAGACTTTGATGAACGCCACAGAAGAATTTTAAGCAATATACAATGTATATATTTGAAATAATCTACATCAACTCTAATTTTGCAACTGAATTAGTGGCCCAGTTCTCCATAAACTCCTCCAATTTACTTCTAGGGGGATCAGTCACAACTATTTAGGAACCCCTGTAGTGAGTGTCCTTAAGTATTTTTACCTCGCCAGCGGATAAACTAGGGAACTGAGCAATTGAATTAACTCTCATTTTCCTAACAATTCCATTTATCATTCATTTTTTTCTAAATATTTAAATTCTCTCCTTATTGGACGATATACCTTACCCGCAATCAAAGGTGATTAGTGCAACAGGCAATAACAGTGCGCCTATCACCACTTAGCAACGATTAAAGAGATAGGTTGCTACAAACTGCTTTAAAGGGCAAGGTTGCCCTGCACTTTTAGTGCCACGTGCGTACAACCTCTACTCCTACTTCCACATTTGGACGACGTCCATGACTAAAATGTGGACCAATTTCGGAGCTCCGGGGACGTCTCTGAGTATTACACTAGGCAAATTAAAGACTGACAAGACTAGTAATAAAATGGCACGAGATTTAAAAAATGTACCTTAACGTACATAAAAATGTATTCTTACTGGTTGCATCAACACAACAAAAAAACACCCGAAATAGATAGGTTGTCGGATAGCAGTGCAAATTGGGACTAGGAGGTTTTATCGTAGATTTGTTTTCGTTAACTTTTAGAAAAATCAATTTAGAATAATCTACCTGCAGCGAAATGCGTTATTCCTTGCGCCATCCGTATCATTAATAATTTTATTTTCCATCAAGTGAAAAAGATGGTGCAAAATGACAACGCCAATGGGAACAACTTAAGCCTTCGCACAGTATTTCATTCCATCCATACATCGGAGCCAATTGCATTGGAATCTCGTCGACCACCTGGGATGAGAGGACTGGTAACTAATCGTGATAGTATATTTTACAGCTTTTCATTGATATTTGACAATTTTATGGGAAAATGTTGATATTGTCAACAAGAATAGGCAAAAACTATTAACTAACGCTGTTTCGCTGCCGTATAGGAGCATCAGCAAAAATTTAAAAACTAAAACGCTTCCATATAGGGGTATCAGGAAATTCATTCAATCTGAGAGATAGAATTCAGGTCACCGGATCGAATTCTTTCTAACGAGAGAGTAATTAAAATGCATCGCTCGGGGGGAATCGGAATGAAATAAGTAATATTTTCAACCGATGACTGCGAGAGGTAATAAAAATTCTTTTCCGAGTTTGTTGAATATATTTGGGCCGGTTAATGTCACAGAACTCTAGCGTTAAATAAGCACCGTGGAAAACTGATTGCGTTTCATGCCTTCATATGCACATAAATGCTCGTCCGATACTTTCTCCTTTTTTTCTCTTTGGATTGATATAATAAATCATAATATTTGAGTGAAGCATGAACTTGAACCCTCGATTCAATTAAATGATAAATCCCATTTATCTGCGACGGGAAATCCAGCATACCGTCCCAATGAATATTTGGAACATCCACAGTTCAAATTGATCGAAATATCAATTCAGGAGCTGGTATTCATTTCACTGAAACATGAAATTAATTACTCGTAAAACCAAGAAAAGCTAGGTTTCGAAGAAGAAATCTGAAGGTGATTACTACAGTTTTCCAAGTTTAACTTCCGAGATGTAACAATTTCGTCAGCACATGCAGGAAAGAAGGAAAATTAATAAAAAAACATACATGTCACATTTTAATTACAGTGGCCATATTAGCCCAATAAAATACTTTCTCGTTGCTCATCGCTGACTTTTTCACATCATCATATTTTTGAATAGGTAACAATTGATAACGCTGAATGAATAATAGACAGGAACATGAGTACAATGATATGATTCGATTACATTTTACCGCTATGTTCCATGGATTTATAACTCCGCATGAAGCTTGAATTTTGAGTTGAGAATCAACTGGAGAGTGACAAAAATGATGCGTCAAAATTCTTCTTTTCAGCCAGTTTTAGTAAAAAAAAGGCAATCACGCTCGTCATTAAAATTAATGGAGGAGAGAAAAAGCGGAAATATTGAGTTTTATAAGAGAAAATGAAATGACAAACGCAATAATTAAATGTACACATGAAATGACCTAACTGATGTGATTCACGAATAAAAATGATGGAATACATCTCTTACTTCTAAGTGCCAGTAAATTGATTCATGACCGTGATAAATAGTTATAGTAAACACAATTACGTAATCAAAAAACTAAAAAAAAGTAGGTATGCAACGAAAATAACGTACCTCTTAAAATATGACGACGACTTAATTCCCTTAAGTGACTACAAGGAAGGGCGATATTTAATTATTGCGCAACTAATAGTATTATTACGGAAAGGTCTACGCAACATTTTTCGGTCTTTTGAATTTTTTACAGATAGTCGGAAACTTAAGACCACAACAGCAAACTAGTCGCTCTAAATGATCATTCTCAAAAATGTTTTTTTTTCTTCGGGCTCTGAATGGCAGGGGGGAAGTGAATCTGCTGACTCAGGAGTATACTGCTCTCAGAAAAAAAGTTGAAGCTTTTACTAATACTTGTCAACATCATCAGTTTCATGCATTCGGAGGTACTTGTTGATTTTTACCATAAGGCTCGGGGGAGTAGACAGAATATTTTCTCTAACATTGGAACAAATACTCGAATCACTATAAAAATACTAAGCTCTTGTCAGTAATCTGCATAAAATCTACGAAACACGTTTCTTTTTTCAATATATTTGCCTGGCTTGATCTTAAATCAAGAAGAAAATATAACATGGCCTGCTTCATGTTCAACCTCCTCAAATATGGGAGCCCTCAGTACATAATGGATCTTTTTCTCCCAAGTAGTAAATACACTAATGTTGTCACTAGACAAGACCCCTGTTTTTTGTATCCCCCACAGTTCCGGACAGCTACAGTCCAGAAATCGTTTACAGTTGTTGCCTCAAAGCTGTGGAATGACTTGCCTAAGCTGGTAAAAGACAGTGCATCACTGGTAATATTTAAGAGAAAGATTATCACATTCTTACTTTCCGGAATGCTGACCATGAATGCTGACCATGTAACTCATTTATCAGTTCATTGATGTGATCAATGTCCATTGTTGCGTAAGAAGAAGCAATTCAGTTCCTTTTTTTTTTCTTTTTATTTGTTAAGCTAAATTTTCTTTTTAAAAGTTGTGTTATTTGTTTATTGATATGTTTAATGTTCGTTTTTCTGTTAGAAGAAGAAATTCAGTTATTTTTCTACATTGCTAAATGATAATGTTGTATATGTCTATTGTTAGCAATTTATATGATAACTTCCCTTTTTTGTTTCCTGATTAGCTTATTCACATATTAATTGACTTGCACACCACTGTATTTCATTTCTATGTTCCAAAGGAGTTCACTCCTAGAACAATAAACGAGCTTATTATTATTATATTTCGACTGAACTTTTTTTAATAAGAGGAGTTGTGCTTTCTGGCTGAATTGCAATTTTTTAGATTAAAAGTAACTTTCATCTCATTTCAAGTAAAAAAGTTATTTATGAAATCATCAACCCAGCAAAATGTTATAAACATACTAAGTAGTTGAGTTTTTCCTCCAAATTCCCAAGTTTATTTTCCCATGCTAAATGAGGCAAACCCATTAAACAATTCCCCATCCTCTCCCCTTAATTTCCTTAATTTCAAACGAGAAACTGATGAAAACGTCTAAAAATCCGCATTTGTTCCTCCATGACACTACCGATAACTAACAAGGAATTACTAAATTTGCTCCTGGAAGACGTATGATAAATTTAGTCGACCCTAAATGTTTCATTTGGTCACTTTTCTTAAAGCTTCACGCAATAAAATTAATGACCTTCCATTGATCTAAAATCTGTGATAATAGTCAGGGATAAGTAAATGCTGCAATCACCCAAAGGTGTATGTATATGTATACACTTCCGAGGTTCTGATCCAACCACCGACTAGGTGATAGACCATTAAACATCAATTTAAAAGTATTCTCCTCCTACTGGATAAACTATGACATTTCACACTTCAATCTTCCTTCATCCAGATTCTTTTAATACAGTGTACGTTGAAAGCTCAGCTGTGAATTCATTCGGAGGGAAACGCCTGTAACACATGGAGCTTTAATAACTCAAATTATGACAAAGTATCGAATGTTCTTGAGTATAAAACGGGCTTAAAAGAACAAAAGGAGAGATTTAGCATATGTCACTCATCTTTCAAGTCAGATCTACTCTGTCGGTAACGCCCTGCCTCGAGTGATGAGGAAAATAAGAAGTTTCACAATACTTTACTGAACAGTAACTGTAAATTTTTTCAGCCAGACGACATTTACATTCCATAGGAAAGCACCGAAGCGGATGGCGAGCAACGGCATTAAAAAAATTCAATACGTCACCGTCGTTTATGGGAGAGTGGTCTCCGATCGAGATATATTGTGAGGTTTTTTTCCCGAACACTTTACCCAATGGCAGGAAACACGAGCCCCCGGCCCGGATGATGCCCACATGAGGGGGGAAGGGTGACACTTAATGATTCCTGCCGCTAAAAAAGTTCAAAATCAAAATGGCCTAAGCAATCTCCTATGTAATCCCATGACAGCGTACCAACATAAACCTTTATCACACTTTGACTCACGCAATTTCCCGCACTAAATTTCTTTGATTTTTTCGTAAAAATTCCTCCAAATAAAATATAAAACGCTGTGGCAATACACCTAAAATTAAAGTCAAGTGAATCAGACGCAATTTCCTGGAAGTTTGACTGCGCTTAATAACTATACAGCGTACTATTAAATCATGGATTTTAACCACTATACCGTAGTCAGAGCCTCCTGTATCAATAAAAAAAATTCGGTCATAAATTCACATCAATCCGCCAATGAGAATTTATTTCCTTAATTCATCATAGTATTTATGGACACTGTAAAGAATTAAATTCTCAAGGAAATAAAGGAAATCGTGCATAAAAAACATCGAAAAAAATGCACTTCACGCACAGATCAAAGTCATTTTCCTCTATTTTAAAACGATACGTCGTATTACACAACACCTGAACGTAAACATCTGAATATGAAATGATGGTCAAAACCAATCGAAAACTTTTAATGCCCAAATAAAAAAACTAAGATTCCCTGGACAACAGAAGTAGAATAGTGAACTGCTTGGCAGTCAACTGACGCAATAGCTAATGATTCAGTAACAGCATAATGTTAATCTTTATATTGGGGGAATTCATTCCATAGAAGTGAAAGGATTAGGCAATTCGCTTGATGGATGACTAGAAGCCTATTTGGAAAAAGTTGGAATAGAACAGATGAAACCCTACACCGGTCGTCATCGCGAAGTCATTCTTCTATAAGTATTATACAGTGAAGCTTTGTTGTATTTTATTTGAATTTAGATGCCACATTTCTCCAACCATTCCATTGACAAATGATGTGGTAAGAAGTCACTTGCACTGGTGCATATACGCAATTCATATTAACCCCCCTAGAAATTCGCCTTGAAGGAAGATGGCTTGGTGGTGTAACTGGTCAACACACCTGACCGCCAATTGGGTTACGGGATCCGAGATGGAATCCCTTTCATTACACTCACTCATAGCTCTCTCATCTCACTCATTTGCTCACCCATAGCAGTTTTTCAAGAAGCTAGCTGCTTTCCTTTGTATTTCACCTCTATTGCAGATTAACAGAAGTAAGAGCATATGGAAGTAGTACTGGTAGCGATTGTAACAAAAAAAAGTATTAATGAAATCAATGAAGAAAATTACGCGAGGCAGGGATGCGGATTTTTAATGGGATTATATGCGTCGCTTGAGAACGAAATTTTCATTTAATACGGTCATGTTCTTGAGGACTAATGAAAAAAATAATTGGTTTATTATGGAGAGATTAAAATAAATGCAACGATGGAGTGGAATAGGGATATTGAACCCGGAGAATGTGTCGTGTGCGCTGTATGAAAGGCTATTTCCAATCATTGCATTTACAAATGGCTTGGTACGACAATACTCGCAGGGGTGCATATACACCAATGGTTGAAACTTGCAATGAAAAAATCATTTGACTTGACCGGAATTCGAACCCGTATCTCCAAATTGCCGGTCAGGTGTGTTAGCCAGCTGACCGACTACTGGGAGATTCGGGTTCGAATCCCGGTCAAGTCAAATGACGAGTCATCAAAATTTTCATGGCAAGTATCAACCGTTGGTGTATATGAAAGGCTATCTCAAAGCGTAGGGACATTAAGAGGAAAATATACTGGTGCTGGAGGAGGTTGCTGAAGCTAAAATGGACGGAAAAAAATAAGTAATGATGAAGTGTACAGAAGAGTAGAAAATGGAAGGACCATATATAGAATACCATACAGGAAATATGAGCAAGATGGATTGAACACACCCTGAGACACAATGGGTTTGTGAAGAACGTAATTGAAGGCAAAACAGAGGAAAAGTCAACAGGGGAAGACCCAAGAATAATTTTTTGGACAAAATAAAGAGGAAAGAACATAGGAAGAGCTACCAGGAGGTAAGGGAACTAGCATTAGATAGGGAAGAATGGAGGGCTGCAGTCAACCAATCTTAGGACTGCACGACCAATGATGATATTGGATAAGAGAGAGTTGAGATAAAGAAAAATAGTTCTACTATCAGGGGAAGTCTTTAAAAAGTAGAAGATGTACTACACGAGTGTAATACGGAAAAATTTCCGCCCCAACGGATATCGAACGTGCTTCAGCGTGGGAAAACCAATACATCGACCGACAGACGAGTTCAATGTTCTTCCAAGTGACACGAGTTCAAAACACGGCAATTTGCGGAGTTGGGTGCGCGACCGAACCACTAATTTCCCTTTACGATCGAAGCCGGTTTCTCAAACCTGAAGTCTACTTTATGGTCTCAGACATTTTTTCCGCCAGAGCATAGCGCTCCAATAACAATACAGGTAGTACAACGCACGTTTGTAACTTGTCTGTATTTCAAAGGATGTGATGCTTTCAGATCAGTAAAGCGCGTCGTTGAGAACGTCTTTTGGGGAATGCCGAGCGTTCTATGGCACTGACGTGAATATTCATTCGTCAGATGGCTAGGAATACAAGCAACATACCAACATTAAAGTTTATTTCATTCCATACTTAATTCCATTCTTAATTCCATTCTTAATTAGACGAAGATTGGTAAATGACTCTGGCTCAAATTATCAGAGACCCATAAGATAATGTGCTTTTCATTCGCTCCAATGTGGTTTTTACTTCGCAAAATAACAGGTTGTTTTATTTCCTTCCTTTTATACTCTGCGAACTAGACAGCGCACTTCTAAACGGATTGGGGGAGGAGTTGGTATACCCTGGAGTGCGTATACAGGTGAAAAGAACTGCATCAGTTGTATACACTATTGTTGTCAGATTGTTAATTTTCAGTGTGAAGTTTTCAAACATGAAAAATTTGTAAATAATAGATAATCTACTTCACAACGTTCAACAGTGGGTAAAATAGTACTTCATTAGTATTCAGCACTTAAATCGCTGTACTAAACAAAGAAGTTGGCTGGAAAAAACATACTGAAAAATCATATTTATGGCATTACTGAGCTATATTTTATGAAAAGAAATTCAAGGAGATATCAAAGAAAGTCAAAGAACTGGCGAGCAAAACAACAGTGTGAGCGACATAAGAATTTTCCTCCCGTGTTTGGAGCCCACACGAGAAATGATTAGTGCAACAGTTGGAGAAGATGCAAAGAAAAGCTGTCCGCATTGAGTTAGGTAGGTACAGTAAATAGAACAGCATAAGAGTTTATTAAAAAGCTTGAACTGAGATAGCCTGGAAGAGAGAAGTAAATATAATAGGCTGATAAATAATTATAAGACGTGTACTCAAGCCAAAAGACGGTACGATATAAACGAAAGGCATTAAACGCCAACCAGCATTGGGAAAAATTATCATAATTTTAAAACTGGATCTTAAAAGCAAATAATAGACGCAGCAATGTACTTCTCTTGAAATAAGGCTCTAGATGAGAGGAATATAATTTTTTAAAGATATATTAAACATTTTTCCAAAAACTTGCAAAAATTGAAAATCAAATTAAGTTCAAATAAAAAAAAGGGGGCTACATGTCTCGCATTCGACCAATAACGAATAGCCATTCTACCAAGGCTTTGTTGTAGGTATACTTCGAGTCATATGATTGGTTGAATGTTCACATATTATTTTATATTGATGGTGTTTTTAGAAGTCATAGGTTTTCATATGATTTTCAAATTATGTGCTCGTTAACACCAGATGACTGCCTAACCTAATGTTCTATTTGACATGTATTATATTTTTGTTTGAAATGTGTGTGCTCGAGCGAACGAATAGAGTGGTCTTTACCCTCGGGGGCAAGCGTATCGCCTCCAATTACCTCTAATCTCTTTGCTCCTTCAGGAAACTATAAAACTTAGTTGTAGCCTGATAACATTTTCTCATTAGTACGCTAAAGTATGTAAGGAGAAAATGGGAGTTAAAGGGGAGAGACTGCTGAGGAAGCACGGCATATGAAGGAAAAGAATATAGGTTTAGAAAGAAATAATGGGTAAAGAGAGACAGAAAAGAAGATTAGAGACACATACTACAGATAGAACAGAAAAAAAGTGCCGAAACGTTTAAAAATGACACTACAATAGGTAGGTTAAGGTTGGAACAGGCCAAAAAATGACCAAGTAATTGACAGAATATCAAAGGATGATGAACTATTATTAAGTGTGAAATTTTCTCGGGATTCACACCGGGTTAAATTTTTGGCTGCTGCCAACGTTTCGATGGATAACGCATCATCAGGATAATGACGATGGAAGTGTTGTCCATCAAAACGTTGGCAGCAGCCAAAAATTTAACCCGGTGTGAATCCCGAGAAAATTTCACACATAATATTCGCCGGGAAAGTACAAAATCATTTATTAACCATTATCAAGATAAACACTGGGCGTAAAGCATTACGTCACTGAGTAAGTTTACACACAAGATGTCAGTCCCAATATTTTTTTCCGTTTACAGCTGATTGAAAATATTTAATAATTCATTAAATAGTTCATCAGGGAGACGTGAGATTTGACGGGGAATAAATGACATTTTTAATCAAGTCTTTAATGGCGGTTTTCGACGCAGTAGACGAAATAAGGAATGAGTCGGTTGGACGCGGATATAAAATTATACCATAACACAGTTATGCATGACGGCAGTGTTCACGCTGGAATGGGCAGAAAAAGCGAATTGATGCTCCAAATACAAGAAGCTACGAGCTTTGCTGAGTTTTATTATTTTGTTCAGAATTTCCCCGCAGCCGATGTTTTTTACTATCACATCTCCCCACTGGTGAAAGAGGATTGTCGGAAAAGAATCCTCATCGAATTGAAGGGCATGATACAAAAAGCTTCAATCGATACGCCGAGTGGTCTCAGGCAAACAATTTGTTTGTTCTTTCAATCCAAAATTTCCGAGAATTCATTCAATTCACTGGAGTGGTCAAGCGAACCAACAATAGGATGCGACCGCATGCCGTCATAGTACATACAATCGCATCCTTGCTATGTGGGGCACTGGGTATTTTTTTTTTGTACGCTGATAAAACCGTGAGCGCGTCACAAAGGAAATTTATGTCAGGCACGTCACGAGACGAGATATTACATTTTCTTACGAATCAATATTATGGTTCGGTACAAGGAAATATAAATTAAAACTCGAAGAGCATGAACATAAAATAACATTTCGAGATCTCACAGGGGGCCAGTCAGCAACTTTTGTCGCCCGTCGACTAACGTCTATTGTCTCGCTTGCGAGTTAAACCGACATTTGCAAGACAATGAACCTCATTATTCACAGAATGGTAGCCGCCGCTGATTTCACTTCGTAATTTTACACTTATTTGGCGCAAGAAATACCAATCAATAAATTTTTCTAATGGTATAAATATACATCTAGTGTACTAGACTAAATATAATTTCGCTAACTTTGAGAGAAATCTAACGCAACCAGAGAAAAAAATCTGCATTTACCTGAAGTGCACTTTATACCCTCACTTTTATCGACAATGTTTGGGTCTGAGAGAATATTTTACCTAAAATAAGCGTTCATGGTCATTTATTTAGAACATTCAACGACGTCAAAAATGTCGACTGTCGTGAAAAATGAGACTTGCCAATTTGGATAAATGCCGGGGAGAAATTTAACGCAGGGAGATATCAAACATTTGTCGATGGGTTTCAAAATTTATCGACTTAACCCCCAGTTTTTCCCATTGAATGCTTAGGAAAAAGACATTTCAAAGGCATAGTTTTCAGGATACAAATACATATGAAGTGTGTACATTTCCTGATGTCAATGCAGTCTTGACCTTCGGCAAGTAGGACCAGGGACCTTATTCAGTAAGGAATCAACGCGGTCGAACCTCGGTAAATCCTTGGATGTGACGTCGAATCCCCCAACAAATCTCAACTTTAGAATGTCCCCCTTTGAATTTTACGAGGCTCTGACGTCAAACTTTCGTCACTGTCGAGATTCAGCAATTCCGAGGATATACAGAATAGACCCCCAGACCAAACCTACGACGCAATGACAAGGGCGAAGGCGCCTTTTCGAAAAACGAACATTCAAATAAGGCATAGAAATGGTTATAACCATTATACAGTTGTGGGAAAACATGATGGCAGTCGAATGAGCAAAGTATTACTTCAAGGAGGGTAAGGCCTGAGTGGAAGGGAACGGCTAAGGATCGGAGGGAAGAGGACGGCATACGACAGTCAGCGCTGCCAACGTAACTGGATTTCACCAATGAGGGCGGCGTCCAAAGCAGGATAAAATGTGTACCCTGATACTGCTCGCAGCCTATCCAAACAGTTTTATAAGGACCCACAGAGAACCAGAAAGCTGATTTTTATAGCAGAATAATTATTTTGACTTTGAATATGTAGGGTTGCGAACTTGGGTTCTCTAGCTTTAAAACTGGAGACTACCTAACTCCACGTGTGGAGCCTATAAGCAGGGAATGGAATCATCCACTGACGAAAGCCGTTCAGCACAACTACCACTATGTTTCACTACCACTAAACACCTGGTTATGCGTACCCAATCGCCACTAATGACAAGGACAACTTTCATTTATCTCAACTTTTTTTCGTTTGCCATACTTAAACCTCATCATCTTTCCCTCGAGTTTGTTAGCACACTACATGTTACGATGCAGAGAGTGAACACGAAAACCAATCTAGTATTATTGGTTCATAGCCAACGACGAAGCATAAATAAAGAGTTTCAAATATAGTAGTCTACTAAATATCTCAAAATGTTGTAATTTCTTCTTGCTTTGAACATGGACTAGTTCCAAGGACTTCGGAGTGGCGTGACACGGTCGATTACCTCTGCTGAATATTTGCTCCGCAGAATATCTCCTTGGCTAAAATTCAGCAGACCGAGAAGAGAGATTCAAATGCCGCCGGGTTGTTTGACGGTGCCGCCAAAATTGTGATGAGCGGAATCATGGGGAGCGGCGATAAATAACGCCCAAGTAGAAGACGTCTTAAAAGATTGCCGAAGAAAACGCAAAAAATAACAAATTTTTTCGCCACGAAAGTTTGATTCCTGCGACACCTTTCACGAATGATTGGTTCTGAGTTTCCCTTTCGGTTATAATATGAAACCCATCTCCCTCTGCATATTTAAAGGTTACTTGGCGCCTTCCTCAGGACGTATTTTTCGCATAAAATTTCCAAACAATTGTCATTATTGTTCAAACCTCGAAATCAACCTCTTATTATATTAATTGGCCCTGGCATGTAAGAGATTCGCATTCATCAAGAGGAAAATGAAAGAAAGACGTTATTCCCGGCTTATTCAGCCACATCTTGAGTGCGCCATAAACAACTGGAGCCCGAGACAGAGAGGATCAATCCGCGATACAGAGAAGAGGCGAACATTTACATGGTGCGGCAGAATAATTTTCTGATTTGGCTAATTATACTGCCGCACCCTGTACGTAAACTCTCGTCTAATTATTGGTGCAAGATTTCTATCATGCTCTAAGAACGCAATAGATTCACGTGCAAAAGAAAACTTCTTTCTTATACTAGCTGAGCTCAGCGAAGGCGTCTTCTTTGAACCACTTTCCTAGAATGTATTCACCTACGTACAGGGTGCGGCAGAATAATTTGCCAAATCAGCAAAGTATGCTTCCGCAAATTGTGCTTATATGCTCTCGCTATTGAGCAAAACTTGTTGACAAATCTATAAAGCCTAGGAATCAAGGCGACATTTCTGTCGTATCATCTAGTACATGGGAGTTGTGAACGATAGCTTTCCCCTCATGAACGACCAAATCGCTCGCCAAATTCTGCATTACAATATAATTGCAAGTAACTGCCTTGCTATGGTAAAATTGTAGGATAATCATCTCACTTTATGGAATATGTACATACATGAAAGAAGATCACAAATATTGTGTTTTCCGCTGATTTGTTTGGTTGAACACAAAAGGTTTCGGGTATTATTCAATTTTCAGGTATATAGTATACAAATAACACTAATTGGTTTCGTCACTGTTAATAAGTGCAAAGGATTTGGGAGGGAAAAAGATTTGAGCATGCACAATTTTTCTTACAGTGTGGCAGCAAAGTTGTGCAAATGTCAACCTTCATTGGTTTCAGAATGGAGAAATAAAAACATGCTTCCGCATATGAAATGGATAATTTATAGAAAACCAAAATTAAAGCACAAAATATAAGGAACATTCCACCGATATAATGTTAAATTACCACATTTGTCCAACCATAGGAGCCAACGGCGGCGCCATTTGTATGGGACTACCTCACTTTGATGGCAGTAATTCCTTTATAACTTTGAGAAGTGGGTGTAAATGTTCTCATATTTTATTTTCATTCAGTTTTTTGGAGTTGTCGCTTCTTATAAACAGCTTTGAAATGAAATGATGAAGTTTTCAGACGAGTAGAAGAGGAAAAGACCATATGGAACACTACAGAAAAGACGAACCAGATGGGTTTGACACACCCTGAGACACAATGGGTTTGTGAAGAACGTGATTGAAGGAAAAATAGAAGGAAAATCACCAGAGGAAGACCCAGGAATAAGTTCATAGACCAAATAAAGAGGAAAGTACATAGGAAGAGATACCAGGAGGTAAGTGAACCAGCATTAGATAGGGAAGGGTGGAGGGCTGGAGTCAACCAACCTTAGGATTGAATGCCCAATGAGAATAAATATTTTAAATTAAAAGCTTGCACATGCTCTCTCTTTCAAATTGACGCTTCTCTGAAGTAAAATACGCACTCTTTGTACAAGGCCTTCCTAAAATTTCCACTTTCACGGCTGAATTGCAGTCAACTTAGCCCGGGAACCCAATTTTTTCATCTCAGTTTATAAACCATACTTCAAAGATTTCAAACGTGGAAGTTTTCAGAATTTCTGGTAAAGGTCAGGCCTGAGGTCAGAGGAACCTTAAGTCTGTGTCATTCTGTTTTTGTCTCTAGGGTGGGTGAGTTTGATCTATTTTCTGCACTCGCAAAGGGGAGTAGGAAAGGAGGCCCGGTCAAGAATATTTCGGGAGTCCCGGGCCCTAAAAAGCATTCTGCCGAATGATGGACGAACCTGTCGCCCTCCGCTCTACCGTGGAAAGTTGCCCTCTTCCCTCCCATCTCGCTTTCTCCTCAAATTTCCCCACGAGGGGCGCACGTACAGGCAGGCACAAATCCACCCGCCCGCCCGCCCGCCCGCCTACTACCCGACCAATTTGTTTGATTTCACCCAATTCACGTCCCACCCGCCCAGTCATCCCGATTCTAATCCATCCGTGCGATCGATCAAAAATGATTTCACCCCAAAACAGCTATCAAAATCTCTCCTCGAAAGGTAACGGCGGGGTGTCTAGGAATAAAAGCCGGTTGACGTGGAACACCAGAATATAACAAATTTTAAGCTATCCGGGACTAGCCACGGAGTTCCACTTTTACGGAGTCACCCGCAATGCACAAATGTGCGAATTTCCTCAGAGAAAAAAAATCATCCGCCTTGACCGGGATTCGAACCCGGATCCCTCGACTTCCGGCCAAGTGCTTTAGCCAGTTAAGCTACCTAGGCGTCCTCTTCAGGGGAAATCCACAGGGGAAGAGGACGCCTCGGTAGCTTAACTGGCTAAAGCACTCGTCCGGAAATCGAGGGATCCGGGTTCGAATCCCGGTCAAGGCGGATGATTTTTTTCTCTGAGGAAATTCGCACATTTGTGCATTGCGGGTGACTCCGTAAAAGTGGAACTCCGTGGCTAGTCCCGGATAGCTTAAAATTTGCCAAATAAGAGTGAACGCCTCTCTGTGTTCAAAGTACGATCTTTTCTCGTGGGCAGTGGCGCTAAGCGCTCAGTAGCGACTGATTGTTATATTGTATGTCCGGCAGTCGAGAACATCTAGTCCCGTAAAGATCACAAAAATCCACAGGGGAAGAGGATGCCTCAGTAGATTAACTGGCTAAAGCACTCGGCCGCAAATCGAGGGATCCGGGTTCGAATCCCGGTCAAGGCGGATGATTTTTTTCTCTGTGGAAATTCACCAGAATATAACTTAAGAATATAGAGCAAATTGAGCTCATGTTCATAGGAGACGACTCTCTGAAAGACGTAGTTTACGGATTAAAAACTCTGTGCCACAAAATGGTAGGTTCGATCTCATGCATTAAAGTAGAGAAATGAATTGCGGGAAGGAAAGATTTAAAATTTTATTTTTCCGCTCACAGTTAGAATTCACAGTAGCTATAAATTATGCCGCCAATAATGTAAACAGTAACGCAATGAATCGTCGATCTTTTATTCTTTCTTATCTTTTTTTCGTCCCTGCATTTTTTCTTTATTATATTCTATATGTATAATGTTTCTGAACGAATGTCATACGAATACTCCAGTAAAGGACGTTTATAAAAGGAGAGTGCATCGTTGACTCATACATGTTTGGTGAATGGACGAAAATCAAAAGACGAAGCACTAAAGATACGGGAGTGAATGGTGTGGCAGGACCGAGTAGTTCGAGGAAATCATGGGTGAACGTGGTCGAAGATACTCTGGTAGCTGAGAAAGAGGAGGATTATTGGAAATCTTAATAAAATAAAATAGTATAAAACCACGCTGCATGGATAACTGAACCAAAATAGCCATGCCGAATAGGATAATATAGAGGAAATTATTGAAGCATAGCTTTGCACACTTATTACCAATAAATTAACATTTTTAATCATTCCTACCCCGAAACGGCATTATAGGTTTGTAGGCATGTTATTTATCTCTATGATTGTGCTCGTTTTCCATGTTTTCAACGTTAGCGCGAATGGTATTTGACTCTTGATCACAGAAATGTATTGGTAAAATGTCCAATGAAGAAACCGTTTTCCACCTTATCCATACATATTACTTGTCAGTATATTTATTAAAGCGAATCACAGCCTATAACAGAGGGTTCTACGATAGCAATCTAGACAAAGGAAATTAATTAGGAAAGAGAAGTGGAACAGGGAGCGACTTAAAAGTGACATGTGCTCTAGTGTACCGCTCTGTATTGCTACTGCTGAATATAGCTTTTTGAAGGAAGTTCACGTATCACATACTACTGATTAGGTGCTAATAACTGTGTTAAGCATACTACTCACCCCAGCTAAGAAAAAACTGCCAAGCAGCGAATACAGCTAAATATATTCATATAAAATGAAAAATAAATACGCATCGGCAAACTAAAGCCAGAAATAAAACAGGAGAACCATAAAGATATAAGGCATTTATTTGGGGACAGAATATATGGGGCGCAGGAATCTAAGGACTTAACGACTAATAGTGATGATGTCGTCCTCGAAAGTACGCGCCAAAAAACAACTGCATCTTCCCATGAACGTGAAATAATACGTTTCATATAATTAAAACGGTTGATTGAAAATATTAAGGTATAATGCCGAGTAAAAGATACATGATATTCAACCGCATTAAGAATACCATGCCGTAATCAGAAGACAAAAAAATGCTTTTGTTAGGACTGAAATTATGAAATATAATTCACTGCTGGATAAAGACTAGAAACCTTCGATACCTGGTCCTAGAGGAGGATGCTGAAGATAAAATTGGCGGAAAATTTTGAAATGATGAAGTGTACAGAGTAGTAGAAGAGGAAAGGACCATATGGAACACCATAAAGAAATGAAAAACCAGATGAATTGAACACACCCTGAGACACAATGGATTTGTGAAGAACGTAATTTAAGGTAAAATAGAGGGAATATTCCCAGAGGAAGACCCAGGAATAAGTTCATGGACCGAATGAAGAAGACAGTACATAGCAAGAGATACCATGAGGTAAGGGAACTAGCATTAGATAAAGAAGGGTGGAGGGCTGCAGTCAACCAAACTTAGGATTGAACGACAAATGATGAATTCACTGTATCATTTATATTTCTTCATATATGGTTATTTCCATCGCATGAACAGATACTTTTACGTGAAGTGTGGTCCAAGAAGTTTGCTTCAACGTACTTAAAAAGTTGCAAAAATGAGATCCAGATTACTCACCTCCAATCACATAAAAACTGTTCGTACATTTGTGACGCTAGGTTTACAAGTTTTCCCGCACCACGTCCTGTCTTGCACCGTATTAATACGCCACCTCGGTCGTATATGCACGCTGGAAGGGTCAAACACTACCATTGCGAACGGCAATGTAAACAAAAGCGGCATGCTCACGTAACAACGATAATTGACACCTGTGTCTGTGTGATGCCAAAGACCTTGATGTCGCCCTACAGCGTGGTAAGTGACCAGCGGTCGTCCCGCGCTACGCACTCACAAATAAAAATAATATCAGCTTTCATTCTCAACGGCCACGCTGGCTCGCGTGCTCATCGACTTTGGAGAGTCTCGTTCAGAAGATGCCAGTTTCCATATCAAACTCATGGAGTTTCCCATAGCTCTGAAAATGGTGATGAAATGCCTAAAAACGATCTGCTTGAACAGCGTAAGAGAATGGGCCTCGAAGATCTCACACCATCTCACGAAAAAGTAACTTTAAGGTATTTAGATAACAACTTCTGCAAAACCCGACTGTGATATTTGGAAGACGACAGCTGACAAAAGAAAACACTTTTAAATATCTAGGTGCAATCCTTCAGGGAAAACTAGCATTTCAGTAATTTACCAGTTATTTTCATCGGAAATTCAAAGCCATTTATCCTTGTATATGATTCATCCAAAAGATTTTATAGATCACTTCATGAAAATCCGTCGAAGAGGCGAGCCTTTGAGTTGAAATACTCATTACTACATAATCATCAGAAATTTTCGGAAATCAGGTGAAATATGGCAGTGTCTTGAAGAAAGGGCAGAAAACACATATCCTGTACATAGGCATGACGAGGTTCTATCAAAGCCACCGTCAGAGGTCACATAGACATTATAAGATTAAGGAAATAGACGGCAGAACCGATAGATTTAAGATGTCATTTTTTCCACGTACAATATGGGACCATAATAGTTGCAATAGATCAGTTCTAGGAAACTGAATAGGTTAAATAGGTTTTTTCAGTAGTGCTCAGTATCTTAACATGAATTGTAGATAACAACTTCGCGTGCAATCTCCGGCATGAGATATTCCTGCATGTCTTAGTACCTTGTAGTGCTATTTATTTGTCGCATTAATAATACTAACCAGTAGTTATATCTTGAGTAGTGTGCTGCATGGTAGCATGTTCCTCTACGTATCACTCTCCTGGTTTGTGGTCTGACTGCGTACCGTTGTCCTGACTGCTTTTGGCCTGCGCCTGGCATTCGGGGGAACGTGCGCGGTTATGATTTGAACTGGGATGAGTGCTGCATGCCCGGTGTGTAATCACCCCGTGCCACACACCCTAGCGGTGGCTTGCACGGTATTTCGTAGATGTAGATGTACTACCTTTGTTTTCGCTACTCGAATTTTATTGAACTAAGAAATGAAAATTTTACATACATAAAATGATGTTAATTTTTTCACAAATTAAATTCACCGCAGAAGAAGAATAAAAATAAAAGTAAGAGAAAATCTAATAATGTGGTGAAGCAGCCGTCGCAGTGCTTGATGATGTCGCACAGTGACGAAACCTAGGTCGTAAAAATAAAAATCTCATGTAGAATTAAAAGTGTTTCGACCCATTATAATGTTACTGAACCATTTTCTTGATAGCAAAAAATGTGATCATTCGACTCATTACTAATCATTGTTCAATCCAAAAATTGGTTGACTGCAGCCCTCCACCCTTTCCTATCGAATGTTAGTTCCCTTACCTACTGGTAGCTCTGCCTATCTACTTTCCCCATTATTTGGTCCATGAACTTATTCCTGGGTCTTCCTCTCTGGAATTTTCTCTCTATTTTGTCTTCAATTATCTTCTTCACAAACCCATTGTGTCTGAAGGTGTGTCCAATCTACTTGGTTATTCTTTTCTGTATAGTGTTCCATATGGTCCTTTCCTCTTCTCTACTCTTCTGTACACTCCCTCACATCTTATTTTTTCCGTCCAAAGTATCTTAAAAATCTTCCTTTACTACCAGGTTCCAAAGGCTTCTAGTCTGTTCTAGTCAGCTCATTACTATTCGACTCAAAATGGGAGATATTTTCTCTTACGAAATTGGCTGTTCAATATTTTCCAATTCAAAACGAAACTGTATTGTTGCATGAAAAAGAGCCCAGGGAAATAAAAATAGCAGTAGTGATACGGGAAGGATGTCCCAGAGCGCGTATGAATTGAAGGCGCAGAGCATTTACGAGTAAGCGCTCATACCCCAATAACCTCCCTCGTCCGCGACAGAAGAAGTATATCAAGGTCATTCATTCGCTGCAGTTTTCTTGAAGCGTCTTGTTCCGCGACCCACTTCAAGAGCACCCCCGCTATTCTCCACACTCGTTTTATATAATAGAGAAGTGCTGCTGAGAACTGCGGCGCGAAATTTCACTTCAGGAGGAAATGCTTCTACTATTCACGTTTTGGTGCGATCAGTTTAGAACGAGGAAATGTGTTAAGGTAGTCTGAGTGAATAATATCATTTCACCTATAAATCAATGAATTTTGTCTCATTTAAGGAAAACGTCACACTCTTCCAATGACACCAATATTCAACCCCTTACCATACTACTTTCCTAGATATTTTCCAAAAAATATCAACTATTTTACATTAGAATTGGTACGCGCACTCCAGAGAGAGCTTATTTAAAAAATGAGGAATATCGAACACCTAATTCTCGTCAAAAATTAACTGTGTAGTATGTATGTTTTCTCGACTATTTTTTTTAATTTATCATATTTCCACCGCAGTAAATAATTCGGGATCACAAAGACCTTCCCGTTTTGAAGGAGTTTCAAACGCTCCGCGCGAAAAAAATGAGTAAAGTTAAAGATTATTTAGATATTTTCATTTAATTACTTGCAATTTCTCTCATATAAAACTATATAATTGCACCATTAATAATTCAATATTTAATTCATGATTCCTACAGCTGGTGAAATTGAAACGCATCATTCTAATACGGTCTCTATTATGACTAGGGAACTATCTCGCTCAAACAACCTTAAGTTGACAATACGGCCCCTCGTGATTATATTCATTTCCAGTGAAAATCTCCACGAGACCGGGCCGAGGTGGTGCGATGCTGCCAAGAGAGGCATTAAGTTAACAGACAATATCTGCACATTTAATACCCTAATCATATGCAAACATCACTTCCTCAGAGAAAAATAACAATAGGGTAACATTCATTTGCCTGAAAAGGACTCAAACCCGGATCCATTGATGTCGCATCGAACACTGTAGTCTGTCAGCCACTCGAGCGAGCTGCCAAGCACCTTCTCCTCTGTGGATTTTTGTGGGTCTTAAATGAAGAAGATATTAACACTCTAGGACATACGATGCAACTGAATCTGTCCCAAGCGAATGGCTTAGCGCCACCGTCTACAAGGATAAAGCCAATCGGGCATGTATGCATTTGTCGGCGACTTCGCATAGAGATTACCTTGACTAGTTCTGGCACCCTCAAAATGTGTCAAAAAATAATTCCATCGAGTAGGTAAGTCATTTTTTAATTAAAAGCTAACTAAGCATAATCACAGTGAAGCTATAACTACTAGCCAGAAAAAACTCATAACATAGCTATACATTTTTAATAATGTCTAATTTTATGCTCAGAACGGTATGAACCACAAATGACATCTCGTGCGGAGATCGACTGAAAAAGAGGTCCAATTGATGATACCATGTAACGGAAACACTTACGACATAAGAATCTTCGATGTCGTGAACCTCATATGATGATCGTGGTCTGA
The DNA here is from genome assembly GCA_963169105.1 of Ceriagrion tenellum. Taxonomy (NCBI): domain Eukaryota; kingdom Metazoa; phylum Arthropoda; class Insecta; order Odonata; family Coenagrionidae; genus Ceriagrion; species Ceriagrion tenellum. Next base: position 50,130,468 of record OY720636.1, on the reverse strand, counting down.
GCGTCAAAACTTTCTAATTATTCCCAAATTGAGAACTCTCAAATAATATGTAAGTTATGGTCAAACGTTTAAAATATAAACTCTTTCATATTCACTGAAGCAGAGATAGGTGGGGCCACATGACCTCATCTGCCCCAGATCAAATAAGACAAAAGAATAAAGCACTATTAATGGGATATATTGTCCATCAAATATTTTCTACTTCTTGGCGTAAGTGCCACTTAAAAAAAAAAATTTTGTTTCATTTAAAAATTAAGTTAAGATTCCTTTTATTTTAAACTTATTCATTATTCCGCCATACGTGCACGCTAATTTTAAATGACGCTCTGCTATCCATATTCTCGTTCAGATTAGAGAACATTCCTTCTCCCCACTAGGCGTGCTGGAATAGTATATAATTAAAGTTTATACCATTATATCTCAGTGCAACAAATGAACGCTGTAATTCAATACAAACTATGCCATCAGGAATATCTGATCAGATTAAAACTCAGCAGACTGACAATATGATCACAAAACTTTGCCCGGTAAATATTCTCAACGAACCCTAATTTTCTGCGTTATCTCTAATAGTCACATCAGAGAACCAGTATTGGCTAACGCCTTCACAAATTGGAGGTATTGTTCAGTTAAAGGCATTTTTCTATGCCTAGATCACAGGCTACAGATATGTTAAGAAAATGGCTAAATTTAAATATTTAAAATGATATTTCACGAAATGCGAAGTCAAAACAAATTAGGCAGTTCATATAATGTTGGACTAATTGTTAAGTCATATTAGTTCTATTCAGTACACAATAGCCCAAAAATAAAAATAAATTCGGAGAAATTTTAAATCTCTAGAAGAATTGTCCTCTCTCTCCCATTGTTTAACACGATTTCTATTTTTCAAGTCTGATGACATTGATAGCACTCGACATAAGGGTAAAAATGAAGCCAATTATGACAAAAATACAGAATACAGCTCTCGTGGGAGTTACAGAATAACGAATCCTAAATGTTACTGTAGCCATGAAAAATCAAAACTCTTTGGAATCGTACCAGATTCTCGGTGCAAACGTAGCTGGAAGAATTACGGTATCAATTCCTCCACACTCGAAACAGTACGATATTAGTAATACTTATGTTAGTCACGAAGTTCGCGGTATCTCACCCACCACTCCATAGCGAAGCATTCGGTAGATTTTTTAAAACTCCGCCACGCAAAGGGCTGTCGCCTCCAGCACCACTGACGTCTGATGGCCAATAAGTTCAATCGGAATGTGCACACATATCCAGTTCCTCAAGGACAAACACGCGAGACGAAGCCGGCGGGGGGGAGAGGGTGGGTTGACGAGGATGGGGAGCGAAGGAACGCTGTGGAGAGGGGGGAGGCGTAGGTATAGAGAGGAGAAGGGGGGTGTGGCAGACTAAAAATGGAGCACGGTGGGAAGCGACTCACACATATCAACACCGATGTCAAGGTGGTTGTAGCGATTTTCGTTTACGTACAGATGAGCGTGTTAGAAGACAGGGTAAACTCTCGGAGCGTCGAGCATAATGAAGATAGAACACACGCATTTCGGGAAACTAGTATATTTAACAGAATAAAGTGAAAGCGCCTGATCACACGTTCCCCCTGTCAATGAGGGCCAACATCTGCTGTGGCGATATCGCAAGTAGAAATATATATACATGAACAAGCATCAAATAGTCCTTCACAATTATACGTCCAAGGCGGACAAACACTTAATGATCGGATAGGTATCCTTCCGCTCGTTATTACACATGGAATTCCATTTAACTTAAAGAGATCCTTCCAACAAGCGCCAAACTTGTGATGCGCGTACTCATCAGTAATATTTATAGGTAAAAGCAAAATAAATTCCATAATTCCCATTAGGTTTCTCGGCCATTTAACGCTATTTTTATTCTTGGCCTTATTGTACTTAACATGCCTTTTGAAATAATTCGATGAAATATGTACAAATTTTCTCCTAAACGCGAAAACACACCGCTCGTTCTGTTATAATAATTCTTATCAAATATCAAGGTATCATGCGGAATGAAAACATCCGTATTTTTACACGGTTTTCGCTTCAATTTGGAACCGCGCCGAAGACCCAACTCCAACCAATTCAGACGAAAATTTTAAAAATAAATCTCGCAGCATTCATATTTACAAACATGAGTGTATTTTTCCAACGCATAAATTGACGTATTTCAGAGCATTGTAGTCCAAGAATTTTTTTTACTCCCTTGAAAAAAGTGCAGGGAACGACTAATGATTCGTTCGCCAACTACCATAAAAGACTCAAAGGTAAACAACATTTGTAACAAACCTTTTGTCTCTCTATCTCTCATTCTCACAGGCCGGGGTGGGATTTTAGAATCAGCGGTCGTCGATCGTAGGACCCTATAACTACGCAAAGTGATTTACAGTTCTGTCAATAATGTATGTCACATCTTAGAAAAGATTTGCACTATTTTCTATGCTACAGCATGAAAAAAACGCTGCATGGTTTTCCACAACAATAGCGAGAGCGCTGTAATTTGCTGCATTTAAGCAGAATTAAAAAGTTAATTTACGGCTGCTATGTCTGTGGAAAAACAGTACTTCGGAGTAATATGGAGAAACAGATCTCAGCAGTAGAGGGAAAATATTTACCCAGCTTGAGGAGCATAGTTGGACTCCAAAGTGGAAATGGTAGTAAACATTCGGATAATAGGCCAAGGGACGGAATAAAAGGGCCCCTTACCGCTCCTTGCATTGTATTCTTTCAATCATCCAAAAGAAATTTTGAAGACATAAAATTGCGTATGCGGTAATTTAAAAATGGAGAATTTGGGCAGTTAATACGTCGGACATAGTTATACTAATTACATCTTGTCCAAGAGGCGTAAGGATTCATAAAAGGAAATGCATAATTCGAATAATTCGAGCAAAAAAACGAGCCATATTTTGGTGCGTCATGACACAACGTCCCCTAATCTTTACTCTATTATTCAGACAAACCCGAATGTCGCCGCAAAAGAGTTCAAAAGAGCAAAATCACGCCACTTTCCAAGCATTGCATATCTCGCGAAACGATATTGATATCGGAACGCGACACCGAAATTGATTCGGACGCCGCAAAGTTTAATGTAGTTTGAGCGAAATATAATTTTATTTAGAAATAAATGAATTAGGTCTCATTTTAAAGAAAAATACCTCACCCTTCTAATGATACCAAATACTCAACCCCTTACTACATAACTTTCGGAGATATTTGCCAAAAAAATGCCAGCCCTTTTACATGGGAAACGGAACTTATATGCACTCCAGAGAGACATTATTTACAAAATGAGGTATTTATAACACTTAGATTTCGTAAAAAAACTAACAGCGTGTAGTTTGTATCTTTCCTCAACTATATTTGAAAATAAATCATATCGTTACCGCAGTAGATTCTTGGGTATCACAAAAAACCATCCGTTTTCAAGGAGTTTCAGAGGCACCGCGCGAAAAAAATGAGTCAAGTTGAAGACTCATTTAGATCTTTTCATTTAATTACTTACAATTTTTGACATATAAAACTATATTATTGTACCATTAACAATGCAATATTTAATTGATGTGTCCTACAGCTGGTGAAATTGAAACGCATCATTCGAATATGGTCTCTATTATGACTAGGGAACTATCTCGCTCGGACTACCTTAACTCTCTCCCCTCCCGTCGATTCCCCTTTCGATCTCCGGAGCCAACGCACGCGCAAACACATTCATGGGAAGACGGAGCGCGGCACAGCATTCAACTGTCTTGGTCGGCGTTTCGGAACGAGAAGCAGAGCAGAGGGTAGGAGGGGGTTTATAATACCCGGCGCGCAGGAGAGACCCTCCCCCCCTTTCCTTTCAACCGACTAGAGAGCGCCGGCTGAATCGGACCCGCCGGGAAGCAACACAACACCGTTTGTGGCAAGCGTTGCGGAACCCAGGTAACGGTGGCTATCGACTGCGGGGAGGTTAATCTCCCTCCTCTCAAGCCTCGCGGCGCCGAAATAATCGTAGAGAAAGAAGAGGAGGCAGTTGGGGGGGGGTGGGAAGCAATCGGAATGGAAGGGAAGGGTGGAAAGGGGAAAGGAGAGGGATGGACGGACGGACGGCCGGGAGGAGATGTTCGAAATGGCCCTCCTCCTGAGACCCCCCTCGGGGCACGCATCGCTGGCTCCCATTTCAACACGGACGGTGGAGAGCGGGGCAATTTTTACTAGGTTCATATGAAACTCCTTTTTCGTTTCCTCCTCCGCTTCTTCCATTTAGAGCAGGGCTCTCCAAACTAGGCTTGTGAGATGAGTCAATTCATCTAATTCATCGACGATGATTTTAGTCATCGCGTTGCGATGAACCGCGTCGATGGCAATGAACGTCATCGATCATCGACGTCGATGAACTTACCGACGTCGATGAGTCGATGAATTAACTGGCGTCGATGAGTCGATTAATTGACTGACGTCGATGAGTCGATGAATTCACCGATGTAGATGAGTCAATGAATCCATTCCCATCAGATGATAATTATTTGTGTTGCGTCGCCCGCCCGTGCCTATCCCTAACTTTCCGTCGGCTATGAATGAATTCAACTTATCGAGGTCGGTTAGTTCATCGACTCATCGTCGTCGATGACAATCATCGAAACCGAATGACCTCGATGATTTTATTTCATCAACCCTCGATGAGCAATTTCACTCATCGCACAAGCCTACTCCAAACTACTGCCCGCGGGCCAGATGCGGCCCGCGAGGCCCTCTCATCCGGCCCGTGGAGACCTTTTTATCTACGGAAAAAAATAACGGAAATTTACGTGTATTCTGCCAAGATCAGCCGCCGCTTACGTGGAAGTTACGTTTTTACCGAATTAAAATAGAGGCGTGCAGTAGTGCGTTATGTTTTTCAACTGATCACTACATTGCATAATCTTATTCGCTACTAGCCTATACTTCTGTTCACAGTCAATGAGATGGTATAACGCCATCTAGTAGCAGTTTTTACATGGTTTGCTGCTTGTTTAAGCTATTTCACCATTCCCACTTATACATATGTTCATGTGTAGTGTATCAATGTGTTATTAATTAATAACAGAATAAAATAATACTAAATAAATAATTAAAAACAACATCTATGTTTCCATATTTTTTATTTGGACCTCGAGTGTGTAGTCGGCCCCCAAACTGCTGCTTGATAGTTAATGCGGCCCTCGGGCTGAAAAGTTTGGAGACCCCTGAGTTAGAGGAACTAAGATTGGTGGATTGAATATTTGGGGAGGCGACCGAGAGCTAAGGCCATTTGCGCCATAGAGTAAAGGTAAGGGAGAAATGGTGGATAGAACCCCAGCGTCGGTATTAGCCTGCTCTTAACAAAAGGCGCCAAGGGGACCACGGTTTAACGTCTCATCCCACAGTTGGAGTACTGAACTTGAAGTGCCCTCCACAAGACACTCAAGTAGGGATCGGATTTCTTCCGAAAAACATTTTCTTCTGAAGGGATTTGAAACCTAGCCGCCCTATGGTTGGCCGGTACTCTAGCCACCACGCCAACCCGATCCCCGAGGACCTAAGAGACGGCATTCATATTGGTACATATATACAAATTTGTCGGTTTTTTCCCTCGTTGCTTCTTTTTACGAACGCGGAGAATGCCTCTGAAGCAAGATTCGTTTCTCTGGATGAGGTTGGTTAAAAATAAAAAATAAAAAAATCAGCAACCAGAGTCTTATTCATCTCGATATTCATTTGAGGAGATGTTCTGGAAAAGAATCGCGATTTCGTTGACCGCATAATGCGGCACCATTAAGAGATTCTGGCAAACATAGGCGGACTTAGCTCCCATGATATACCGTAATAACTTTGCTCTATTGTTAAACATATTTCATTAACCGATCAAGGATTCAACACAGTAACATTATCAAATGTAGATGATGGCATTATTGTGCAAAACATTGGTCGGTCAAATAAATAAAGGTGAAAGCCGTATATGTTCATACCTTCTCATGACGAACATTGGAAAACTTTCCCGAAGTTATTTCTTGGATTTAGTCCTATTTGAACATGGATTTTGCAATTCAAAGAACCATTCACGATTGTTGAGCCTGGATTATAAGCACTCGAGGTTTCTCTTGGTGGAGATTCTATAAAAGAATTATACAGCCTAAATTTCATTCGTCGTAAGTTTGAGACGAATTCCTCGAAATATCGTTGAGTCTAGTTCTATTAGAACATCCTTTTTTTATTTGAAAATTAAATCCGGAATGATGAGCGGTTATTTTCTCCTTCACCACCAAATCATTATTTTGTTGCGGCCACAGAAGCGTCTTTGGTTTCTCCGGAAGGTAAATCAACGTGAGCCCAATAATATGTCGAAAAAATGCAGAATCGATCCAACGTTATGCAACAAAACATACCAATTTCCAGATGCAGTTTTACAAACGTTGACTTCAGAAAAGTTACGCGATGATATTTAAGCTCTAATGAATCAATGAAAACAAAGATAGGTTTCATTAAAGCAAGAAATTAAGTTCTATTTGGAAACCGATTTAATGTCACTTTAACACTGAATCGCTTGAACTTCAATAGAGAAATTTCCCACGATTGGACGTACAGTAGCCTGAATTCCTACATTTCTGTTAAATTACACGAGCATGCAGCATATTTTGGTGGAATGTAAACCTTCATTTCACAATGATGTGGAAGACGAAGGTAATTATAAACGCTATCATGTATGCAGAAATACAATTGAGATGAATAAAGAGATGGATTATAAAATATATGGTCCTTGGTAAAAGATATAGTGAAAATGGCTCTAATATATTACATTAAAAGCATTTAGCTTCACGAGAGGACAAATTAATCCTATTTATTCTTTTTTTATAGTTCTTTTTTTATAGTTTTTATAGTTCTAGAGTTCTTTTCCAAATGAGACCGTGTGGTTTGAACAGAAAGCGGTTGCTACACTGCGTTTTTTCCGGCCCCTTGGTCGTGGGAAATAATTCCATTGGTAAAATCATAATACAACCACGCGCTTTATTTATCGTAAAATATGAATGCAAGATATTTATCACATAAAATGAATAGAAATAGCGTTTTATATGTCGCACCATAGGAATTATGAAAATCCTAATATTGGCAAACTAATATTTCTCCAGGTAAATTTATTCTACATATCTAATGACCATAGAATATATCGCTTGCTGGATGCGCTTCGTTCACATTGATTCAGTCTTAATGCCCGCCAATCAGGAGATAGCTTTCACATTCTCAGAGGGAAAAAAAGAAAAAAGTATACCCCGTCTGGTATTGTTTGACGAACCGAGACGTGCGTTCTCCTGTGGCGGGCAGCTTTTAACCGGAAGACGCGATATAAGTCAATTATTGTATAATAATGGGCACGTCAGTGAGCAATAAGAGCATATCTCAATTAAATGTTGTTACGTACAGTGCGTTTCCTTACGAAACTCAATGGAAAGCTGATTTTTAAGCTCTATTCACAGCAATCACGACCTTTAAATGTAGGCATTCAAAATAGTGAATAGAAATTTCGTCAGTTTCATAGATATAAAATCAACAAACACACATTTTTTCACTGTGGATCGATGCGAGCACCAAAATTCATTATCGTGCACTGCTCCCTTCGCAACGACACATTTCACCTACTTTCTATTCATTTTAGACCCTCCGCACCATGCAACAAACTTAAAAATAGATCGAAATCTTTGGAGAACTGTTAATGTGCATCCGAGTATACTGAGGTATGTAATTTAGGGACAAATACAGAGTAAAGCGTCAAGTTACAGGACTAAAGAAAAATCCAGGGACCAAATATCGGTGAAAGTATGTATATAAGTGTTGGTTTCAGGCTGTAACAAGTATTTTCTTTTTTTTTTTCTACTTTGTATTATGCCCCACGTTATGGGAGCCAAAAATGTAAAAGGTATTATTACAAATTAATACGCGAAATGCCACACGTTCTGGATAAACATGTAACACGAAAAACTATTGATTCTTTTACCTGGAAAGAAACCACGATTGCGATATCTTCTTGTACCTTATATTTTAATTACTTTGCCCCAGCTTGCTCGTCGGAAAATAAAATACATGAAACATTGCAGGTTTAGAGATACGGTTGCAATTTACTTGACAAAATGAAATATTCAATTTACAGACAATTTAAATAATCAAAATAATTCCTTATACCCTTAGGTCATGACCAACTGTATATTCTAATTTAGAGACAAATTTGGTATATGAATAATTATTCCTTCTTTTAAGTATATTGTCTAATTATTTGCCACACTTCATCACTTAAACTTTTCACAAAATCCAATTACTTGATACAAAGGGATACCAGTCACAAACTTAATTCTTGGCCAATTAAAACCTCTTGCCTTATGGCTTCTTGTATCTTATATGAAAATAAAAGTTTATAGTTACGACCCAATTATTCGACGACACAGGTTGGTTTGTCCCTCTGTGGTCTGGAAAATCCTCTCAGCCTGCGTGGTGTTCGTCCTTGGCGGGCCCTCAGCTTTTTGGGTCTCGTCCTGTTGTAAAATCTCCCGTTCCTCTCCTTAATTCCAGCTCCTTTGTCAATTCTCCTTTTCTACGTGGGCTATGTCTCGCACGATGCCACACTCTGGAACTTCCCTCTACCAAAAACTTGCGTGCTCTCTCTTTGCACGTCCATTCACTGCGAGGGTTTTCTACCAAGCTATTTTCGTGCTGTCTTTGCACGACCGTACACTGCGACGGTTTTCTCTACAATCCCCTTTTGTTGCCGACGCTTCCACTCCTTAGGTCTATTGTTTATTCTAAAAATTCACAATATGGTGGGTCCCTTATTGTTATTATAAACCATGAGGTGGTAAAAGAAAAAATGGCGAGGCCAGCGTTATGTTACAAGGCGTACCTTAATGATATTTGTTAACATTATGATGATAACTTATTACTTTGTTTTTCAACATGATTGTATTAGAAACGACCCGGGTTTCGACGTCCAACGTCATCGTCGTCGTTTACCTAAAGATAAAGCTGAACGTCAAAACCCGGGTCGTTCCAAATAAAAACGTGTGGAGAAACAAATTTATAAGTTACCATCATTTCATAAATAATAAAAAAATCATATAAAGGAATCTAGCATTATAATGGGAAGGATAGAGGGCTACAGTCAATCATTCACCGGAATGAACGACCAATGAATGAATAAGTGAAAGTAGTCAATAGATCCTCTGTTTTTTTAGGGAATGGACAGCCTACGCTCGAACTAATACCTCGACCCGATCCCCTCCAAAGCTTCCATTTCGACGCAGATGAGGACATTATCGATATAACGCCCTTGAAGATGGAGCAGTCACCCGACAAGCTTCCAGCACCGCAGGTGTCTGCCGGAACCGAGGAAGGGTCAATGGCTTTCAAAAGGGATGATGTGTTAAGGGGGAGAAAGGATGGCTTTTCGGGTGTTTTCTACTGCTAAATCAGTATCTACAGCAACACCCGTATTTCCCGAATGATAATACATATATTGAGGAAGTTTAAGCTGCTGAAACTCTCTTACTGTGAACTTAATGCCATCATTTTCTTCAGTGCTAACATTTAATGTGAGTCCACATTGGTAAAAATTAAATCACTCGATAGTAATTTCCTCACTGTTTTAATAAAAACCGACCATGTTTTCGACACTTAATGTCATTAATGTCGGTTTTCATTTAAGCAGAGTAGAAATTACTATCGAGTTTTTTCCATTTTCACCAACATGGATATACAATATTTCCACAAGTTATGCCTGAAACTCTCTCATACATTTAATATGGTGAAATTGAATTTTGTATTTTAATCAATCACGTCAATAGGGGTTAGATGGAAGAGGGGAGCCTATGGGGAGCTATGTTTTCCAAACAGGCAGTGCGACACACCCAGCAGACGCGTCAAAGCAACTAGGTGTCAATTATGAATGTTATTATAGAATGTGTCAACGTAGTTTTGAGTCTATGGAAAAGATGGTCAAACATACTAAACTTGAGAACTCATCACCAAGTATTAAAAAATAAAAATTTATTTTAAACAAATGTTCTTTACAACAATAGAATCGAAATTTTTGTAAATAACCTCTTGGGATGGTTTCACGTAAAAGTGGATGTACTTATAAAGTGTTTCCATTAGGAAAAGTTAACAAAGAACAGCTCCAATGTCTCAATTACGTCCCATTTGACAAATTCAAAAGAAAGAAACTTAGAAATGTCCTCTCTGTTACTTGCTTGTATATACAACGCTTTTCGACGCTCAAAGCGTCATTGGATTGGATATTTGGGAAGGCGACCGACAGCTAAGGTAAATTTGCGGGAGGAAGGGTGGACAGAAACCAGACGTCAGTATTAGCCTGCTCTTAACGAAAGGCGCCATGGATTGGATTGGATATTTGGGGAGGCGACCGACAGCTAAGGTCATTTGCACCGTAGGGGATATGTAATGGAGGAAGGATGGATAGAAACCCGGTGTCGGCATTAGCCTGCTCTTAACGAAAGGCGCCAAGGGGACCACGGTTTAGCGTCTCATCCCACAGTCGGAGTACTGAACTTGAAGTGCCCTCCACAAGACACTCAAGTAGGGATCGGGTTTCCGCTGAAAAAAATCCTCGTCTGCAGGGATTTGAACCCTGGCCGCCCGTGTGGTAGGCGAGTACTCTAGCTACCACACCAACCCGATCCCCTGAAAGGCGCCATGGGGACCTTGGTTTAACGACTTATCCGACAGACAGAGTACTGCACTGCCCTCCACAAAACTCCCAAGTAGGGATGGATTTTTCTCTGAAATAAATCCTCGTCTGCAGGGATTTGAACCCTGGCCGTCAGTATGGTTAGCCAGTACTTTATCCACAACGCCAATGCAATCCCCTTAAAGTGTCATCATTAGGGACATTGTACCGATAATTGCACCTGATTAAAACTCCTGTCTTTGAGCCTTGTACTACAAACTCTCAAAGGGGGCGTTCAGTGTATATACAGCCACACCCTCCCTCACCCTTCCCGCAGACTTAATTATCTTTCACTTCAGCCCGAAGAACCCACTTTCTCCACTCATGCCCTTCGGAAACACCTTTTCGCTTCTCTCCTTTCCCGACCTCTTCAACAACATCATTCCCCACCCCCTTAGGCGAGACTTCTTTCACCGAAGAATCATTAGGTAGGTTATTTTTTTCTTTATATTTATTCATCAATTCATTTTCCTCTATAATCCTCCACCACTCATCCGCGAAAGATGCCGCAGACACGTGTCAAAGGAACTGACCCGGACGGCATTAAGGAGAGAGAGAGTATCGGGGAGCGTCTTCTCAAAGGATGAGAGGGAAGGGGGAAGATTGTGCGGGAAGAAAGTGGACGAGGGACTTGTTAAGCCGGACATGCGAGACGCGGCGACCGACGCCGCCCTCTTGGAACCTCGGCTCAAGTTTCGGGACCGGTTCGAAACGTGCGACAATCGATGGACCATCATCCGCCGATCACTCTCCTCAGAAGGAGCGTCTTCACTTCGAGGATTACTCTGCGTTGTATATCTACATCTACGGAATACCTTGCGAGCCACCACGAGGGTGTGTGGCATGGGGTGAAGATCACCAAGCATGCACTATTGACATGCAACTAGGATATTTAATAGAGACATGCTAGATAATAGGGTCACATGCAGCTAGATGGTTAGTATCTACATAATAAGAAAGGGATATTTGGTTGTTATTACATGCACTACAGACTACTCTAACTATATTTCATCTACCTATCCCTTTGCTATGCAGCCTATTGTTTTCTCTTATGGTACGCGGGAAAATTGACATTTTAAATCTGTCGATGCGACAATTTATCTCTCTAATCTTGTTAATCTTATCAAACCTAGCATAATACGCAGGGGTTCTTAATATATATCTAACGTCATCTGTGAACAAATCGGTTTCGAATTTACTTAAAAGGTTTAACCTAAATTTTAGCCTGCGTTCTGATAGTAATTCCCATTCTAGTTCTTCCTTTAAACTTGTAATAGCGAGAGTATATACCCCAGGCCGTGTTCAAATTGAAGTGAACACCCTCAGTAATTACACAGATCAACAAGGGTATGCTTTATTAATGCTAAGGGCCACTTTCGACGTATTTTTGTGCGCTAAATCCGAATCTACTCACGCAAATTGGCAATAACGTCAGGATTTTAAGGTAGTATAACCTTTAAAGGGTCAAATGGAAATTTTCAGGTCTATTTGAGCTGGAATATCTCAGAAACCAAAGGTGACATAGTAATTCTGCGAACAGTTTCGAAGTGTGTTAAAATGTATAGAATAAAACTATGAACATAGAAAAGCTATTGTTTCAATTGCTTGTATCTAATATTTTAAATTTGTTCAGTGTTGTGTGTTAGTGTATGGTTGAATTATAATAAAATTGTTGATATTGGCAAATCAAATACAGGTTATGGAAACATTAGCTTTTCTAGGCCTCACAGTTGAATTCTATACATTTTTAATGCAGACTTCGAATTCATTTTTAGAATTAATCTATCACCTTTGGTTTCTGATATATTCAATCTCAAAAAGACCTAAAAATTGCCATTTTACCCTTTAAGTTTAAAATTGGTCGAAAAGGCCGAAACCGGTCGATTTGTGTTTTTAATACATTGGTGAAAAAACTAAGTGCTTTCATTTTTAAGAAGAGGTACATTGGATGGACCTTCCGCGCCTTTGAAAATTTTACTTTATCTCGTTCATACCTGTTGCACTGAGGGATTAGTTGCAAAACACCAAGTAAGACTTCCACTTACCCGTCAGAAAACGTATTAAAAAACTCCCATTTCCGCCTACCAACAAATAGTACTCCTCATTGGTTGAAATAATTTCATCATAGATAAGTTCAGTAAATTTCCAGACAAATTCCTCATTTCCTATTACTTTTCCAGGTCTAAAGGCCGATTTTTAATTTTCATGACTTCTCTGGGTGTTCCAGTTTTTTCAAGCCGGGATCAATCCTAGCTCAGTATTAGTGTGGGCCACTTTTGTGAACAAGGAGCGGGCAACTGCCAATCGTCACCATTCGTCACATTTCGCGAAAATACCAAGAAATTAAATTAATAGCAAATCAAAGTTTAATTGCCGACGCAGGGAAAAAATGACAGCTTTTCAACTTGATGACCAAAGATTAATTACATAAATACATACACGATCTAGCGAGGCTCGTCACCCTCGCCATAGCATAGGTGGGAAAGGAGACGTGGTACAGCCGGCTAATGTGACTTTTCTTTCACTAGCCTGTACCAGCCCTTTCAAGGTCGTAGAATAGGTCCAAGGGTTAGGGTTGGACAGGGACGTCACTCCCTGACTTAGGAGAAAATAAGTACGACTAGAACACCTTATCGTGGATTGGAGCGTAGCCTTAACCTTGGGCGACCGACGTTGCCACAACCACTAGAGGGCGTTGCACATTTAGCAGATAGTAAGGGTCATTATGATGGCTCTATTCTTATGTAAATATCCCGAACGTGCGATAATGCTAATAGTTGCAGAATATAGTTGCATAGTTCTTTGCAGTTCCCTAACCACACTTCTACGATTCTTCCAAGGTATAAATATTAATCTCTGAAATGACTATTTCACTACTGCGCTGTGTTTACTTAAGAGGATTAGAGGTAAACAAACGGAGCTTTAATTTAATTACAGCGTTTTTCATAAGGCCAATAAAGTCAACAAAACATGGAGGGCTCTATAGGTTGTCATTCCAAGACGGTTCAAGCCTCTGAGGATTTTCATTTCAGCTGGTGCGAGTTTCTTTCTCCATCTCTTGAGAATGCCCACTTGATGCAACCGCGCTATACTACCGGAACTTATATCGATTTACAAAGCTTCTAATTAGTTTAAGCCCATGATGCGAGTATTTATGAGGTCCTCCATAAAAAAACTAAATAGAATTATCCAATACATCTCGTAATTCGACGTGCCTAACATGGACGAATTAGACACCTAATTATTTCTTTGTGAAGCTAAAGTTTCCTTGTAAAATTCATTCTACTAAGTGTTTATTTTAGTCAATCCTAGCTTTAAAGCCAATTGTGGTGAATTTTGCCTGTATTGCCTGTACTTTCTGCATATTCCTTCGTACATTGCTTTCGAAAATGTATCCATTGTAATGAATATTTTTCAATTTCAACCCATCGAAGGACGGTATAATGATTGAAAAAAGAGATGCAATGAGCAGATCAAATGCGTTATTAATTAAATTGGTTGAAATGTTACAAATTAAAAAATTACAGAGAAAAATTCGGTTGCAAGATAGAACATACTGTCGCACCAATTGAAACACTCTCAGGCCAATTGATAAAGAGTTCCCAAAGTTATCCATTAGCAAAATCACCCGCACACTTGGCTCAAGAATTAAATCTTATAAGTTTACAAAAGCCATGAGCGTTCTCATTATGGCCAAAGGATTTCAAAAAATATGATTATCTTCAACTGACAATCAGTTTCCTCTCCTTAAAACCCCAGAACAAGCGCATTACGTGAGCACGGAAGTGATAATCAAACGGAAAGCATAAAGCCACCATAAAATATGAAGTGATTAAATTACACCTTTCCCTTATCGTATCCGACCCGGTTAACTCTTGAGAGTATCGCGTTGGCTGACTTGGCCCAATGTTGCGGGTTTTCTTCCAGCCTCACTGGGTGGATATCGCTTTATCACGTGAAGATCACGTTGAATGGAAGTTTACGGCTCAAAAATGCAGACGCGGAGTAACTTCAAGGAAAAAGCTTAGCCATAGCCGAGCTTACGTTGCAAAGATGCATTTAGGCCTAAATCATTTGCTCGTGAGATTTTATCTTTGAAGTTCAGAACCAAAAAAGACAGTACTTAACCACGGGCTACATTGGACGACTTATTGCTTTCATCTGCTGGTTATAGACAGCATATTTTGTGCTAACAGTTTTTCATAACAGTCATTGTGAAAAATAAATTATTATATTTATATAAATGCATATGCTGATCAAAACTCAAGGTTTAGAACAAAAACTTCGCTGAGCTTGAACACAATGTTTACATGGATCATAATATTTTTCCAGATTTCACCCACTTATCTATTGATTTCTTTCTTCTTGAGATATTTCATATCGAGAACAGCTAGTTTCAGAATAGTACAAACATAACCTTCCTCCTAGCAGGAATGGAAATTTTGTAAGGAAGTCAAAGCCAACATGTGGTTTAAGAGTAATTAAAGGCACAGGAGGTTTTGAAGAAGTTTTCAAACGTGGGTCATAGAGCCAGCGATACAATTGTTGGCTAATGGATTGCACCTCTATCCGTAAACTCATAATAGGAGTTACATTTTATTTCCAGACGTGCCTTTTGCCGCCATGCTTCGTGCCATATTTAATTTTTGCTTTCTGGAGTGAAATTTGGGGTAAAAAAACACAAAAGTGCTTGATTATACCTTGCGCCCAACAGCGGGAGGGATATCTCACGAAACGCAGATAAATTCGTGACAAACAGAAGCCGTATGGCTCGCAAAATCATTCTCTCGCAGTTGCCTGGTACACAAACTCGCTCTTACACACTATCGTAGGGCAGAATCTGCGTCGGGTTGCATACAAACCTTGCCGAAACAAGTGAGCCCACAAAGGCAAAAGGGAAAACTCTCCGAGAGAATTCGAGACACAAGACGACCTACGATGACACGCGAGCTCGTTCACAATGCCAAAGCGGGGGTGGCAAGGTTCTTTTAGTTTAGACTCCACCCGAGAGATGAGGAAGGGGAGGAGAGCACACTCTTCTGTCGAAATGCAGGTTAAGATTCGAAAAATTAAACCGCTAAGAAAAAATCATCAGCGCCGCCTGCCGTTTGGGAAAGAACTGAAGGGAAGCAAAAATGTTTTATCTCGCCCGTTCGTCGCTACCGCCCCGTCGCGGGACTCGCCGAAAACAATAACGCGGAATAAAGGGGGATTGTTCTAACTAGGAAATGCACCGTTTTATTTTATGAGCCGGCTGAGAGAGAGACAAGAGAGTGAAAGGGAAAATATTCCAAAGCTTCGGCGGGGTCCATTGTTCTCTTCCCCTCTTTCCATTCCTCGCCTTCCTACCCCACTCTCTCCTAACCCGCCTTATCTTTGGCCTTGGGTCGCACGGCGGAAGTAGGTCGAGTCTCGCAGAGCGGCGAACCGGGAGGCGGGCGGCTGCTGTGGCGATATAAGATAGTGGAGGGGGTAAGGGCGGGAAGGAGAGATTCCAACGCTCGAGGGAGAGATTCCAACGGGCGGACGAACAAGCGAGCAAGGAATTTGCGATGGAAATAAATATATACATGGATGGAATCGTAACCTTTATCCATCGCAAAAGTTTATGGATGACGGATGTGCGGAACACTACGTCATGGAGGTTTCTTTTAGCCAAGCCCAAAGGTTCCCGGCCTTGCTATAGAAGGCTCATCCCTTGAAGGTGATAGAATCGGGCTTAACGAAGAGGAATTCCGTCATGATGAGGACCAATAAAATACCGCACTTTCACAAAGTTTAATTATTTTCCAACGACCGTGGATTCGATGTGGTGATGATGCATCGCACCTGATAATGATAGACCACACAGAAACCATGATCGCCTGAATGTATATAATTTTTGTGGAACTACAGGATTTCATTGACCCTAACCAGGCTCACCCTTTATTTCAACTGGCATTACCCTCACTCAGCTTTTCTTGCGTACACCTTAGGGTACACGTGCCAGTGGTGGCTGGTTTGGAGCAAGGATAAGGGATGAAGGGAAAAGTGTATACATGGGGAAATTGAAGGGAAGGCGTATTTTTCGATTCGCAGTCAAAAAGTAAACAGAGAAATTAATCGCCCGCTCATTTTACATATGTTAACGAATTTTTAGACGAAAGTTCTTCCAGTTCCAAAGTCACATCTTCTACAAGCTCTATTTAGATATATAGCGGGCTAATTTCAAGATGGTGTGTTGATTGCGTGGATCTCTCCCTGGCGTCATGATCTTCTCAAGCGAGTCTCTGCAAGTTTCACTACCCCTATAAGGCCCAAGATGAGCGTGGGACTACGGTCTACTTTTCCAGGCGTCACTTTAGCGGACAGTGGCGTTATGATTGTAGAATTCTCCATTCCGGGACGAGGGTATTAAGATTGACGCGAGCAACGCCGTTATCGATAATTATTGCAAACGCTTGCGGAGAGACCATTTCTAATCATGGTGAAAAACAAAATTTTACGAAGCAGCAGGAAATATTCACAAATGAAGCTTCAAGAACGTTGATTATAATTCAGTTTAGTGAAAAAGTAATGGGGAAAATCTTGAGATTAAATTCAGTAAATATTGAAAATAAATCTCCTCTGATGGATTACCGGCAACGTGACTTGACGGGAAAGTTTGAAAAAGTCTTTAAAAAAGACTTTTTCACCCGTTCACGGCATCGTCAAAGTCGAGCAATTTTTACAGGTTCATTTACATTACAATGATCAAGCTGCGGGAGCGTCACCGTCTCTCTCCGACACGACAGGATACGTCAAAAGAGATTCCCGCTCTTACCCATAAAAATCACCTAAACTGTCAGGATATGACTATAGGACCTCTATGTGGGAAGCCATAATTCAAGAGCCACCACGCACCATTCACCCGATCCCCCCATCCCCTGCAGCTGAATAACAGTGGGCGGAGAAAACGTTCTCAGGCGAGTCAATATTTTGCGTGCCGCCCGGTGGAATCGAGGCTGGCTGAGTGGACGGACGCCTGGGGCGGCGTTTCCAACAATTGAAACCACGCCAAGCCAGAGAAAGAGAGGAGGAGGAGGATGAGGACCACTTGGACGCGACCGCACGACTTTTTAAAGCGTGCGGGGAGGAGGGGGATGGATGCTAGTGATTCCTCGCGAACCGGCCTCTCCCTTCTCCCTTTCCCATTATTTTTGTTCCTCGACCCGTGCCGACGACTTCGAGGTTGGGAGAGAGGAGATGCACGGAAAAAACCGCGCACTGCTCCTCTCCCACCACCCTACCTCAAAATAGCCCCGCCAAAGCATCAACACATACGTACACGGATAAAAGTGGACCAATTTCAATTTTAGAATGGCCAAAAAACGGTAAAAATACACCATTTTTTAATCCTTGTCGTTTGATTTTATCATCACGTCGCCAAATTTTAATCATCTTGTAAGGACAAATGTGAAGCTGAGGAAGAATGAGCTTATTTGCGAAATTTAAAAAGGAAAAAACAGATATTTGCGAGACATTTTTGAAATGTATTAATTAATTGATATGAAAACAAAATTTTACCTCCCCAAGATGCTTTTTCTGCTAATTGGACTTGACACAACATGATATTTAATTCAAAGCAAGGTGAAATATGGGAATATAAAGTATTTTCTGAAAAAATAGTTATTTTATTTCCCAAAAAAACTATCAATAAAAACCGAAATTTCCCTGGGAATTTTACGATGATGATGAAAAGTCACCAATGTATCTGTTTTCGAGTTATTAGCCCAGAAATACATCAAATAATAAACATAAAATTGAGTCAAAATACGTAATTCAATTGAAATTGTACTACAGTCAGGTTCTGTGACTGAAATAGTGTTCTTCATAGCTATATACTTAAAACAATCTGATTGCTTCCTGTCTAAATATTCTTTTTTCACATCCAATGCTTGTCCGATGTGATAGCATAATTGTAAATCAATCCAAAGGCATGTCCAATTCTAAGCAGAGAATGGACGTCAATTTCGCAGTAAGCAAAATTATTTAAGCACACCTGAGCTCAAATTCCTGTCAAAAGGAGCGATAATTTCCACCACAAATCTATAGCATTCATGGAAACGTTGTGTGCGTGGCTAACTTCTGAGAATTTTAAGTGGTTCAATATTTGTGTAACAATACATCTTTCGTAATTGACGAAAGTTTGAAGTTGTTAAAGAAAGTTGTTTCGAGGAAGGATTGTTGGAAGGAAAAAAGACTCGGTAAGTTAAAAAAAAAGTAATCGTAAGCCGCAAAAAAAGTAATAAACTTGGAAAAACTGATTGGTCTACACTTGATGGAAGTCTCCCAAAGGTCCACATTTAAGACGTTCACACCAACATAATGATTTCTGCTCCCAAACAGCTCTCAGCGAAGAATTACAGACTGGCCTGAAATCTGATAGAACGCCACTGGCCGGAGGGGAAAGCGAGACTGCATGGCCTGGGAAGCAGAACACGTCGACCAACAGAGGGGATTTGATTATTTCCATACATTTTCCGATCAAGACTCGTATCAGTGTGGAAACCAACACATAATCGGCTGTATGGATAAGTGTGGTCCCATTTTTACCTGTCATTCAAGATTTTGCTGATATCGACGATGGCTGCTATCCTTCCTCCCTCCCGGCTCTTCAAGGAATTCCCAACGAACACCAAGCACATACATCCATGACTCAAATAAAATCCCAATAAGTCTACGCTTTCTTTCCCTTTTATCTCCGATGTACAGGCATGGTAACTCGTTATCGCCACTTAAGATATATTTTTTCATGATAACGGTATTCTCCTCCGTCAGGTATATTTTGCTTTGTAGTTGATATTATTTTCCGTACTGTTCTGATAACACATTCATCTTTTTGTGCGTAGAACGTTAAATAATACTCCAAATGCATCATTAATTATTCCTCACTTCCCCTCAAGCAACAAAACTACTACATATATCAACCTCTATAACACCACCTTCATTTGCACCGCTATTAAGCAGCTGTTCCTTTAAAGTAATGCTGCTACAAAATTGATCGCCGACATTGACCAGCCCGACGGCTAATAAATGGTTATTTATCGTGTTATATTCATTTGGATAAAAATAGCCCAGCAGGAAAAAAAGGCTGGACTACTTTTTCAGTTTATGTAAGTGAATCGTTTCTCGAGAAAAATCACACTGCACTGTCGTTAAATCCATTTCCATGACAGAATGCAAAAAAAGGAGCAACGGATGTAAGAAGTACTTGGCAATGGAGCGGAGAAAGCCACAGGTAAAAACCATCACTGAGTACAATCCGTCGAAAAAAAGAGCCCAAAAATCCGCTGAACCCACACGTGAAATTTACCGTCAGCAAGAAGATTGCTTCGTCATCATGGCGGAAAAATACCATCACGAACCAAGTTTTCAAGGATAAATGGGTAATCTGTTATTCCTCGGGCAGCTAAGAAAAGTCGGCGTTCTCTAAAGACTAAGTTTATCTGTTTGTAAGTTACACTGAATTATATCCATGATCCCCACATCAAAAAGTATTTAAAAGTATACGAATAATGTGAATGGAAGCCGGTAACTTGTAAAAAACGAGGGGATACCACTGGGAAATGCCGACTATTCCCCGAAACCTCGTTGAAAATAAATAAAAAGCTCTAGGAAGTTACTGAGTATTTTATTGGTGTTTCATGAGAGCATTCCTCAAAGTTGAGGGGGATACTGTTTCACCTCCTTTAATAATATTAAGCCAGATATATTATTTGAATAATGTATTTGGAGCCCGATCTTTGATCAGATTATAATTTTTCTTTCGGTTAATTTTTGGATAAATAAAACAAATCGAACCCTAATGTTTGGAGCGTCGTTAAAAATCAAGACGTAAACGTCTACAAATGATCCACTTTACCGACAACGGCAATCGTCATCCCATTCCGGAGATTAACGAACGCGTAATCACAAAACGGCCGTAACCATGGTGCCAATCACAAAAGAAAGCGTTAAAAACTCCAAAACAGTGCGCTTGATCGCAAAGATATCATTTTATCGAATGGTGAGTAAAAATCGGATACTATTCAAATAAATCACACCCACACTCAATCACACATAATTTATGGCGAAATTCAGTTCTATTTAACTGCCCTAGCGTATTATATCGTTATGTATGGCAGTGTCGTAAAATAAATACCCCTACCACGTAGTGCCCAATTATTCCCACGGTATTTAAGATTTGGCCCGAAAATCTTTTCTGGTATCAAGCCCGATTCTTAAACATATTTTCCCGATTGTATTTGGCCTAGCTAAATGAATTTCTCATAACTAAAACCCTAAATATGATGTGGCTTCCCATTAAATTCATCGGAGCCTTTATCGAGGTGAATTGTATGTAGGTACGTGCAATGAGTACATTTTAAAGAGAATAGGATGAGTTTCCAACTCATAATAAAGTTATAACAGTTTAAGATTGATCACCGCTACCTGCTCCTCGAACGCAAAATGTATAATTAAGTTGCGGTGAACGAAATGGGCACCGAGTAACCGAACTGGAAAACATGACAGTGGCGCAGGGAAATTTATTGCCTCCGCTAAAAATAACTCTCTGTAGGGTAACTGTATTTAGCTCCACTTTAATTACTGGCAAACACAATTCATTTTGACGATCGCAAAGCACTGAGCGAAAAATTCATTCATGCTCTAGTTGTCACGCACTGAACACGTAAACGCCACCCGAGACTCAGAGGTCTCTCCTCTGGAAAGGTTCAAATGAATCTTTCACTCACCGCAAAGGCGAGGTTAAGTGTTTTTTTTCGCTCGCATTTCAACCGTTTTTGTAAATTCATGAAAACATTATTCATTGGGCTTGCTTTTCACCAACACGCAGAGAAATTTCAACAAGCATTTAAAATACGACGGCTACGTCCACAAA
Organism: Ceriagrion tenellum; assembly: GCA_963169105.1. Lineage (NCBI taxonomy): Eukaryota > Metazoa > Arthropoda > Insecta > Odonata > Coenagrionidae > Ceriagrion > Ceriagrion tenellum. Next base: position 50,108,807 of record OY720636.1, on the reverse strand, counting down.
GTGATAATCTTACGTGAAGATCGAGTGGATATTTGACCCATATTGTGGCATGTTTCCTATAAAACGTGGAAATTTCTTCGAGAATTGAATGAAAACCTATGAGAGTATTTGGTTCACTTTAATCCAAAGGACGTCGTTCAGAAAAACGAAATAGTGATCACAAAAAAATATCAAATGAATTAAAAATGAAACGGTGCTACGAGAGAGGAAGATCCCGTGTGAAGAAGACAGAGGAGAGAAGATTACAACGGAAATAATTTGCAAGGCAACTGTGGACGTGGAATTTTGAGGTAGGATTTATTGTGACTCTCACGTCTCCATGTGGTATATTAATAACATATCACTAGTGAGATAACAAACGGAATGCAGTGTAGTATTGGTTATCTTAATAGCAAAATGGACAATGTAAACATATGGAAACATATGGAAATATATTATTTTTGTGGAGTTGCGTTTCTAGTAAGATAACAAACGGAATGCAGTGGAGTATTGGTTATCTTAATAGCAAAATGGACAATGTAAACATATGGAAACATATGGAAATATATTATTTTTGTGGAGTTGCGTTTCTAGTAAGATATCAAACGGAATGCAGTGGAGTATTGGTTATCTTAATAGCAAAATGGATAATGGAAACATATGGAAATATATTATTTTTGTGGAGTGTAGGCTTTCGCAGCTGTTGATAGGCACTGGCAAAGTTTTCGAGTTTGACTGCGTCTCGAGCATTTTAGGCCCTCGGTGCTCATTTTAGGCCCATTAAAGGCCCAGAGCCTAAAATGCACGAGACGCAGCTAAACTCGAAATCTTTGCCAGTATATATTATTTTGTTTCCTTTTTTTCTCGAACATGCACCTTCCTTATTACCCAACTTCTTAATTATCCAAGGTGGTCTAATTCCACACGATAAAAAATAGACACTTTGGTCGTCGTATAGTCATGAAATAGGTCAAATGTGTACCTAAATTTAGTCGTCAAATAGGACATAGAATATATATGGTTTATTGATGTTCCTATTCATGAAAACGAGAATACTTGAAAAATTAGCGGGGAAACGAGCAAGTTTCAGTGATTACGAGTTAAGGGTAGTCAATAGCTGGCATTGGTGGAATAGGGGATAATCTAAAGCAAAATTATAAAAATCTGTGTCGTAGAACATGGGATAGTTACAATAATCACTCAATTCATCCATGACCTAAAACAAATGTGGACCCCAGAAGTCAAGGGGTCTAAGTGACATTTTTGAAAAAAACAAGTTAAGCACAGGAATGGGATGTGAAAATATTAATCTTTTAGTTGGTAAAGAGATCCAAGTGATTTTCTTGACAGGTGCTGCTATCTAGGGTAATGCCTCTTAACTACATAGTGGGTTGTATCAAACATTTTCAACTTTGACTTAAGTTTTCTCTAAACAATGGTTTTGATACTTAGACCCCTTGACTTCTGGGGTCCTCATATAACTTCGTGCAACCAGCAGTGAAAATACCATAACGCGTCTCGATGACCTCACTTTAAACTGGCTACAGCTGCCAACTTGTCTTATAGTCATCAAACAGACGTCCGGCTTTGACTAGAACACGTACTATAAAATTTAGCTGGAATACTGGTTTTTCCTGCAGTTTCTGTTGATGCGGAGTTAGATCTTGTATACGAAAACTGGCCCCAGAAGGAACCTAATTGTCGGGAGACTGCCAGTCAAAAGATATTGGGAACTGGGAATTCATCGAATTAGTCGTAGATTCGAAGTTCTTCCGACGTCGTATATTTTACCTTCGTTTACCTTTCTCGGGAGCTAATGAAGTTCCACCTTGAGGATGTTCAAGGAACAATGTGGATATTGTTAAATTAGGACGAATCCATTTTTGGAGAAATGGGGACAAACCCTATCAAACAGAGAGAACAATCTACCGACGCCTCACTATCCTCCCCTCGCAGTTTCCTAGACGGAATCGGTCACAAATTTCACGGTTCACGAGAGAGGCGGAAATTCTTGAAAGGAGGAAAAGGCATGAATGGAAGACTTACATCGAGGACTCTCTGGAGATGTATGGCGGGTGTCCGCTTGGCCTGGTAAGCTGATTGGCTCCATTAGCCGTTGGAAGATTCACACACCATTGTATCCATCACAACGGAGCTATCTGGAGGAAAGCAAATGAAGGTAATATTAATTATTTAGCAAGTACAGCAGTAAATACATGCCAATAGATTGTAAAGTAGGATGGTAAAATTTCGTAAGCACTTAGCGCATTAAATGTCGAACTTATAAACATTTTGTGAAACCCGACGCACAAAACTAAGGTTATTCAGAAACTTTGTCATACTTGGGCACTAAAATAATTTTCTGGAGGTAACTATTGAAGGTTCCTAAAATCTTTTAGCAGTTCCTTTCAGGGATTAAAAACCTGTGATATGTAAAAGTTTTCGCCGGAAGATAAACGGTAGATTTGATCGTAAGTTTAAAACTAGGGAAACAGACAACAGAAGTGACAGGTTTAAAATGCTATTTTACCGTTAAAATAAAATAAGAGACCATAATAGGCGCCACTTAGGTCTTATAAGTAGGATTGTCTATAGGTTGTGCAGTTAATTTTTTCATTTTATCTTACGTACTTGTTTCACAATCTGCAAGGTAATATTACAAGCATCATGTTTCTCATGCTTCATGCAAAACTATTGCATCTCTGTGAATTTTTTCTAAGGAATACATTAATACTCATAGTTTCTACAACATTGGAAGCACGGTGTTGAGGATAATGGCAAATTTTCATCCCCTTAACAGGTATCTGCAGGTTTTAGTTAATACGATAATTGTCATTGCGTAATAAGTGGTTGTAGAATATAGAGTTCCGTATATTTGCGAAAATTGACCACTTGATCAAGTCACTTTGTTCAAATGACCTGATCCTTTGCGCCGAAAGATTTTGGCATAGAAAATGGTCCACGCAGTGAGTGTGTGGCCATTTGATTGAGTTTTCGTGGAGTTTGACCTCGAAGGCTTCTGCAGAGTCGTTCAGATGGCAGTGAAGGGTTTTCGGGATCCCTTCCACGTGTTCTCATTTTAGCCAGGAAAATAGCCCGAATTTTTAGTCAAAACTTGAAGATGTTCTTACCCGCGATTTCATCGCAAAAAACTAAATGGGGTCGTATTGGAAGAATCCTTTCATCCCATGATTTAAAAAAAAATTTATTGATTCACGTTTTATTTAAAGCATTAGAGGGTAAACTCAGTTTTTCTAATGTACTCGGAAAACAATGCATTGTAGAGAAAATTAATGCGCAATAAAATCATAGAAAAGAAATTATCTACAAAACGAGATTTGTTAAACTAAAATTGGATTATAAACAAAAAATTTATTGCAAAAAATACGAAAAATTTCTATTTTTTTCAATTGTTTATAATTTTAACATTTTTTGTTGAAATCGTAAGAAACCTAAAAAAGGTAAGGGCATTGTTATACTTTAAAAGTGTGCTAAAGATGGTGTCAACAGATGCAATAGTTTTTATGTAGATATATTTTTATATGCAATTCCATTTATTTATCCAAAAAATCTCAAAAGCTATTAACTCCAACCCTCTCTAGTGGTGTCAAAATCCAACGTAGTATGAATCAGAAGCCGGCATTTTAATCGTGAATCTTGACTTAATTAAACGGTCTATTATCTTAATTAAACAGCATTGCAGCTGTCGAAACTGTCGTCTTAGACAATGGAAACACGCGGAAAAGAGCCCGAAAATTCTTCACGGCCATCCTTACGTGGAATTGCCCCACAAATCATAGTATATTGCATTACTTTATCAAAGCATAAGTTCTCACGGATGCTTGTCTTCTGGCAGACAGGAATGATCGGCTTCTCGATCGCAAGGCATATGCTTGAAACGCGTGCCCAGCGGAGCAGGGAGCGGGTGAAAGGCGATCGAGTAAAAGTTGATCGAAGCGGTTGCTCAGCGGTGGAGTGGCAGTGTCTTTTCATTTCGGAGATCAGGAGATAAACCTTCCTCGAAGGCATGGAGAATGAGCAAAATAAGCGCTGGGACAAGCCTACATTTTTCCGAACGAACATTTCTCCACTTAAGGGACGATTGGCTCCCTCGGTCTCCGAATTTCGCCACTTTTTCTCTGCACTCCACTGATCTGTTCAGCGGGTAGGCTTGCACTGGCAAGTTGTTTCCGCTAAATTTCCTCTACAAGAGCTTGCGGAATAATTTAGCATGACGAAAAAATGGTATTATTTATTTGCATTTGCCGAGTCTATGAATGTTTTACAGAAGAAGGACATGAATTAAAATTTAAATAGTTTATTATCTGAAATATTTTACTACATTTTGCGTACCTAATGATATTTTCATAATGAACTATAAAATACTTTATAACTACAACTTGGGTTTTAATTACCGTAGAGTCAAACGATTCCAGCGATATTTTATCCGGTGATATATCATAATGATGAATGCAATGCAATGAATATGGTTTAAAATATGCACACTTTGCCATTCCTCGGAAGATCTAATGTTTTTATCTAACTACGCACTTGATTTTGGCTGAAGAAGGCTATCTTCTGAATTATCTCCACCTTTACTCATATACACAACTATGCCATAACCATAGCCACGTTTCCAAGGTGATGCATATCTCCTAAGTTATCCCGATGGGCTTCAACAGGTGAGAGCATAGGGTAATAAGTACCAAAACAGGAATTACTATTCTTTGAATTTTGATTTAAACTCCTCGCAGAAGAAGTTACGAGGAACTAGCAATGAAGTAGGTGGTTTGAATAGATTATCTGATTGACTGAGTGATAGATGATTTGTTGTGATACTCGGGAGTGAATTCATGAGTCATGATACTTATGAGAGGTGTGTTTCATGATATGAACTCAAGCTCAGTAAAGTCATTTGACAATCTTGACTGCGATGTCTTTACGAAACAATTGCGTCATCTGCCATATTTCCCACACACAATACTCTATACCCTACCGAATACTGCCGTATCTTCAATCCGTTGACCTTACCGCTGTTCTTGTCCATAATTCTCGACGCATGACCCAAGTTTCACCTCATAGGTTAATGGAAGGAGTCCACCTACTTTTCAATCAACCTGGGAAGGGCTGTCGTACAAGAACAAGCACATACGCTCGCAACAATATTCAAGATTGTACCAACATAGTCCCAACAAAACTTCTATATAGACCTACTATTCAAAAGGTGTCAGACAGACACCATAAAAACCATTAGTAGTTTAACATTCCCACTTCCCGGATATTGTTAAGTCCTCCCTCGGCAGTCTAAATATGCCGTTATTAACATTCCTCATGACTTTCAAAATATTTTGAAGCAACAATGGGACATATATGCAGATTGGATGAAGATACGATACAAATTTTCCTTAGCATTTCTCTTCCAGTTTCTATTCCAAATGACCGTTGGAGAGATATAAATTCTATAGACAGCCACAAAATTACTAGTCACTAAGTTTTAGGATAGATTCCTAAATTTAATCACATGGTTTGCCATGCTTTGGACATAATGAGGTAGTTAATGAGAGAAATCGTAAGATTTTTCTAAGTCTGAAGATGTAAACTTTCCATTTGTAAGTTTCGTCGGTGGCATTTGTAACATATCTATAGTGTTATAACGCCATTAGAGGCCCATAGATACCACTTTCACTTAAATAGGATCTCCTTTTCCCCAAATAGTATTGGATCCGTCCAATTCCCAAGAAAAGTTGTTGAGATCCCCACCTCTGGCATGATTTCTGTTCTAAGAATAGATTTTTTTCAAAGTCTATCGCCTGAATATCTACTATGAATAGCGACTGCTCCAGGGGCATCTATAATAAGATAATAATTAAATTTCTCCGAAGATCTAGTGAAACCGCTCTCGAATTGGTATTTCGAATCAGACGGAAATGAGAGAGAGTGATATGCAAAGGAGATATCGATGGAATTTTTTTAGGCGTTTCCAACGTAATTAGACTTCGATTTCATTTTATGCATTTTCTGGTCATTCAAAGAAAAATGAGCACTATTTTTAATGCGAATATTAAAATCCTACCTTTCCATGCTATTTTTTTCTAAAAATTGAGATTGAAAAAAAATGGCATTAAATGAAAAAAAATGAGAGACGTATTGATGCAAAAATGGCATTTTTCTGTGTAAAATAAACGTATTTTCAAGAAAAAACCGTTCATTTAAAGTTAAATCCACCTGGAAATCGATTGGAAATAAAATGTAGGCATTTGCTCTTCTTATTTATTTTTTGAATCATTAGAGAATGACTATTATAGTTGAATTCATACGCTTTATAGCCAACCTCAATAGAAAATGCGCGAAAGACGGTTACTATGGCTAGAAAAAGTAATCATCTATCTATCTATATAAATAAAAATGAAATACTGTTCGCTGGTAAGCGCATCATATGAAAATGGCTGGACCGATTAAGATAATTTTTAAAATGTTCGTAACAGTCCGAATAAGATTGTTAAGGAAATAAAAAATGGAAAAGTTGCCCGGAAAATTGGAAAATTTGGGAAAAACTGAAAGTGCTTTTTTCTATGGGATTTTGGAATGAACTCGAGACCATAACTTACGATTCGAACGATTGATATGCGTAATTCTTTTTTTTGTTTTTTTTTCGTTATGGTACTGGAAAAGTTTTCAGGAAAAAAAGCTGCGTTGTGCGTAAATGTCGTTTGACAGCTGATTGTAAATTTGTGCATCCAGCCATTCGGTTACATAGAGATGTAAAATTGATTCAGTTGTTTATAATCAGTTGAATTGTGATTCTGTTGTAAGTTCATCGCAACCGTTTCATGAAATGAATTAAGTGGCGTCGTTATATCTCAAACGAATTTACATATATACCGGCGAAATACGCTGAGTTTTGAAATGACAAACGGTTATATAGTAACAACAAAGTGAATCAATTGTCCATTTTGTGAATCAAGCGAATTGGTTACATAGTGACGAAAAATTGATCCAGTTGTTTATCTTCAGTTAAATGGTGATTCTTTTAATAGCTTTTCACCAATTCAAAAAACTATAACAAACAAATTTATTAAAATTTGGATAGGACAACGTCTGTCGGGTCAGCTAGTTGTAAATGTATGAGAAGTGAACTTCCTAATAGAATGGAAATGCGTCAAAGCAAAAATCTACCTTAGTCTTGGAGCCATAAGAAACTGTAGTGAAAATGCCTTATAGCGCCGCAAACGGCTACTATCGCTGTAAAAAATTTCCTTTCAAAATATTTCATTGAATAATTTTTGCATATAATGTCTTAATTTTGCATTTCAGCATTAACCATAGGAACGAAAACGGTCAAATATAGTATATTTTATGACTCCCACAGTCGCGATGGAACCTCTTTTCTATATCTACATATACATACTGCCCTGCGAGCCGCCACATGGGCGTGTGGAAAGGGGTGCTAGGACACCAGCCATGTAAATATGTCAGAGATAAGGTTTTGGGAGGTGAAATGGTGACGTGTATTGTGGGAGTGTATTTAGTGGAGCTCAGTTTTTATAGTGATCGCTTATTATGCGTGGAAAGAACGATTTTTTGTACTCATCTGTTCGGCAATGTATACCTCTTCCTTAATCGCTTTTCTCAGACCTAGAGATGTAGCGAGGCGTCATGATAATATTCTCTGTGTCACTCTGAAGCACACCAGTTCTGAATTTCTCAAGGAAACTAAGCCTAGCGTGTAGCCTCCGAGTTTCTAGGGGCTCCATAAACGAACGATACCTTTGTATGAAAGGGAATAAAAGATAGAACGCGTTAGGTAATCTGTAGATAGAGTAAGGTTGGTTTGAATTTTCTGCGAATAACCTGGGGGCGATCAAATAAGACAGAGAGTTTTAATTCTTTGCAATTTTAAGGATGTCCAGTCAATGAAACTCAAAAATACAACCAACACGAAAAAAAAATCAATGGTACAACGCTAAGTTGGCGTACTAGGAGATTGCAGGAGATGACTGTAATGGAATGGACTGAATTTTTGTTTTAAATTAAATTACTTTTTACAGCTTGAACTACAGTTTCATGAAGTATTCCCAACAAAGTCTATTGCGTTTTAATGAGATTTTGATTGCAGCATATTATACTTGAATTTCTCTCGAGAATAGCGGTTGTTATAAAACTTCGGCCTACCTAAAAAATGATAGCACAATAATACGGGCTTACGGGGTAAAAATTTACAGTTTTTCATTGCATAAATGTGAAATGAGTGATTTTCAAAGGGGACTTCAATGAACAAAAGACTGCCATAGCAACAATTTATGGATTTCGTTCTTTCTCCATAGCATCAAAATATTCATGGCCTACGTTTCTTAAACTCTCAGTAACTTCGTCAAGATCTTCGTCAAAAAGTCAACTTCAATTGATATTACGACAAAAATAACGAGTTCTGTTGAAAATTAATGTAAATTTATTTGAGTATCAAACATCGTCAAGATCTTCGTCAAAAAGTCAACTTCAATTGACATTAAAACAAAAATAACGAGTTCTGCTGAACACTAATGTTCATTTATTCGAATATCAAACCTGGAAAAAGTGAACTTCAGTCCTAAAGACGCTATTTTAATAAGCATGAAACACTGACCTTCAAATTTTTAACAAAAATACCAGAAAAATATTATTTTAAATAAACAATTTTACAGATGTTGGGCCTTTTTTGATGTTTTTATACTAAAATGGATAAAATTTAACATCTGGTCTTTTGTATCAGAATTTTTCATATACGTTAGCCCTGTTGAAGTAGTTAAATTTAAAAGAAATGTCGACAAAGATTATTTGAGTTGTTTAATTATAAAGGGCAAAAGTCATAAATATTTTGATGTCCATGAAGTTACTGAAATACTAAAGATGTTCTTATTATACTGCTGAATATAGCAAAGGATTACCGCCTCACTTGGCATCAACAAATTCACGACTCCAAGATAACTGGCGAAAAAAAGACACGGAAAAAACTAAGGGGATAGAGGCCAATCCAATCATAATCTGTCCGCTCCCTCAACAAATACTGCCATTATCCAAATAGTTAGAAAAAAACATACGTTTGCGCACATAACTGAATTGTCGTGTCATTTTCTCCCCGTTATTCTTCCCTCGAAATTTTCTCCCGTAATTTCCCTATTCGAAATTTCAATTATCTACGATGCCGAGAGGTGAAAGAGGCAAGGATGAAATGTTTAGCCGATGTACAAATCGTGACTCGTCGAACCATCATCCTCCCTCTGACAAAGCAAGCGCGAGCCGCGGAAGAACTCGGAGAAACTTCGTGAGTGGAGTCTCATTGCCGCCGCGCCATGCCGTAGTTCAAACAAGCGTCGGGACGACAAGAACGGATTCCAACGCGAGAAAGCCAAACCCGCTCTTTAAAGGATGGACATCCACACGTCCTGTTTTCGGGAGAGATGCATGCCCACAAGGCGACGACACGGCTGGCTAATGACGATGGAAAAAAAAACGGTAATAAAAACTGGATACACGGTCATGGAAAAAAATTCTTAGCGGAGTCCGGAGGTAGGGCTGGGAATATTATGTCGCTTGCATGTGAGTGAAAAAAAATCCGTATTCATTTAAAGATAAAACCAAAAGAATAGCGAGTGAAAAAGATAAATGACGTGGAACCGCGAATAGACCCTCCCGAGTAAAGAGGCCATTATATTTTAGATGCTACTGGGTCCCTGTGCCTAAAGCATATTTAACTCTATTTAAAAGATCATATTTATGCATGGCACCGAAATAATATAATCAATTATCGAAAAAAATAGAAGAAGTAACAAATCGTAAAAATTTCCTTACATTAGTTAAACAATGGATTATCTCTTGTAACAATATTGAAATTAAGTTTAGTTGAGATTAATTGTTTTATTTCCTACCTAAGTCAAAATTGTTTGTCTGTAGAAAAACAAGTTTGCCTTTCTGTTAAGTAACTTTTTTCTCATATACGCTCATGTATCTTTTCGTATTGTTTATATCATATTTTATATGCTTTACTCAGCAATGAATGTTAAATAAAACTGACGGTACCCTAAAAACAGGCCTATTGCCTAATAGGTTACCTAACTTTCGAATTAATTTTATTTATTTAATGGATGTATCAATTTATTTGTTTCTGGAAGAATAAATCATTAGATACTATTACCCCTAAGGGTCAAATTATATCTAGCGACATAGACTTGGAATCAAGATAGACTAGCCCATGCAAACTAGTCATTATACCCGTAGGAGTAATATAAAAGCTATCAGCAGAGACTTGGAATTAAGCATTCGTCACATCTTCAAATTACCTACCAATCGACCGGTTCACTTTGTTACCTGGCATCGTCCTTAAGGCGTTGAATGACTCGACGCTGAGTAAATCACCGAAATGTCATGTCGGCGGCAACTTAATAGTTAAGTAATCATTTATCTTCTACCTGGCCTCTTGCTAGGCATATGAAGCCTTCATTCGTGAAAAAAATTCAACTTTCAAAAAATTTTCCCATTCTTTAAGCCCAATCTGTAGTCATCAACTATCACGCAAAGCTACCCTTCCCAGCGGTTGAATTCCTTTGCCGTATAGGGGAGTATGGAAGTACTATCACGTGGTACGGAAGAAGTATATCGGACATCAAGCAATGAAAAGCCCAAACTAAGAAGGAGTTCATGGGAAAAACTGGTATACTGAAAAAAGATAGGACTACACATCAGCAAGCAGTATGTGAAAACATTTGTGAGGAGCGTAGAACTATATGGATCGGAAGCAAGGACAATTGGAAAAGCTGACTAGAACAGACTAGAAGCCTTCAAAACCTGGTGCTGGAGGAGGATGCTGAAGGTAAAATGGACGGATAAAATAAGAAACGATGAATTGTACAGATGAGTAGGAGAGAAGAGGACCATACGGAGCACCATACAGAAAAGAAGAACCAGATGGATTGGACACACCCTGAAACACAATGGCTTTGTGAAGAACATAATTGTAGGCAAAATAAAGGGAAGGGCCCCCAGAGGAAGAGCAAGGAATAAGTTCATGGACCAAATAAAGATAAAAGTACATAAGAAGAGATACCAGGAGGTAAAGGAATTGGCGTTAGATAGGTAAGGGTGGAGGGCTGCGGTCAACCAATCCTAGGATTGAACGACCAATGAGAGATAGAGGAATAGGATGGAAGTAAAACGAAATGGATCCGTTTGGATCCTGGCAGAGGTGTTTCTTTCGATGAAAATTGCGTGCTAGGTGAAGAGCACTTCAAGCATCGCACTCTCAGGGGAATTATCAAATATCCGCGTCTCGTGTTTCGACAATAGTTGACCACCACCGACGCCGGGTTTCTCTCCACCCTTCCTACATTCCTCAATAATCCTTCCCTTGCTAATTCGCCTACCCACCTGTCCTTGATGGCACAAATGACCTCAGCTGACTGTCGGCTCCTCCAAATAACCAACCAAACAATCCGCAGGCATAAAAAAAGATTTTTTGCGTGAAACTCTTCCTCCTTTCCGCTGGATTCCCAGGCTGGTGGGAAGGACAGCATAGAAGCGTATGCAAATATGAGTGAGACGGGAGAAACCAACCGTTTTTTGCATTTCTCCGGGCGGGATGGGGGAGAATAAGAAAGGGATGGCCTCTAGGTGTTTGACAAGCGTGGAAAACGAAGAAAGAAACGTCGGTGGGTATTTGAGAAAGAGAGAGGCGTCTGTATGGTGGGGAAGGTACGACGGCAGAAGATGGAATGTTCAGAGGCTTCCTGGACGGAGGGTGGGGGCGGGGGGGGGGAAAACGCTCCTTCAAGAAAGTCCCACCTCCTCCCCTCGCAGCTTCCTTCCCCACCCACGAGACCGCTCCCCATTCTCACGGGGGCCCACGAAAAATCACCCCGGCGCTCCCCCCGCGCGTCGACGGCGACGACGACCGCTAAGGCCCCCGGCGGCTCCGAAACGAAAGTGCTCGGAGGGCTCAGCATTCGAAGGGAAACGTTGCGTAGTTTGTTCCCTCGAATAAACCCGCGGGCGTGCTTTTGGAATGTCTCAACAAGAGCCGACTCATGGGACTAAAAATTCTCTCTCGCTATCTACCTCCGACCGCCATTCACCTCGAAACTGATACCGGGACTTGGCCGAACCAATCTCCCCTTGGAGCCAGATCCAGCCGCAATAAGTCATTCCAAGCAGACCTACTAGGCAACCCAATGGTGAAACGGGAAACTTTTATTAGTATATAACCACGCAAGCTTTTCCTCCTTGTCAATGGTTTATTTCATGGTAAAAGCAAAATAAAGCAAAAATATAAGACTGGCCGAGCAGGTTTAAAAGAACAAAAAAGTAAGAGGTACAAGATTTTTGTAACGTTTTTATCATCCATTTAAATGAAACAAGTAGGTACGCTCTTCCGGGTGAAAGTCGTGGATAGTTCTTAATTTGACCTAACGACGTCCATGGTAAACATCTTTACTAAAAAATAAATGCAGCAGCCTCTGTTTTGCCACATTAGAACATAATCCCGACAACAGAGGCATACAGAGGCATTAAAAAACCGTATATAAATATAGCATAACCTTAAGTATTCATATAGATATTATGTTAGAGGAATAGAATCAAGCAGATGGCTAGAGTATGAGCTCAGAACATCGAGACCCGTGCTAAAAAAACAGGCATTGGAGGGCATAACCTAAGGTTATGACAAATTCTGTTTGGGTACCATACGGAAGGAGCATTAATTTACCCCAGTGTTGGGAAGTAAAATTGATGCAAAATATTATCATTTGAGGATTTTGGGTTCGCAAAACTATGTGACGTTGCCATAGGAACGTTTTGACCTAATTCTAAATCTTTATTGTCAGCTCATTCATTGGTTGTTCAATCCTAAGATTGGTTGACTGCAGCCCTTCTCCCTTCCCGATCTAGTGCTAGTTCATTTACCTCCTGGTATCCTATCCTGCGTATTCTTCTCTTCATTTGGTCCATGAACTTATTCCTGAGTTTATTCTGGGGACTTTTCTCTGTATATTGCCTTCAATTATTTGCTTCACTAACTCATTATCTCTCACTGTCAGTTATTTGGACCAAAATATTTCGCAATGGAATTTAGCGCGGTCGTGATAAACAGTGAGTGAAAAATTAGCGAATATTATCTGGAGTAGGCTGATGAGTCAGAAAATACACTCCGGTTTCCCTGCACCCGAATAACCTAAATGACCCAATCGCCCTAAACTGTAGTTCACCATCCCGCATCAGCCTCTGAGTGGGTAAAAGGATAGCTAATCTCCATTTTTGGGAATATTTTGACTTGGCTATCTCAGAATGGTTAAGGTATGCTCCCAAAATGACTCGAGTCAAATTGGCAACTCAATCTATGGGGATTTATTTTCAGGGGACGTTTCACGTTCAGGGGACTCGGTCGATGAAAATCCGCAAAGTGGAAACACGGCATCCAGTTTTAGCACCTAAACCGAAGTGGAGACTCGACACGGCTGCCGTCTGGGTTTAACTAGCGAGCGTGTAATCTGCGGAGCTAACCGGGTTAGCCAAAAAGGCTCCACCTCGCCGGCTATGTGGATGTTGCGTTTCGCTTCGGCGACGGCAGCAGGTGATCGCGGTGCTGAAACGAGACCCGCACACGTGGCAGAGACAAAAAACAAATACACATCAAATACGCGATCCCAACGCCGTATGTCACAAGATCCACAGAAACCGTCCTTTAATCCGACATGATGCTGGTCATGCACTGATCCACCCGGGTGCTAGAGTAAATATCCAGCCTTCAGGAAAGCATCACTTAAATTTGGATGCATAATTAATTATCACGTATGTTCAACTAAAATCTAACAATTAAAAATGAATTTCGGTGCACCAGTTTTAGGTGGCTTTGAAGGGATTTATCAGTATAATCCACAATGATGGCCATTAAAACAGATTGACATTGACTTCAATGTAAAATCGTCATAAATACATCATCGAGGGACGTTAATAAGGTGCCTATGCCTGATACGAGATTGTAACCCCAAGCAATAAAAGTAAAATCACTTCCGCAAATTAATTCCGGACTCTCAAAAGAAAAAAGCCATGCATTTGCTTCCTTTATTAAGGTGGACATATTTTGGTGGTCTTTAAAAGCAAACTTTACTAAATCTAAAGATGCTAAGGTTTGTAATGCACTTTCTATCCATCCATCCATCCATCCAAATAACGAGTTTTAGGCATAGATGTATTTCAATTGTCTAAAGGAAATAAGCATTCTTTCGAAGCTAAACAAATTCATGGTTTATGTGTCAAGGCGGATTCGTTTTCACATCTTAGAAGTAACATTATCAAAACGCTGTGCCTTTAAAAATGCCGTATAACTGCTTTAAAAAAGATGCAACTTCAAGAGAGAACACAAAAAAACACTTGGACATAAAAAATGTACCAAATGTCACGAATGAAAGGTCAGCAGCATGTGCAAGAAATCGGAAAATGACCTTTGCATAAAAAACTTGTAGACATTTTTTTCTTCGTCTGATATGATATATATAAGCTGTAAGTAACGCCACATTGATTAAGAATGGAACCCGGTTTAGAAATAACGTAGCAGAGCCAACGATTTTTAGCATGATCTATTGTAGTACATAACTTCTATTTCCCAGTTCTATCTCCGGTTAATATAACACATTGTAGTTCACTTCTACTGGTATAATGTTTTTACAAAAATATTCACGGAGAGAAAGAAAGGAAATCTCGGGACATCAGTTATAACTCACTGTTATTCGAATTAGAATTATCAGTTCTTGAAGATGCCCCGTGATTTATTCCTGGAGTTGAACAATATATCGCACGCACATACATAAGAACACATATAATCGCATAATTTTTTGTCTAAGAACACCATTGCGCTCGGACAGAATGGCTATCATACTTTTGGGGAATCCTGCTACCAGGCCTCTGATTCAAATCAGTGAATCAGGTTACTAATGGAAAATGAAAGCAAGGGGTCTGCACTGTCATTATGTAGGGATTAAAGAAATCTGACACTTCGGTCAGTTTATCTTTTTGTTTCTAGTTTATTAAATTATCTTACAGTATATTTTGGATCGATTAGACAATTAATGCTACGGTTGTTTTAATCATTTGAAAGACATAAGATCATATATTTTGATGCTACGATTACGTTCAGAGTTTTTTAAATCAGGTACTTAAAACAGCTTATTGATTTGCTAGTAATATACATATAATGTGTAACGTCAGACGTTTGTTTTATTCCAAAATCCTCTTTATTTTCTTAAATATACAGTTTCTTTTTGCCTCACTACTTCGAGCCACTTTCCCTTTTTTTCTTTTTCCTAACAATCCCCTCTCTTCTCATCAACAACTCCCTAACAACATAAACATCAATTATCAATAAACATCAAAACAAAAAGATAATTAAATATCAAACGTTACAAATGTCATGTCACAAAAATCCTCACTGAACTGACGATAAGTCAAAGGAACTCTAAATCATTTAGAACTGCATAAGCTGAAAAGCTTTTCGAAAATTGAAGACTTCGGAGACTGCATCGTATTTGTTTAGACAAGCCTCACTTAACATATTCCCTTTCACAATGTTTACGTTTATTCGCCAGAAAGGTACGCTTTCTCCAGTCCAAACCAAAGCAACGACAATGGCCCCAGTCCATGCTCATTTGTGGTAACCGGAGGCAAGAAAGCCGTAAATGAAAGGGGATTAATGAAAAAAGAAGAACCTTCGTTGTCTCGAGACGAATTTTTCCTCCTGCCGCGATGATCGTGGGGGGAAAGTTTCAATCCCAAGTTCACGTACTGCTCATTTTTCATTCACCGTGAGGATGCTCATAAAAACAAATCCTCTCGCTTAAAGCTTTGAGCCTCATGGTAAAATACGCTTTAGGGAAGAAGTCACAGGTTGAGTACCCCGCAACAGCTTCGGTGATTGATGAATTCGTTAATGACTTAATTACTCGGGCCAAAGCTTTAAGTCTTGTATAGTACTAGCATGCCTTAAATATTTCCCTGAGTCAGCTGGCGTCCATCACCCATTCTAATGGTTCTAAATCCGCAGTCTTCACTGTTTCTTTTAGCACGGTGCACATACCTACTTGTAAAAAAAAATTCTCAGCTTTCTAATCGAAAATAGTTACTGCTGACCCCGAGGCGGTCTTGGCTCTTTTTCATCCTCATATTAAACGACGAAGGAAAGCTCAGATGCCACGAAAAGTAGTGATCGTAAACGTCTATATTCACCGATATGTAATCCATATGTTTTTAGGAGCAGTTTAGGCTGCCTCATAATGGCTCGTTAGGGAAAGTCGAAGAAAGCGAGGTCGGGGTACGCTTCAGCTCACAAATGGAGGATGAGAACGGTCAATTAACCCCGAGCCACGAATAGAGAGATGCCTCAACGTGTATCTTCCCATCGCTTTGCGGCGGACCCGATGATCGACGATTGAGCTGGAAACGTTAATAACGCTGACCCCATCACCAAAATTGCAACACGACTTGCAAGCACTTTATGAGGAGGAACAGAGTGTCGACAGAAACACATCAAGCTTGTAAGCATTTCTCGTAGTAGACACACAGACAGTCAATTCACCTTTCCAGATCGGCAAGATACGATTTCTCTCCAATTTCGACCCTTGGGTTCGGTTTAAAGGGTGGCTTTTTTCAGACGAGCGACCCCGAATGAAAATTACTTCGTGTTACTTTCAGGTTCATACTGGAACTTCAATGTAGGCAGCCGACGGGAAAGTTATTCGAGGAAAAAATGACCATGTGGGCATATTCAAACAGACGGTCATAAAACTCCGCGGTGGGAATTGTGTGGCATTATTAAATTGACGATAAAGGGCAAATGGAAAGGTAATTAAGCGTAGACTAATTGCCATTAAAAGCTCAATTACCCCGGACACCTTTCCCGCTTTCGCCTGAGAGTAATAGATGCTCTTCCTGAAGAGCCTTCAAATTGAATCTCAAGAAACGGCAAAGGTGTGCTGTACAACACTGTATTCGTAAAATTTATTCCCAAGTAAAACCACATAAAAATCTTCGTCTAATATTGTGCCGTTGAACGGATACGTAGGGAATCCTGGCCTTCAGTTTTGAGTAAATAACCCAAAGTAAATGTAAACAGCGAGTATTCTACGACGTTTGTGAAGGTCAAAGCAAAACCATCAATAAAAGGGCGAAAAAAGCAAATAAAGGGGTCCATATTTTTGGGCACCAAATTGCGATGATCAAATAATCCAAGGATGACAACTGTGGATTGCAAAACACGTAAAAATTAAATAAAAGAAGAATGCTAAAATATTTATATCCAGGAAGCTCTATTTGTCTTTCTTCCCTCCCATAGAGTTGTAAAAATACGAACTTGAAGCATAATTTGAAGACATTGTATCTGGTATTTTGGATCCATGTGGAATGTGGATTTTTAAAAATTACTCAATAAGACCCGTGAAATTTTTATTCAAGGGCAAATAAAAAAATTTAATTTGAGAAAAATGGAAAAATCAGCTTCGTAATGTCTGGCGCTCGCCCAGGAAACCATGACATACGAATCTTTCTAATCAAAAATTAAATAACTCTCCATTGATAAATCATCTTTCATATCTCCTTTGGTTCCCAAAAAGGTATCACATCCAATGAGGTGACTCCAAAGAATCCAATGCCCGTGCCGAGGATCAATGTGTAAAAATCGCTGAATAAGATAAAATTCTAATTCTGGGGAAATGGAAGTACAGTGATTCTTAAATTGTTACAAAGGCTTCCGCGGTTCTCTCGTGAATTAAAATTTTTTCAGGTTCTTCCCTTGTTGCAGCATTTTTGTGGACGACCGTTTCGCTGTCATCCCAGTCGGCATCATCAGGTCCGAATGTTCAGGAGAATTTTCTGCCTCAATTTTTGGGGCACTGGTCCGTTAATAGTCCGTTTGGAACTAGGCCGGAGCACTCTGATTGGCTGAGGAGTCGGACGGTCTTGGATTGTTCAATATCAGTTTAAAAGGAGGGGAGAGTGGATAGGCATCTTCCCTGATGAATGTATTTGGATTATAATCTACTCTTTCTATTACAATTTAGATTGTAATAGAATCTACAGTTTCAGTTAAAAAGTCCATGCAACGCTACTGCGTCATCTTCAGGTACCTACACAATGGCGTTGAAACTAGTTGTACCAATAAAGAACTCTGTGGATTCAAAGATGACAGGCGAGGACTTTACTCCGGCCCCGGTGGCGATGGGATAAAGTCCTCGCCTGCTAAACCGAGGGTCGCGGGTTCGAGTCCCGCCTGGGCATCCATCACCACCCAGGGCATGAATGTATGTCAAGTTCTGTTGGTCCGGTCCCTGGAAAATCTGATGACAGGCTCAGAAGCCTATCGGGATTTCGGGGACATACGGGCCAACAGAATCGTCCGGCAGCAAAAAAAAAATCTATTTTGACTCCCGGAAATACGCTTGAAACATACCCTTTTAAATAAATAATGACAATACTAACTATGTTTAAATCCACAAAGTTCTTTACTTGTAGAACTAGTTGCAACGCTACTGCGTCATCTTCAGGTACCTACACAATGGCGATGAAACTAGTTGTACCAATAAAGAACTCTGTAGATTCAAAGATAGTTAGTGTTGTCATTATTTATTCAATAATGGACTTCCACGAGGTTACATCTGAAAGAATTGAATTCATATCCTTGTAAAAACATAAAAGTCTCCCGAGAAAGAGGTTGGAAGTCAGTTGAATACGTTTTCGAGCTGATGCCCTCACAGCCGACATTCATAAACACTAAACACCGAAACACTAAATAGTACCGACGCTCAGACAACTAAAATGGAACGAGATAAAAATAAAAAACAAACAACCATTATATAAGCTCTAATAATCATGCGTCCTGCTTTAAATGCTTTGCCGGCACATTATGACCCAAGTCCTTTCACCGGAGCCACGGGAGATCAGAATGGAAGATCGGGCGTAGAGTGTAAAAGGCCACCGTCACCGCTGCACTTTCATCCCTTCAATTATGGCGAGCGAGGCGGAATGAACCGAGCGCCGATCGAGACCAACTTTCCGAATGGGAGAGGGGGAGGAATGGGGAGGGAGGGTAGGAGGCACGACGGGCAGCTTGAAGAAATAGGATCAGCGAAGCTGAGGAAGGCTGAAAATGATTTGCATGAGACTTATTTTCACGCTCGCACAACTAAAATATTTTTTTTAATGCATCCGAAATCCGATATATAAAACTTAAACTGAATTTTACCTTTCATGTATATCCGCCGGGCGGGTCGAGAAAGATCAAATGAATCAAATGAACAAGCGAGATGGAGAGGAAAGTACGGTAAGGAAATAAAGGGACCTTTACAAGAATTCCGACATCATAAGTGAGATCAAATGCAGAAGAACGAGATGAGCAGGTCATTTGTTAAGAATAATAAAAATTTAATAATACTAATTTATCTTTTATTACGAGCGAATTTAGGCCAGTACAGTCCTCTCTTACAATTAACTCGAATATGACGAACACAAACAAACATTTCCCGGGCAGTGAATAATCTAACCAGGTGGGATTCGAACCCGCGACTCTTGGGTTAGCAGGCGAGGACTTTACCCCGCCGCAACCGGGGCCGAAAGGATGATTGGTGTGTGATGAAGGAGGTTTTGAGAGGAAATCCAGAAGAGAGACGACCTCGGGGAAGACCGCGACAAGGATGGTGGAACCAAGTAAAGATAGTTTGGGAGAGGGTTGGAACTAGAGAGAAGGATGCAATGGACCGAAAGAGATGGAGGGGATATGTTGGTGCGGCTAAATATCAACTTGGAAATAAATGGCCCTGGGAGGAAGGGAGGGTCTTTCCGCCGATAAAATTTAATGTAATAACGGCTTAAGGTAGTTAGAGCGAGATATCATTGCGCCTAGAAATCAATGAGTTTGGTCTCAATTAAAATAAAAATACCTCACCCTTCTAATGATACCATAAATTCAACCCCTTACCACATTACTCTCCGAGATATTCCCCAAAAAATATCAGCCCTTTTACATGGGAAATGATTCGTGTATGCACTCTATAAAAACCATATTTAAAAAAATGAGGAGTTTAAAGCAGTTAGATCTCATTTATAAATTAACAGTGGGCAGTTCGTGTCTTTTCTCAACTAATGCTGCAAATTAATCATATTTTCACCGCAGTAAAATTTTCGGGATCACAAACAAAACCTTCCGTTTTGAAGGAGTTTCAAACGGACCGCGCGAAAAAATTGTGTTACGTTAAAGATTTATTTAGATATTATCATTTAATTACTTAGACTTTCTGTAATATAAAAATATATTGTTTCATCATTAATGAAAAATTAATTTTTATCGTTAATTAAAAATCATAATTAATGCAATATTTAATTAATGTGTCCTACGGTTGGTGGTTAAAACTCTAGAAAAAATACCGTGGTGATAATATGAATTATTTTCAATCATAGTCGAGAAAACATACGAACTACACCCTGTTAATTTTTTTACGAGATTAAGGTGTCAGAAAAGCCTAATTTTTTAACTTGATTTTCTCTGGAGTGCGTAACTTACCATTTCCCATATAAAAGGGCTGGTAATTTTTCGTCCTAAATCTCGGAGATTAGTTCGGTAAGTGACTGACATTTTGGTATCTTTGGATGAGTTATATAATTTTCGTTAAAATGAGACCAAATTCATTGATTTCTAGGTGAAATGACTCTTCGCTCAATCTACCTTAAAAATCAAATTAGGCATTAATTAAATATCAGGCAATAGCAAATTTAGGCATAACTACTCGAAAGATAGATAATTTATACATGTTGCTGACACCGGATGACTCTGCCTTTGTTAATACACGAGAACGGAAATATAGTCAATATGTTTCACTAATTGATAACAACTTATTTTATATTTTCTTAGATATTTAGCGTATTGCTTCATCGCAAAGCTGAATTATGTATGGATGTGTCGAACGCGTCATCGAGGGAAAATCTTCTTAAGAAGCATGACGGAAGGAAGTGACGATGGTAGGAGAGGAGGGAGTGAAGTGAAGTGAAGTGGGAGTGAAACCCGGCGGTGGAGGACAAGGGGATTCCGAAAGTGTGCCAAGCGGCAGGGGGTCAAACAGCTGAAAGACGGTCGACGAGGGGGGGGTAGGAGAAAAAGTTTCCCGCGCCTACTTGGCGACGAGTTCCCCCTTATAAGCGGATCGGGGGGTTGCGAGGCGTGGGAAAAGCTCTCATCCCCGTCGAGGATCGATCCTTAACATCGCGTACCAAGTGGAAGATGGCCCAAAGCGTCGCGATCAGTGGGGAAGGTACGGGAGGGGATCGAATGGGGACACCCTAAAATAATGCCAGTCGCTCCTTATCACGTATGACTACCAAGGTCGTTCGATATCGATTGCATTCTTCCTTTGATATAGGTCTTTGCAACCATTTCCACCATTCATTTCACTGAATTTTGAATTTGAGGATTGGTTGACTGCAGCCTTTCCACCTTTCCCTATCTAATGCTAGTTCCCTTACTTGCTGGTATCTCTTCCTATGTACTCTGGTCCATGAGCTGATTCCTTCCTTTGAGGGCTTTTCCCTCCATTTTGCCTTCAATTGTTCTTCACACACCCATTGTGTCTTAGAGTGTATCCAATCCATCTTTTTGTTTTCTCTATTCTACTCTATATGGTCCTTTCCTCTTCTACTCTTCTGTACACTTCATCATTTCTTATTTCGTCCGTCCATTTTATCTTCAGCATCCTCCTCCAGCACCAGCTTTCGAAGGCTTCTATTCTTTTCTAGTCAGCTTTTCCAATGGTCCATGTTTCCGATCCGTAGAGTGTTATGCTCCAAATGAACCAGGTATGTTTTCACTTACCTGGTTTGTAGTACTATATTCTATAAGCACTACAGTTGTCTTTTTCCCATAAAAGCCACTTTTTCCAACGAATTTCCACTATATATCCAACATTAATGTGCTATTTGAGCATTTTCTGCCGTTCCACACCCAAGGAAATCTGCAAATATGCGGCACAAGTAGTCATTTGAATACAAATTCACTACCGAATACGACTACCAAATCAAAACTAAACCAAAACAATACTTCTAATACTACCAAATCAACAAAAACGTCGAAAAACCTATACCATGCTTTTGGAGAATAGAGGACAATAAGCACATTAATGGCGGATTTATGTACGTTTGCGAAGACCTGTATCAAAGAAAGAACACAATCGATATAGAACGACCTTGATATCTACATACCCGCCACGCCATTCCCTTTATCGGCAGACAACGTCAAAGAATTTATTAACTGTCGTTAACCCAGGAAAACTGGCTCCTTTTTCACAAATAGATAGATAAATTTATTGATCCACTTAAAAACAATGCAGGAAAGGTTTACCAATACAACTGTAGGGCTTTAGGTGGATTCAATGGTTTACACCAGTGTAAAACCTACCGGTACTTATTTATGCATTCAAAATATATCATCGAAAAATATAGCAATAGCTTTTTTGGCAAGACATGGGCAAAAAAATGAAGAATAAACCAATAAACGAGATCATACAAGGATAAGAATAAGCTGCTTAAAATGTTTTAAGAATACTAAAAATATAACAGTGGCAAAACAAATTACATTACACTCTTTTATACAATACACAACCATGAAATCATAGTAAAACTTCTATATCATGATGAGATAATAGCCAATCTCCGACATTTTTACAAAAAAATATATTAACTCTTTATTTCCTTAATGTCACTCGGTAAATTATTACAAGTTCTTTGCCCAATGAACAAAAATGAGAGGTTAACTTGGTTTTCTTCCACTGATTAATTATCTTGGTACAACGTTACGACACAACAGTTTCATCATCAGGTACTCATTCTGTACTTGATAATGACTCGGTTCTGTCGAATCTGATGATAGTACCATTCTGAATGGAAACTTACTATGTACAATTCTTCTGAGAGATAGGAAATCATTGAAATTTTTAACACCCCATTTTTAATTAAAATTCAAGATTATTCGTCAGCTGGGACCCGTGGCTATACAAAATCCCACCAAAATTGGACATTACCTCAATATAAGCCATCACCCTGCATATGGCTAACTCTTTACATCAATAAATTAATAATTTTGGTCACGACTGTACCCACAACTGATCACGAGAGCGACATCGTATTTATGCTCTCAATTAAATAAAAAGTAGAATAAGGAATACTAGTTGACCCGTGCGAATATTTCACACAGTATGCAGCTTCTTCCTGTTTCTTCCTTCTTTCTTCCTGTTCTTCTTCCTGTCGAATATTTCGCATAGTTATGCAGCTTCTTCCTGTTTCTTCCTTCTTTCTTCCTGTTCTTTTACCTGTTTCTTCCCATGGACAATTATCTGTTATTTATGTTTGTGTTAAAGATACGTCGTAAACGTAAACGGTAAACGGTCACACTGATTTCATGTAGAATGTAAACAATCTAACTAAACGATGTGTTAATAGATGGCGCCTCCTACAGTCTTTTAAGCACGTAACCATAGGCAACATATTAGTTGATTATATTGTCAACAGATGGCACTGTTAATTTTTGATATTTTTTAAAAACTTTTTAACATAAACTTTAATTTGAAACCATTTGTCTATTTTTCGTCAATATCGGGTAACATAACCTTTAAACCGATGTTTGAATTATTAATTTTGATGGAGAATTATGGGAGTTATGGTGTTGCGACAAAAAAACACCTTTGAGAAATAATACATATGATAACCAGAGATTTGTATGTTTATGAATCCGGGTACGATTCGTTGATACTGGATTCAGAGCGAAAAAAATACCCACGTAATCTTAGAACAGCCACTGGATTTTCACCATTTGCAAAAACATAACTGAATGGTTTCTCTCAAAGTCGTGCTCAGACAAGCGACCCGGATTTTTACGGTTGACATGATTTCAAAAGCAATAAAAAATTCATCGCATCACGGTTTTTCATTGGAAATTTGAACGATAAATTGCCAACATAGACCTCGTGGCCCATTAAAAATGTTCTGCGGGCGTTATTAAAATGTCGTGAGGGAGCCCGCTTCCGAATTCGGATCAGTCCATCTGTCAGGCTCTGGGTCCGCGGCGTCTGGCACTGCACATCTCTCTTTGGGGAATAAAAGCCATGAGCTAAAGAGGTTAGGTAATTAGAGTGAAAGAAATATTTTTTTCACCGTCGTAAATCTTTTTAAAATGACTGTCCGGCATGCATTCATGCCGGTATAAGTCCAACTTTTTGCACAACTTTGACGCAATCACCTCCACTCCAATGCACATGCGTTACTTGAACAGAACGGGAGTCTAATGAGAAAAACTACTCCTGAAGTGGTAAGTATTCCGCCAAACCAGACTATATTTTTTTGGAAACGCAATATTTGTATACATGATGTAAAAAATATCCTTATTGTCACCATAATCATACCAACACTCGTTTACAAAATGCCACAAATCTAAGGGATCATAGAATCTTCCACTACCAACTACTGAAGGCTGTGAGTCATACGTGAGCTTCCCATTATAATGGCTTTGGTCTTAGGACCGCTAAGGATGAAATTATTTTTGTCCACCCATCCCGATACACATACAATATTTGGATTTATTAAATCAATTGTTTCTCTAATTTCATTTGGCTTACAGTAACAATAGACCCGCTAATATTAGAAATACTTCCAAATTAACGATGTTTAA
The DNA here is from genome assembly GCA_963169105.1 of Ceriagrion tenellum. Lineage (NCBI taxonomy): Eukaryota > Metazoa > Arthropoda > Insecta > Odonata > Coenagrionidae > Ceriagrion > Ceriagrion tenellum. The sequence continues at coordinate 50,084,110 of OY720636.1, read as the reverse complement.
AACAGTGTTGTACAAATATATACTCACGCACTAAAACAAATTAGTTGATATGAGTATTTATCAACAAATTGTAATTTGTAATATAACACAAGACAAAATGAAATTTCTGCTGGCATTCTTTTTTGTTGAATGAAAATTATGTTGAAACTTGATGTGACTAATATTTAATATGTGTAATTTGTGTATTTATCAACTTATAGTGATCCTTCTAATATTATAAATGTGAAAGTTTGTATGTTTGTTATTCAATCACGCAAAAACTACTGGACCGATTGAGCTGAAATTTGTCATGTAGATAGAAAATATATTTGTGGGTAATATTGGCTATATTAAAAAACCCTCAGGGTCTCCTAAGGCCCCCAAAGGCCACTTTGGTGGTCCATGCCAATCATTGGGTTGGGTGCAGTGGTTTTATTTCTTGTTTTTTAAAAGTACTTTCACTCAAGATAGAGGGCTGAAATTTTTATATCGGATGGCTGAATAAATGAAAATTGTAATTCTTCCAATCGCTTTTCTATTACGTTTCGTATTTGTGTGAAAGTCATGTTTTTAGCTGAAAAATCTCACATTTTCTCTGAACTTAACAATATCATATTTCCTTGGCAACCAGAGATTTAGATGCCTCCACCATTTAAATAATATGTTTTCCTGCAGGCCCATGATAACACGTAGAAAGAAAATATGTATATGATGGGCTCGCAGTCCCAAGGGCCCCATGATAGATTGCTTCGAGAGATAATCGATAAATTCTATGTATATTTACAACAAGCATACTCTTCAATGTCTATTCTCAAAGTACCTCTCATAGGGGCACTGAATGTATATGAAAGATCATTACGTAGTAAACGATACTAATAAAGTAATGCAATAGACTATACACGCGATAAATTGTGCAAGAATACTTACGAGCAGCGAATAGTAATGAAGGACATCCGTGCATTAAATTAAATGTGCAAGAATACTTACGCGCAGCGAATAGTATTGAAGGACATCCGTGCGTGAAAATTGGAAATTGCTCTAAGAATCACCATAGATTTTTGATTCAGTGACCAAAACTAATTATTATGGCTACCCTTTACGCGAAAGGCGCCGTCCTGGTGACGTAGGCTTCATGGGACAAATAAACATCGCTGCTGCAGAAAATGCTCCTTTTGACCTTGTCAACCGCTGGATTGTACCCTACTCTCCGAAACTGATAAAAATACTCATCGCACATATCAACGTTGAATAACGCAACTCAAATAGGTCATTGAGTGCCAATATATGCAAGTACACGAGGAAAGCGATCAAGCTGTTATTCACTCAGAAGACGGCTCAAGAGAACCGGGGAACGAGGTGACAATCTTTGAACTTGGGTGCTATACAAGTAGTAATGAGTCTGCTTGGCCCATTATTTGGTTTTCTGTGCATGAAAAAGGACCAGCAGTCACTCATCTCTGCGTACACCTGAGAAACAGTCAGCGTGTCCACTACAATAAACACAACGTACAAGATATGTTACGAACTCCTCAAATGACCACGCTGACTGTGTTCTTCTGGGTTTGTGGTTTTCTCATAATATAAGTTCAATTTTTTTCACACCCGTTGAATTTCAACGGGCACCTTCGGCTAGTATGATACATGTGTTATGTGTAATGATATGTGTATGACAATTAGTACTGATAAAATATTATCATTTCAGTGTCATACACATATATGACGCAAAATTTGTATGAGAAAAAATTATTTAAAAAATCGAGATACGCTAACATTTTACTAGAGCCAGTAATTATTAAATTAAGCATTAAACACTGTATTTTGTTCACAAAATCTGATATCTACTTAAAAATTATTCTTTTTTCATGAATAATATATCGATGCAACTCCATACGGTGTACAACGTAAATACTGTTAAAGTTTCCAGGCGCATATAGAGTTGATGGAATGCAGCAAAGGTGTTAAAAAACGATGTTTTTGCGATGTTACAAAGATGTTTTACATCATCATCAGTTGATGGGATTCCCTGGTGGCAATGTAACAACATCGAAACCTAGGTCGCAGTACAATTTATTTCTGTGGATTGTTGCAAAGTTTTTATTTCTGCAGCATGCCTAAATGCAAACAATATCGCAGCCCTTCTAAAAAGTTCTGTATACTTTCCTTATAATACTTCAACAGAATTTCTTAAAACGTTCTGCAGACATTCCTTAAAGTATTGAAACGCCATTTTACGGAATTCCCTACGACGTTCTGGAGAATAACTTAGTATGGTCAGCAGAATGCCTTAGGATGTTCTGCAGAATTCCTTAGAACGTTCTACAGAACCCCTTTGACGCTCTGTAAAACTCCTTACATGCTCAAGGAAACCTCATATATTTCCGTAGAGTTGCTGAAGTTCTACAGAACAGCTTGTAAGGAGTTATTTTGCTCTGCAGAAAATAACTCTTAAGAACATATGTTCTGTAGTGTCAGGCTCTCATGTTCCGTACATATCCTCAGAAAAGGAACTAGTTCTGAAGACAAAGAGTCAATTTCTGTAGAATACCGTACGTTCTACAGAACAGCTTCTGAGGAAATTTTTAGCAGGGAAGAATATTCGGATTTCATACAACGTGTGTCATTTTCAGGCGCAGTAAATCTTTTTTGAGGCACGCGTACGTTTCGGCCCCTGTATCAAAAACTGACCTCACCCCACGTCCCCTTCCTCTCTTCCGGAAGAAATCCTCTCCCGATGAATGGGAGCCGGCCGCGTGGAGGTAAAAAGGGGGGAAAGGGTGGTGGACGAAGGGGGGGGAGGAAGAGAAAGAGAGAGGGGAGAGAGTCAGGAGTAGGAGGGGGAAGGAAAAAGATGCTCCGCCACGATGACCTCAACGCGGACTCTCTCACACACATACACACACGATCGAGGGAACTTGTTTATATATTTCTCCCCCACTCCCGCTTCCCGAAGAGATCGCTCTGAAAAACCCCTCCCTCTCTCAGCACACCTATCGCTCGAACCGACCGAGTCATCCCAGCCCCTGTGCATCCTCGAAAAATAAAGAGAAAAAAAAAGGCGAAGAGATCCCCGCTCACGGCTCTCTCATACACTCACTCAGTCACTCTCACATCCGACCTCTCCCCACCCGTTCCACGTTATATGTGCCGCTTTCACCTCGCCTTGCATTTCGAGGGGCCGGGCCGCCGCCTCGCCTCGCCGCGAGGAGTGGGGACGCGAATGGAAAGTGGCGAGGTTGGGCCCGCTTTATACGGGCGGCTTCCTTCCTTCCCTCCCACTTCCCCCCAACGTGAAGAGGAGAGATGAGCGGGAACAGGTGTGAGGCCGGTGCAAGGACGGGAAGAATGAGAGAGATAGGAGGAGAAGAATATGAGTTGGGCTGCGAGGAGAGCGGATGGACCGCCGGAGATTGGAATGGGGCATTGTCGGTGGACCACGAGACGGAAAGACCTGAGTGCATCTTTGCCCCAGTAAATCATACAATTTTTAAAAATTAAGGGGTGTCTCTTGAAAATATTCCAACTAAGTGTAAACAAAAGACTCCAAATAAAGAACTAAGATTAGATAAAAGTGAATCGACAGAAAAATACATTATGCCCAGATAAGTTAAAGGGGTCAAACAGCAGGAACCCTCAGTATGTAATAAGTGTCATCAATTTTTTGTGATTAAAGGGAATTCCTATTTTATTATCACAAGAATTCGCAATCAATTTGCGAGGGGACCGACAGCTGAGGTCGTTCACACCAGTGTGGGTCGCTTCGTCGCTAGTTACAAGTTGAGGGCGTCCCGCAAGGAAGTAGGATAGGTCCCCTCCTACTGCAAATGTATATCGAAGGCATTACTTACAGAAGGGTCAGAAAAGTAGCTGTTGTATTAAGTAACATTAGCATTCACAATTATTTATCGAGGTGACTGACATTGTTGTTTGCCCTATTGTTGACCGGTAGGTCGCTTGGTAAGGGGGTCAACAAGCGTCCCGTGAGGGAACATTCTCGGTCTCTTATTTACTCATTCATATCAACGACATTTACTATCGAATTTCCAGGAAAACAGGGTGAATGCTTGATGGCAAGGCTTGCTGAATGCGTGATCAACCACCAAGAATTTGCTACAAAAATGTGTTTTGAGGCTCTTAATATGATCATGACAACGTTGACTCTCAATGCATTGAGGTGGGCCATGAACTTCTTCTCTTTAACACCCATGGAAACTCTCTTCTCAACAACTCAGTGAAGTGATAGTGAAATCTTTTGCACTAATAAGGATAAGGATATTAACGGATGAAATATATCAGGTTGTCGAAGCTCAAGAACCGGCTTTTACCTTGAGAGCCCGAGTTTGAGTTTATGTAATAATAGGTACAGTTCTTCAGGAATCACGATCTCAAGAAGTGGGAGCCAAACCGTGTCAATTGATCTCCTAAAGGCAAATGGAACTTTAAACTCATTAAAATAATACAATTCTTTACATATTGAATTATAAAAAATCATATGCCGAAGCGGGATTGCGCAAAGCTCTATCGATATAATTTATAAACAGCGAATTTTTCACTAAACATTCCTTCGTTCCGATTCGTCATTTCATATTTTTATTTAAATTTTGCGAGAATTCTTTTTTTAGAATCTGCCAGTGACTATCAAAACCATGCCAGATATAAAAATGAGAGGGCAAAGCTCTATTTTTAATCCCAAGAATAAGTTTCTCTAAAGGCTCAAAAAGTGATCAAAATGAATCATTCAATCTATATTCTGGCCAGCAAATTTCAAAGAATTATCCACTTAAATATCAGGAAAATGAAAACTGTATTAACAACCGCAGATTTTTTTAATTCAATGAGAATGATGTAACTTATGGATAACGATATTCAGGGGGAAAGGGTTAGCAAAAGGAGATGTCGAAAAGGTGGCATTGAATGCGGTTATTTCCTAATGGCGAGGTTGCTCTCCCAGTATGAACAATATTACGAGCAATGTTTATCAACTAAAAATTTATCCTTTTTTCAATAAATTAATATATTATACCATTCTAACCCGCATACAACATGAATACCCCAAAAGTTCCCATTTTCATGTAGAGTTGATTGAATACCGCAAAGGTGATGAATAACTTGAGTCATTTTAAGGCGCAGCAATCTTTTGTGAGGCTGGCGTACGTTTCGGCCCCTGTATCCAAAACTGCCCTCGCCCCACACCTTCCCCCTCTTCCGGAAGAAATTCTATCCCAATGAATGGGAGCTGGCCCCGTGGATGTAAAAGGCGTAGGGAAAGAAGAGAAAGAGAGAGGGGTATAAGCTCAAGTAGTTCAGTGGAGTAGTTCCATTGTTGAAAATTGCGATATTATGATGGCGGAGGCATGCCATTTCATACGAATGACTCGCAGGACGACCGAAGGCAGAGTTTACATTCCTGTAAGGGATAGGAAGAGACTAAAGGAAGGCGTGAATGATGAAAAAATATATGAGAGAATGCTGGAAGTCGACGGACGGATTTATTAAAAACACATTTTGGGTGCACCTTAAATTAATTTCTTGGGTCGTTTACTCACTTATAAGATACAAAGACATCTAGAGATAACATATGCATTCTATTAATACAAGCCAAAGACGGTGGTACCAGAAATTTGTTCCATGATTTCCATTTAATGACACTTTACTACTCATTAACCACATCAAGGAAATCCACTCATCAAATTCGACTTTCCAGGGCCAAATTCAAGGAAACCTCAGGTAGTAATGAGCGATATTCCTTCTCGACAAACTTGAGCGCACATACTGTTATGCCTTAATGTCTCGCAGGGGCAACCAATCGATTCCCAATTACTTTATGATAATCAAAATTTCGAAAGGTTCCCGTAATTCTGTAAAAGTGGTATGACAGTTTTTTTCCCATATTTTGGTTAGGTGCGCATGAAATATTCCTCTGCCTGTTTTCTGTTTTTTGCTCCAGTGGCATTAGTCTACCTTTATTGGTTATTTCCGCTACAAAGCACCACGTACGGCTTGATTTAATGTTAGTTCTCTTACCTCCACATTTTCTAAAATGTCATATCTTTTCACTTAAACCATTCTTGTTCTCAACGGCACATATAATAAAAAGATAAGCGTGACGATCCAAATATAAAATGCTCACAGTAAACGGCTCTCTCCGACCATGAGTTCGTTCCACCTTCAGAGAGCGAGTTTATCTTGCAAATATTTAAGCAAAGATACCGAAGATGCAGGATACCCAATTATGAATTAGGTTCGTCTCGAGCTAAGCTGATGAATACCTGCTATGATGTGAAGGATTCAGCAGTTAGGAAATGTTTTACACACTCCTCTACCACTTGATGGCTTCATTCGATTTTCGAAAAATTTCATCGCGTCTGTCGCTCTGTAGACAATGTTCCACCTCTCATTCAAGAAGCATTTTCAGGTCAAAGTATTTTTCGCTATTTGCCACTTAATATAGGATCAAACGGCTAGCCAGGAATTCAAGAATAAAAAACTTTGACCATTAAATGTCCCCTGGATGAGAGACAAAACGTTGTCCACCAAGAGTTAAAAGCGCAACAGTTGCCTTGAAAATAGAATGAAGCCATCAGACAGACCTCACGGAAATCTTAAGAATAATCTAATATCGCTGTTCGCACGTTTGGTTACGCTTCTGGCATTTCTCTGTTGGCCTAAATGCGTGCAGGCGTCAAATTAGGTTTCGGCTTGAGGTGACATCCGTCTAGCCGGTGATACAGAACGAGTCAAACCTCGTTTCAAAGGGCGCTAACTTCTGCTTCACGGTGGGCGTGAAGTGGAGAGCAATGCAAAGATCACTGTCCAATCATGTAACACCATAAGTGAGTGGGAAGCAGAAGATCCTTTAGAGTCCTTGGTTATAAAAGACAGGCTCAGTCAGGGCATTATTCTTTTGTCTGGATGCATAACAGAATTGGATCGGTGTGATTGCTTGAGTAAAGACTTCCCTCCCGAGGGTCTGCGTTCGAAACCTTGGCAGTAGAGATAAAGAGCAGATAATAACGTTGAATCTCAATGCCTACTATGGGCAGGAATTATTGGTCACATAGACAGCACTTTAAAGGGTTGCACTCCGTCCAAAGGATTGAAAAGTGTACAAATTGTGGATGATTCCAGCCAATAATTATGGCCGGTTGTACAAAAATATATCTGTGAGGTCGATAGTTACGACCTTATGGACCTCATTAATAAATTCAAAGAACTAGAGCCATCGTTTCCATAACATCTATCCCCAATAGATTTTTAATCGAATCTTTGATGTTATCTTCCACAGATGTACAAGTTTTACGCTTATAATTAGTTATCAATGCTTGTAATTGTCATAGCGAGCATATATATTCTTCATTTGCCATTTCGTCGCTATTCGCTTAAAATTCACAGTGGAAAAATCATTCACCTAGACTGTGAATCGTATTCATATCCCTCGATTTCGCGCCGAATTCACTGACCAACTAATCTAATTGCTTGGGTAGCTTAATTGGTTAGAGCACTCTGCACGAAATCGAGGGACCTGGGTTCAATTCCCAGTTGAGGCGAATGATTTTTCCACTGTGAATGTCACACGATTGTGTGAAAACTAGCGGGTGACTCCGTTACAGCGCGGCAAGTTCCGTAGTTCTCTGAAAATTTCGTCACTTTTATCAAGTTTTTAACCCTCCAATGGTCCACTCTGCCTCCACCGTTTTGGTTATTTGTGGAGCCCATAGCTAATAAACTTTATTCTAAGGCTAAATAAGTTAAAAGGCCATGTACGACACCAATAAATTTATCGAATAAATTCTGCAACTCGTATCGAACGAAGGCTTTAAACTATACATTCCATTGCTTAATTGGATGAATACGTGTCTTTTCTGCATCTACCATAAGCAAATGATGCCTTTTGCTATGGGTCGCCTTCTGAAAATTTGCCAAACTCAAGTGAAAGATAATGAGAGCAGTTTTAATTTCTACTGATGATCTTTCAGAAAACTTAAGCTTACTAATATGAACAAAAATCGACCTCGGTGTTCGCTAACTAAAATAGAAAAACTTTGTACGAAAGATCGACAGAACTGTTTACACCAGTTTTGCGGCGTATTCCATTCTTACTCAGTAGAATCCATGGTTCTCAAAGAGGGCCTCGAATTAAAGCAAACATTACGAGAAACCTCGATTCATCGAAGAGTGGGCCCGTTTTGATGGCTCGCGTGTTCCGACCGGACGCGCAGACGTTTGGCAGACACGGTCTGACCCATATCCGCGAAATTCGTCCACTTTTCCGCGAATAAAAAAGGCATTAACAAAAAAAATAAGAAGAACCAAATGCGAACCATGTGGCTCATATGACCGGGATGATGATGGATGAGAGTTGAATCTTCCTTCCATAATTTTCACCTCCACTTCCTTAGCAAAGTCGAGAGAGTGAGGGCTTTCCACATAACAAGCCAATCACAGGTTTTTCGACTGCCGCACCCTCCCTCCCCCCCGGACAAAAGTTTCATCAATTTAATTGTGGCTGCCGCCACCACCTGCGATTGCCCGAGGCCATAGCCGATCGTGCCTCTCTGGTTCTTCACCGTGAAAGGTGGGTCGAACAGGAGAAAGAGTTAATGCTCCCTGACCGACCCAGAGAATATTAAGGCGAAAGGGGATGTAATGGGAACAGTGACTCTCCCCGATTACATTCTTTAAAAAGTAACGCATTCTCAATAGTTCACAATTATAATTTAAACCAATATTTCTATTTCAAATAACTCTTGCACAAAATAGCAAATAAACCTAACATCCCCGATTCGTTCACCAGAATAGATCCTAATTTTCTCCTTTGTTCAAGTCTCCAAAATACTATATTTTGCAATTTTTTGGGGTCAGATACTCAACTCAAGAGTTTCATGTCGCTTAAAGCGCTTGAGCTCACTCATTAGCCAATTATAACTTTCTCGACCAATAAATCATAGATAATTGCAAGATTTTTGAATATTTGGTCATTAATATATTTAACTCACAGCCAACGTTTCGCCAAATATTTTGGCTTCGTAACATAAAACAAGGAGACATACATCAGATAATTATACAAATATTAGTACGAACTTGAGAAAACGAAAATTTACCTACCATTGAGCTTAATTTTGAACTGTAAATAAGTAAATAATGACTCCAAATAACCAACAATTAAATCAACATAATAAGTTCATAAATTATCGTTTGTTTACCTACTTTTTTCTAATTTCAAAATATATCTGATTGCCTCATTTTAAAGGGAGTTTCCTCCATCTGTCCATAAAAAAATTGTCCCGAAAACTTCATTTTTATGCAGCACAAACGAAAAGTTGGATTTCATCATGAAATGGGAATCGTTCAGTTAAGGTAGACCTCCTTCATGAATACTAACGAGAATGATGTCTTAGAGTTTGAAATATATGCGACACATAGTAGAGGGTGTGTCTTCCAAAAATGAGCGTAGTGATAATTTTATGGGAACAAACTCAATCCAAAAAAAACCTCCAGTTTTCACTATTCCGAAAAATACGTGGAGAAGCACGAGAAATTTCCAACCGCAACACCCACAGTATGTAGTGTGAGAGATGTTGCAGATAGAGAATATGTTTCCGAGAAACAATTAAAAGAGTGATTTTACTTCTCTCTGGTAAGTCCTTATCATGGTCTTGTAGCGAAAATCGGCAAAGACTGAAGAGGAAAGTAAAGGCATTCTTTTAATGATGCGCGTTGCTACAGTATATGTGAAACGGAATACTAAAGTGGCACGCTAAAATTCAAGCAATATCAGTAATGTAGAAGAACCAGATGGATTGCACACACCCTGAGACACGATGGGTTCGTGAAGAGCATAATTGAAGGTAAAAATGAGGGGAAAATCCTCAGAGGAAGACCCAAGAATTAGTTCACGGACCAAATGAAGAAGACAGTACATAGGAAGAGATACCAGCATATAAGGGAACTAGCATTAGATAGGGAATGGTGGAGGGCTGTAGTCAACCAATCTTAGGATTGAACGACCAATGATGGTCAGTCACGTAACTCCGAACCCCAACTAGTTTTTTGGTTTTTTATAAACGTGATGTAGTGTTAACCTTACACTTTGAGACTCAGCAGAGGAATATCAATACAATAAAAGGTTCAAGTCGGAAATTTCCCTCTCAAATTTAATAAAGAAACAAAAAACATTACATCTGTTAAGCCATCTTTAGGAACGAAAGCAAAAAATAATCACAGTCATTGTTTTCCTGCCTCTCTGTATGTCCTCGGAGCCAGCGGTCTCTGATTTGCCGGGCCAATGCGCAAGCCAACACGCCGAGTTCCTCATTCCCATGACGATTTCGGGAGGATTTAACGGAACTGAATTTTCGTGTTCTTACGGTCCATCTAGAATGGCTAAGGGATTTGAACCTCACGGGGGAGTGACTCCATTGAAACCCTCTCTTCTTCCCTCGCTAGAGTGACATCCTCCCCGATGGACCGTAAGGGCACGCACACCTAGTTCCCTCGAATTCTCCCAAAATTTCCGTGGGAATCAGGAATCCAGGGTGGCAACGCAGTTACTGCGCTTTGGCCCGGCAAGACTTAAGGGCCTTGATTCAGAAATCGGGACCTGATAAACTTTTTTGTTATGGCAATTTAAAAGAGATTCCAGATTCAATTTGTGACTAGCGTATTTGTTTTACTTAATGATCACACTCTCAGCGCATGTTCTACCTATTTCCATCTTATAATCTGTGGTTTCAGGTTGATAGAGTGAAAACGGAACATAACTGCTGGGTTATGCTGCTTCCACTGTGATCACATCTCTGTGGAAGTTGCTCATTTTTTCATGGTGCAGTTATGTTCCGTTTCCACTCTATATCATAGTGCCGCTATTTCCATATCATTTGTAAAGCTTCTTCTCTTCATTCCCTTCTCACCCAACATGTTCCCCTTTATCATAGGTTTCAACTAAGGATGAGTCGAATCCAAATGTCGATTCTCGAGTCCACCGATTCTCAGGATTAGAATCGGCATCGATAATCTAATCGCCAAAAGTCGATTCCGATTCCATCGATTCCAGATACATAAATATTCAAATCAAATTTCGTTTATCACATCATATTTGTCTCAGTAGTTCTGGGTGTAGGCTAACGATTTGTACTTTTCATCTACCTCAATAAGTAGGATATATTTGCTATTTGTTAATAAATGTACTTTATGAGCGACTTGATTGTCTTTGTTATTTTATTTCAGCCAATACTTTAATTTAAATTATAGTCGTACTCTACTGGTATATCAATATACCACCTGTAATTAGGAATAAGAATCGATGGAATCGGAATCGAGAATCGGGAATCGATTTGAAAGAATCGGAGTCAGAATCGAAAAAAATGGAATCGACTCATCCCTAGTTCAACATCTCTTTCGCCTCTTAATACCTCTTCCTATCATCTACTCTGCCTCCACTTAATCTCCTCCAGAAGTTTCCTCAACTTACCCTCAATATCATGGATTTTCTTGTTCATCTTACACTCCAACACTTACATCTCAAACGCTGACAGCCTCTTCTCTTCAATGTTCAGAGTCCATGTTTCTGCACCATACAATGCTAAACTATTTAAAACTCTTCGACACTCTTTTGTTGCACCCCTATGCAAGATTCCCATCATCATCCCAAGCCTATACCTCCTTTATTAGCGCATTTTTCCTCTTAATATACCGGTCTACTACACCTATTTTCTTCCAACGAGCTACCCTAGTAGTTCCCATATTATACTTGCTCCAGTCTGTGATCTCCATTTTATATAATCTAATGGATACCAAAATTAATTAAAATACCACTACCAATGCATTACGGTACTTTTACTCATCATAGGGCCGGGGAGCTAAGAGTCCTTATTCCTATAGCCTCAGTTTTAACCAGACGGAGAATAACTCCTCATACATATTCAGAATCTCTTTGCTTTGTTTAAACCATAAAATCTGTGATAGGGATCTACCAAGAAATGTTTTGACTGTTAGGTATGGAGTGAAATGAGTCCAACTGTTGCTTTATTTCGCATCTCGTCGACTCCAGCACTGGGAACTGGTCATTGCGTTTCCTTGCATTTTTCCCAGAAATAAATACATCTTTCTTTACACTTACTTCATATATTTTCCTAACAAAGGCTTGGATTGAGGAAAGTATTGCCTCAGTCTCTATCTGGCCCCAATAAAGACGCATTTTTATTATTGTTTACACGACAGCAGTGGCGGCGCTGGACATTATCACTCGTTACCTATTGATTGCAAGGTTCATAATCGTTGATCTGATATATCCTCCACTTCCAGCATTATTATGTATACAATTGATATTATTATATCTGTTGGTCGTATTTATACAATTGTGTAATCATCAAAGAGTCTATCTGTATAATAATTGGTTAGGTGAAAAAGGTTGTTGGTAAGGAATTACCCGGGGCAGTGGTGGGCACGATAGAGGCAGGTGAGGAGGGGTGTAGGTTCCTGTTGCACCGGCCTATCCACCGACCAAAGGGTAAACCTAACCAGATAAACAAAACTATGGGAGACTGTACTTTTTACCATTTATTGTATCATTTGTTGAACCTAGAGTGTACTTTATGGGAGTGTGTTCTTTCTATTGTATCATTTTCTGAACCTAGAGTCCTTTGGACTAGGTTCTATTAAAATCATTATTCCATTCTATTCTAGCACCGATTACCTCATTCACATCCACACATCAGATGAAGATATCCCCGCGGAATAAACAGAACTGTAGAGAGGGACAGAACGATTGATTAATAGCATATCAAAAGAAACAGGAAAATTCAGGGTCATCCCTTCAGCAGACCATTATTATTTGATCAGGCTTTCAGCGCTGTCGGAACTAAATGCTAAAATTGACGGATGCGTGCTTCGTCGGTCGAAAATAAAACGGACACGCAGCCCCTCGGGGCGCGTGCTACCAAATCCGGCACAGCGAAGCCTTCCTCTCGACCGCTTTGGCGAGCGACCCTCAATAAACCCAGAAAAGGTCACCATCCCCACCGACCCAGCGGCGGGATTCCTTCCAAGTGATCTTTCGTGATCTCAAAAAGAGATCCTAAACGCAGAAACGGGTCGATGCAGTTTCTTGCGGACACTTTCTTTTCGCGTTGCCCCCTACCCACCTCTCTCTCTCTCCCTCTTGCTGATTTGTTGAGTGTCAGTTGAATGAGGGGTGTGCAATACGCCAGAAAGCCCAAGAGGCAACAATATTTTCATTCTCAGAGATATTGTCGTAGCCATCATTCAATGTTTCCGCCATTTGTGCTCTCTTAACCTATGTATGAATGCTGAAAAAACTTAGCAAGGAAAATATTCTTGGTACAAAATTTCGTAGATTTTTAAATGGAATATATCCTGTAAACTCGCTGAAATTCAGATTATATGCTTCTAATGCCATAGTAAATCAAAAATTTCGTGTCGAAGAAAGGATTTCATGGCGAGTTTTAGGTCGTGAATGTCTCTTCGTTATTAGGGAATCATTATTACTATCTTCCACGGGGAAAATAAATGCAAAACATTTGCGACGTTACACTTCAACAACTTCATCTACATAATATCCTGCGAGCTAAATCCAGGGTATGTGGCAGGGAGTGAACGATCATCGAAATACACTACTCTATACTCAATCACAATTAATGTAACTACGGCTATAAAGCTTCGAGGGTGATACAACTCAAAACTGATAATGAAATGACTCATAATGTGGTCTCAACAGCGAATATGAAGCACTTCTCATCAAGAATGTTGCAATATTTTATAATTAATTTTCTTATCATTATCATTCTCCTTGATTGAGAGCATGAATATCTATTATGGATTCGGATATTTGGCATTGATGCCCAGGCTACGTGTTGCCTAAATTTCCACTTTTATTTCACCTATTCCTTGGCGCCACTTCGATTCGAGTCTTTTCTGTTGTTGTTGTAAATAGACGTAGTTAATTGTTGTTAATTTATGAAGTTTTAGCCTATGAATAATTGCTGATGCACAATAATTAGTCAGTAAGAGTAAACAAACTGGTAATTTGTCTCAAAACAACACTTTTATCTAGTAATTGAGTCTCAAAGCGGTTCATTGCGCATTCGCCATCTTGTCTACTTATGGAACTCATAACTCCATGCGATAAGTGATGAAACCAATAAACTTATCTAATGCATCTGCAACACTCATTGAATTGTTGCCATGGCTAATGAGTCACATAACTTTATGGGATACATATGTGTCGTTCCTACAACTGCCATAAAAGCTGTAAATATCTGAGGGGAAAAAATATGAACGAAAATTTTGAAAAGATGGTTCACAACTACCCTTGTCCTTGAATTAAATATTTTGTTTCCAATTTAACAACAGATAATCAACGCCAACATTTTTGTCCTCCATTTGAGCCTATAATGACGCTTATCCAACGCTACGGAAATAATGCTTCTATATTGCTATTAGTGAGAAAAAATTATGACAAACCTGGAATGAATTCCGGTGAAATTGGCGTAATTCATCCTGCTCCCGTCTGAAGATGGGAATAATCAATTGCTAAGTTCAAAATGGTTTATGACGAAATGCGGCGTGAATGGAATATGGAATGAAAAAAGCTTTACTCAGAAACAAGAGGCACAAAAATCGTGAAAGCAGTAAAAAGCATTGTTGACGAGACAAAAAACAGGCGCGAATGAGCCATAGCCAATATTATTAAATCCCTGAAGCAAGCCAATTACGCGAGAACAAATGCGTCCTTGGGACTGGATTGGTAGAAGTGTGGGTAATACATATAAAGCCAGAAACGTGACCAAACGGTGACCCTGAGATTCTAAACGGAAGTATTGGGCAACTCAAAAAAACTTCTCATTAGTAAAGATCATTAGAATACACCGTGAATTTTTAAGTTTCTTAAGAACGTGTCATCAAGGGAGCAATATTCTTCTCGAGATTACGACATCACTAAGCGAATTCACAGATAATTGTGGGAACCCACCTGTACACTGCTGATGTAGCAACGCTACTACTCAACACATAAAAATGTCGCAGCAGCCATTTTACGGCATTAGTTCAACCGCAGGATATTGATAATGAATTTGACTAAATTAGCAGAAAAAACTTGGGTGTCGTTTTCCAAAAATTTCATTTGGTCATATGCTTATCATCCACCAGCATAAAATGAATAAGAGAATGAAGGAAAAAGATCCCCTTACCCTTAATAAATTATTTCAATTATGCCAAAAAGATAAATGGCAGACTTCCAGCGTAGATATTTAAAAAAAATATAGAGTTTTTTTATCAATTCGTTCACTTAACTTGTCTCACTCGTTCTCCTAGTTTTAAAACCAAGACTCTAGTTTTGTGAACGTTCAAAATAAGTTGCCACAGCAATCATCACGCTAAAAACGGATATTTTGAAGAATATATCTATTAACTTTTTATTTAGTGGCATAATGACAAACATTTCGCATATTAACTTCAAGGAGGACAAGATTCAAGAAGAAATTCACTCAAGTTGAACTGGATTGCATAAAAATAGACCATCATTTGCGGCACTCCGGACGACTGAGTATAACTGCCCTTGAATTTCATAAATTTGTTCCTAATTGTCATTTCTGCAATTAATGAGTGAGTAATAAGGTTGAGAGACTCATTGATGATGACAGAAACATTTTCATTATGTCAAGCAAACAGCTAATTACTGAAATTTTACCGTGAGATGAAGGCATAACCACATTCAAGAATTGAAAGAGCTATACTTGATAAATATCTATTTTCCGGTCCAATAACACAGAGCTATCAGGTCCGCTAACTAGACCAGCATTCAACATGCTGGGTAGGAGAATAATGATCTAAGCCCTTAACAGACATAAAAATAAACAATGGGCTCTTTTATACAGCTGAATATCAAATCGTGAAAGTAAAATTTAATTGGAAAAGTCAGTCACGAATTAAAACTTCAAAAATACTCCATATCGAAGTGTTTCTCGCTCTTAATTCCCCAAGTTTGTTTTACGAAATGTATGCCTCCGTCAAAGTTACTAAAGCGGCATTTTCAGCGAAATCTTTCAATGTTTTTTTGCATTATATAGAGAGCGCTATGAATGCTCCGGAGGATATATAATTCAACACGTAATGAAGATGTATTTTTATGATCCAACGTAAAGAAAAGAGTTAGATCCCATGCTGAAAGGTTTCATCCTCATCAAATGACCTAAATGCCATTCGTCCCTCAAAGGAAATAGTTTCCATGAGGTGATCTCCGCCGAATGTTACGTCCGATGGAATATGACTTTCCGGACACTTAAGAAGGGACCGGTTTCATGGGGAAAGTACGCCGCGAAAATTAGAGGCGTTCCACTTCCTATTCGAATTTACATGAATTGGAATCGGAACATTTTTAAGAGGCATAGGATTTTTTTCTGTGAAGCCTTCAAACTCTGTGATGAGTTGGCCCGCCCAAGATGCAATAAGAAAAATGAACCCGTGTAGTACAACCTAAAAGCTAGTAAAGCCTTCTCTGGTTTGGCACCGGGTAAGGCTATTCAAGGCCAACGTTTCGACGAGAAACTTTCTCATCGTCATCATGGCTAAGACTGATTGCCGATTCTTAGCCCTGATGACGATGAGAGAGTTTCTCGTCAAAACGTTGGCCTTTAATAGCCTTCCCCGGTGCCAAATCTGAGAAGATTTTACTAATTTTATTCGCCGGGAAAGCCTACGATCTTTCAACCTTAAAGCTGTTTGTAGAATAGTATATTACCGTTAAAAGTATGTACAAACTCTATTACACCTAGCTTAGAGCTTTTAGAAGTATCTGCACAAAGTTTCTTTTTCTTACAGTTTTGTCTGACAAAAAATGGATCCGGAGATTACTATGTTTCTTTGCTAAAATATCAGGAAAACGACTGTCCACGCCGTTGTCATTCTTACTTACTCCTGAGATTTGATACTCATACCAATAAATCTTACACGAAAAAATAAGCAGTAAACTTAAATTTATTTCATGGAATAAATTTTGATTTGCTGCCAATACTGTGAGTGGAGTAAACATAAAATCTTCAGACACAGTAACATATCTTGGAATTACCTTAACTAACATATGTGACAAAGAATTAAAGAAACTAGGTTTTGTTAAACGTATAATAGGAAGGTCCTCGGATGAAAAAGTCAACGAGAGATGCTACGTCGCTCTAGTTGGGCCACACTTCGAATACGCCGCGAGGATTTGGGACCCTGGTCATAAAGAAAATAAAGAAAAAAGATGTAGCCAGAAAAATTAATAAACTACAAAGGAAAGCAGCGCGCTTCGTAAAAAACTGCTACGAGCGTACATAGTGTCTCAAAAATTTTAGAGGGATTAAGGCGGAGCCCCTAGAGACTTGGAGGCTACACGCTAGAATTAGGTTGCTTGAGAAATTCAGAACTGATATTTTTCAGAGAGACATATATTTTTCAGCGAACTGATATTTTTCAGAGCGAATATTATCATGACGCCTCACTACATTTCTAGGCCTGACGGATGCGATAAAATAAGAGAGATACTCTGTCGAACAGATAGGTACAAAAACTAGTTCTTTCCGCGAACTAAAAGCGACCACAATAAAAATTGAGCTCCACTAAATACACTCCTATAATACATGTAACCATTTCATATCCCGAAAACTTACATCTTTACACGGCTAGTGACCTAACACTCCCTGCCACACGCCCAGGCAATGGCTGGCAGGGCATTATGCAGATACTATAATTAACCTTCGGCAGCGTATTTTTAATCACAAAATCTTAATAAGATGGGCTTTGACTCGTGATGTTTCAGGAAGGTGGCAAAGTCCTCACCCATTAGGCTAATCTCGACGGCTTTAGGTGTCTTAAATCAATAAAACACTGAAAAATATGTAAAAACGTTGAAAAATCTGCTATGCTCAACATTCTAACGCCAAAAACGTACGAATAAAACAGCCTTTGTCGTACAATATTGAAGCTGACTGAAATTTTTCCCCCGAATTTTACCCTGTTTGCGATAACTTGATAGCCATCCTCACCCTGAGAGTCAATTTTTTATCCAATCATGATGGGATTTTAGAAACTTAAATTGATAATGACGTCGTGCTCCATATTTTAATTACCCAAACAAAATGAGAACCAACTTTCCAAAGAATTGCCTCCTTACGAAACGTGAGTGGGCCGATGGCTTTCTCAAGAAATGCGCGGCGCGTTACCTCATACACCCAAAGCATCTACCTCATCAGCTCTGTGAATTTTTTTGAAGGCAGCCGCCGCATGTCTCGAGGAGGGACAATAGCTTTAGTTTAAGGCAGTCTATCATCCCTGAGTTGGCCCCTGAAAACGTCAAGAGCCATCATAGGTAGCATTCATGAATTTTGAATTCAGCCATTACGCCAATATGCTTTGTTAATACCCCAGAGAGTTCCGCGCGTGAAGGCATGTAAGCTATTCCAAGTCAGACGTTAAATAAGAGCAGAAAACCTGATACTTATTCAGAAAAAAGGGACACATGTGCAATTCAATCACATGGATCGAAGTGAAATGACATTTCCCTTTTTCTCTGTCTCTAAATTGATTTGAAGAGTAATTAAGGTAGTCCGAGCGAGATGGTTCCCTAGTCATAATAGAGACCATATTCGAATTATACGTTTTCATTTCACCAGCTGTAGGACACATCAATTAACTATTGCATTATTAATGATGCAATAATATAGTTTTATATGACAGGAATTGTAAGTAGTTAAATGAAAATATCTAAATAAGTCATTAACTTGACTCTTTTTTCTCGTGCAGTGCGTTTAAAACTCCAAAACGGAAGGTTTTTTGTGATATCTAAGAACCTACTGTGCTGGCAATATGATTAATTTTCAACTATAGTTGATAAAACATACAAACTACACGCTGTTAGTTTTTTTACGACATTTAAGTGTTCTGCTGTTATATAGGTTTATTACAAGTGCTTTTCAAGCCTTTTTTAAAAATGCAATTTATTTGATGATGACATTTAATTTGGAATGTGACGTATTTATATTGTATAGCTAGAATTTAAAATACTACTTTACATATTAATATTTACAAAAGGTATACTTCAGCATTACCTTCATAACGTATCTTTTTTAAACGTTCCCAAATTTTTTTGAAAGCTATGACAGCTGAAACTATTTATTTCAAAGCTCCACTAGGCGCGCCATCGTCAGTGAATAGCGTCACGTATTCATCAATTTAAATTGTTTGACAAACCGTGGAAAGAAACGCAACTTTCCACACACTTAATCCGAAACTTTACAATCCTGTCTGTCGCAGCAACTAAATGGAAAGGCCTCTTAGAATGCAGATATTTCAATGACGTTGAGCGTAACGTATTGGACTCGCTCGTCCATAGGGAGTTAACGTATATTTTATTGCATAGTAAATGCAATTTAAGTAATGGTCATTGCCTCGATGATGATATCAACTGTCGAAGCCATTAATGGCGCTTATATTGAGTAAAAAGGAACAGCAGATCTATATTCAATATCAAACTTTAAGAGAACCCAATATTATTAATGAATGCATCATCCACACAAGAATTTTTTTGAAAATCTTTTCATTAAATATTGAATAACCACTTTATAGCTTTCACCCCGCTCCGTAACAGCGGTCGTGTCGCCGCAAATGGATTCACCCCGCGCAGGTTCTCATGGAAAAGACGAGGGGATGCTTCCTCGTGAAGCAATTTCACCGGCGCAGGTTATACGCGCACTCAAAAGGGCTTTCCAAACAAGTATGCCGACCACCTCTGAAGTAATACACCAGAGGCAATTTTTTCAAATCCGCACGGATTTTCCTCTTCCTCTGCGCGCGCATACTTTTTCGATTACCACTAGTCAACAAAAGACGGGGACAATTTGACCTGATTATTGCGGAACGTTTGTACTTGCAAAGTGATTTCTTTTCGATGCGGCGGCAGAGGGCGTGATGGGAGAGTGGGGATACAAATACTTATATATATATAAAGAAAAAACACAACGAGGTTTGAAACGGACACAACAGCATTCCTGGGGAAATGTCGTAAATGTAGCTAATTGCATGACCGAGCTCTAAAAGTTTCCATCGCCGCGTCTAATGACGAAAGGTGAAATTCTAGTGCGCGCTCAATAAACACGCTCGTTCCTAAGGATGAGAGCTTGCTCGCGAAGGGAAGGATTTCTTTCATCCTGTTCCCGTCGATTTGACCTCATTAAGGGTCTTAATTATTACGGCTAGGCTCAATTAGCTCGCGCGAGAAACTAGCTCGATGATTGTGATAGCTAATAAATCATGGTCGACCACGATCTTCCGCGAATGCCGAACGATTTTCCGATTATTTTCAATGTCACAGATACAAAGAGAAATGTAACACAAACAGGATACATTAGAATCAAATTGGATGCATTGTCAAATGTATCCTGTTTGTGTTACATTTCTCTTTGTATCTGTGACATTGAAAATAATCGGCAAAACGTTCGGCATTCGCGGAAGATCGTGGTCGACCATGATGGAATGGAAAAAATTCGATAATTGTAATGTGATCGCATTTTAATTTAGGAAAAATATAATATGCTATTGAAAGCTAATACAGTGGCATGAGCTTTTTAGCGTGAGCATTTATGACCATATTGCAGCATGATAACATTTGTATATAGAAAATATAAATAATCCGAAGCGGAAAAAGAAAGACTTGGTTGAAATTGGATCGGAATTTCACGGAGAATTGGTTGGAATGAAAGAGACGAAATTATCCAGCGTAGGATATATTTTTCTTCTTACTTGCAATAAAGGACAAAGGGTGCATGGTCTGTGAAGGTGGAGGAGGAACTGCGCAAAATGGAATGGAATGGAAAAATAGCTTGAGAGAGCATGAAATAATGTACATTGATCGGAAACTAATTGAACAGGTTTTCGGACCTCCTGAGAGGAAATATCGAGGATAATGGGCAGAATATAGGTGAAGGGAACACAGAAAGATAATGCAGTAGTAATCGATACGGATGAAGGAAGGATGCATAAAGAAGAACCGTAGAAACGAAGACATCCGCAGCTGATCAATTTGGAATAAGAATAATTCGAAAAATATCATGATAATATTAATAATTTCACTTCATCACATCAATTGCGTACGTGATATACTACTTGAAGCGCGTACAAAAGTTTGATGATATATTTTATAGTTAATTACTTGGAATATTGAAAAAAATCATAAGTATGATACATTTTATGATGATGGATTTGTAAAGCTATAGACCGATTTATGACTGGATAATGAGCTACTTTTGCGAAGAATGATCTTGATGAAGGAACGGTTTTAGGCTCAAATTTTTGGAAGTTCATTAAGAATAATGAAAAAGAAATCTTGGTTTGATTCCACCCATTTATTTGTATGTATGTATGACGAGTCTCGACGCAGTGGTGTCATCTTCGGGTAGAAATATTCAGGGCACGATCATGAAGCATCCATCTATGGTGGGGTTCTCAACCCTATATGGTACATACGCTCCGTGATCATGCCCTGAATTGTTGTACCTGAAAATTACGCCACTGCATCGAAACTAGTCGTACCTCAAAATAAATTGGTAGAATCAAACCAAGTTCTCTTTTTCATTATTCATTTGCAAAGGATATTTCAGAGAAGGCCCTACGCACTACGGGAAATTACATGTTGGAAAGCTCGAAGACCAAAACTTCAATTGGTAGAATACCGATGATGACCCACGAGCCTTTAGCAAAAATCTTGGATGATCAAACAAAAGCCCCGATAGTCAAGGTAATGAATACAATAGAGAATTTATTAAAAAAGATTTGGACTGGAAATTACGTACTATTTATCCATTTGTTCGCTGAGGAAACGCATTATCGTGTTTCAGACACCCTATTAGTCTCGTTGTCGAAGCTCATTGAGCACTGCTGCTTCTAATTAGGTAAATTGAACGTATGCGGAATAAAACTCGTCGTAGAAAGTCCTCGATGAGCGTAAGAATTTCACGATTCATTGGAAAAATATGTCACCCTCCGCCTGTTTTACATGCTTCGTTGCTTCGCCCACAACCAGCAGTCGTGCATTCTATAAGGAGTAATAATTAAGGCTTGCTCTCCTCAAAACCTCCAACCGATTTCCATTCTCCTTCGACCATCTGCAACATTTTTATTCTTTCCCTCTCCTTCACCCAGTTTATTTCTTCCTGTCCTCTCCATATCCACGAATTAAAAGTTCTTTTACGCCCTTTGTCTTTCCTTATTGAGAGCTCTGCGCTCAATGAACACTAAACTCCAATTTTTATAAACTTTACTCAGGCAAGATACATATTATTTCATCGAAAGAAAAAGAATTATCATTCTAATTCATGTCAACCACATAGGTCATACACCTTTTGGAGTGCTTTGTTAAATGTGTTGATGATTGCGTGGCCTACATGAGGATCTAAAGAGGGATAAAAAACTGAAAAATATTTTTTTTCAAATTAGATGTCAGAGTAGTCACACCAGAGGAAGATATTTTTGGCTCCTTATCCTGTCCTCTACCAAAAAACACAGAAAATGAGGCGGTGGTATAAATGGATTATTCAATTCAATCCGTAAGAAGAGAAGTATTTTAAATTACAAAAGAGAACAAAGAATGGAATTCATAGTGTGTTGTCGAAGTATTTTTTAGCATGTCAAAGTTCCAAAGTATTTGCTTTTGTCTTTAGCCTAGAAATATCAAAGTTTGTAGGCTTAGGGAAGAAGTTTAGTCACGGAAAATTAAAAAAAACGGATGATCTTCCCACGAATAATGGAGATCACTGTGATTCAAACGATTTGAATTACTCAGAATTATAAGGGACAATGTCAATGATGAACTATACGCCAAGTGTTTATAGCCAAGCATAGCTGGAACCTAGTTTACGAGTTGCAGGTGCTTTGCATCATCCATCAATAAACAGATAAATTTTGAACACAAGAAAAATAACTTAGTTTCCTACGACAAACTACCGACACAAACCCAAGTAAAACGCTGTCTTGGGTCAGTGTGTATCTTCCAATTACGCAACTAACGTCCTGGCGTGTTTCTGTCAATGAAGAGCTATTATATCATTAACTTTCCACCGACGGCTTCATGGACGGATAACAACCCAAATTTAGAATTCAAAGGACAGGCTTTATATCATTATGCCACCAAGAATTCCTGCGTTGGCGTGCGGCACATCAAACATTATTATAACTGACACCCATTTCGTGCGCCATGAATCTCTTCTAGAGGCTTTTCCTCGTTTTATTTTCGCATTTCACAAAGAACAAGGAAATTTCAGTGAAGTATGCCTTTATTTGTGCTTTTTCTCCCCATTAAAACATCCCGAGGATCCCAACGATCGTAAAACTCTGCAATTGGACTGTAATAAGCACGTACCTATTCAGATTTGGCTACAGTGAAAGTTATTACTAGTCATTTGAATTTCTTACAACTGTTAGACAAAGAGGGACGCTGATGCCCTTTGGGATCTCTCGAAGCCACAAAAGGCACGCTCCTCTTTTGACAGACAAAATAGCTCACCCCGTCTTTTAGTTTGTAAATCAATCAATAGAATTAATCAGTGTATACTTAATACATTAGCAGTTTTTTATGCTTACAATTAATGCCCCTCTGCAAAACACGTACAAAGTTAAATTGGAAGATTTATTTCTATTCATAGTAGTGATGTATTCAAAGCAAAAAATAACATGTTAGGATATGGAGCCCTAAGAAGAAAAGTACCTCACCAGAGTGAATCCAATAGAATGCTAAAACAATTCAATATTTAAAAAAATAAAATATAGCATATAAAAATTACTAATTTCACCTAAAAAGAAAACTCAGTGACATTGAAAAATAAATTTACTTTTTGTTCTTAACATGTTTTAATCAAAATGTCGTTTATTACCAATTTTTTTTTAACTTAGGCGTTAAGCTGCGAATAAATTAGGAAATACAAAATCAAAATTGAATGAGCTGCCACTGGCTCCGACAATCTATGCTGGTTAATAACATTTAAAAAAATAAGTTATCGTCTCCGGCTTAACTTTGTAGAAGTGAGTTATATTCATGATAAAAACAACTTAGTTTCAATGAACACAATTTTATTATATATATAATAAAAGTGTGTGGATCGAAACAAAGTTTTTTTATCATGAATAAGAAAAGTAGTTGATCGTTTGCTTTATGCATATTAACTATCTAAGCACGCTAAGAAGCCTCAATCGGACTTTTAACTGCATCAGTTGGTGAACACTTTTAAACAAATGGTGTTTTGAAGTACGTGATCAAACAATTTTGCGTCGCCCAAGCGTGTCGTCCGGCTTTAATTTTCTCCGACCGTCGCGTCGGCGCCCATTCCTCTCCTGTTCATTCCTTCCGCAACCCGGAACGCGGTTTAAGTACGTGGTGTGTGAGATAATCCCCTCATTCTAACCATTAGAAAATATCCAAATTGCTCCAGCGTGCGCAAACACAAGGAGAGGTTTTGCGTCGATCCCTTCGCTTCTAGTTGCGTGCGCCCATTTGAGGCTGCGGATGACGGAAAAAGAAAAACATTTGAGGCTCCCTCACCTAAGGATTCATACGAGTTGATTACTATCGCGGACGCCGAAACACACACCTGCGAATCACTCCCAACACACAAACACCACACGCACACGGACAGGCGTGCCAACCGAACGGATTCCAACATCCCATCATCAGGCAGCCGGAGTGTAGCGGCTATTAGATAGACAGAGAGGAGATGGGGAGGGGGAAAGTGAAACTGCTGCGAGGCAAAGCAGGCGGAAGTAAGAGAACGGGGTGCTTAAGGATGCGTAAAAAAGTTCACGAATCTTTTTTATTTCGCTCACAACGTCCTCTCCCCTTTAATGCAATTAGGGAGGAAATATTCAACGGAATTCTCTCGCCTTCCGCGATTGGAGCACCTCAACCACCGCCCAACGCGGTCTCAATTGACAGTTACACGAATGGGTGACCAAGGAACGGCTAAAATTGTTTGAAATCCAGGAAAAAAGTATTCTCAGTTACTCTCTTTGGTGACGAAGATCAAGTAGACGAATAGGAGCAACTCGATCATGAATTTCTACTAAGATTTGTAAATAAAAAAGACGTTTAATTAATGCTCGGTGAAGGAGTAGAGACATCATTTCCACCTCTAATATTTTAATATACCTTTTTAAAATTTTATTATCAAATATATTAGTTAGGTAAACAGCGTAAATGATAAATTCAAATGTTTTAGCCTTAACTTAGTAACAATTTTCCATAATGTTCGTTATTTAACAAAATATTTCTAAGTTTTACCTAAAATATTTACTGGACGACCGGTTTCGACATCATCAGGTCGACATCAGCTGATGAAGTCCACTCTTCGACGAAACCGGTCGTTCAATAAATATTCAGCGTAAAACTTACAACGTTTTTGTTAAAGCGCAAATGATTTTCTATAAGCCGCCCGGGTTTTGACACCTACTGTAATCGACAGATTTATAATCTGAAGAAGATTAAGAGTCAAAATTCTGCTCGCTTTAATAAAAATCATTATTTCCATCGAGCTTTTTACATTTTCTCTGGAATATTAAATTTTACTCAGTAAATCTTAAAATATTTATAAAAATTATATACTGATAAGAGATATGAAAGGATATATAATTCACTAATTAGTGATTGGTGATGAGTGATTCAGTGGCATTGGTTTTGAGCTTGAAGGCCAAGGAATTTTACTCTTTCCGGAGAAACCTGCTCTGTAATCGATAGTTAAAGGCTTATTAGGTATATCTTGTGCCACAAAAGCATATTGTAAACATAACGGAAGATGTGAAAATGGGAAAAACTACATAGGAAACCCACGAATGGAATATATAAGATAGAGTGCGAAGGCCTTCAAAGTGACGACTTTTTCAAGAATTGCGGTTAACTGAGAGGCGAGTGGAATGGAGAGGTACCTAAGTGAACAAATCTTTGGATGGATGACTCCAGATGATGATCTCGTTCACCCACAACGCCAGACATCAAAACATTTCCTCCAATTGAATGGCTTTCGATCGGAGGCTTTCAGCGGAGCTCATTGCTGAGTCTATTCATTTTTCGGGTCTTCGCCTGAGTCTGTACGCTGGCAGGTGAGAACGGTTTTGAAGATAAGGGAGAGTTTGCAAAGTGTCTCAAATTACACCATTACTGTCGATCAGTTTACGTGAGCGTCATCTATGAGAGAAAGTACTAGTTTGCGCTTTTCTACACAAAAAAAATATTTAACGAGAGAATAATTTTGCTTCCGTCGAATCGATTTGTTTCTCCATTGATTGTTTCACTTTCTTTTACTTTTCCAGTTCTTCTTCCTCACTTTACTCATTTTCTTATGGGGTCGCTGTGTCGGACTAATCTTTTCCAATCCTCTCATTCCACGGATCTGTCTAACATAAAGCCATTTCCTCCTAATTCTTATTTATCTTTTAATTAAAATTACCCTCACCTAATTATGAGTCTCCATCAGCGTCTCTTATCTTCCCACATTCATAGCAAACGCGTCGCTTCGCCCTCGTAATTGTCAGGCCTTTCCATGATTGGTCCATGCCATTACAACCGCTTTTCGTTGATATTTGAGCTCCTTCTCTCATTCTTTCATTCCTTAGTCCATTAATTATGTTTTTCCGAGTTTCTCCCACCTCATTATCCTCATCTCTATCCAAAGTATTTGGTCCTTCCGATAATACTGCGGTGAATATACAATGATGTTGCCATGAGAAAATAATCGGCCTGGACCGGGAATTGAACCACGGACCTTTAGCTTTCCTGTCCAATGCGCCGACCACTAAGCTACGCAGACTTCCTAATCGTCAGGGCAATTTATAAGGATACGTATGCACTAGATGTTAAGCCCTTGCAGTCCATGGCAAGGATGGCAACACAAGGGAGAACGGACTTCAAGGAAGCCACAGCACGAGGACTGTATCCTCGACCAGCGCGAAAGCCGCGCTCTGCTCTATATACAAAGTATTCACCCCTGCCGCGAATATAGCGGTGAAAATACAATTAAACTGCCATGAGAAAGAATCGGCCTGAATCGGGAATCGAATTACGGACCTTTGGCTATCCGGAAAGGCAAAGATCCGTGGTTCAACTCCCAGTCCAGGCCGATTCATTCTCATGACAATTCCATTGTACCCTCATCTCTGCCGCCTTAATCTTCAATTCCTGGGACGGTTGAATGGGTCTGGTTTCCGAGCCATATAGCAATCCAGGTTATCCCTCTCTTTTATGAGCTTTATAAATGAATACAATAAGTTATTTTCATGAAACTGAGGGAGTCAAGACCCACACGGAGCACTTCTATTCTTAGTTAAAAACGTCATACCATCATGGTTGTAGTTTGGGTAATTAAGGAAAGAGCAAAACTCTATGATAACTGAATGAGCCTTGAAGTTAATTATTGGCATGTATAGTACATAGCGTACTCTGCGAGCCGCCGCATGGTTGTGAGGCAGGGGGTGTTAGGACACCAGTAAGATGTAAGGGATAAGGGTATGGGAAGTGAAATGGTGACGCGTATTATGAGAGTGTATATACTGGATCTCAGTTTTTATTGTGGTCGCTTATTGTGTGCGGAAAGAAGAGTTTTTGTACCTAACCGTTCGGCAACGTATCGCTCATATTTCATCTCTTCTGTCAGACCTAGACATGTATCGAGGCATCATGACAATATGCTTGAAATTGTCAAATATGTCGCTCTGAAACATACTGAATTACTCAAGCAAGCTAAGCCTAACGTGTAGCCTCCGAGTTTCTAGGGTCTCCCACCTAAATCCCTCTTTAAGTTGTGAAATACTTAATGTTCGCTAGTAGCAGTTTTTACCGAAGCGCGTAGCTTTTCTTTGTATTTTATTAACTTTTTTGGTTAAAGCTTTACATCCAGGGTCCAAAATACTCGCGGCGTATTCAAGGTGAGGCCTAACCATAGCGACGTAGTACCTCTCTTTTACTTTTTCATCCGAGGAGCTTCCTATTATACACTCAACAAAACCTAGTTTCTTTACTGCGGTGCCGCATATGCTTTGTATGTGGGTTTCGTATGCATGTACGTACCTGCAATTAGGTTTCAATCAAATTTTATTTTGTAAAAAGCAATGTACTAATCAAATCAAAATATGGCCTATCAACGATTAAAATATTCAACAGACTTGCAAGGAAACTTCCGCGCCAAATGCTTGCGAAGCGTTGCATTACCGTTTTGTGTCAGACTTCGCGCGCTCGTACGGGAAATCGCATTCGGGTGAATTTAAAGGCTTTTTACCGTGCAGAGGTGCGACTTGCGTGACCTTTGGCTCAGCTGTTGAACATGCTGCATGCCGCTGGTGCAACCCGACTGCATTAGAATAAACCGTTGTGACCTTGGAGAGTAATCGACTGAAAATATCGTGGGACACAGTAACACTTGCGGGCACTTCAGGATTCTAAATTTGTCATCTCACTGGACTGAACCGTTTTGTTTCCGGATGGATGAGTTAGATTTCGGTGCCGAGCACACCGAGAATAATTTCTGGCACGGCGGACTTGACCGGATATTTCCTGGTGTCTTACTCTCCGTTACTTTATCTTGTGAGCGGAGTACGGGCCCCGCGGGAGATTTGTCGTAAATAATAAACCACTGGTTACACTTAGTAATTTGTTTATTTCACAGTTAATAGTGAGCTACAAAAATATTCGGGTGCGCGCCGAGTATTGTTTGGTGCCAGCCCGACGTTTCGTAACTCTTGCTGGTCTATTCTTCAAAGGAAATTAATGCTTAAATGAATTTTGAGTGAGTAGCTAGCAGTGAGCAGTGATTTCCCGTGATGAAGAGATTTGCAAGGGTCAAAAAGCACCATAGAACAACGCGCGTCAACATCTAAATATTTTTGTAGCGCACTTCACCACAGCTAATCTGCATCTACATAATAACCTACGACCCGCCGCATGGGCGGGTGGCAAGGGGTGTTAGGACACCAGCCGTGTATAAGGTTTTGGGAGGTGAAATGGTAATGTGTGTTACGGGAGTATATTCAGTGGAGCTCAATTTTTATTGTGGTCATTTATTGTACCTACGCGGAAAGAACTAGTTTCTTGTACCCATGTGTTCGGAAATGTATCTCTCTTATTTTATCGCCTCAGTCAGACTTAGAGATGCTGTGAGGTGTTATCATAATTATGTCACTGGTATCATTCTGAAAAACTTTTGTGACCTTTTTACTTGATACTAACATTTTGTTGACTATTTTTAGAAAAAAATTACATCAATAATAATCATGGATAAGTATCAGCATATTCCTTACTGATTAAAAGTATAGGCTCCCTGCTGTTTTGCCGATGCATATAAGAAAAAAAATGCTAGAAAGCCAATTAGTGCATCTTTCACGGCAGTAATTTTGACCTATCACCGACATTCAGCAAAATAGTAATGCTAAATACAAATAAAGAATGAATCTCCAATGACCGTAATAATTGGCACTACTCGTCTAAAAGAAAGAAGTTAAAGTTTACTGTGTTGGTTTAACGAAAACTTCAGGGACCAACCCTAGCCTCTCAACCAGAATACCCTCCTGTGATGGTCGACGTCGAGCCGAGCGTCGACGCTCACCCTCGTCCGTGTTTGTGTGTGTATTTTGACCACGCTCTTTTTTTGAGCAAGATTCTCCCAGAAGTTGGGCCCATTTGTGTGTGTGTGAGTGAGTGATTTTGAGTGTTTGTGAGAGTGAATGTGTGAATAACCTGGCATTCTTAGTGGGGTCTCATTAGCCCTTGCGAAGGATCCCAGGTTATAACCCCAAGCATCCTTAGCGGGGTCCCGGATCCTTTTTTGGGGTGTGTGTGTGTGCGTGTCTGTGTTGGTCACTGGCGAGGAAGTCACTTTCTCGTAAACCATCACTGGAGGGTATTCTGGTTGAGAGGCTAGGGTTGGTCACTGAAGTTTTCGTTAAACTAACACAGTAAACTTTAATTTCTTTCTTTTTGACGAGTGGTGCCAATTATTACGGCCATTGGAGATTTATTCTGTATTTGTATTTTGTAAGAGGCCGTTTAGCTCAAGTTTCCTCGATTTGAGTAATGCTAAAATTAAACTGAAAGGTCAGCGGTTCAACCTTCGTCATGACGAAATGATTAACTCAAAAAATTAATAACTTAAGCCATCATAAAGGCCGTGGGCTGTTTTTACATATTCCCATATTATATTTTTGAGGATTACCTAGGTACCTACTTCATCAACATATGGGTAAAAAGCATTAGCAAATCAATGACTGCAAAACTCATCGCAGCAATTCAATATGGCTAAATATACCGTTGAGAGGAGGAAAGCAATAACCAGCGAAATGGGAAAATTGCTTTGAATCCATGAGAGGGAGCATACAGAGAGAGATGTGACGAACATTCCAGCCAGCTCGATGGTCATGCGTCGGAGATCGATTCAGACTTGGGTTTGTTTGACCTTTCGGCTGGTTCGGACACTGGGAGAACCAGCGACACGCGCAGCTTATCGAGATCTGAGGAGAAAATGGGCCAACGGGGATGATGAAAGACAAACTCGATTGTTTTGGCAGTTGACTTTGCAGAAAAATGTCCACGACCATAAGCGAAATGAAGACATCTGCTCGGAGGTTAACATCCCGGTCATCGCCGGAACTATTGAAAAATGCGTAACTAGTGGTATGAGATTTGGGGTCACACATCGGCCTAAGGAGCAAATCTTCTAAATCAAGTGGTATGAGCATATTTTGAGGAAATTGAATAAGAGAGTACCCCAGATGTCTCCAAACTACAGGCCATCTGGAAAAAGATATATCGGACGACTAAAAAATAGATGCTGCGACCTGATGCGGAACACACCTAATAATCTAAGCCCAGACATTTACTGATGGTGACTTAGCGGAACTCACCGTTATGCATCGTTAAAGGAAATAGACCAAGTATATTCCGTAACTGAAAGAGCAAAATAATATTTATTGATAGTGACATGTCAATTTTTGCTAATACCTTGTGTTTTTCAACCAAATGAATCAGTAGGTATCACTAAGATGCAATGCTGGGTTTCCTAGAAAATTTTGAAAATTCGTCTTATTCCCAAGGTATAGGAGAATTTTGTTAAATTGCTTCATGCCTGCATTTCATATAATACCTGCACAACATTTTTGGCTAGTTTGGCAAAACATGCATTTTTATCCTCTCCCAGTGAAACATACACGTACCTTTAGCGCTTAGGTCCTTCATCCAAAACAATGTTACCCATTTATAAAACTCTTGAATACTCTACCTTTGGGGCGCATTTTTGTATATAAAATTGTAAGTTACTGTTTTAACCGCGGTGGTGAAGTTTTAAAGCATGGGGCTCAAATATTACAATCTAATAACGGTACAGTGGTTCCTGGGCCTGTAAAAAATTATCCAGAAAATTGTACAAATATTTTGCAATGTACAATATTCTATTCGTAGCCAACAGACATATTAACAGTCAAGCGCGAATTACAATTAAGTACATTAATCAGTTCTCGATTACAACTCAATAGCGAAGTTAAATTTTTCCTCGATTTGTATAGATAAAAATTTTTGCCACTAGCATTTGATATTGAGTACCTGTATTTTTCACATTTTGTACAAATTTTGAGTAAATTTACTCAAAATAATACACAAGCTAATTCACCGACTTTTCTTTAATAGCAATTTCATACATACTACCGTTATATAGTTATCCACAAAGTTGGACGGCGATACATGGATCATTTGCATAGCATTGATTAAATTGCAAAGAGTCGGCATGCTAAAAACAGGACAATTGTTTCAAAGGGTAGTCTGTATGCTTTATAAATTTGTACCCTATACGTTTTTTTATTGGTTTAATGTATTGATAGGAGTGAATTATGAATATTTCCCTAGCCTCCCACTCATTTTGAGGATTGAACAAGAAAAATTTAGAGTACGCTACGTATAAAAAAATGCCATCCCACTGGGAATAACGCGAGAGCCTCGAAACCGCGAGGTTGCTGATACCTAGAGTGGAATTTACAAATTTTATCTTTTTAAAGATTCCTAATTGTAAAGAACTAGAGATATTAACATATACGCAGAGGTAAAATT
This sequence comes from Ceriagrion tenellum, assembly GCA_963169105.1. NCBI lineage: Eukaryota > Metazoa > Arthropoda > Insecta > Odonata > Coenagrionidae > Ceriagrion > Ceriagrion tenellum. The sequence continues at coordinate 50,052,021 of OY720636.1, read as the reverse complement.
TTGTTCAAAACAATTTCACGTGTCTCCGCCGACGGGCTTGACAAAAATCTTTATTTTCCTGACCGCGAAATGGCTATACCTTCCCCCGAGGTATATGACGTTCCTCATCTCCGGTTCAAGGATGTGCGGTGGATCGAGACGCGGGCAACAGACCGTCGGAGAAAGAGAAAGATGGAGAACGAGAGATGAGATAAAGGTTTCTGCAGCCGACCGTCCCCTCTCGATATATATACACGCCAACATGCCATACCACCTGAGCAACCAACTCTGTGCTAGGGTCAGAACCTCCCGCGAGACACCACAACAAATGGGTCGAAAAGATATAACGATATTTAGGTTTGCGGAACGGTCGAATCAAATCTGATAATCTCGAATAAGATCCAATATATGGTGAAAATGTTTAAAATACATTGACCATCAGGATTAGAGGCATACACGGAAATGTAGCGCATCTTGAATAACACCATCAACTAGATGATAGCGGAGAGAATTTTGAAAGGATAAAATGAAACTGCCAAGGGAGAAAATAACGGAATCCAAATTCGTGCAGGAGCCATATTTAATGCAGGTAGACGAAAAATGGGCCAATGGCTGATTTAAAGTACACTTCCGATGATTCCACAGTAAAATGATTCAAACGTCATTTAATTCCAATTCTGGGTACTCTTCCATAAACGTGTCCTGAAATTGATCGGAACAGAAAATTATTTTTGCGAATTCAGCTTGAAATTTCTCTTCTTCTTACAGTATGTTTTAGGCATTAGTAGCCGGTTGCAAGACCATTTAGTTATAAAATCAATATTTATGAGATCCATGAAGTTACAGATCTCACAGAAATATTCGGTTGGCAGGAACGCATCTACTAGAGACATTACTTATTTACAAATAGTCAATAGTTTCGTATATTCGATCTAATCTTCTACCACCGAATAAATTTATGAAAATTTTGCCCATGAATAATCACTACTGCACATAATAATTAATCAGTAGGATTTGGTGATTTCCGGCGATACTTTATGGAATTTACTAAACAATTTTAATGAACAGAGAAAACTTTGCTTTTCCACAGTGAATTTCATAACTCACGACCATGGTTTCGACGATTAACGTGATGATGACGTTAATCGTCAAAACCATGGTCGTAAGCTATTAAATTCATTGTGGAAAAACAAAGTTTACTCTATTCATTCAAAAAATAATCAGTAGGAGTAAATTAACTGGTCATTTATTTCAAAACAACTTTTATCCAGTAATTAAGTCTCCAAGCGGTTCATCGCGCATCCGCCATCTTGCCCCCTTATGGAACTCATAACAACATGCCATAAGTTATGAAACCAATAAAGTAATCGAATGTTTCTGAAACACTCATTGAATGGTTGACATGGCTTATGGGTCCCATAACTTTATAGAATACATATTAGTCGTTCATGCAACTGGCCATTACAGACTCAATAGCATTTTGTACGAGCCTAAATACGGTAATGAATCACAAGGGTTTGAGATCGTAGTCTAATTATTTCATCTGATAACAATGGAAAGAAAAACGATTACACCTTCTGGTGAGCGGAAAACAGGGCACTGGGACACATAGGAATATGGAAGCTCCGGCTGCATCACAAATGAGAGAGTCCAAATATGGTATGCAGATGGCAAGCGTGGCGTAACAACTAAGCTCCGTAAAAAATTAACTATTTGTTATTTAAAAATATTCCCCATATATCATAGAACATAAAAATGTGTAACTTTTAGCATGCAGTGTATTTCGTTGCAACTGGTTCATTGGCTATCGAGGTACAACGAACCTCAACCTCTGATACCTCGATTTTTTATACGGACAATGGTCTCTCCTACGGTAGGGATGTACTTTTCATTATTATTTCCTCTCATAAAACAACAATAATATTATACCACAGAGAAAAATCCAAGAAAAACGATGGAAATATGTTAATATATATGCTTGAGGTAGACGGAATCCCGAAAAGTTTTAAGGAGATTAAGAAGAACGAGAGAACTTGGCAAAATAAATTAATAAAAGAAGGAAATGGTTAACTTGACCCAATTTTAAAAAGGTAATGTATTCAGAAAAAAGTAGGCAACAGTAAGAATGGATTTGAAGGACGAACACTGAAATAATACAGCACAAAATATTGAAGTGAATTTCTTTGCGATACTGGTTTTACAGTGGGTGAGGAAGGGAAATAGTCGGGGAAAATTAGGAAGATGCATATTGGATGATAGGGAGATGAAAAGTGGGGAGAAGGAATGCTGAAGGTCTCGATAGATGGCAGGTTGTTGTGTAAGCGGGTAAGAAATAGAATTGGGTTTATGGACGGACTGAAGAGATGAAGGCTTATTCTGAGATGAAGGAAACATTGTGTAGCAAGACAGAAGACTGTGCCTGTCAAAATGAAGAAAATGCATACTTCCTTTCATTTAAACCTGCTCTAAATGGTAGAGTTCTATCATAATAAAACAAATGAAAACGTCTAGTCGTCATCTTCGCGGAATTCATAACAAGACAAACTTAATAAGCGGACATAAACCACAGCAGCCGAGGATGAAACTCAGTCTTAAAAACATGTTTTATGAACAACGGAATAGCTAAGTAGCAGTAACGGTGTTCCACATAGTTAAGATAATATTCCATCATACCTAGCGGAATAAGACAGGAATCGTTTGCATGAAAGGAGCCATGAGCAGATGAAGAAGACTGAGTTGTTGACCGAGTGGACGGCTACAACAAGCCGCGGATGAAGGTAAGTTTTCTTGTCGAAATAATGTGACCGGGGGCGGGGAATAAAAACGCTAACTACCTGCCTGGACAAGATGATTAAACTGCCGTTCATCGCGACGGTTAAAAAATCTCGCGTAGGTTGACTATCTCGTCTTCTGATACTTTGGAGATGGTATCCTCGTGGTCAGCGGTTAATTTTCTTTGTAGCACGTCTGCTTTATGCGTGCGGTCCCATATGCTCCGTAGTAGCACAAATTACTTAGATTAGACCCATTAAGTATCGTATATGGGTTTTGTCGAATTCATTGCTCGGCGTAGAGGTTTGGACCGAGACAAAGGCCATTTAAAAGAAGATTCAAGTCTTTGAAATGTGACTCTACAGACGCATTTCAACTGAAAATTGGGTGGATCATGTGACGGATGAAATAGTTCTTCGCCCAATGGGTTGTCAAATCGTTCTCAGTAAAAGAAGAGCAAACCTTTTAATACCCCCCCTTCTAATCAGACACGAGGCTAAATACAGAGTTCTTCAGTCAGACCTCCATGGGTACTAAGAAGGAAGAATTTCCTGGCTTGCCAGTTTGAAAAGTATCAAGGAGAAACATCGTTGGAACTTAATGGTTTCAGGCTGAACTTTGTGAAAGTACGAATAACGAAAAAGATAACTTTGTTTGATTCCACCAATTTATTTTAAGGCACTATAAGTATTGAGGCAGCGGAGTCATCTTCAGGTCTCTGAAGATGACGACGCCGCTTACGTGTATATGACGCCGAGTCAAAACTAGTAGTACCTTAAAATAAATATGTGGAATCATACAAAGTTTTCTTTTTCACTATTCATCGGTGGAAATCTTCCAACCTGCATCAAACACAACATCGTCATGATGATAGTCAATGACCAGGCCACATAAAGCAGATGAAAGAAGAAGATGCATTTTTGGTCGACGCACTGGGTGGATACTCGAAGGGTCTAAGTTCAAACACACCTTTGCAGGTACAGCAAACACTTTTCCCAAGTTATTCCCAAAATACCCAAGGATTTAGACAATGGATAGGAATAGATCTGATCCCCAATGGTAAAAAAGAATGTACCGCAAAAATGTGTCAGTTAAAATTTAAGATGACATTTAGACCTTGAGGCTGCAAAGAGGAAAAATTATCCAAGTATTTTATATCGTTTGCACTTGACAGCGTTTTTGATATCACCAGGAAATTTGAAATTGTGTACAAAGAACAGAGCCTAAGACAATAAGCCACATGAAAAATCCGACGGTAAGGTATACTTATTATTTATCACATAATAACTTCAATAACTCTTCAAAAATCTACAATTTCTCTATGCAAGCTTCTTTTCACCAATTTTCAACAACTCTCATAAAGTTAGAATAGGAATATATAAAGTATAACCTAAATGAAGACAGAAGTTAAAGATTTCCACGGGTAAAAGACATTTATTCCGAACTAGGTTTCGATGAAATACATCATCATTAGGTAAAGTATAAACTTTACACCTTCAGGCGTCACTTCGTGTCATTAAGTATTTTAAATAAAAGTAATAAATTATTTTATATTCGAATCCATAGTTAAAATGAGCATTGTACTTTTCCATAGTTATTTATTGTAAATTTACCACGCGTGCTGCAGCTTGCGGCATCTTCAGGCTCAGTACCTAAAGATGCAGTAAGGTAGGTACAGTACCTGAAGATGCAGCAAGCTGCGTCAATAATAACTGTGTAAAAAGTGCAAAATTCATTTTCATTACGGATTCAAATATTAGGTAAAGTAATGGGTAATTTGCGTATCTTATGATGTTGTAGTACTAACCGGAAATTAAAATACTCAAGTAATTGTCCACTAAATAGATTTATTGCTTACGACCCGGCTTTCGCCACATAATGACATCTTCAGGACCTGAAGATGTCATTGTCCTGAAGATGTCATTATGTGACGAAACCCGGGTCTTCAGTAATAAACCTATTTAGTGGGCCATTACTAGAGTATTTCAATTTCCGATATGGAGAGGTTCCACATAGTCAAGCCTGAAGTTATTAGTTATATTGTAGTACTAAGTAAACCTAGGTAAAAATTTGTTTTGCCAGTGAAGAATTGTAACTATGGTCAGCACTTATAAGAAAATCCACCTCACCACGCCCGATACTTCTCATTTTTAAATCTTCACTGTAAAACATTGATGAAATGTTTACTTTTTGCGCGGGAAATTCCAAAATAATTTCGCAAAAACGCTTCATTTTACGAGTTAAATCAAAGCATCATACATCGAAGTATACACACGCGTTAACTCCTCAACCTAAGGCCTCCTCCATTTCACAACACTTGAAGGAGTCACTAATTTTTTTCTTCTGGAATTACTTTCATCCCATCCTCACGTCATGGACCCCCAACTTTCAAATTTTGTTGCGTGTCTTCGCCTCCGAGGTGGGAAAAATTACCACGCCAACAGGGAAACGGTTGAAATTCCACGAAAAAAATCTCACGTTATGTGCAGAGGAAAGTTGAGAGAAAAGCCAAAGCAGAGAAAAGTGAAAACGGTGAAGAATCCAGCTCTTTTCTCGCGGCTTAAGTAAATAGTTAATTTCTCATTTTAATCACTGTTATCAAGTCTCACGGCGTCTTTCACTTTTTCCCTTTGGGTCTCTTCCCAAAGCCGAGCTGTGAAAAAGTCCCAACGACCTCGATGGTAGAGTCGGGAAGGAGATCATTCTACGAGATACTACGGCGTAATTGCAGCAAAAATACAAGCATCTGTGTAGAAAACAATAACAATATTTTATTACTCCGACAGAGAATACTTACAACATAATATCTTTGGTTAAATTGGGGAGTAACTTTAGGTAGCCATGAAGGTAAACCTGAATTACGGCTACCATCGTTTACAGAGTGGGTTATGCAGACCTATATAAAGGAATTAGAGTATTTTGAAATTATAGAACATGTATCAAATAATATTACAGCTATAAGAAAAATCAAGCAATAACAGCATTTTGAGGTACTTCCTCTGCACTAGCAGCCTGAATCAGAGCATACGAAACCGGCGCAAGGCAGAGGATTTGATCATACTTCAAAACATATTATCAGCAACTTCCCATTTAGATAGATTCTCAATTTTATATCAAATTACAAATTATAAAAAAATAATAATACGTATAATTCCATGAAGCACTGATATTACCTAGGTAGTTATGCTAATAAAGGGAAAAATGATTAAAAAGTATTATAAATCCTGCATGGATGAGTTGTAATACGTTGTTCCCCAAGAATTGAATAAAAACTTGATAAAAAACCTTGAAACTTAATAGATAAATTATTTGAATACCTTAAATTAATCTATAAATCTATCGATGAATCTATAAATAAATTGTCATAGGAATAGTAAAACAAAATATTTTTTAGGATTCGGAGGTTTAACGATAACAAAACCCGTTTATTCGCGGTAGCGTGTTTCTGACAGATAGCCGATTTGAAGGAGTTACAAACTTTCTGATTCTATTATAAAGTTAACACTCCTACTACCTGAGAAGTACTATCTCAAAAGACTCGAAACTCTTAATTTTAATGCCTAAAAACCATTAATAACCATCACTTGTTAAATAAACGGAGGATAGGATTTCAGAGGCTGGAGACCTCTCGGATTTTCCAGGTAAAACAGAATTTCCTAATCTTAAAGAGCTGAAGTATGTTGGAGTTAAAATATTACTTGCATCTTAACGTGAGACTTTAAACGGTCTCGCACAAATGCAGCGCGTCAAATATTCTCCAACATTTTCAATGAGATCTTCATTTATGTTCATTCATTAGCCGTTCAATCCTTAGATTGATTTACTGCAGCCCTCATCCCTTCCCTATATAATGCTAGTTCACTTACCTCCTGGTATCTCTTACAACATTCCTGCTCTCGACGGCAGATATTTCCCACTGTGCAAAAATACGGCAGAACGAATACACACCAACCATATAGATGTTCACATAAATTCAAAATGGGGTTATTCAAAATTAAACTAAGGGTCAAAGTACAACCATGTACCAATTAATCTATCCATTTCTGTAGAACAATGTGGAACCTATCCCAACACACACAAGTGTACTTCATTTCACAAACTCGAGAGGAAAATCGCTGAGTCAATCACGCATAAGATCAGATAACTACATAAGATCCATGTGCTTGGGCGTTATTGGATTATGCATCAACTTTTCCGTTGCCTTTTTGCTCCAACTTTTCTAGTCAGCTTTCCCAGCGGTCCATGCTTCCAATCTATAGAGTTCTACGCTCCACACGAATATTTTCACATTTGTGTAAACACAAAGAGGTCTACCACCCTTAATTTCTCCGTTTCCAGGAATAAATCCTTCTCAACATTTATTTGAGCGATTAAGTCATTTTAATCTTCTGCGGCACCATGTCCGCGTCAGGGAAGATGGCTGATACACTTATTACCAGTCGATGCCTGCGCGGAGGCATCCGCATGAGGTGTATAATCTACGAATAATTTTGGGGACAATGTGTCATTGACTCGGGCAAGAATGCTGAACGCGCGGGCGCGCAGAGGCGGCGACGCTGAAGGTGTACTCACAGCGTAGAACGCGCGTGCGATTCTCGCTTGTCGCGTTGACGAAGAAAGCGCACACGCCTCGATGCGTGTCAGACAAGAAGCTGGGATATATCCGGGGAGGCTATTACTTATGGCGTCGGAATCTGCGAGTTCCAACAGTGACGAAATTTTAGCCTCAGATTCATAAAAATTTTTTAAAAGGGTCATTCAAAAGTTGAGAATTGTTAAAAGGCCTTTGAGGTCACATCCACGGATTTCCCGAGGTATGATCGCGACGACTTCGTACTGAATAAGGCCCAAGAAATCTAAAATACTAAGCACATTTTTGACCAGTATTACCATATGGTAACGGTCGCAAGCCAAAGTTTAGATATATTTTCCGTAATATTACGCTAGGGAATCTTATTAATAATTATCTTATATGCTAATACTTCACTGTGCGCTCTCCTTTTAAGAGCCATCGGGAGCAAAAGAGGTGTAAACCATTTTTTTTTGCTGCAAGTCATTTTTGAGCACCAATGAACTCCTCCACCAGAATTCCATTTAGTGTGTCAGTGGTGTTTGTCTAGCTTTAGTGTATTTTCATTAGCAAGCAGCACTTAGTAATTAGAACTTGTTTAGTTTCTCTTTGAGCCTTATTTTCCAAATAATGAACATTTCGAATTTCACCGTGCTTACTCTCGACGACTCAATGTTTGATATTCTTTTTTGGCGAGAGCATTTTTTATTTCTAGCAACGATAAAGGAATGCAAGAGCTCTAAGAAATGGAGTAAATAATTGAAAGTATCGCAAATATATTCCAACTGTAATTCATTAACCATCTTATTAAATTCTTCAGAAACTCTGGGTTATACTTTACCTATTCCATTGAAATAATATCTAAATTACATACTACTGTCACGAAAATCTATTAAGAAGAAAACTACCCGAGAATAGAATAAAAACTTAAGCACCTTATCATCTTATCATTTTAGTTTTTAGCAAATCACAGCAATTATAAAATTCGCATAGTGGTCTCTCAGTGGAAATGACGCTGTAGTGGGCTATTATGGCTGGAAAAAAGAGCCCATCAAAAATATTTTTCGTCGAATCATCAATTGCTTTGGTGCCATAATTGTTCGACGTAAAAGACTCTTCTTCAATGAATGAGTGCCTGTCTAAGGAAGCGAAATTCGCCATGTACAAAGATGTACATCTCCCCACTTTGTTGTATGGTAGTGAAACATGGGTATGTCACGATAGACATAAGAGTAGACTAAACGCCGTGGGTATGAGTTATCTGGGGAGTGTTTGCGGAAAAAATAGAATGGATAGGGTCAGGAATGAGTGGGTAATAAATGAATGTGGGTTAGATGCTCCAGTAATGGACATATATGAAAGGAGTGTGCTTCGTAGGTTTGGCAGGAATGAGTGGGTAATAAATTAATGTGGGTTAGATACTCCAGTAATGGACATATATGAAAGGAAGGTGCTTCATTGGTTTGGCCATGTTGAGAGAATGGATGAGAATCGAATAACGAAACAGACATATAAGAGTGAAATGAACTGTACAAGATGTAGAGGTAGACCGAGAAAGTTGTGGTTGAGGAAATTCTTAGGAGGAATATTAGGAGTCTTAAAAACAGGAGGGAATGTATGGTGTCAAGTATGGGGGTAAATGAGGCAAAAGAGGTTTGCAAGTATAGGTGAGTATGGAGGAAATTATTAAAGCAGAGTTAGGTGTACATATATGTATTCATGAGTGAAACTTTGTGACTGTGCCTACCCCGGAATGGAACGGCGTGATTGTTATGCATGTATGTAAGAAGTATTTTTTAAACAGTGCAAACAGATAGGTAAGATTCAGCAGTAATTCTGACTATTATAGTTATATTTAATGGAAACTTTTACTACACCACAAAAACACAAAAACACGACCTGGGTCTTAATACATAAATATCATCACCACCTGATGATACTTAGGTATTGAAACCCGGGTCGTTTTTTTGTTTTCGTGGTGTAGTAAAAGTTACCATTAAATATGACTGACTATATATAAATAAATGGAAAAATACCACCAAGTTAACCAAGGTACTGTTTTATCTGACTATTATAGTCACGGTAGAATTTTCTCAAAAACTCACTATCCGTTATCTTAAAATAAAAGAAAGTCTCCGAATGCAAAGGTCTCCCGTTTTTTTAGCACAATTATGCTGTACTTATTCATCGGAATTACTCATTGATTGGCATTCATACCCAGCATTTTTTTAGCAAAAATCGTGAGTGGAAGTCAAGCGGGTCTGAAAGTGGAAAGAAGAATTTGGAAATCAGGGCATTTAATACCACTGAACTGTTCGTGAATCGTGTTACTGGTTGAGTCCTACTCTGGAAAACAAAGTCCCGACGAGCACGATCTATTGATAAGCAAATATGCTCGAGACTATGGTTTAACTCATTAGTAAGGATACTGATTTTATTGCATCATCCACATGGAATTTCATTGAGGCCCAGTTTTATGACCTTCAGTTTTCTACATTTTCAGTACGACAGCCGATCCTATGACGTTCTACCATCAATAAACCTCACGCCAGTCAACCAATAGTTTGATGAAATATATATACCGAACACCCTGCTAACATTAAACTAATGAAAATACCTCGTCAACTTTTGGTTAGCGTCGACTGACCATTATGAAACATGGCCTGAGAATTATTTAAATGGTAAACAGAAGAGAATACATGAAGAGAAAGAGAGGTGTTCATATCAGTTAAAATCCTCAGCTAACATGTATCAACAAGTTTGTGACATTGATAGTGAACTAAATATCAAGAACATTTAATTAAAACAACTACTCCACTTTTGAAAGGTTTTGAATATAAACTGCTCCTGTTTTTCCTCTGCTATCCTGTATATTAAAAGAAAAATTAAAACATCATCATAAATTTCACGTAAAGCATTACTTATAACAATAGAAAATCCTGAACTATATCTTCTGATGTCACAACATACATCGCAAGTTTTTGATCGGTTACAGAGTAGGACCACAGAAAAAATCTTAGCATCTTATATAAAGCAAAGGAATAGTAATATATGCGACTATGTTTTGCCTGATATTTAACATATTTTGCTGGAGTCAAACTATTATGGTAGAAATTATAAAAGGCATAAAATCAAGGGAATCTGCTACAGAAACAACAGATTTAAAATGTCATTTTTCCTCGTATATACAATATGGGACCAGGGATCAGTTCTGATCAACTAGATCAATCGAGAGATCAGTTCTGGGAAATTTTAACCCTCACTGAATGAAGTAGGTACTGCATTTGTGTTAAAGGTCGGAATATCATTATTAGCCACTAACCGCGCATGAAATATCCGGCAAGATATAGCTACGGCATGTACCTTGTATTACTATTCATTGTCGCATTAATAATACTAACCAGTAGTTTTAAATTGTATACTTCATAGTATCATGCTCGTTTACATTGCACTATCCTAGTTTATCGTCTGACCGCTTATTGTCATCCTGACTACTTTTGACCATCGCCTGGCATCCGGGCAAGCGTGCGCGGTTCCGATTTCAGCTGGGATGAGTGTTGCATGCCTGGTGTGGAATCACCCCGTGCCACACACCCTAGTAGTGGCTTGCACGGCATTTCGTGGGTTTAGATGTAGATGGAAATCAGTTTCATCTAAAGTATTTTGGGGAATCGGATAAACTTTTTCAAAATGTCGAAACTTTCTACTCAACCCTCAAAGCATTCTCTGACCGGGTTGGCATATATAGGAAAGAAATCAACTCTCTTGATTTTATGCAATAATTAGATATACGATACACGCCGGGAATGCTTTGATGGCACACATCCATTCGATTGCGCCAATTGTAATACATTACGCGAGCATCCATAAAGATGTGGAGGGGACGCCGGAGAAGAATTTTAAAAGCGGAATCAGTTGAGAAACGAGTTTTTGGCCTCCGTCCCATTTCCCAACGATTACAGCCGATGGAGGCATAATGAAAACGATTCGGAAAACAGAATCAATATATTATGATACGCCTTGAAAAGAAATTAACTTAGTCAGGTACAATTGAAATCCTCCGAGGGTTGTACACCACTAGGTATAATCCTAATAAAACTAGGGTTTGATACCTTTACTGAAGAAACTTGAGGGGGATCTATGGAGGAATTGGCATTATACAATGCTTGGGAATATTAGTAAAGGTTCAATTTATTATAATTATGTATGTTACATTTAATGAATCATACTAAAGGCGATAAATTAAAATAGATCCTCAAACATGCACATTAATTTCACTTGCCTAATAATTAATTTTTTGAGAAGGGTATTCTGATACATCTACAAATTGACCATAAAAAGGGCCACTACTATAAAAGTCATTTTAAACGAGACATTTTACTGCATATATACTAAATGTATGCGAAAATTGCGACATTTAAAGCAAGAACTTGCTACAATATCTGTGCAAATGCAACAGAAAAAGATAGGTAACTAGCTCCTGTTCTGAATTCACGCCTTTGAGAGGCGCGGATTTAGAACAGGGCGAGGAATAGATTTCAGGACATCAAATTTCTCCAAACTACCTCGCGTAAAACAGTCTTAAGGTCACCTCACACGGTATTTTTTACTGTAAAAACGAATTTATCATATAATTTACAACAAAATGAATTGAAAATGAATTCAATTTGTAATATTTCACAATGGTTTTTATTATTGTGGAATATTACAAAGGAATTTTTATTATTGTGGAGTTTTGGAATATTAAAAACCATTGTAGAATCTTATAAAGTGAATCCATTTACAAATCATCGCAATGTTGTTCCACCAAGTGAAGCTTGAAAGTTTGTTATATAAAATGAATTGACTAGCAGCAAGTTCTATTGCCCGTTCAACCATTCAGACAATTATTCTATTTGCCACTTTACACAGTACAATTTTCCTCACGAAAGAGTTCATACATTCGTTTCGACAATGAAATTTACCGCATTAAGCGGCCTTTAAAGGTAGGCTCTCCCGCCGCCTCTGAGTGTGCATTCAAATCGTCTACTTTAATAGCCCACACGTACACCAAAACGAGTGAAATTCGAAAAGAGGAAGCTATTAAACTCTTTAAAAATAATACCCACTTCCGGAGGGGATACGGAGCGTTCTTCGCAAGGCAACGCCTTAGAGTCTACTGCGGCTGCACACATTTCCTTATTTATCGCTCAAGGTCGATCGCCAAGAAGATACCGAGAGACAGGTATTCCACGCTCCGCCAATTAAATTCACCGCTACCAATTTTCTCTTCCACTCACAATCAACCACTTGTTGTCCAACCTGAACGCGGCAGAATAGATTGAACAAATCCAGTCGCCGTGGCCTCCAATTCCATCAGAAAATAAATCGATAGGTTAAATGATTTTCTGCCGACTGTCTGGTATGCATTGCGGCTCACCTTTGCCTATCATATCTTTTATCGACACATTCAGGGAAATTTTTTTCTGAGGGAGTTTGAAGTCAGATATGGTTCCATCACTTATCCCTGGAACTAAAATAATGGCGGAAAAGAAAGAATTTTGCAACCCTTGCTGATGTTCGATAAAAAAACACTAATTCTAGAGGACCTGAGAATAAGAACATGCAAAAACATGTGAAGTAGTCGATTTCTCTAAATTAAAATTCTCCATAAAAGTTAATGGTTGTCACTTCATTGCAATACTCCCTAAAAATAAAAATATGAATACACTGGAAAATGTATGGAAAAAATCTTGTCTAGGTATGATGTATCTTAGGGAAAGTGATCACTCAGATAAGTACCAAATAATTAGTATATGTTCACAAGTTATTAGAGAATTTTTCATCGAACACTGGAAAGACTTTTTAGATATTCTGTAAATATTTATGCTATTAGAAAAGTACAGAGCACTGTATATAAGTTATTCAATAAGGTGAGCAAATTGAAAGGAGAAATATGTTATGGAAGAGTTAATTATCATGCAAGCGTTATCCAGGACTATCCATGCTGATACCAGTACCTACTTCATGATAAAAGTTGATGTTAGTTCTATTTCTCCTCCTATGCACGAACGCTACATAGCGCAGGGCCCAGATTAGCGAGGGCCCGGGTTGACTTTCATTCTTAACAGTACAACGGATTTGTCTTTCTTTACATGCCTCATTTCAAATAGTTTAGGGCATTACAAAATAGTGTTGGACCCGCACCAACTGCGCAACACGGTATTTAAGGTGGTAATACGCCTAGCTAGCAACCCGAAAGGTTTTTGGTTGAAATTCCGTCCTGAGAATAGATGCTGTAATTCATAGATCGGGCTTTAAGATAGCCTTATCAGATGGAGCTCGATATGCGCAATTTTTTTCTGCAGCCGTGCAAACGGACCCTTCCTTTCCGGGTGTCCCTCCCAATTTTTTTCGACGGTTCTTTCAGGATAATGGGTAAACATTGGGTGAGTGACTTGATAAAACTCGGACATCCTCTTGGTTTGTTGGCTTTTGGCGCGGCTTAATGGAAAAGTAATGTAAACTGATGAGTTTCGTTTCCTCTCTACGTCCACAATTCGCCAGAGTCCAGTTTTTTCATCACTGAAACAAATCACGAGTTTCACAAAAATCCCGCTATAATAAAGTTGGTCTCTCGTCCTCCGACTCGAGGGACCGCGCATCGAGCCCGCACGTTTTGGTGACTTGCCAGTGCTCGGTGGCCGCGAGGGATTATTTAACTCTCTCGCCAAGGTAGATGAGAAGGGAGAGAGAGAGACACACACGGCTGGAATGACTTATAGGAAGGCTCCCACGACACGAAAGTACGTTACGTGCTATCGGAGGTAAATATGTATTAGACATAGTTTCCTGCATAAATAGGTATGCATCCGCGTCCGACGAGCGAGATTCATTCGCGCGCGAGAAAGTGGGAGTGAGCGAGCTGGATCTCCGAAAACGAACCCGGAACTCCTCGAGACGAGGTAGGAAATTCCTGCGGTCTTCCAGAACGATTTTCCCGAAATGAAACCTTGACGTGGTGCTGCAAAAGCAAACATATCGGCGCGGTTCTCTCCACGCACGGGAGCACATGTACCGTCGTTCAAAGCAAACGCTGCGAAAACCACAGGTGTGCTTTTTTGGGAAGGAAAATATTGCAATTCAGCTCTTAGGATCGACCCTCTACGTGTGCCTCAGATAAAATAAGGAAGTTAGGCGCGAAGAATACATAATACTCACATTTTGTGCTTTGAGTGAAAACTAGGAATAATCTTTACGACCATGTCACAAATTGAACTTTTTTCTATCGTTGATTTGTATAAAATAATATGAAATAGAAATGAGGACATTGTTAACCCTCTATGGATGGAGTTATGAAACATTAGCATGAAAAAAATACTGCTGTTAATTTTTTTAAAGTGCTATTTAAGCATTTTTAATTGCAATTTATTTGATAATAACACTTATTTTGAAATGTGACGTATTCGTATTGTATATATTTCATTAAAAATATTACTTTACGTAATAATATTTACACAAGGTATACTTCAACATTACCTTCATAACGTACCTTTTTTATACTTTCCCAATTTTTTCTTCTTATGACAGCTGAAACTATTCATTTCAGAGCTCAATCAGGCACGCCATCGTCAGTGAATAGCGTCACACATTCATCTATTCAAATTGTTTGACAAATCGCCGAAAGAGACGCAATTTTCCACTCACTTAATCCAAAATAATTATATCTAGCGCAGCAACTAAATGGAAAAGCCTCTTAGAAAGCAGATGATTCAATGATTTTGAAACGTAACAAATTTGACTCGCTCGTCCATAGAGGGCTAAGAGAAAATAATACAAAAAAATTCCTTTTCCTCTAATCCTCTATAGTTAAAACTTAGTTCCCTGAGTGAAAATGTTAATCTTTCATTTCTGGGCTGGTCCAGAAACCAAGGCCTTCCCAGGCGAGGTCACTGAATAGCTCACTCTTTTAAGCGGTAAGTTTAAAAATCCTTCCCCTGGGAAGGGAAGGAAGCATTTACCGCGGTAACTATATGATTTATTTTTAAACATAGTTGAGGAAGCATACAAACTACACACGTTTAATTTTTTGACGAGATAAGTATTAGAAATTCCTCATCATAAGGTCTCTCTGGAGTGCACACACGTACCATTTCCCATATAAAAGGAACGCTATTTTTCGTCAAAAATCTCGGAAAGTATAAAGGTTGTCTGATATTTTGGTATCGTTGGAAGAGTAATTCTTCGTTAAAATGAAGCCAATTTCATTGATTTCTAAGTAAAATTACATTTCGCTCAAACTGCCTTAAAGTTACAAGAGAACTGAATCCTGCTGTAAAACCGACTTTCTTACACCCCAGTGGTGTCTCCCAGGAAACATCAATCACGTGTAGATGTAGATTCAACTTCCGTGATTAAAAAGCCTTAATCACGAAGAAAAAAAATTAACATCACAATTTTGAGGAATATTTGAAACCAAAAAGTGACGGGTTTAAGAAGTTAATATGCCATCCTCGGGCACTTTACATTTTTTTTATAAAATATAATCATTGCACTTCATAAATAAACTTAAGTATAGATACGGTAAAAATTTCTGTGATCAATCGAACAAGGGACATAATTGATCTCATAAAATTATTGTATTACAATGTATGGCATATGAGCATGAGAACACTATCCATGAAAGTTTTGACTTTTATAACTTCCAGAAGTCGAGTTAGACTTTTTTCAATCTGACACGATTGTGACTAGAATAACGGAAGACGGCTCCATGGTGTGCTGCAAAAAGACCAAAAATCAACAAGAAATAGAAAGTGTGAGGAGAAAGGTACTTTTCGCTTGGAGAGAGACTGTTTCTTCTACCAATTAGGCATTGTCACAATTTCAATGAGTAATTAGCTATTCTTTAAACTTTAGGTGCAACACAGTTTGAGATACACAGAAAGGTTTACTTGCGTGACGAATTCCGCGTATTTTTAAAACTTTAATTCTCCGTAATAACCATTATTAATCATTATTATTCATTTAGTATCAGAAATACGGCTTTGTTGATTATTAAAATATAGACTTGCCCGTTAGAAAAAAAGGTACCTCGCTACAGAGGCAGTTTTCCAATCAGCGAAGGAGAAAGTTATAATTCGTACTACCAGGCGCCAGTTGGCAAAGTGGGGAGGTTGCAATGAGAAAGTATTTGTGCAATGATTTCACTACATTTTGCTGGAAAAAAGACTCACATTTGCAGAGCGTGAACCTTCATGAAATAAATGTCTCTATTCGGTCATTATATCAACGAATTAAAAGTGAATTTATGCGCGAAACATTGTATATGTACCGAATTATACTACCACATGATACGACTGTACATCACATGACTATTCACAGTATCTCGTGAGGACTGGAGACAGAAAAGTATAAAATGAAACCGCTGAAGTCTGCTTGATAAGGGATATCATTGACTAGAAGAAAATTAAATAAATTATAGTAACAGAATACCCTTATGATAATTCTGAACTAAGACGCATCTTCCTCCTCCTTGCATGTCGGTTCCTTGCTATTTTTCATTGTGTAAATACTGGCTCTACATCTCCTATTTGGAGCAATTCCCAATGAATTGGATAACATAACCGGAAATCACATAGAAAATAGTTCCAACTATGATTATATTCAAGTGAGTAGATGAATTCTCTATGAATAAGAAACTTGATTGAAATATGGTTTGGCCTAATTTGATTCTTCTATGCGGTGACTTGTTACATAACTTTCATGTACTTTACATTTCACACTAATTAACATAAAATTAGTTTCCCCTTAAGTTAAGAATGCATATTGGTAACGCTTACTGGTGACACATTCTTGCTCATTACTCATAGTCTAATATTTTAGCATCAATTTATACAGAGTCACAAAATTATCAACCAAAATAGCATCTTGAAGTGTAAGTATGACATTTAAAACTTCCGCGGAATATTTTAAATCGTTAACTTGTTTCTCCTTTCGTAAATGAGGCAAGACAAAAACAATGAGGCAAAGGATATTTTTAGAGCAGAAAATAGTTTGGAGAATTGGGTTTTTCTAAAATAATAAGAAACGGTTAAAAAAACTAACAAAAGGCAACGTCCTATAAGAGACTTTGTTTATAGAATGTCAATGTGCTGGCAGCACAGTATAATTTTATTATTTTCATCAACTTAAGATTGTAATTGAAGAAATTAAAGGAAAAATTGTAAATTTTCACGCAAATCGGTCAAAATCTCTCGCATCTGCAGTACAGTATTTTATATTCAAATGCGTCTGCCGCTTTCTTCACAGGTAAAAAAAGTGAAGTAATAAGTGTTCTATCCCTCAAAGATATACTCAAAACTGTTACTCATAGCCTCAACCCAAGAAAATTTAGATTTCGCCGCATCGGTCACAAGTCGGACTTACGTCAGCTTTAGAGAGAGATAAACTTGATTTTTTCTGGCGCAAGTTTGAGGAACTCTTTCATAGTGATGAGCAATAAGTGACACGGCGTATCCACAAATAAATTTAAATTCTCACGACCAAGGATACGTAAATACGTGCCAGAGTGGAGTAAATAGTCTAACACACTCCGCAGGTTAAAAATAAGTCAACATAAGATAATCAGTATTAATGAGGACACAGAACACGATCGTGGAGCCTTGAGGCTAAGCTAAACAACGGACACTGATGATAGTAAACGTTTTAAGCATCGATAAATTACTCATTTAAAGCTTCCCCCAGTGAAGGAGTAATTTGTAAATGTTTAATCACGCGTGGCGGCAATATGCGTGGGCCGAAATTTGCCTTCAAAGAAAATTCTTGGTCCGCGATATTTGCAAAAGTGGTCTTTCCCCTTTCACTCTTCAAAAAAACCTGTTACACGAGGAAAAATTATCATTCACAGATAAATAACGAGCGACACACTTTTCACGACGTGACTGCCGTACTTTCTGTACAGGTAAAGAAATTTCTTAAATCCTCTTAACGTTTCAGATTGAGTGCCTCCTCTGAGGACTCATGAAATAAATCATTCTTACACGGTTCACCGATTAAAGGGCGATTAAAAAAGGCCCAGGATCGATCGCCAGAGCCCATGTCTGAATGACAACCAAAATCATTGGAAACATTTATTGCAAACCCACACTGTGGAAACCACGTGCCTGAATAACCTATGTTTTAACTAATTATAAAATATCTGTATTTAATTTCACAATGAGTTTAGCATTAATCACTTCCAAATCAATGGACAGGGATGCAGTATATTTAAGAATTGATAGAAACATATTTGCCCTCTCAAACATCATCACGGTGGGTTTATTTCGAGATCACAACTATCTCTGGCCTCTAAATGACATTTTTTGTTAAAATAAAAGTTGCGGCATCGGAAATAGGATTTAAGTTACAGTTTATGAGCGCCATTACAAATCTATTGTCACTTAAATAAAACTTTGTATACTCCACTGTAGGTTGAATGACACGACCCGGGTTTCGACACTTCGTGTCATCTTCAGGTGCAAATACAATACAGTGTCGAAACCCGGGTCGTGGATAACTATAGTGGAGTATACAAAGTTTTATTTAAGTTACTATGAATTACTTCCACAAAGTCAAGCCTGGAACCATTTCCTTTGTAAATCTATTGTCGTTTAAATATTCTGTGCGAGAGCGAACTATGAAATATCTCGTTATAATAATTCCAGCAACCTATAGAAATGGCTTAATGACTACATTCAGAGTGACCAAATAGTCAAACGGCTGATTGTATAATAAATTTAAAGTTTAACAGTTGACCACATTTACTTGTGCCTGAAGCCAACGATAGTCTGGTGGAGAAGACGAAAATATACGTAGGTTAAGGGGTCAGAGATAGCTATGATAATAAATCAACATATATGAGAAGGAAATGGGAAGAATAGAAGAATGTCTCTCTAATTACAGTCATTGATAAGGCGAAAAGAAAAGGCATTGTGATGCATGCTAGTTTGTGGCGACCAAATTATAAACCAGTAGACAGCTGTTCCTTACTCTCTCGGGAAATGTGACGAGCTGTTGTATTTCGACCGGGCGTGGTGGGTTTTCGCTCGCATATCAAACGAAATGAGACAGTATCATACAGTTGTATTTTTCCTGCTAGCATAAAGACAATATACATATGTTATCGAAATAATATTCATCAGCACGAATAAGGAATGAACTTATAAGGAACCTTTTAAAGGAAACGGCTCACAAAGCATCCACGGCACGCCCATAAGTCTCAGCTTGTCACCGAAAGATATGGCGTTTCTATGTAAATGTTTCTCATAGCTCAATTGGCTCAGGAGAAGAGAGGACATAATTGCAGCGAAACTCCAGAATAAAAGAAACCGAAATTACGAAAACTCCATGTTCTAAAAGAAATGCAGATTTTGTTTGCATACAAAGAATTTTCTTCCATGCCGTTGTCCAAAATTTTACCCACAAATTATATTTGCATAATGCATATCGCGTAATAACACCTGTGAATGAAACTGCATTGTCCAATCAGCTCAAGAAATTCTATTTGTTAATAATACTCTACATACAAATACGTAAGACTACAACGGAAAACTATTCAATTGGATTCAATTAAAAACTAGGGAATGTTTAGCGGGTCTCCCGGTAAATGACAAGATAGATAATTTCAATCATAAGAGTTCGATTAACATTACCTGGCGTAGTGCATTCAGCATGATAAAAATTCGTTTATATGCGAGATGTGCGACAGCTAAAAAATATAAGATTCTGTCCCAGTTTATGATGTTGGTGAAATCTGAGCGGGTTCTTCACAGGGACGAACTCTGCACTTCCGCCGTGATTTCGAAGGACAAGTGGTCCATCGTCTTTGTCAGGGCTGGATGTCGCGACTGTCAACTGGACCGGTGAAAATAAGGACGACTGACAACTCGTCCTTCGAAACATCGGCCGTCTCGAGAACTCGAACAGATGAAAGTTATTTTTTTTACTTTGTTTTTTTTTTTCGTTGCAGGGGAGCCTGACGCTACTCCCATCCATCCTGATGCCGGTCGGTTTATCAAGGTTATCATTGTTAATAAGTGGCCATTTCTACCGTTGACGATTCAAAATCAGAACGCTGTTACAGCTACAAAAATAATTTTATATCAATCGCTATTGGGCACACTTATCAAATAATGTATAACAATTACTTTGATAAGGTTCGAGAGCGGTTAGGTTGCTAACACTCTATTCAGGATGAAAAGTTTCGATATATCCGTCAAATCAACAGCATGATAATCGTGGACCAAATAATAAAGACTTTGTTAACTCCACTTGAGGTCTATTAGCACGACTCGGGTTTCGACACTGCATGTCATCCTCAGGTCTTTTTTATTTGGTTTTTAATGGATTACTTCAACAAAGTAAAGCTTGCAACCATTTCCCTTGTGACCATAAGAACCCTTGGTCCCCCCACTGGGGAGTGCACGCAAGCCCTAAATGATGTGCTGTTTTGCAGGAAGGTAAAAATATTTTGAGCAACGAATACTTGCAGAGAACGAAGATTACCTGCTTGGAAAAGGATAATCAACATAAAGTAAAAAGTAAAAAAAGCAACTAACTGATCTGTCACCATCAAACCTGAATAACGCAATTTAAGGAGTGAAGGCAACATATTGCACTCGATAGTTTTCATCTTAATAACGGAATGTAAAGTTGAATTTCATCATATTTCCATCCTCCGATCGATTTCAATTCAATATGATTTGAAATATTTCATAATTGGGCGTCGCATTAACGACGTAACTCTCATTATTAATAGATGAAAACATTAGGAAACGAAAACTATATAAAGTATCACATCAACTATAAAAGTCCATTGAATTCACCAAATTATTTTGCATGAATCAGAGCGCACGACATTTTACTGTTCACTTCCCCACCAGCTGGGAACGATTCAATGCTATTACAAATAAAATATTGTCATAAGAAAATTTTTGAGTCGATTCATCCAAATTTTAGAAAGATTTCACCGGGAGGAAACCTCGATTAATCCTCTAAATTGGCGCTCTTCCGTGCTTCGATGTCACCACACCCCCTGGCTATCATCATTGGGCTTTTGACCCATGACCGCGGTTTTCAATCCTCAAAGTTAATGGAAACAGTAAAACCATCGTAGCTTAACGAGACTAATGACAGTATTCGCTACCTGATCTCCGCAAATAGCAAAACACGACGGCAAAAAATAGCACACCAGCTCTACAACATTAGGGTCATCTTTGGGCTATAGAGGATCTTCCTTCAAGTAGGTAATTGAAATTTTATGTCATAGAGTAATGCGCTTAAGTGGGGTTCAGCCGACAAGATAAGTTTCATTTACAAACAAAACAAAACCCTATAACTGATTGATGTCAACGGTACTTATATAGAGGTACAAGAATGCACTATAGTACCTTAACAACAACGAAGACATAAAGTTTGATGTATTAGTTCCTGGGCCATTTCGCTAATTTCTTATGGAATTTTGTGATTTTTATGGCATGAGACACAAAAATAAAAAAGTCAAATCCTGTTTCATCATTGATCCTGACTGAATAACATTTCATGCTGAATCTGATATCGATTTTTTAAATTTCTGATACCAAAAAAATGAAAAACACGGGCAATCCTGTAGCTTCGTTTGGCCAAATTGCATATCACTAGGATAATACTGATGCGATACGAATTGCATTACATTGTCATAGAGCAAGTCATTACATTGAATTTATAAAAATTGTGGGAAAACACTATTTGCAGGACTAGGGTTGTTGCCGCTACTGACATTGTTACACTCTTGGCTAAAAATACTAGACAAATTCCTACGTTTCACGTTGAAGCGGGGGTATTAAAATAACCCTACGCTACATTCGTCGGATATCACATCAGCGGAAAAATGACAGATATTCACAGCCAAAAAGAAATAAGATAAAGAACCATTTCCTTCCGCGGGATATTTATGATAACAAAAAAACAGGAGAGGATAATCTATCCGTAAATAACATACCTCGCTTTTCAACCATTCCCTTCCCTCTAAACCTTTCTTCGTTGTAATTATACTCATGTGTATAAACAGACACTGTGTTGTCAACCCTTGCCACTCGTGTCCTTAGCGGCGGTCTGCTAGGGTAGGGCAGGTAGACGTACATAAGTACATATCCTAGGAGAGCAAGCAACAAGCACTTCACAACTAACCTTCAGTGTGGCAGATCCAAACAATCCGGGCCCCCTCCTCCTCACAGCAGGGGAAAACGTCGAGAGGACAGCCTGAACACAGTTGTTTTGGGGAAACGATCACTCGAAACCGGCGCGGTCCGCCGGGCGCGGTTGAGGACGCGAAGAAATGTACGCGCGAGTAAAAATTATTATTCCACCCCTCCCGGACGAACTAGCACACTTCCCTTCACGGAACAAACTGAGAACCGCTCACAACTACCACGATTTTCTCCCGCCCTCCCTCTCTTTCCCCTTCTTCCCGCGCCGTTGCATTCGGAGGAGGAGGCTTCCCCACTGCGCACCGAAGTCCACGCACATTGCCGGTGGCGCCAGGGAAATCCGCGCGGAGGTCTCTCCAACCAGTGGTGCAGCCGACGAGTTGTAGTAGTATGGGGGGAAGGGGGGAAGAGGAGAGTGGGTCAGTGGATAGAAAGCTCGCGACACGGATTCCCGGCCCGCTGAGGGATGAGTACCGAGAGGGGGAGGGAAGGATACAGAGAGGGAGAGAAGAAAATTATAGTGGGGTGGGGAAAAAAATAAGGAAAGAGGAAACGAGTGCGTATACACGGGGATGTGTATGAATGGCGGGGGATTGGAGAGGGGGGTTATGAATATGCCCGGGTGTTAAGGCCGTTTCACGCGAGTCAATGCACTTCCTATACTGTCACCGACAAATTTTTGTACACCCAGGTATTGCACTGCTGATAAAAGGTAAGTTGTTGCGCATCGTAAGCGATACGACATATCGTAGAGGTCGATCGCTTTGACGCTAATAATAATATTAGAATAATAATACAGAAATACATAACTTAAGCAGAAAAAATGAAAGAAATGTGGAACCAAAATTCCGTTAAAATTGTACCAATAATAATATCAGCGACTGGTGTAATACTGACCGAGAATACGACTGAAAATCCGAGAAACTGCACAAAAGCTTGGTAACAATAGGAATAGATATTCATACTAACATTCAAATTTTAAAAAACACACAATAATTAATACTTGCCCCATAGTAAGAAGATTTTCAAATGAACATTTAAAAACACAGTTGATGAACCGAATCCCTTTGGGACTTCGCACCCGGGATATGTGAATGCTTCCCTGAGAAGTGAAAAATTCGAAAATAGAAATGTTTTATTACTCCGGCAGAGAATACTTATTATAAAATATCTTTGATTAAATTGGGGAGTAACATTAGGTAGCCATGAAGGTTAAAATTGAACTCCACTAAATACACTCCTATAATACATGTCACCATTTCATCTCCCAAAAACTTGAATCTTTACACGGTTGGTGACCTAACACCCCCTGCCACACGCCCATGCGGCGGCTCGCAGTGCATTATGTAGATGTACAAGAGTGATTTTTGTGTGTCCAACTTTGCATACGCGTTATCATTAGCGATCTGTCTTGATAAAAGTGAAAAACATTGGCAGGGGGTGTTAGGTCACCAGCCGTGTAAAGATTCAAGTTTTTGGGAGATGAAATGGTGACATGTATTATAGGAGTGTATTTATTGGAGCTCAGTTTTTACCTTCATGGCTACCTAATGTTACTCCCCAATTTGATCAAAGATATTGTATAATAAGCATTCTCTGCCGGAGTAATAAAACGTTTCTATTTTCGAATTTTTCACTTCTCAGGGAAGCATTCACAAAAACATCATAGCGATTCGTTTTTTTTGGAATGACAACGCTATTTGAATTCGTAGCCCTATGACACGCTATATTTTTATTTTATTTTGTCTTTACTTCCCCGAATACAGCAAATTTGACCACTTTACATCGGGTGAATAACAACAATAAAAGACGAACTAATTCACCCTGAGAGGGAGATAATTCCACACGGGTGGGATACGAAACTGCTTCCCTCGGGTTTGCAGGCAAGGACTTGACCCCATCGCCACCAACATGACATATGTGGACCCCAGAAGTCAAGGGGTCTAAGTGAAATTTTTGAAAAAAATAAGTTAAGTACAGGAATGGGATGGGAAAATATTAATCTTTTAGGTGGTAATGGGATCCAAGTGATTTTCTTGACAGGTGCTGCTATCTAGGGTAATGCTTCTTAGCTACTTAGGGGGTTGTACCAAACATTTTCAACTTTGATTTTCTAAGTTTTCTCTAAACAATGGTTTTGTTACTTAGACCCCTTGACTTCTGGGGTCCTCATATGTATTTCGTGATCATTCCATTGAATATGCATAGGTTCTCTTCTAAATGCGAAATATTTATTGACGTGAGTGCTCTTGAGGTGGCCTGTGCTCTTAAAATGGCTCATTTTTATTTCTGTCTTTTGGTGGTCCATTAACTAAATGATATCACGCCCTTAAGCATAGACGCATTATATTTTAGCCATTGGAAAGGTTTAGCCAAAAGGCAAGGAAGAGCGGAGTCCTTGCTGTTGTCAGTGCATCTGCACGTTGTGTGCCGTCGATACACTTAATAATCTAGGTGAGAAGAATTTCATAATTATTAAAGACAAAAAAGCTGTTTAGATTTTAGTAAAGAGCTGTTTAGATAAAAGAAGTTTAGATTTCAATTAATACTATTTCAGAGCATGATAGATGATTGAAGTTTAATGGTATATTTTACGGCCTTTTGAGGTTTTATAAGTATCAAAAGACGGCATTAGTGTTAGTCTCCATGGGGTCCATAATAGGCAACCTTGGAAACACCTCTGAATTTTAGCTGCTATTAGTAATCTTTAAATAGAATTTAAATAACAATAAACTTGCGAAAAATGTTGTCAAGAACATAATTATAGGTGGTAATTCTGTGATTTAATAATAATAGGTGGATTTAAGGAAATAAAGTATACCCACTTGCGAAAAACAGACCGAGTAACTACCATACGATAATGTAATATGTAATTACTTTAGTTATGTGCACGAAGAATGTGAAGGTCTCACAATACGAGGCAAAAGTTCCTTGTTTCCCTTCTCCAATCGTTTAGAGTTGTAAAAGATTATCGCCAGCAGGTAACTTCACACGAACGTCTGACAGATAACCTTAAATCAGACAAGACTCGCTTTCATATTATTTTTTACAAGTAATAAGACTATTTTATTACAAATAAAAACCTTTTTGATGATTTATATAGTTAATTATCAAACCACCAAACATTTCATTCGTTAAGTTTATGTATCCGTCAGTTTATTCTCAGGAGCCACCTTTGGAACAACCTGTTCTTAAGGTGGCTCTCAGGCATACAAGAAAGTGATTTATTGTTTAAGTATTAAATAAAAGGTTTTCATGGTTAAAATAGACGCAGTTATTATGCTATGATACCAGTAATTGATGAGAAAATGTGCAAAAGAAAAAAATCATCATGCGTATTCATAGTTAAAATAGAGGCAATTATTATGCTATGATACCAGTATTTGATGAGCGAATCTGCAAAAGAAAAAATTCATCATGCGTATATATATAAAAACTGTAATCTTTAACTTTGATACACCTAATTATAAATATTTCTAGCAAATATCAAGGAGTCAAGCCTAGTCTAACCGTTGAAAAAAGAACATATTTCAATAAAATTATATCAGAATTTCGAACACCGACCTGCAAATTCCTTTCGCAGCTATTATTTTCTTTATTAAAAGGAAATGTAACGGGTGTCATACCCATCACTCTTGGGTTGGCAGCTCTTGTAGTATTAACAATACCATGACAACGAGGAGTGTGTTTAAAAAGGGGGAGAACACGTAGTGACAGTGTCGAGCCAGGAGGTGAAAGTGAGTAGTAGTGAAATTGTGTGGAAGGAAAAAGAAGCGTGAGACGGTGTTGAGTGAGAGAGTTGAATGTGAGACGGTGTCAAAGGTAGTGTGTATTACTAAATGTATAAAAATGGGAGAAAAACGAGCGATACATTATAATGAAATAAAACGAGTGTTGAAGAAAGAATGCAGAATATTATTCTTCTGTCACTTCTGTATGGCGAGCTCTAACGCATTAACAAATGTACCGACTAAAAGGAAAACATTTTTTCCGGCCGATTTAAAAGAATATTAAAACGCGCAATTAATGACCCACGATTACCGCTCTGGCCGTATTATATGGGAGGAAGTGAAATGGTTGAGAGGTTTAGGACTAGCATCCGGCGCGACCGGGTATAATTTCGTGAAAGATTCGCGTCCCACGAGAGCATCTCCAACCTCACACGGCCTACTCGATTCTCTTCCCGTACAAATGCTTGTCTGACCCTCCTCCTTCCCCAGGCTCTTCATCTTCCCCACCCCCCTCCCACACTCTCGCCCACTCACCCAATTCGTCCCTAACCTCCACGCACCCTCGCTATCGTGTTTTCTTCTTCATGCCTCCCCGACTTTTCAGGACGTCCGGAAGGAATGATGCTTTTGTTCGATTGTTGTGTCCGGATGGCCAGGAGGAGGAAGGAAGTTCTTCGAGAAGGAAAGCGGAGGACTATGGGAGGGGGGAGGCGTGGTTGGGAATGTACTATGAAATAGGAACACCGACCGGCCGAAGCACCGCGGTGGGTGGCCAGAGGTGATTGACAACAGGGTTGGCGCACGGGAGGTGATGAGATGAAAAAGAAGGTTTGATCCGACCAGCACCACGGCCCCGCGATCTTATCGGACTATATTTCATAATTTTAGTTGACTTAAAAACAGAAAATCTCCAAAAGCCGTAAACAATTGGCACCCTTCATCAATAAACACTAAAATTTGCTGAAATAAACACTAAACATCCTTAGCGGGGTCCCATTAGCCCTTGCAAAGGATCGTATTTGGTTGTGTGTGTGCGTCTGTGTTTGGTCCCTGGCGAGGAAGTAACTTTCCCGTAAACCAACACAGGAGGGTATTCTTGGTTGAGAGGCTGTGGTTGGTCTCTGCTGTGATTTTCCCAGCATACCAAGACAGCAAATTTTAGTGTTTATTGACGAAGGGTGCCAATTGTTTACGGCTTTTGGAGATTTTGTTTTTATTTCATTGCCTAGCCGTAAGAAGCTCACCCCATCTTTGTGATGGCTTTCCCTTTAGTTGACTTGTCTTTCACGTAAAGATAAGGCGAAGACTAAAATCCTAGCATGAAGAAGAGAGAAGCTGAATGTAGTAGTCACCCTGAGAAGAGAGAAATTAGAGCAAGTGGATTCTTTCACTAAACTCGGAAATGCAATCACGTGAGACGAAAGAAGTACGACGCACATCGAGCGGAGAATAGCCCAAGCTAAGAAGGAGTTCATGGGAAAAAAACAAATGCTGTGCTCAAAGACGATAGGACTGCAAACCAGGAAACAGCATGTGAAAAATTCGTGTGGCGCGTAGCACTCTATGGATTGGAAGTATGGACCATTGGAAAAGCTGACCAGAAAAGACTAGAAGCCTTCAAAAGCTGGTGCCGTAGGAGAATGCTGAAGATGAAATGGACGGACAAAATAAGAAAAGATGAAGTGCACAGAAGAGTAGGAGAGGAGAGGACCATATGGATCGCCATACAGAGAAGAAGAACAAGATGGATTGGACTCACCCTGAGACACAATGGGTGTGTAAAGAACATAATTGTAGGCAAAATAAAGGGAAGGATGAGGAAATAGGAAGAGCAAGGAATTAATTCTTGGACCAAATAAAGAAACAAATTTATAGGAAGAGATACCAGGAGGTAAAGGAACTAGCATTAGATAGGTAAGGGTGGAGGGTTTCAGTCAACCAATCCTACGATTGAACGACCAATGAATGAATGAACTGACAGTGAGACACAATGGGTTTGTGAAGAACATAATTGAAGACGAAAAGTCCCCAGAGGAAGACCAAGGAATAATTTCATGGACAAAATAAAGAGGAAAGTATAAAGGAAGAGATACCATGAGTTAAAGGAACTAGCATAAGATAGGGAATGGTGGAGGGCTGCAGTCAACCAATCTTATGATTGAACAATCAATGAATGAGCCTTTCAGGTGCTAAAACTTCTAAACTCTTGGGGATATTTGTGTAGTATGCAGAACGGAGAAACTGAAACATTCAAATGGAACCAAGTCTCCAAACGAAGGGGAGAACGTAAACCTTTTACAATCAATACAAAAGCTGGATGAGATGACGAATGAGTGCAATAGTAAGGGCAGAGGTAAGAAAATATTAACACTGGAAAATTAAGCCCATTTTTACGCGCTATAGTCTACGCAGATGAAATAGCACTAATATCTGATAGGGAATCAGAGGCACCACATACTGTAAATCAGTGGAGTGAAATCATCGAATTAGGAGGAACGACAGTAAAACATCAGAAAAACAGGAAACTACACAATGGGAGAGAAGGCCTAACAATTTAAGGGATGGCGATATAAAGTGATAAAAGTATAGCGTGACAGAATTCTAATAATTAGCCAAAATTTGAACAAAAAAATAATTTAAACATGACTGAAAAAATACTAAATGGAAGGAAACAGACTAGCAATTAATCTTATCACATAAATACTATAGTAAAAGGAAAAAGAGAGAAAGGCCTAAAAACGAGAATATAAATGTAGAAAACTATTCTATTTAAGTGAAGCCCCTCTTAACGACCACTCTTATCAGGCGACCACCCCTCACATCGACCATTTATCAGCGGAACTGTCGTTGGTTGCTTAATACAGATTTCTCTGTATGTGTACATAAAATTAATATGAATTGAAATATTCCAGGAGCTTCTAAAGTATGAGCAAATAAACGCCATATGTATGGGTTTTAAGAAAACCGTTGCTTCAAGAGTTCTTTTTTTTCAAACCAGCCGCCCATTCATTTTCATAATATGTACTCCTAGACACTGAACTTCGGTCAAACGACCACCCCTCTAAACGATCATTTTTCTGCAAAACCGTCGGTGGTCGCTTAATACTGGTTACACTGTATAAGGCTCTGGAAGCTGACCAATAACAACTGGGACAGAGGGTAAAATAATAGCAGCAGAAATGAAATTATTGATAGCAGTCTGAAATAAAAAAGACATATTCGTAAAGAAACACAAGAATCCCAGAAATACTCTCCCCTCTTAACGATACCACCTCTCTTAACGATCATTTTTCTGCAGAACCGTCGGTGGTCGCTTAATACAGGTTTCACTGTATAAGGCTCTGGAAGCTGACCAATAACAACCGGGACAGAGGGTAAAATAATAGCAGCAGAAATGAAATCTTGATAGCAGTCAGAGATAAAAAAGAAATATACATAAAGAAACACAAGAATCCCAGAAATACTCCAGAAGGAGCACGTAATAAACAAATACAGAGAAACAAACTACGATGGTATCTTGAAAGAAATGGCCAAAATAGAATCCCAAGGAAAGTACTGGAAGCAAAACCCGATAGGAGAAGTAGAGATCAACCGAAAAAAAACATCTCAGAATCAATTGAAAAGAAAAGTAAGAAAATGGAAGTAGAAGTTAAAGTAAGGAAAGGGAAGACAGATAAAAGAACTAGTGACCGCAAGAGTCGGAAGGAGTTTATGATGCCCCAGACGCCATCGGCACATTGTGAAGAACTCCAACAAAAACAAAATTATAGACCAACTAGCAAAGGTATTCGTTGAAATTCAACAAGGGATGAAAGAAAGACTGGGGATAATAAAATTAAATAATTAATACTCCATCATTTGCTGCTAAGAAATGAACTGGCAGGAAGCTAGTAGATCATAACTCAAATATCTATTATATCTATCTCTATAATGGGAAAGAAACGTTAGTTAACTTTATCATGAATGCCATCCTGAACGTTTCCAAGTAGTAAAAAAGTAGCAGAGACATGCTAGAATCAGATGCGTTGCAAACGATTACCCGTCTTCATTGGGGTTAGCAAGACATTTGTAACGGTTCTTAGTATTAGCCGAGAAACACCACGGGGGGGACGGAGGATGTATATAGACTTATGATGTTTGGGATGTGGGTTTGTTGAATGAAGGAGAGGGTGAGCTGGCTGGCGAGAAAGACGAAGGCGGAGGTTTTGGATATGTTCGGAGAGGAAGGGAAGTTGGTGGCATAGGTACGGAGGAGGCAAAAGAGATGAATGGATGGCGTTTTGATAAGAATGGAAATGCTGAAGATGATAATAGAGTAAAATAGAAAATAACACGGCGGCGGCACAATGACATAGATTTTCACCATGAATATCTATTATGGATTGTGATATCGTCGTCAAAAACTGGTGTCTAGAATTCCGTAAACAAACAACTTTTTGGAAAGTGTTGCCTAGTGTTGAAAGACGGAAGTTCAAGTGTAAATACAGTCGACAGATTGTAAATAAACTCGTCTGACCGGTTTTGTCATTATTATACATTGGTTTTCACTTACAAGTAATCATAATGTAGTGGCTAAAAATGTAGTAATACATGCGGGACGCAATTATACACTTTTTAATATCGTCCGGTCTACAGATATATTCAATTCCTCTCCAAATGTTACTACACAAATGCACAATTAACTTCTTAGCACTTCGTGCATATCGCTATACGCAAATTCAATAATAATGCGAGGTGACTTCATGAGTATTCCCAATGGCCATCATTGCAGTGTAGGTAAAAAGAAATGCACTTACCGCCGCGTTGAACAGATTCTTATTTTTCAATCCAAGTCTCTTATTTTGGGTCCTCGTAGACGCACACCTTGTTTTGCAGCCTGGTACGAAGCAAGTTCTGTTTAAACAAGGCATTCTAAATTCTTTATTTAAGCCGAACGGGCTTAATTCATTCAAATTAGAATCAGAGTCTGGCTAAAATCGTCGTCGGCACGCGATGGACGTTTCATAAACCTCTTACACATTTTCTGTAATAGATATTTCCTTTCTAGCATTTACAAAGTAACTTTTATATCACAAAAATAGCAATATATTATTCAAATCATCAAATAATTCATATCTCATTGATCGTTATTGAATATTCACCAGTCTCACGTTAACAACAATTGACTACGTCTATTTACAATGACAACTGAAAAGACTCTAATCGAAGTGGCGCCAAGGACGGGGTGAACTAAAAGTGGAAATTTAGGCAACACGTAGCCTAGGCAACAATTCCAAACATCCGAATCCATAATATATATTCATGATTTCCACTGTAATACCTATCTCTAGATATAAAACCCAGCCGCAATTGTAAAGGTCCCATTACCCTTCTATAGCTTATGCTAATTCCACGGTTACAAAGGAAATATCCTATTGTTGACAGAAGTAAAATTCATGATTTTGACATTAAAACGCGATTTCTAGGGAAATATTTTTCGTATAAGAAAATTGAATGAAAAAATAAGAAACTGAAATCTTATATCCATCTAATGGCGAAAACTATAGCCTCCTATCTTTTGTAGAACTAATTAAAATACGCAAGAAGAGAAGCCTCTGCACTTGAACCAAAATGTTTAGACTTGAGTTTTTCAAACACATAAAACACCAGACGGCCCAATACGCTGCCCTTGGGGCCCACGGGCCTTCATTATAGTCCCAATTTCCTTAAAAAAGCTTCACTGATCCCATGTGTGAAAATATCACTAAAATCAGTTCACTCGTTCATTACTCATGAGGCTTTTTAGAAAGTATTCTTTTTGGAACCTCGGACCTCTGGGGCCGCAGCGTGACTTACGACCCCATGATTGTTATACACTCAGTATAGGTACATTTTACGTATTTCTAATACAGGCAAGAATTATATTCCAGGGTCAATTTTTGGCGATGAAAGGGCCCCAAGGCCCTTGTTCTATAGCCTATGCGTGAACCAGATATATCAAGTATCTTTCTGCCAAATTTTGTTTCAATCGATTCTGTGGTTTATGAGTGATTGAGTAACAGACAGACAGACATCACTAGATTTTTATACATTAGTAAGATGTATCAGATTTTCAGCCATTAGTATCCTTAAACAGTGGACTCTTTCAAAAGCAGTGAATTTCGATTAATGCACACATCCTTAGAAATAGTTAATAACATTTGAAAAGAGCTTCCATATTTATAAAATCTTCGAGATAATACACAGATTGCCGTGATCACCACATTTACGTTCAACATGCGATAAATTTTACTCCCTCTGCGGGAGGACGGTGTGGAGGCTTCGCGGAGCGGAAAGAATTTCTTGTTTATTTAAGTTTTCTTGTAGTTACCTTTACCGTCACAATGAAAGTTCAATCAGTGAAGCAATGAAAATAAGTCATTATTTGATAACAGAATTTATAACATAATTAACGAAATTTAAACACGGTGGAAATAAGTAAGGCATTAATTATTCTTATATTCCCATGATACGATAAGAATTTTCAGAGAGATTATTCGATAATTAATCTTTAAATTTAACGAATTAAAAATATTAAAAATATAATATTCACCAAAATTATTTACAACTAAGATATTGGTTGTATATTTTTATTTGTAAGGTATCATTATAATGAGAATAAGAATAATTTATTTCTCAACTGCTTTGGTACAATGTTGGGTAAAAATATCAATGAGCTTTAGGGAGCCTCAAAGGTCGCAGACCTGTGTGTGGAGACTGCTCTCCATAAATGAAATTAATTGCTGGAATTAAACAAAAATACTTTCAAAATCATATATAATAATTACAAAGACGATTTAATTTCAGCCCAATAGTGGACAGTGAAAGGAGAAACAATAATAATAATTCATCTTGCTTACATTCGCATAAAGCACTAATTATTACAAGTTATAACATAGGGTACATGTCCATACATTACAGATCAAGTATAAAACATCACAATTGTTATGTGCCATTATCCATTCCTTTCAAAATTTCAAAAATGTCTTCTTGTTTTTAATCTTTTCCTGGATTCAGGTAATGTGTTAAATACTTCAGGACCCAAGTATACAAAGGATCTCGCACAAAAGTTGAGATTTGGTTTTGAAAGCCGCGTATTTAGCTTTAGTCTTAAATTATGCGTATTGTCGCTTCCAGAAACCACGGGAAAATTGCCACTCTTCAAATAAAATAATTTCAGAACCTTCGAAATAAACATGTATTAATGGGAAGAATTTGAAGTCGAACAAATTTTGGATATGAATGTTCATATTTTTTACTTATAGTTATGACTCATTTTATCTTTCTTGCAGCAATAAAGCTGGAACTAAGGAATTATTACATGATCCTCCCCAAAAAATCAGTCCAAATCTAATTTAGATTTTACAAAGGGTTCCTAAGAATTTTTTGGAAAGATATTGGTATATTACCATAATAATGAAAATATTTTTCATACGCCATTAAACCCGATGATTTTTATATATATATTCCAAGATAACTGTCCAATTTGCATAGCGTTTAACTCATTAAATTAAAAAGCAGTGGCTTAAAATATCTGGCTTAAATCTGCAGGACGCATTGGGGATTATTTAATGGTAGAGTTTAAATTGAATATTAATATTTATTTCCACATTAAATAAGTTTCAGATAAAATCCCATCGATAATACTCTTATAAATTACGCATTGAAGCCATTAACACACTCAAGCAGCAGCGATTAAATCTCAACGGTCGGTGACCGATAAAATCACCAATGCAAGAAGGCTGAAAACGTTCAGTGCACATGATCTTTATGGCCAACCATTTCTCACGAGTGCGGGAACGAGGAAGAATCCAAAATGCACCTTAACGGTAGTTCATTGGAGCAATAAGCTACACATGTGAGACGACCTAATAAGGGTCGCAGCTGTCGCGCGCGGGAGAGAAGTTTAAAAGAAAACCTCGATTTCACCATCCGTCCGACTTGAGGATCGACAGAAGAACTCGCTCCAGTTATCCTGTCTCGTGAAAATTACACTCCCGTTGACACCTTTTTTAAACTCAGTAATTCCATTCTATGCCAACGGAATGCCATCAATAGCGCATCTTAAAAAAAATTATGAAAGAAATTGTTTGTGAAAACTTGACGAGGGTATAAAAACACGAGCTTCACAAAATTAATTATAAATTATAATAAACTTTATTCACGGGTAATAGACCCATTTTCATAAGAAATTGACGTACATAGTGGCAAGTAGTTGCCTAATGTGGCGAGATAATTCCATAAATCATGTTACAAAAATAAAAACGTTTCAGATAGGTAATATTAACGCCTAGTTATACAATGATCCACACCATTGTGCTAAGTATAACATTAGGTAATGCCATTGAAAATAAATGTGTAACACAATAAAATATGTAGATCAGTTACATCATTAAAATCGGATTTAATAAAAGTAAAAACGATTAAACAATTAAAAAATTTCGTCCATTTAAAATTACACACATTCATAATAAGTTAGGTCAAAATCACTCAAACAAAGTTTAATAGATTTTTTTAATCGTACAGAGAGGTAAAGATATCAAGATTGCACTTGTTACGGAGATTCATTGTACGGTCCAGGGGAGCATTTTTTGATGGCTAGTTCTATGCCAATTGCTTTGAAAAATGTCTGAAGATGTTAGGTTTCTTGGGGGGGAACACAGAAAAAAAAGTGGAAACTGCGTGGTATTCCATCACTAGTATTTATTAACGTGAGTAACTCCTCTAACCCACCAATTTCCCAATTCTAATCGCTATTGTATGAGCATTCCCCTCTTCCCAAATTTTTATTTATTTATTTTCACGACTCCGAAAACAGCACAACAACGGCCTTTTACATCAGGTGTTTTAACGTTAACAATAGACGAACACACACGCCCATGTCCTGTGCAGACTATATTCTACCCAGGCGGGACTCGAACCCGCGACCCTCGGGTTAGCAGGCGAGGACCTTACCCCACCGCCACCGGGGCCGACAAAATTATTATTTTCCCTCCTCCTGCCCCTTCCACGTACTGTCAGCAATATATGTGTGAGTTGTGTCTTTTTTAATCGCCTAATGATGATTCCTAGACATCGAAATCCGGGTCTTGGTGGGGAGTGTTTATCATTCTGTGGTATTGTAAAAGTATCCTAATGTTATTAAATATGAAGATGATGTTTTCATAACTCTACTCAAGAATGGGAACTTTTCGTTCGCTCTAGTGCGCAACGGTCTTACCAGCACAACAGCACACTTGCTTTCCAATCGTTTCAGCCTGCATACTTCATAACAGATACCAATACTGGGGGTGGAGTAGGCATAAAATCTTAAATTACAGTAAAATGTCTTGGAATTACTTTAATTTCAGATATATCGTGGGGATTACACATACCAAATATATGTGGCACAGCATTAAAAAACAAGGTTTTGTTAAACGCATAATAGGAAGGTCCTCGGATGAAAAAGTCAAAGAGAGATGCTACTTCGCTTTGGTTAGGCCACACCTCGAATACGCCGCGAGCATTTGGGATACTTGTCATAAAAATTTGACCAAAAAAATTAATATAATACAAAGAAAAGCTACTACGAGCGAATGTATACACAACCTTTAGAGGGATTAAGGTGGGAGACCCTGGAGACTCGGAGGCTACACGCTAGGCTTAGGTTGCTTGATAAATTCAGAACTGATATTTTTCAGAGCGACACAGAGAATATTATCATGACACCTCATTAACTCTCTAGGTCTGACAGATGCGATAAAATAAGAGAGATACACTGCCGAATAGTTAGGTACAAAAACTCGTTCTTTCCGCGAAAAATAAGCGACCACAATAAAAATTGAGCTCCAATAAGTATACTTCTATAATACATATCACCATTTCATTTTCCAAAGACTTACAACTTTACACGGCTGTTGACCTAACACCCCCTGCCACAAGCCCATACGGCGGCTCGCAGGGTATTATGTAGATGTAGAACAGATCAGGAGCAGATTTTCTGGGAGTAAGACAAGAACAAGAACTTCGATAACCACATACACGATTGTTACTTTCGAGTTATTTTTCGGTGAATGGTTGATACCATTGAGGTATATGGAGAGGGTACTTGTCATGCTGGCCAATGCTAGAAGCTGCAGCCAGTCCATCGTATTCGATGACCCTCATTTCCTAGAGCGCTTGCGGGATAACGCACTAATTTTGCAATTTTCCCATGTATTCTACCGATAGCTTACTAGAAATCAGCATGGATTTACTTATTTCATATTCATTCTCCGTACATACTCTCTCTCTCTTGCAGTTATTAATCCTTAGATTGGTTTGAATATAGACCTCCATTCCCATCTTTTCTGAGCTTTTCTTTTCATCTCTTCGCAGGATGTTGCCCCGGCGTCCTTCCTCACTTGCGCCAGATATTGTTCCCTTGGCCTCCCTCTGTATAGTGACCCCTCCACCATTCCCTCTAACACGTTCTTTACTGGACTCTCGTGTCTCAGTATATGCCCCACCGATTCTGCTCTTCTTTTCACAAAACTCTTCCATATTTCATTCTCTTTCTCTCTCACTCTCTTGAACACCTCTTCATTTTTAACTCTGCCCATTCAACTGATTCCCAGTATCCGTCGATAGCACCACACTTCTAAAGCATCCAGTCTTCTTCTTTCCTCCTTTGCAATGTCCTGGTTTCACATCTCTATACAGCAATACTCCACACGAAAACATTAATCAATTTTTTCTTATGTCTCATCATCATCTGGTGTTCTGTCTGCTGACAGGTCCCGTACACCACTGTCGTCTACATCCGCTTCTGTCCCGAGCTTTCTTCTTTGTTGCATCATAGCTGATGTTCTTCACCTGATCCACCAATTTAATTCTTCTCCTTCCTCTCTTTTTCTTTCATTCAATTGAACCTTCAAGTGCCACAGTTATAATACTTTTCCCTCTCATCACATGGCCCAGCCAGTTTCCTTTCCTTTTCCTAATTTCCTTTATGAGCAATCTTCCTTCTTTTACTTTGCTCAAAACCTCTTCATTTCTCATCTTATCTACCCATCTTTCTTTTTCCATCCTTCTCCACACCCACATTTCATAAGCTTCTATTCTATTCCCTTCCCTCTTACCCATTGTCCACGCTTTGCATCCATACATGAAAACGCTCCATGAAAAACATTTAGCTAATCTCTTTCTCAGCTCCAGATCCAGGCATTTATTGCATAGCAAGTTTCTCTTCTGGCTGAAGGCCTCTTTTGCCATTGCTATTCTTGCTTTTATTTCTGCAATACTTCTCCAGTCGTCTGTCACCATCGTTCCTAGGTACCAGTAGCTTTTCACTTTTCCTATTTCACCTTCATTTATTTTCACACTCGTATAATTTTCACAGTTTACTGGCATCACCTTTGTCTTTCCTAGGTTTATCTTCATCCCATATTCCTTCATCCCTTCTTCCAAAACCTTTATCAACCTTTGAAGTGATTGCATATCATCTGCTAATATCACCATGTCATCTGCGAATCTTATACTTCTTATCTTCCTACCTCCAATGCTCACTCCTTCCTCTATCCCATCAAAAGATTTATGGATCATGTCTTCAACATATATATTGAACAAGGTTGGCGACAGACAGCATCCCTGCCTTAATCCTCTACCAAGATCCACCCATTCTGTCATATCCTCATTTATTTTTAATTCAGCTTTTTGCCTCATATATAATTCTTATGTCTATGCCAATGTTTCTTGCAGTAAAAAGTTCGTACATACATTGTTTATTTATTAAAATTAAAATTTATCCGCATTCTCGATGAAAACTATTGTAAAAATGAGTATAATCAATTGCACTAAGTAGCGAATATATGTTTCAAGAGTTATTTGCCTTAAGTGTCAAACAGATTTTGATATTCTTGCTTCACATCCGAAAATTCATCCATTCCGTCGTGCTAGCCTAAGGAAAGTTAAGAATGAGCAGAGTGGAACAATATATGGTTGTTATTTCGGTTGTCTTCAGTTTGATGACGTAGTGCTCTCTCCGTGTACTTCAATGGTTGATACCTATCTCTGTAGCGTCAGGATACATGGATAATGTAACAGTTTTTAGTTAAACTCTGCGGTTATCATTTGACGCTTTGAATGAATATTTGCAACTAATTCTATTACTATGCACAATGCATTCGGCCGTTACTATTGCTAACTTAAGGTAGCTTGAGCGAAATATCACTTTACCTAGAAATCAATGAATTTGTCTCATTTTGAAGAAAAATATCTCACCCTTCTAATGACACCAAAACTCCAACCCCTTACCGCATCCTTATCGGAGATATTTGCCAAAAATATGCCAGCCCTTTTACATGGGAAATGGTACGTGTATGCACTCCAGAGAGACATTATTTACAAAATGAGGTATTTATAACACTTAGATGTCGTAGAAAATCTAATAGCGTGTAGTTTGTATGTTTTCTCAACTATATTTGAAAATAAATGATATTGTCACCACAGTAAATTCTTCGGGATCACAATAAAATTTCCGTTTTGATGGAGTTTCAAACGTACCGCGAGAAAAAAATGAGTCAAGTTAAAGACATTATTTTCATTTGATTAGCTACAATCTCTGTCATATAAAACTATATTACTGCACCATTAATAATGCTATATTTAATTAGTGTGTCTCAATGCTGGTGAAATTAAAAGGTATAATTAGAATATGGTCTCTATTATGATCAGGGAACTATCTCGCTCGCACTACCTTAAGAAGTGCTACCTACCGGCCAGATACCGATTTTTTTTGCCTTCGCATATCGTTCAATTCGTCGTCACTCGTGTGTGCTTTGATCTACACTGACTTCAAAACCTTGAATGGAAAACTCTCTCATGTCGGAGTGGTTCCTAAAAATGAAAGGGCAAAAATATCTTGCGAAGTGGAGTCTGTCTGGAATTCTTCCGGCTTCATTTAACCGAGAGACTTGAGTGAGTGGACCACGGAGTCGCGCGTTCGAATCCCGCCTACGGATGCTACGTTTATCCACTGCCATTGATTGATTCCACATTTGCAAAGGATTTTGGGAGAGATTTATTACTACCGTCACATGAATTGCGCGCAAGTAAAATCAATAGAATTCAAATAAATAATTATAAATATAGCGAGAAAACTACCCGAGGCCTGGCAACATTTTGCTGGACTTCGACGGTAAATACACGCTGATATCAAATCACCTCTAACCTGGACATTATTCAAAAGAGTTATTCTAAGCTAAATACTTCACTCATGTTTCCCGGCGTTTCGAAGAGCGACTTGTTCGTCATCTTGACGGTTCGAGAGGGAAAAAAAGATATATTTTCGCCAGGCTTACGGATGACGAGAAAAAAGTTCTTTTCCATTTTGGACAGCAACTTTTTTATAAAAAAAAGTTCTGAAATCTCAGGAATTAGCAGAAATATGAAAGATCTAAGGTTCTCCCGAAGTACCTAGTGAAATTTACCAGCCGATGGATATGAAGTCTTCTCTATCATCATTCGATTCCAACGGGTTGACAGCTCCATGTCTCCCGACGTTTCGAAGGACGTCTTCGAAACGGCCTTCTCGAAATGGTAGAAAAAGAGGTGAGGAAGGCTTTGGCTACTGGTCTTTCAGACAGCTCTTGAGTGCAGCTCCCTGGTGTCTCAAGGATCCTTATTATGGCCACCAGAGTTTGTTTTTGACCACATCAGTTTTGCATAAAAGTCTTCTTCAAATGGTTCAATTCTCTATATGCTCTCTATATCGGCTCTCTATATCTCTCTATGTCGGCTATGGACTTGGCCCTCAGGAAGGAAGTTATAGGTATATGTGATGAATGGTGATGGTTTTGACGGTTGAGATAAAGATGTGTCGGTTGGCTTCCGGTATACGCTCTATACCAGGTTCCCGTCATCTCTCCTTCGGATTAAGATGTTGAGGAACGGGAGCAGGCAATTCTCCTCCTTCTACATTGCAATTTTATTGCTTGGGTACTGGCTATTTATGTGAATATGTAACAGTTCCATTGCATCTGTCCCATGAGGCCAGTTCAAAAATCTGTCTATGTCACGGACTACGGACTTAGAATGTACGTCTACGTATCTGTAAAAGTATCCAGGGCGCACCGGGGCTGAGTCGAGTGCTAGCTTTCCGAAGACCTCCATGTAAAATTTTACCAATGACGGTGAAAATACCATGGCTACGCCTTCCGTCCGCTCGTGGAATTTGCCATCTAAGGAAAAGTAGGTCGAAGTCAGTAAGTGATGGAATAGCCTGACTATGTCCAAATCGAATCTTCTTGCCAGGAGTTTCAAGGGGTCTGCAAGAGGTACGAAGGTGAAGAGCATACCACGTCAAGATTGACCACAATGACAGTCTCATTCACTCGAATCTCCTTGATGGTTTTCAAGAATTCTCGACGAACTCGAGAGCGTATGGTAAATAATCCTGTATTGGTTTATGGGATACAGGTCGGCGTGGTGGCCAGAATACCGACTTTCCGACCGAAGTTCTGAGTTCGCAATCCGTCTGCGACTGAAATTTTCCTGAGCTATGCCGACCCTCTCTTGAGTCCCGAGTGGAGTACATTTCAAGTGCAAAACTCCATCCGTCGAAAGACGTTGAATTGCATAAACCGAGGTTCCTTTCTCAAAAGGCGGACTCACTCGTGGCATCATAATTTTTTTCCTTTCCTAGAACTATACTGATTGTTTTGGAATCTTTAAAGCGTTTGATTGGACGTAAGTCATGCGTTTTTTTCATGATAGAAACGGCGCTATCTTGTCATGCACTTTGTGGAGAGTCGTCCATTTGAACCAGCGACGCTATGGTCAGCTGCCGAACTCTCGACCCACTATTCTCGTCCAATATACACGTCCAATAATCAAATAAGAGATTGGATGCATTTCACGTGATTTCAATTATTCATATTGTACATACTTTACGATACGATAGTTATTTCCGTCAAGTTTTGATCGTCTTTTATCAATAACAACCGAATAACGCTTTGTTGTTGTCGCTAAAGGAAGCCCGTCTCCACAATCCTATTCGAATGGAAGTTCACAGGTACATATAGTAGTTTCTGAGAGAACTAAACCTTGTAAATAAGAACC
The DNA here is from genome assembly GCA_963169105.1 of Ceriagrion tenellum. NCBI lineage: Eukaryota > Metazoa > Arthropoda > Insecta > Odonata > Coenagrionidae > Ceriagrion > Ceriagrion tenellum. The sequence goes on along the minus strand of OY720636.1, from coordinate 50,010,670 downwards.
TGTACTTGTATTTCTCCATAAACTTGACCGAACAGTTCAATAAGAGATTGAGCTATAAAAGGTTAAATGCTATGTTGCTTCTTATCACAATGGTGCTTAATTCCACTTAAATATGTAATGCAATGGGACTGTGTTTTCTAATATTGCAAAACTTTGAACTGTTATCTGCGTTTTTCTAATGCTCTTTGTTTTTATGCTTGCTGAAGTTTAAAAAGAAAGCAAGAAAATGACAAATGAAGTACGGTCCCCGCCTAGTCGTGTTTCTAAGGGAGCGCTATGAACCTTACACAAAGTTGTTTCCCTGTCAGACGGACGGATAGCAGGCTAGTAATTAAATGAGAGATCGAACTATAAAAGGTTTTATATGTATATAAGCGTTATAAATAGCCTCAGAATTCAGATGGACGGATAGCAGGCTAGTAATTAAATGAGAGATCGAACTATAAAACGTTTTATATGTATATAAGCGTTATAAATAGCCTCAGAATTCCAAATAAGCATTGTCTAACAATCCACGAGGCCTTAAGAAAGGACGGTTGGATGAGTAATGACAGATCTCTCTCGTACAATCTAGTATTTTTATTTTCGAGGAGTGAAAGAATAGAGTGGGTCGAGCGTTCGGCAGCTGACCATAGCATCGCTCGTCCAAATCGAGGTGATGCGTCCGCACTTCCCTGGGTAAACCCCCCAGCTATCTGATTTTCTGGGCAAGTGAACTTTCTGGGAAAAAAAAGGTAACTCAATGAAAAAATCCCATAACAAAGGTTTTCTCGGGCAGGAGGGCTTAGTATCAGGTGAGCTCCAAAAATCTCGGTCAAATTGACAGATCATCGGGTGCATTCCTCTCTCACAAACTGATACCATCGGTTTTTTTTCAAGAAAGCGGTCCAATTAAAGAAGCTAAAGGGATGAATTGACACTCCTACCTACGCCTACGCTACCTCTGATACGTTAGCGAAGATTATGCCGTAAGAAAAGTCAAATTCAAATATTAAGGTCCAGAAGTCTTTTTTGAATCAACACTGAGAAATCTTCATGTAAAATGAAGTGAAACAGAAAATACTTTTTCTGGGAAAATATGGCTGTCGATTGAACTTTAGTGCCTAATCACTCGTTTTGGCGTGATTTACCAAAATACCAATATCATGCGAGAAATATGGAGAAAAACAAGCATTGTAAATCCACCAACGCGTTTTAACGAATGAATAAATGAAGTAAAAATTACTAATGAAATGATTAGACGACACAGAACTTGCAGATAAAAACCTTCACTCTTGGACTATGCAGGACTACAATGAAAAAAAATCAGCGATTCTAAAATTGGTAGGTTCAGGCGTAACTTGGTAGAATTTGTTAACATTATAATAAATGACAGTAATCTATATACTTAAATATATCAAATAAGGATATGTGGAATCAAAAAGTTACGGGTTCTCAATATAATGATTCTAAAATTAATGAGGAAAAAAGCTGTAAGGTACAAACAAAAACAATAATGATAGTCAGGTGATTGTGTACCTATTTTTACAAATAAATGTGTTGTAATTCGAATGAAACAGAAAACCATAAAGGTAAATGCAATAATTTTGGACCTGTGATAAAATCCTAATAAAACTATTCGAAGAAAAAATTCAATGCCTTGTTAGGTTGGCCTGTTTCTCTCTGCCTTTTTTTCTCTAAAATATGTAATCCTTCATCCACCATCCCATCAATTTTTCGCAAGTAGCGCAAGTAACCTCATCTGTCGGTTGCCTCACTACAAAACCAACTACCAAAAGTTCAAATGATTAAGACCAGGTCTATGAGGAGGATGAGAAAGGATGGCTCTGATGCGGGAGTGAGCAACAACTATAGAGGGGGAGACAGTCACAGTTGAAGGAAAACGATTTGACTAGCGTAGAAGAGATCGGATTGGGTAGCAGCAGTAAGATTACGGGCGGCTAACTCTGAAATATCAGGTTTGGTTTTCCTCTTCAATTGGTATGTAACAAAATTATACCGCTGGACTATAGGTAAGTATAGCAGCCAGTATGGACACTGAAGGATGAGCTCCATATTAAGGGTAGTATGTAGATGTAGATTCGTATGGCCCATAATCGGTATAGCTATTCTAGATGATTTCACGACCCAATCATCCCCAACTTCATCCTTCTTACACTGCAATCAACTCTCATATTCCTAAAACCAACTGCATATATACCACACTCCTTATGTCCATTCTTCCTTTACTAACACTGAATGAACCCACGTTGTTTGCTGCAGGTTTACCACTCATCAACCAAATATTCAATGGTTGGACAAAAATATCTTCAGACGGTCTTTCATAGGCAGAGATTAATACTAAGACCCACTAATTTTTTCCGGCCATATTTAGACGGGATAACGTAATGCAAAAGAGAATAATTAAATACTCTTACACCAGGGTTGCAATTCGCTATTAAAAAATCATTTGACTTGACCAGGATTCGAACCCGGATCTCCCAATTGCCGGTCAGGTGTGTTAGCCAGTTATACCACCAAGGCTAAGTCTACATTAGTGAATTTCAACCCTGGTGTATATGCACCCGTGCGAGTGACTTCGTACCATATCATTTGTTACATGCAATGATTGGAAATTTGTCAATTTCGTCGTTTTAATAACGACAATGTTGGGTTTATCCACCGCGACAGTGGCTTTGTAAGCACGACTTCGTCTCATGTGCTACAATGTAGACTTGAGGCCTGAACATCTAGTTCGCATAAACCCCCCTCGAAATTCGCCTTGAAGGAAGATGGCTTGGTGTTGTAACTGAACTGATTGAAACTGTAATTGAAATCACATTTTGAAATAAATGCAATTGAACCTAACTGGCTAACACACCTGACCGGCAATTGGGAGATCCGGGTTCGAATCCCGGTCAAGTCAAATTTTATTATTTTTTTTTAAATTTATCTTCATTATCCCGAACATAGCCCAATGGGCCAATTTATGTCGGGTAAATAATAGTAACAACGGACGGGACACAAACACCCATGTCCAAATGATTTTTTCATAGCGAATTTCAACCCTGGTGTATATGCACCCGTGCGAGTGACTTCGTACCACATCATTTGTTACATGCAATGTTTGGAAATTTAAATACTCTTAAGTACTCTTTTTCGTTTTTATCAAAAATTACGGAAAATCTGATACATATGCTGAGAGAAAAGATGCAAATGGTGATGGCCCATTTCGTGATAAACATTAAATCTGTAAAATAGTAATATCGTTATTTATCCCCCTCTTTGATTCATTTAAAATGCTTTTTTCCCACCAATTCTAATCCCTTCATGAACGTTAAAAGTCCTCCTGAAAGGAATTACATTGATATACCCAATATAGGCTAAAGTTTTATCCTTCTACTTGAGTATTTTTAGAGTACATGAAGATAAGAATGTCCCAGAAACTTTTAAACGACTATAGTGTCTTTCAAAATATTCATTTAGTGCCCAGTCTTGATGCCGTTACTTCAATATGAGCAGCAACAATCAAAATGCGTGATCCATACGAATGAAAAATACAAGAAAAAGCTCGGTAAATAAGTTATGATCAGCACGCACTCAAGTTGACAGCATGGTAGCCATAGAGATTTTCACCAATACAACAAAAATAATAAATAATCAGCATTTATCGCACGTATTTCACAATTGGAGGAACACATTAGTCGTAATGTTTAATTAGACGTTGAAGCTAATGACAAGAGACAGTTAAGGTATGACTTATCGGTATAGAAAGGCGGCGAAATTTAGAGTCAATGATGAATGAGCTCTTGACAGTGAAACGCCCAGGCCAATTGCAAAAATTACTGGAAGCTGTCCCAAAACCGGAAGGGTGGTTGCCGAAAAATGCATTGCCAAAATGGGCTCTCATGCCCCTTGACAGTAAGATTCCATCAATACCAGCTCCAGAGGGCCATTTCGTCTATACTCGTGGAACATTGGGAAAGCAGGTATTTGTCATTTTCACTCAAGGGCTTTGTAATTTTCATTCTGAGCAAATTCTGAGTTAAAACACTAAAGCTGCACGGAAATTTTAAAAATAAATCATTCACAAAAAATGTTACACCAATACAAACTATCATTTTCAAGGGATGTGTAGTGCCAACTTGCAGTGCCGTTTTCCAGAAAGCAAACAAACAAACGGATATGTCTTTGATTATGTGTTGAGATTACACTCATATGGTTCAAGTCAAATTTGGTACCATTTTCAATCGGCAGGCAGAGAATTAAGCTTTCCTGACTCATTAGCATTATGTCATCAATAAATTAAAGCTTTCGGAAATGTCAACGTTTGATAATTTGTCGATAGAGAAGAAGCGCATCCATGCATTTTACCATTTCTCAACGTAGTCAGAGTGGTTGTTTAGTTATCTCTTGTCCATTTCAAGGGTCTAGCCACCAGGTGGTCAAGTCTCAGCTAAAATCTTGAATTGTATCGAGTTGAGGGGTTAATAATAATGGTTTTTCAATGGAAATAAATCTTAATTAAGACAGATTTGATATAGTTATTTGGATCAGGGTTCAAGTAAACTTTTCATGTGGTGTTCTCATAAATTAATCAATCAATACTAACAAGAAATTACGCAACATTTAACAGTTTGAAACCATGATAAAATGGGTAACGAAATTTTAGCATTCGAATTCTAATTAATTCAAAATATTTCAAATGTAATTTTTTTTCATTCGCATTCCGGAGGATTTTTTGCTGGAGGCATCGAAAAAATCAAAATTAACGAAGCATTACTAGGCAAGGACTTCCGACATAATTTAGCACCTAGAACAGCATCAGTGCACCAACTAATATATCTAATCATACTGGTGAAGCAATCGCAGTTGACATACTAGAACTGTTGAGTTTCGCTCACGCATCTTTTAGGATGATATTCAAAGTACATGGGTATCCTCAATTTTACTCAACCAAAGAAACAAGAACAATATCCTCCAATAAAATGCAATGATGCATCTGGTGTAGAACCATAGTCATACTATTGCATCAAAAGTCTCATCGACCCCTATTTTGGCCAAATTTACCGTTTTAGCATTTCAAAACGTTTCTTCGAATGAAAACTAAAAGATTAAGTGATCACCGTTTTTGAGAGGAATCGTTTATTTTGGGGTAGCTAGATAAATGGCGTCTCATTCCGGGGGCCATATTTCGAACTTCAGCGATTTCCATTGAATTGGAGGGCTTCATCAGAGTTGAGAACATATTTCGCGCAAACCCTGGCAATGTAGAAATGAACAAAGGTTGGAAAGAGTATCACAGATTTTTCAGCAGAACTTGTGTTTTATACGGAGGGAAATTCGTGGGCACTTTTCGTCGGATTGGAACATTTAAGACCGTTTGCAAAAAGTAAGGCTAACGCCGGAGCATCTCTCCACCCTTCCTCCATTCCAAAATAAATAATTCCCTCACCAGTCTGTCCTATTCTTGATGGCAGAAATGGCCTTTGCTAATGCTTTGTTCTTCAAGGATAAGGGGCACAGCAAATAGTACAGACATACATAGCAAGCGCATAGAGCACATGAAAGAGAGACACTGCGCAAGGTATAGAAATAAACATTAGAAATCAGGGCATAAATAATCATTCGCATGACACAAGTACTTTTCAGTTAGGAATGCCATAGCCATATTATTCAATACGAGCTGTATCCCTTCTTTCTTAACGGAATTTCGCAAGTTAATGAGCGGCTTAATACACTTCGTCCATGAACATTTTGTTGCCATGAGCAATTTTCCTGACTTAACATAAATGTGATGACGTCGTTTGGTCTCAATGTGGATGGAGTCCATTTTTTTATATCAGTAATACATTTAATTTGAACTATCTCGCCAGGCATCGTTAACTATTGTCATATAACGCTTTCAACTTTGCACACATAACTGTGCGTCTATCGCCTGTCCCAATGCCAGCAATTACTTCCACATTCTTGAAAAATATATGCCATCAACGTGTGTATCGTGCTGTTCTTCAAAGTATGTAGAATGGCAATCTTTAGACACTTAGATAAACTACTTTAAGTATCATAAGCTACGATGCAGGAGCTGGAACATCAGCAAAGTTTTGAGTTCCTTTCCTGCAGGTTTATCTTGAATCGCGTTCAGTTTCGCCGGAGTTCCAGTTGGTATCTTTAGATCCGAAGTGATCGGCAGAGATATGGGCCGATATGAATAACCCTGGACTAGGCTCATTGCGTATATATTTCGTGCCAAACAATTAAGCTCAACTAACTTCGAACCCGAAGTTGGCGATTGAAATTCCGGAGTTACCGTAATTCAAGATAAACCTACGCAAGAGGTACTTGGTACCCTTATTGGGATAATCAAACCATCATGGAAACCTGCGCTGCAGGAGCCATTGAAACTTTGCTGATATCTACAAAATAAATTAAAGTAGCTTTGACGTCATTTTCCTTTTTTGCCAGCTACGAACAAAAGTCAAGAACGATGACTTCGTGTTCAGCGATTTGAGCGGTGTCAAATTGCCATACGAGTCGATGCACGATGAAAACCTGAAGAGGTTCTGGAAAAGCCCAAAGATTCGGAAGAACTTGAGGAAAGCGGGTCTGATAACGAAAGAAGGTGGGGAGATCTGCACACTCGATGCCTTCAACGAATACAGAAAATACCTGCAGAGCGTCCACGCGGATCTGGTGAACAGAGAGCGGGCTCGCAGGGTAAGTTTACATTTGGCGGCCACTGACAACAAAGGCCGTTTCCGATGATTCCACCGTAATATGATTCAAATGTCATTCAATTCAAATTCTGTGTACTCTTCCACAAACGTATTATATAGTTGATGGGAACAGAAAAATCTACCTTTCCTCGCAAACTTTTTTTGCAAATCGTGCAAAATGACTCTTCTTCTTACTGTATGTTTTAGGCATTTATGGCTGGTTGCAAGAACATTTAGTTATGGAATCAACAGTTATAATATCCATGAAGTTATACATCTCATAAAACTATTCGGGTAGCAGAAACACATCTACTAGCTACATAACTAATTTATCAACAGTTAACAGCTTCGGAAGTTTGATCTAATCTTCAACCGCCAGATAAAATCATGAAAGGCTTTATAATGATAACTCGTAACTTTGTGATTCCACGTATGATTATTTGAAACACCACGGGTTTCGACGTTCAACGTCGTCTTCAGTCAGGTTTAACATCGAAACCCGGGTCGTTTAAATAAAGATACGTGGAATCACAAAGTTACGAGTTATCATTTTAATGTTAACAAATTCCAGAAAGTTACGCCTGAAACTACCAATTACATGAAAGTTAAGCAGTTAAAAGAAAGTTAATGAATAATAGCTAATGCACATAATAATTCCTCAGTCAGAGTAAACAAACTGGTCATTTTTTCAAAACAATTCTTTTGTGAAGTAAATTAGTTTCCAAGCGGTTCGTAGCGCATCCGCCATCTTGGCTACAAATACTTGGCTTAAGGAACTCATAACTCCATGCCATTAGTTATGAAACCAATAAACTTATCGAATGGTTCTGCAACACTTAGTGAATGATTGCCAAGGCCTATGGGTCCAATAGCTTTATAGAATACACATGAGTTGTTCCTGCAACTGGCTATAAACCTGTTGCGACTTCTTTAGCCCTGGTCTATCCATCTCTTGCGCGGACGTCCCTGGGATCTTCCGTCTCTTGCCCTATATTCCAAAATTTTTTTCAGCATCCTCTCTTCATCCGATCTTTCTCGGTGTTCTCTCCATCTGTTTCTGTAATCTTGAATCGTTTCGCTGATATTTTTAGAGCAGAGTTCATAAATTTTTTTCAGCATCCTCTCTTCATCCGATCTTTCTCGGTGTTCTCTCCATCTGTTTCTGTAATCTTGAATCGTTTCGCTGATATTTTTAGAGCAGAGTTCATAACTTTAATAAGTACATCGTTTTCTATATGTTCGGCTTCAGCCAGATTTTCTTTTCGAGAATCTCATTACTGATATTTGCAAAATTTAGGCATTCGCTATTGTGAGTATCCAATTATCGATACCATATATTGCAAAGGGTATTGCCACTGTTAATAAATTCTCACTAAGGTAACTTTCCTTTCATCATTTTTTAAAGTTAGTGGTTAAGTGCCGCTGTGATAGTTTAAGCTGGTAATTTCTTGTGGGTGTCTGTTTCATTGCAGTATGATAGAGTGATTCCGAGGGTGCTACAAGATGTGACTTCTTCTATACTTGATTATTTCAAATTATTTTTGATCTTACTATTTCATTGCCTTTGAATACCATCACTTTGGTTTCATCGGCCGAGATCTGGAAGTTGCATCCACTCGAACTAACATTGTTCAATACGAGAATGAGTGAAACATGATGAAACATGGTTGATTATATCTCAAATAAATGACATTCTCCATTAAAATGTTAACCAAAATCAAATTAATCCGTGGAAATTGATTGCTAATAAAACAGAGCCACCAAAATTTTGTAGTTTTTAAGTAATTTTCAAATAACCTCGGGAGCTGAAGTCAAAATGCGCCAGTTCGAGAGAAACGGCGCTGCATTCGACTCCCGTGGTTGGAAAAGGTTTCCTTCAAAATACGTTAACGGAAAAATCTGTATTATTAATCTATTAATTTTTTTCCATTAGCTATCACTTGGGATCGGTGAAAGCACTACATTATGAAAAATATATATATGAAAAGGTGGAGTTCAGCATTTGTTCTGACTTAGGCAGTCGGGGTGGAATATTCTTAAGGTAGTTTGAGCGAGATAGTTTCCTAGTCATAATGGAGACTTTATTCAAATTGTACGTTTTAATTTCTGGAGCCGTAGGAAGCATGAAGTAAAAATTGCATTATTAATGGTGCGATAGTATACTTTTGTATGACTGAAGTTCTAAGTAATTATGCAAAAATATCTACGTAAGTCTATTTTTACTTTTTTCACGCGTTGTGTGTTTAAATCTCCTTCACAAAGGAAGGATTTCTGCAATCCTGGAAAAGTGACTGCGGTGACAATATAATTTATTTTCAAAAAATTCGAGAAATCATACAAACTGCCAACTGTTAATTTTTCACGAGATCTGGGTGTTAATATTTTCTAATTGTGTAAATAAGGTCTCTCTGGAGTGCATACACACACCATTTTCCATGTTAAATAGCTAGTATTTTTCGTCAAAAATCTTGGAAAGTAATTCGGTAAGGGGCTGATAGTTTGGTATTTTCGGAAGGGTGAGATATTTTTTTTTTAAATGGGACCAAATTCATTGATCTCTAGGTTTGATTATATTTTCCCCAAACTACCTCAAATTAGGTTGATGTCGGCGGACAAAATCCTGTGAATTTGGCCACATTGTGAAAAAAATTATCTCGTTTTTCCAATAAAATCCAAATAACACTCATTTCACCCAATAACTTTCATACCTGCTAAATACTATAAGCCGTTTATCTCATGCTTTGTTGCGGTCAGAGAGACTAAGTAAAAGATGACTAAGTAAAAAAGTTCGCCAAAAAATCGTATTAGATATGAAACAATTGATGTGAGGAGCCTACCATTAAAAATACACGGTAAACCTGACTTGCAAAGGCTGTTCACTCTCTTCACTCTTCGCTCTGTCTCTTCAAAACTACTTATCCCATTGCACTAGCTCTCTTCCTGACATTGCTCCCTGCGCATCCTTCTGCCGTTAGTTTTTGCGGAAGCTGCAGACTCCAACTTAAAATCAAATCGTGGTCAATAATTTCTTGAATGAATTAGAACCGACTCTCAAAGCTGAAATCTAGGGCCTTGAGGCCAGTTAACTATGTAAAATCCATCAAAAAAGAACGATCATTCTCATTAATGAAATTAATAGAGGAATCTGCTTAAAGTAGGTTAAGCGAGTTGTAGTGACATACAAAATCCAGTGAATTTGGCCACAAGGTGAAGAAATATACGATTTTCAATAAAAATCTCGACATAAGCGATGAATGCATAAAAAATAAATTGAGAGAAATGTCCCCAAAGGAAGACCCAGGAATAAGTTCATGAGCCAAATAAAGAGGAAAGTATATATGAAGAGATACCATGAGGTAAGGGAACTATCATTAGATAGGAAATGGTGGAGGGCTGCAGTCAACCAATCTTACGATTGAACAACCAAGGAATGAGTGATATAAACTCTGCTGAAAAATAATTCGCACAGATGGCGATGCGTCAGGACGTTTCATGGCTTCGAGTGATCTCCGACGCGGAAAGTTTAAGGAATACAGGACACAAATCAGAATATACACGCTCTCCAAGAAGTTGGAAGGCACGTTGGCTTGGCTCCAAATCACAAGTTCCGACGGGAGAAAGGCATCGTATAGAGATTATTGAATGGCTAATACATAGATTTCACGCCACGATAGAATTCTTTCGATCTTCAACAAACCAATCGGATAACCTTTAGAGGCGGTCGCAAAGTTCAGCTTGATTTAAAGCAAAGAGCGGAATCAAAACTTCGGGAGAGTCTACGTTAGACCGGCCCAGCCCATTTAAAACCTTTTCCAAGTTTCCACAGCGTCTGAATAACTGTAATCATCGACGCAGGGGCGGGGTATGCCCTCGGTAAGAACGTGCGATTTACACAGCACACTCCCAAGATTCCGATACGCGCTCGATTTTACACTTTCCAATTCACTGGCTGCCATATCTCCGCTCAGTCCGGTTTTCTGAAGCTACACCGTATCATTATTTCTTTGCGTTCACTTTATGGCTGAGCAAGCTCCTTTAAGTTAACAGCAGACAGAATCGAAATTAGGCATCCATTTAATATAGTCAATTAAGTTGTGAGCGGTGAAAAGGTAAAAAATAGACTTTTAGCAATGATACAAAGAAACGAAGAAGTTGAAATGAGTTAATTGACGCCACTCGTTAATATTTACATCTACATCAACATACTACCCTGCGAGGTTCCGCATCGGGGCGTGGCAAGGGGTTTTAGGACACCAGCCGCGTAAAGATGTAAGGGATAAGGTTTTTGGAGGTGTAATGGTGACGTGTATTATGGGAGTGAATTTAGAGGACATTAGTTTTTATTCTGGTTGCTTATCATGCGTGGAAATAACGAGTTCTTGTCCCTATCTGTTCGGCAATATATTTCTCGTATTATATCGCTTCTGTCAGACCCAGAGATATAATAATAATAATAACAACGTTTATTATCGTGGGCTACTCTTAGCCCCTGAGATAAAGAAGTACAATTTTTCAAATTAATACAATTTTGAAATTCAAAATTTAGATTAATAATACAGTGATGAAACTCAATATACCAAATCGAATTAATTATACAATGATGACAGGCAAAACAAAAAATAAAAAAACTCATTGTAAGTTTGGAATTCGTAATACAGCCGTACATATTACTGCAGAGAGCACTACTAGGATAACATTTAAATACATGATTAAGCATATAAACCGTGAGGAAAAAGGTAATTAATGATAACAGTAATAATTACAAGTATAAAGTTGAATACATTCATGTTCAATAGATTAATTCTTCTTCAATATGTATAAGGCATCCAATTTAACATTTGTTTAATTGTACTTCGTTTCAACTTTAGACAGACAACATTTTAGGATTATTTATTAGGATATCATACACCTTGGGCTTGAAAGCATGGATGGATTTAATATTTCTAACTTTAGATGGTAGAGAGTTCCATACTCCAGAAGCGGTTACGGTGAAGGATTTAGTGACGTGAAGTGTGCTATGTTGAGGGATGTGAAGGTCCTTGGGATGATTCTTGGTGGGTACTGTATGTAGATCTTTTTTCCAGGTAAATCTAGCAGATAGGTAAAGGGGATTGCGAGTGGATAAAATTTTATAAGTAAGCAGAATAACATGGTATAAACGACGCTGTTTTAGTTTCAACCAGCGTAATTGGACGTAAGTGTCAGATATCCTATCTCATTTTTTGAGGTCATATATATAGCGCATTGAAGAGTTCATTGTCACTTGCAATTTGTTGTTACTTAGTTACATATAGTGAGATGCCATGATACAATTCTCTATGTCGCTCTGAAACAGTAGAACGGTCGCTTTTACACATTAACCCTTTGAGTGCCAACCGATTTTCTAGGTAATATGCTAAAATTGCCGAGGCATTATTGCTGATTTTGCAGTAGTTTAGGAAAAAAATTGTCTCAAATACAAGTGAAGGTAAATATTCAAAAACTCAAGAAAAACTTTATTATATGTGGTTTCACCTTTTAAATATATTATTTGACGATTTTTTTTTCAAAAATATGAGTTCAGTAAGAATTTACGCCATTTTGACGTATTGGGGTAGCAAAATCTAAGTAAATTTTATGAAAACGTAGCACATGTAAAACCAAAGGAAGATAAACGCCTTTGGTCAATTTAGAAACTACAAGGGTTACGCTTCATAATTAATCTGCATTTAGGGACCATCTGTGAACAATCAGTCAAATACCAGCATCTAAGAGTGACATTGTAGGAGGAGCGCTATCGCGCTTTTGGCACTTTTCGCAGAGACAGGAGGAGCGCGATAGCGCTTCCCGGCAATCTAAGGGTTAAAATGAAAATTTCTCTTGGAAATAGTGAAAGTCATAAAATCCTCTCTTTGATTCCTATGTTTTCACATGCTTATTAGTCCGTCGCACCACTTTTAAGACGAGATTATACTAAATAAATGTATATAAAGAACACACAAACCAACAACCAATACCCAAAATATATCAGGTAGTATTTTGAAGCATTCATTCCGTGAAATCCTAAGACTCGCAATATTTATGATCTACAGCTATCTTCCTATAATTGCGTGCATGAATGCACGCAATTATAGGAAGTCGCTGTAGTCGAAGAAAGAAGGAAGACGCAAAAAAAAGTACTTCTAATGCAATGAATTATCTTTCACTACAACCTATTGTAAATTATTCTGTTATATATAATAATCATTAATATCTGTACCCCTCTCATAAAAAATTCACGCTATCACTAAAGCTTACTTGAGAGCAGTTCCAAGTCAATATTTGTAAAATTTACAACTCATGGAAACTTAAGTTAAATAATTACTTAAAAACAAAACTCTGACAGTCGAATGTACAGGGTTTCTCCTGCTTTCTCAAAGCTACAAATCAATTCAGTCGAAAAAGAGCTATCAAATCAAAAAGTGTACATCAAACATTCTAATTCACGACCTTCATAAAAAATAGAAGTCAAGAGCGACAATATTTTTCGTAGACATTTCTCAGCTATTATATACACGCAGAAGGTAATTGATTGGTTCCTGAGGGTATGTAATAGTCAGTGATTACCAATGTACGGATCTCCATCCAAATAATAAGGTTATTTACCAGGAGAAAAAGTTGATATTGTACTTATGATATCGCGAGATGGACCCTAGAAATACATTTTATTTACATTTAATTTCTTTTACATTCAGGAATTTCCTTCAAATAAACAAATGGAAGTACCCATAAGTTACCACTCACTAAAGTGAGTTATCTCACATCATCAGAAATCACGTCACGTACCTAAATGAAAGCGAATGGCTCTTTGAACGATCAAACCTCTCACGAGAATAAGAATAAGACTACAATATATACATTGTAGTACACATTTTTAAAAAACAATAAAATTTTCCAAAACTTCATTCTTGCTACGAACGAAACATCGCCTAGATTGCATTACATTTAAAATATTCACCAAGCCCTGCACCTTCGACTCGGAGAAAGGCTTAGGTTTTAATCGTCGGAGTGGAGATAATACTAGTGGCAGTAAGAGCTTCGCAGAGGGCTGTTAGTCCAGAAATATCCTACCGCGGAACAAAGGCTGAGGTAGGCACGAACCATTTGACGGCTTTATTGTGACGAGAGAACACGGGCAGTTCGAGCACGTAGACGTGCCCCAGGAGACCTGCTCAGGGCCTTTAAAGCATCGGGATCCATTGGTCACCCACCTCAGGAATTCATATACAAAGATTTCCTCTGGCTGGTTCGGCCCTTCCAACCCCCTCGCACTTGGGTTTGGAGCCCATGAGAGCCCATAGGTGAAGACGTGTCTACGCTAGCACGAGGAGTGACTGCAATGGACGCGCCGAAGACGCGCTACAGCAATGCCGTGAGACAATTATAATCGAAAGAGTGTATTATATTGGCGTTCAATTGAATAAAAATTACATGATTGGAAAAATCACCATTGATTGTAAACATGGTAATACCGGTAATACCTCAAAAGAAACAATAAAAAACGGAAGTGTGGCCATGTAATTTTTACCCATTTTCCCGTAAGTTAAGAACTGCTACAGAGCGCTAACGAGAAGAATCTCAAACTTCAAGTTTTAATCATTCGCTGTGATTTTGTATGACTACGTATTCTCATATATATTTAATGGCTCCCCTAAAAGAGAAAATAAGGTCCAAAAATGGATGATTTTGAGCGCGAAAACATTTTTGTAATCTAATAGAAAAAAGTTTGGCACTGCGTGCACTAAACTTCACAAGATTATTCTCCTACAAAATTACTACAAGAAAAAACTTTCGAATTTGTTACTTGCCTCTTTTGCACAGTTTTCTTGAGCCGAAAACCAGTTGTTTTCAGAAAAAAAGTGTTGATTCCTAGTTAAACTTCAACGATAATGAAATTACAAGGAAAATGGAAGTTTATTTAGGTGTTTCCAGTTACGTTTAAAACATCAGGGTTCCATTATCTCTCTTCCGTATAAATTTGTTTTTCAGCTCTTTACGATTGAGTATACATCAACATTCTCAAGTGTAGGAGTGCGCCATCTTGAAAAACAGCTGCCACAAGTAAACGAGGAGGGATGATTTTTTTAAATCGTTAATTAAACTGCTAGTTCATGTAGATATGTGCTTGCAAAAAATTGATTTTTTTTAATGGCCATGCTGCTATCATTGATTCTCATTGATCATCATTGCTCCATCGTTTGGGTTTATTTTTTCTAAAACAGAAATAGAGACCATTTTGAATTTTATTTTCCACTTCAGTAGCTGCAATAAACATGAAATTAAAATTGTATTATAAATGAAGCAAACACATTTTTTCACATGACTGATTTTTACAGTACTTAAATAAATAATCATATATAAGTATGTACTTACACACATACTTAAGTCTTTACCTGGAATCATATTTTCACGCCATATGGTGAAAGCACCTTCTAGCCAGAATTTATTTTTTATTTTTTTAAAATTACTTTGGTAATATGAGACAACGTTCAAACCACGCAGTATTAAATTTCAAACTCTAACGTGTTAGATATTCCCTATTACTTTTACAGTGTCTCTGGAGTGCAGACGCGTGCCATTTTCCATGGGAAATGACTACTATATTCCGGTAAATTTATCGAAAAGTAGCGCATTAAGTGGCTGATATAAGTGAGTATCCTATAAAAAGATGAGGGATATTAATTTTTAAAAGGCCAAATTTATTTAAGGTAGTTTGAGTGAAATATCATTTTACTTAGAAAACGATAAATTTGGTCTCATTTTAAAGAAAAATATCTCACCCTTCTATTGACACCAAAAATTCAACCCTCACCGCATTACTTTCCGAGATATTTGCCAGAACATTCCAGCCCTTTTACATGAGAAATGGTACGTGTATGCACTCCAGAGAGACATAATTTACAAAATGAGGTATTTATAACACTTACACTAACACTTCTAACATAAGTCATAAAAAAACTAACAGCGTGTAGTTTTTTTGTTTTCTCAAATATATTGGAAAATTGATCATATTGTCACCGCAGTAAATTCTTCGATATCACAATAAACCTTCCATTTTGATGGAGTTTCAAACGCACCGCGCGAAAAAAATGAGTCAAGTTAAAGACTAATTTAGATATTTTCATTTAATTACTTAAAATTTCTGTCGTATAAAACTATATTATTGCACCCTTAATAATGCAATATTTAATTGATGTGTTCTATAGCTGGTGAAATTAAAACGTATAATTCTAATATGGTCTCAATTATGACTAGGGAACTATGTCGCTCGGGCTACCTTAATTCTAAAGCAAATGATACGACGCTCAAACTACCTTGAAATCTGGTGTAATGGGAGGGCCAGACGAACCTCCTTGGGTCGGCCTAAGAGTCGGTCAAACAGAAACATCGACCCATCCGAATATGTTTAGTAAAAAGTTACACGTTAACACCCGCTGATTTTAGGCAAGGCGTCCCCCGATCACGGTAGTCAAAAGCAGCCCACGGGGAGGCCTCAGATCCCACACGAATGCGTGTCACGTTACTCCCCGATGCCCATTGTGAAGATTTCCATCAATAATCTCTGGAGCTGTATCCACACCGGGAAAATTATGTACGTGACGAGAAAACAGATGGAGGGTACTACGTGGGAAATTCGGAAGGACGCGCCACTCGAGACGAAAGAGAAGAGATGACCACCGCATGACGTCAGATCTGAAGTGGGCACTGAATCGAACACGACCGAGGGGAGACTTCGGTTGTCTCAGACCACAACCACAGCAGTAATGAGGTCAATCAATTTATCCTCAGATGCGAAATAAATTTATAACACCGTAAAAATAATATCGGATAACTAAATAAAATGATAGCTGTCTCAGGAGTGTATATTGAAAAATATGAAATTATAATGATAAATTGAAGTCATAAACGCCTTAAGTTTCTATATAGGGAGACATGTAAGCACGTTTTAGCTGTAGGTTCTCTAGCTAAAATTTACCCAAACTTACCTCTAATAGTGTGATGTGGTTTGGGACTACTTCCGCCCCTACTTCCCTATTTCCCTAAGCTCCTACTTCCGGTGACCACTACACAATTTTAACATTAATTTCCGTCAGCGACAAAAGTTTACTGGTCTTTACATTAATGGGTCTAAATCATACGCTTGTTCCCAGAAATAGGATTTTTTATTTAAAAAGTGTGCTCATAAACTTTCAGGTCAAAATAAACATGAAAGGATAATGTTCACCAAGATTCACAAACCAGCGATCATTGATATATAAATAAAAAATGCTGTAAATGGCATGGCAGAAATAAAGGTTCCTCCTTTATACGCTAAGAAGATTCCCAACAACGACTCTAACGGATAGAATTTAGTTCAAGATTCTTGTCACTCTATTTCATTTTCCCCATACCTACCTTTCACTATTTGAACAATCGCGACATCGTCTGATGCATCCAAGAATGGAAGAAACAGCGCATTTTCCGCAGGTTAATCTCCTGCCAAGTGGCGAAATCCAAACTGAAAAGTTTCTCGCCGGAGTAATACCACGTTTCCTTTGAGTAGCAAGACCTTATGCCAAAATACGGGAGAGTGGTAGTGTTGGTGGCTCTCATTCGTCACTTAACATTCCAGGCGAGAAATCCAAAATTATGCTGATCGAAAGCAATGCTTAGGGTAAGAATAGGCCATTCAGTCGAAAGTTCCTCCGTCGTTTTCTTTAAAAAAACATTTCTATTAGATTTAAGCTTTAGCATAGCATGATAAATGCCTTCTCCTTTTAAAGATTCAACATTACTCATACACAAGTTAAAGATCAATCGCCTTCTGGGTGAATACTCAAGAAGAAACCATAAATTTACGAGTTGGCGACGTAGAACTTTGACCACATTTGCAGCATGAAATGAAATAGAGGAGTAAAATAAAAAATCTAAGTCATTAGCATGCATTAATTCAAGTACAACTCATTTTGATTCAAAACGAAATTTCATCGGATTAAAATCTTTGGCGAAATTCCAAATTTCTCAAATAATATTTGTACAAAATGCGGTCAAAATTAGTTTCTTCAATAGCCTACTTCGATTCCAACATTTTACGATCATTACATCATGAAGTTAAAAATTTATAGATGTAATAAGTTAAATATTTCATATATGGACGCATTTTTTCTCTCAATAACATCATCATTGGAAACGGCGTAAACTTAGGGAGAGTTTTAATATATAATTTTCATAATTAATATAATTTTCAAAGGACACCAAAATATCCAAATAATATTAATAAGATGAATCATAAACGTTACAAGCCTACCGCAATAACAGCCCTAGTAGCAGAGGACGTTGTCACAACGTTGCATCAACGAGCACAATGTTACATGGCAACGTGAACGTTGCCAAACTCGCCGTTGCGGTAAACCTGCTAAGTTGTTCAAACCTAGTTTGCCATGGGTACCAGAAAATCTGGAGGAAAGGTCAATCTGGTCAAGTTCAGGACGGATGACACGTTGGGAATGATTAAAACTGGGGACATTAAACATTCGGACAACGTATCCAGCCTTAGGTTGAGGGATGAAATTAAGGTGAAATCATATGATTTCTCCAGAAATGGCAGAGGTCCCGAGTTTTTGAAGCTGTGATTCTAGGGAATCAGGTAAGTCACTGTCTGATGACTCTTTATATAACAGTGTGGCCTAAAGTCCGTCTTTGATGTGGATTCGTTTATTTGGCAGATAATAAACCGCCTTTGACGGGTGCTTGCTCGTCTATGGAGAGTACTAGCAAGGTTTGGTGCTTAGACGAGGAATGAGAGATGGGGAGAATTGACGTGGAGGGATTCCAAAACCTTCCTCACGGATACTGAGAGTGGCTCATAGGAGCCTGATGTTAGCACGCATAAGGTAAATCAATTCCACTCATCAGTTACCCACCTTGAAACATCCCTGCCAATGCCATGTCTGGAATTGAACTCATCAGACAGAGTGGGTTGTTGGATTTAACTTTTGTTTAGCGTATAGGTAATGAATTATAGATTTTCTTGGGGTTTTACTCTTGTACTTACAGCTTCCAACTCTCTGGTATTTTCCAATTTCATTCTTTGGCGAATGAGTCTTCCATCCTCTCTTAATAACAATGACCATGTGAGGCACAGAGCTTTATTATCTCGTCCCTTTACTTGGATTTTCCAATTATTCTTCTCACTCACCCTCTAGATTTTTCATTTATTTTTCCTATGAGTTCTGGTGGTGTGCGTTTGTTTTTTATGAAGCACTTGCTCTGTGATTTAGATATTTTGTGAAACTTTTGATGTATCCTCACCATGGCTCTAATCAGATGTCCCGGATAAACTTTATTTACCCTACCTCAACTTGCCGATCTCATTGATACGCACACAATAATTGGTTTGGAGACAGTTTTGACGCTGCTAAATTTATTTCGAGCAATAAGGTTATAAGCCAAAGTCGTATTTCTTTACTGTTTGGTATGAAATTGATCAGGAAAATGCAATTCTTATCCTTATCAAGAAAAAACTATTTAGATTTTAATAATAAAAAATGTATTTCTGATTTTAATAAGCAATTAAGTCTCTTTGAAAAGTGCCCTGATGTTGGGCCACCCCGTGCTGAGAGGGAAATAAAGGTCGTCCTGGATTATAAGGGTCCACTACCTGCGAGGCACTCAACCAAGCAAGAGAGGAAAATACTTTCCTTGCTTCTCTCCCGCACACGGTAGCAGCAAAAATTATGGGCTTCCACAGTATAAGGGTTGACACAAATGGTGATTCCAATACAATAGTCGATAAATTATTTTCTGCTTATCCTGCATTATCAATGTGCCACCATCATCCACTACCTTGCATTTTAATTTATGCAAATTTTGGTGGCTTTTAAAAAGGGATTTTAAGGTGCTATAAACCTTCACTTTTGGACTGACTTCTTCCTTGAAGCACATGGTTCTGATGTTGTCTGCTATAACTTATTTTTTGTGTAATATCCCTTTTCATGTTAGTTGCGGGAATTAATCCCAGGCTCATGCATTTATATAAGCAAATCAGCTTATTTAGGGATTAAGTCCGGGATAATGCACACCACCAGGCTTACAGTGGCGAAGGCTCTAATGGAAGAGGTGTTTACCCTGGATGCCCTGTTGACCTGTTCTCCCATTGGAACAAATTCTGGATATGGACCTCGGCGCCCTGCATTATATCCTCTCGCTTATAGAGCTATTATATGTTGGTTTTTCACTATATGTCCAATTCATTATTTTCAGAATTTTTCTTTTAACTGTAACTCACCCGGCTTTTAATCCTATTTCAGAGGCCAGTGATGAAATTGGATCTATTAACAAATTCCCAGAAGTGACATTAAAAAATTATAATCATGGTTTGGCCTCTAAACTTAGTAAATTAAGGGAGGCAAATAAAATAATATCTAAAGTTGTTCAGGGAGTGTAATCAATTTTTCTTATCAGTTGTATATTTTCTCCTTTTACCTAGTGTATCCCTATTATTTTGTATTTAAATTCTGATTTATTAATTGTTCTAGTGTTGTATTTTTTTACTCATTAAAATGAGATTTTTTTGTATTTTGTATGACATAATATACAATGTCTTTGCTTAAAAAATCATGGATTATTATTTACTAAGGCCATGAACAATCCCCACCAGTCCCCGAGACTCTCCAGGACTCGACAGTATTAGCAAGAACTTGCATGCCTTCAACAAAATTTACGAATCCCCTAGAATTCTCCAAGTTGGAATCCATGCGAGTCCCTAGGACTCATAGATTTTCATAAGGGATGCTATATAAATTGTGATGGTAAGGGTATTTTTGTTGCATTCATTTCCACAGGTATTATTTTCAAAGTTTTCCTTTGTGGGGAACAATTTCCTGTGGGAAATGATTCTCTAAGGTTAACTCCCTATGTCAGGGTATTCTAATAAGCAAAGGGAATTTCCTACAAAGAAATGTATTTGTCCCACAATGGCAATTTCCTGTGGGGAACGAATTCCCTGCAGGGACTGGATCCCCGATGGGGTACAAATTCCCTGCGGGGAACGAATCCCCGCGGGGATTTGTTCCCCGCAGTCCCGCAGGGAAATTAATTATAGTTCCATGTGGGGATTCGTTTCCCTCAAGCAATTTCCTGTAGGGAACAAATACCTATGCCAATTCCCTGTGGGGAACGAATTCCCTGCAGGGATCGAATCCCCACGGCGAACGGATCCCCGCCGGGAATTCCCTTCGCCAATTACCTGCAGAGAATTCCCCGTGAGGATTTACGATAGGGTATGAGAATTTCTTCGATTTCCAAAGCCTGCTACGCCAATTTTTTTTTTTTAATGTTGCCCTGACAACTTTGCTGCAACGTTATTTTTTGGGAAATTCGGATGTTGAGGCAACGTGCATGCAACGATATCGCAACTAACATCAACGTTGTATGGACTTGTACCTTTTCCCATTGTAACATTGCCTAAACGTTACATCAATATCCTCTGCTACTAGGGAGGGAAGGGAATCGAGATCACTCCGTTGCGTCGGTTATCCTTTAGGCTTAAATAATTTTACAAATTATTTTTGAGCCGAGCTATTCGCTGATGACATCGAAAACATTATATATACATTAGATTGCGAGAACAAAATTAGGGAAACAGACAGCAGAACGGACATGTTCAGAATGTCAACTTTCCCGCGTACGATGTTCGACCGTAAAACTATCTCTGAAATTTTATTAGCAATTTTCCGAGAAGCAGAGTTGTTAATTATATGATTTGTTGTCAACTACTTTTCTCTTTTCTTAATTTTCCACGAAGTTCTGACAGCAGGCCTTGCACATTTACTGCATAACTCTTGTTCATCTGAGCATTTATGTAATTGAATGTACATTGACAATCATAGTTTCCATAACATTGGTAGCATGTAGTGTAGCCCATGTTGGCAAAAAGTCAACCCCTGTCGCAAGTAAGTTTTTATGTTTTTGCTGTCGTAGTTTCAACAATGAAGGATATAATGTAGTACAAGTTAGTGAAAACTTACCCCCTGCCATACGCCATTGGGGTGCCTTCCTAGGAACTATGCAGATGAGTAAATTTACATTCATGTATGGAAAGCAGTATTTAAGTCCATCAAATAATCAAATTGGAAGCCAGTTTATAGCTGCGTCCATCGCCAATGATAAATGCTCCACGAAGCATTACGAGTCACGCAAAAAAAACATTATCCAACCGTCGCATGATATCGAAGGAAATCGTATTTCATCAAAAATGGTATTAAATCGTATATCGTTTAAATCACTCGCGGGAGTAAGAGGGAGAGAAAGCTCGCCGTATAATTTATGACCGCAATTTGTACAAAAATTGGCACCTTGATCACAATCCACTTTCACAACATA
The DNA here is from genome assembly GCA_963169105.1 of Ceriagrion tenellum. NCBI lineage: Eukaryota > Metazoa > Arthropoda > Insecta > Odonata > Coenagrionidae > Ceriagrion > Ceriagrion tenellum. The sequence continues at coordinate 49,988,594 of OY720636.1, read as the reverse complement.
CCTATGAAAAGGTGTAAGACCACTGACAAATGGGTGGATTTGGTTGTCTTCCAAAAGAAGCCCGAAGATATTTTTTTAGACGATTAATGATGTTTGCCAGGGAAAGTTAAACATGACTTGCCTGGAATGAAAGTCTACATGAACGTTCCGAAGAAGCCCTAAGGAGAGATTGACGTCGAATTTTTCTGCAGGAGAAAGGCACTAAAATGTTACAAATCACGCTGTTGTTGAATTTAAACGATTAAATCATTAACAGCGGTAATTGAAACAACAATTTCTCCCAAGGAGTGAAATCTGTATCTCCGGTAAGCGAAACCACGAAATTAATTTCCCTCGCTTACGTCAGTAGCCGACCAGATGTCATGCATTAAAGCAGCGGTCGGCAACCGTTGCGGGTGCACGCGCCACATTTTTACATAAAATCCAATTAAAAACTGGTCGAAATATCGTAAGTTTTCAAAAAAAGATTTATCAGTTGTGATGTGGAGGAATTTCAACGTAATAAAAACATCTAAAGCATGCGCGGAACATTTAAACCAAGTTCGAAATACATACAATTTGCCGGGGGATGATTGCAATTCCCGTCTCCATTATCGTAAAGCAAAATTTAATCGACCATTCTAGGCGCTCCGCCAACAAATCTTTTGAATGCCATTGGTAACGGATTGTTGCATTTAAGTATCAGAAGTACCTTATGAAGATCTTCATTGAAATGAGGTGGCACGGTATAATAAATATTCATTGAAGTGAGGTGGCACGGTATAATAATTATGCATAGAGGTGTTCGAAATATTCGAAATATCGGATTATCCGAGAGATTTAAATACTCAATAAAATTATGAAAATTCATGAGAGACGAATTAGGGTTAAAAAGCGGGAAATTGTAAGGTAAAGACAATATGTCGATTTTTCGTACCTCTAGTAATAAAAACTCATTAAAATAAGAGAAATTTTAACAAATATTTTCCAGATTGAATTTTGATTATTTTCCCTTCATATTTATGCAATCAAAGTGCACAACATTAAGTCTTTGTACCTTTTTAGCTGCGAACAGTTGGGCGTATTGTTTTATTCTCATACCTTTTTTCTTTTTTTTAATGCGAGTCCACGAAGCGTGAAAACCATTGCACTGTGAAAACTATCTATAAAAATTATAAAAAATGAGCGGAAAAACATCTTTGGTGAATTCGTCTTGTTTCCGTAAAACCCTGAGACAGTCTGTTGACTGAATGATTCGATTGAAATGATAATAAGCATGGATAACTGGTAGTACGAGAAGTCGGTGTATGGTTAATTTTAATCTCAAGCACGATCTGTTATATGAAGAGATATGACATACCTGTCCATAATTACCTAGTAAAACCTTCGTCCGGGTGGGCATTGATATATTTGGATAAGCAATTTATTTTTTGTATAATAATCTGTACATATAGCAACCATTAAAAAAACTGAAATTGAAGGCATTCGTGAATGGACTGAGCTTCATTATTCTCTATTTTCTCCTCTTATGCAACGAAGAGTTTTTCGACAAAAAAATAAAGATACACTCGCGTAAAAAAATATCGAAATTACGCATGTTGATGCATATAACATTAATCGAAAACTAATAACGAAGAAATATCAGTCATTTAAAAATGTGTTATTCCGAGTTTTACGTCAGAATATAAAAGCATGAGAGCTAGTATTCTCATGCAGCATTTTGACGAAAATAAACTTAAGTCGAACACTAATAACGCAGAGGCGTAAGTCTTTTATAAAATTATAACGTTATAAGAGCGTTTTTGCGAAACTGTATGGTCTTTATATTCCGTCATTACAGGACAGTAAAACGGTATCCACTAGGGCAGTGGTCGGCAAACCGCGGCTCGCGAGCCAGTCTTTGGCCTCTTGAGTGTGGCTCGTCCACAAAATACCAAGTGCGAGTACGCACGTACCTAGTATTGAGAAAGGTATGTTGAGATGATTTGGACATTCAGAGAGTATGAACGAAAGGAGATAGACGAAACAAGTATACAAGATGAGTGTGGATGGGAAAGTTGGAAGGGGTCAACCTCAGCGAATGTACCTCAATCAAATCGAGGACATTTTTAGAAAAGGCCAGCTTAGAAGTACCCTGATTAGGTTAACAACAATGTAATAACCGCCACAGTTTAAGTATAAAAAATTGGCTCACAAATGAAATTTTAATCTTTGTACTGTTGAGTTTTGGCTCTGTTGACCAATGAATTTGCCGACCACTGCGCTAGGGCACGGGCAGTGGAACTCAAGGTTAACGTGTGCACTCAATACCATGTAATTATGCGCTGACATCCAATCATTCTGGTAGGTATCGCTGGGCCACACTCTCTTGTTATAACCATCGAACAAAGAGTAAACCATGTATGACAGCAATTCTATACGTAGAAATTTTGCTATCATTGATCAATCTTGAGGGAGGAACTTACCTTATCAAGTTTTCCCATTCGAACGCAACCAACCTGCGGCGGCAAGGTTGGGGAAAAAATCCACTCACCCCAATCCAAATCGTCTCTGTTTGCAGGACGCCCTGTCCAGAGAACGACGTGCTTTGGCGCTGGCCAAGTCAATGGAGGAGCGGGACGCAGAGAAGGGCAGGCGAAGGCTGGCCCAGAAAGAAAGCACACTGATCAGGAAGCAAATTGAAGAGCAACAGTTAGAGGAGAAGTACGCCTGGATGAGTAGTTTGCATGCGGTTTAAACGACCCCGCTCATTATACTCATAAGAAAACATCATATTGGTGTTTTAAAGAGTATTAAGAGACATCAGGCCATTTAAAGGACTAGAAATTCACTCTAAAAAATAGCTTTCATTCATTGGTTGTTCGATCCTAAGATTTGTTGACTGCAGCCCTCCACCCCTCTTTATCTAATGCTGGTTCTCTTACCTCCAGGTATCTCTTCATGTGTACTTTCCTCTTTATTTGGTCCATGAACTTATTCCTGGATCTTTCTCTGGGGACTTTTCTCTCTATTTTACCTTCAATTACGTTCTTCACAAACCCAATGTGTCTCAGGGTGTATCCAACCGATCTGGTTCCTCTATTCTCTAAGGTGTTCCATATGGTCCTTTCCTCTTCTATTCTTCTCTGCACTTCATCATTTCTAATTTTGTCCTTGCATTTTATCTTCAGCATCCTCCTCCAGCAACAGGTTTCTAAGGCTTCTATTCTTTTCTGGTCAGATTTTCTAGTCGTCCATGCTTCCGATCCATAGTTCCACGCTCCACACGAAAATTTTTACATTGTTATCTGGTTTGTAGACCTTCTTCTTGTGGAACTTCTTTGAGCACAGCACTTGACTTTTTCCCATTAATGGCTTCTTATCTTGAGCTATTCTCCGCTTGATGTCCGTTGTACTTCTTCCGTCCCACGTTATGATGCTTCCGAGACAGGTGAAGGAATAAACTTAGATACTCTAATTTCTATCCTCTCAAGGTGACTTCTACATTCAGCTTCTCTCTTCCACATACTAGGATTTTAGTCTTCGTCTTATTTATTTTCATATTGTATTCTTGCAGAGCTTCAGGTGTTGTATTCTTATCCGTATACATTATGGTTATTTATTTATTTAAAAAAAATTGTTCACATACAGCAATAGTGCCAATTTATAGTAAACATATAACAAAAAACAAGAAAGAGGACAAAAACACAATAATAGAATAAAAATAAGCAACGAGAGCCCAACATGGAAAGGGGAAATATTTAATTTGTTGACAGGTGGGATATCGCATGGGTGGTGAAATAGTTACATGGTAAATAAAAAGGATCGATAGTGTGGGGGAGTGAATTTATAAGGGATGGGAGGCGAAATAAAGGTGAGCGCTTGGTGAGAGATATTCTTGGAATAGGCAGATGGAGTAGAGTACGGGTGCGGGTGGATCGAGTTGGTATCCTGAAGTTGAAGAGAGAAAGCAGTTCAGGGCAATCAATGGTCGAGTTAAGGGTATTGTGGAGGAGTTTTAAATTCATTTTAAGTCTGTGGCTTTAGAGGTTAGAAATGGAAAGAGAGGACAGCACAGCGTTTGAGGACATATTACGGAAATGTGGGACTCTGTGCTTGACTATTTTGGCAAAGAAGTGAGAGATGCAATCGAGGGATTTAAGATTAGTTGGGGCTGACATAGACCAAATTGGAGAAAAATATGATACTATGGAAGGACAATTGTTGAGTAGAAGGAATGGAGTGCTATTGGATCATTAATTTCTGTGAAGCGGTAAAGAAGGCCTAATAGGGACATCGCTTTATTTTTTACAGTCTGAATGTGGTCGGAGTAATTTAGCTTTTGATCGGTTAAAACGCCTAGGTCTTTCATGGTTGTCACTTCGTTTAAGGGAGTTGAGTTAATTGTGTACTTGAAAGTCAGTGGTTTTGTTTTCAGAGCAAGAGTCATGATGCTGCATTTTCCAGGGTTTAGGTTAAGTTTCCAGGTATCACACCACAGGGAAGTTTGAATTAAGGCAAGTTGAAGTTGAATACAGTCAGAAGTATTATTAATTTGCTTGTAAATCTTGCAATCATCAGCATAGAGAAGGCAATGAACTTGGCTGGAAAGGAGCTGAGAAGGAAGATCATTAATGAATAAATTGAATAGATATGGCCCAAGGACACTGCCCTGGGGAACTCCAGACGTTACAGGAGACCAAGAGGAAGAAGCACCGGCGAGTATTACACGCTGGGTTCTGTTGGTGAGAAAGCTAGAAAGAAGGCTGAGGAACATACCATGTATGCCAAACTGCTGGCTGAGTTTATGAAGGAGGAGTGGATGATGGAGGGCGTCGAAAGCCTTGGAGAAGTCAAGGTAGATGGCATCAAGTTGAGTCGATTTGTCTATTGCCATAACGGCATGGTGCTGAAAGACGGCAAGATTTGTTAGGCATGATCTTCCTGGGAGGAAACCATGTTGCTGGGAAGATAAAAATGGAGAGATGAAATAGTAAATCCTGTTGAGAATAATGCACTCACAAACGGAAGACAGGATCGGAAGCAATGAGATTGGGCGATAGTTTGAGACATCATTCTTGGGACCAGTTTTATGTATCGGAATGACGTTGGCGCATTTCCATTGAGGAGGGAAGGTTCCTAAGGAAAAACAGCGATTGAACAAGAGGGCTAAAGATTGTGAGAGGGTAGAAGCGCAATTGCGAATAAATTTAGGGTTGAGACCATCAGGGCCAGGTGAGCGGTGGAGGGGTATTTTACAGAGATATTGAAAAACCTCCTGGGAATCCGTTTGTATGTTGGATAGGGAATGATTTGAATTAGGAAGTAGGGAATGGACAGGGGTGATACTGTGATTAATAACGCATAAATAGAATAGGTAGCGAAATATGGACCAAGAATTTTTTCCGGCTTACTTGATGAGTTATTAAAATGCGCACTCAACGACTCACGATTCGCGCTCCAACCATCTTAACCATAAAATAGTGAGGAAGCAATGCACGAAGTTAGAGACTTTGGTGGTTGACATCAATCACTTCCTCACTTTCGTCAGTGGAGTGGTTGACGCCAGAGGGGGATGGACATCATATTAGTGGTATTTGACCGAAGACCCTTTTGACGTGTTCAAAAATTCAAATGTTTCAATGAATTCCAATATCCGGCCTTTCTATTGCATGCGTGACACTTCTGGGACAAAATAATTACGTTGCACACCTTTTACTACATGCCTGGAAAAACTGGAAGTTACATCACATTTTCAAAACACTTTTTATGATTCTCGGTTCTAGCTCCTATTTTTCTGACCGTTTGACCATTGTATGTACCTACCTTCCATTTCACAATCGTTTTCACAGAAATTACTTGGCTAAACTAAGTTAGGCCCGAATCAGTCTCTTTAATTCGTATATTCTATCATAAGTTTTATAAAGCATATTTCATAATGGACGTCAACTATGGAGGAGAAATATTCATCATAGAGCATTGTCATTTTGGATAGTCCCTCGCTATGCCTCCTACTTTCGTAGTCCTCCACAAAATACACACAATCCTGTCTTTCTTTTATACTTTACAACACTACGTGGTCAGGGAATAGCAGAAGTGCAATGCGTTGAAGGAGGCGTGGCAGGTATGGAAAAGTACAAATAGAAACGATCAGCATCACCTGACGAGTGCATCTAGCTATCTCCGTCTGTTTGTCCGTCTCTTCGCACGATAACTGCCGTAAAAATTGAGATATAGAGCTGAAATTTGGGTCATAAGCCTCTAGTAGTCCACAGACGGCATTTAGTTCTCAAATAGGTTGGATCGGACCAAAACCACGTTTTAAAAAATAAAATTGAAATTGGTTTAGGGTATTTAAGCTTCGGCAAGGCCGATGATAATTTCTTTATTAGTTTTTACACACAATTGTATAAACCTGCCATCAAGTCTCTCTTAAGCTTCTCATACCATATGTCTCTCCTTGTATCGTGTAGAATTCTAATTCTCTTCCTTCCTCTTTAGCGTTTACCAAGCGCACGAATATATATTCATGACCAAGCGTTTGCTCTCTTTAACCCTTCTCAACAAGACCTCCAAGTCGAACACAAATCTCCAACTACTACTTCTGGCTTCTCTTGATATCCGCCGATTCATATTCATCTATTTCCCCTCCCAGCAAAAGCAGAAATACCTCTTTTGTCTTCCTCACGTCCCATTTAACCGATCGAAATCATTTTCCATATAACATTTCGTATAACTACAGTAATTAGCCAAAGGATAAACCTTATTCTACTTAGGACCACGCCTCCTACTTTCCGTCACAGTATGTTTGAAGAATGCACACCATTGTTTCACGAGGAACCCATAACAGATTAAGAGATCAATTTGAGAGTGGCTGAGGAGAAAACTCAGCAGGAGTTACCAATAATGAAATAAATTATGACAGGAAAGTAGAGGCATATGAAATCAAACAGAGCGATCGAGGGACGGGTATAGGTTTTTTTTATTCTCGGAAGGGGCTCAAATTCTGGACCGATGATTATAAAATTACAAGCTTGGTACATACATGGCAAGGAGTATAGAGACATGCTACATGGCATGAGCAAGTAGATGACTGTCCTCCACATTCATTCTACAGCTTCACCGAATAAGATTTAAAACTTTTCACAGTACTCTTGCACGTATTTTGTTCATTTTTTTTACTATCTACTAAGCAAGACATTTTCACTGTTTTCTTTCAAAATTTCAGCCAAGACTAAAGGCGCAAATCAACCAACCATTGGGAGACAGAATTGTTCTTTTATGTTCTATTGCGATATAAAGATACATATAAATATATTAATATAAAATGAAGTTATGAAGATAGAGAGGGGTTTGAAAATAACATATTGGTACATTTCATTTTTCGAGGGGAAAATCTGCCACGATAATGAAATTCTAATGGCAATAAGTATACATTGTGATAGCTGTCACCTACTATTCCCTAAAACTGTCCCAGCCGACTTAATCATTTTCCTCCCGAAGAATGTCTCAGCCTTGGGTGTAAAAGAGTGTGGTATGTATTAAAAATACCCACTATACTTTGCCAAACCTGCCACAGGTTAAAGATGAGAGTCGAAAGTCAACGGAGGCACGAAGAGTGGCTGAATAAATACAAGAGAGAACAACAAATACAGAGATTAGCACGCTCTCAAGCCCGAGACAAAAAAATCCGCGAATTTAAGGCAAAGGCAGCCGTATTGGGCAGACAGCGGACTATTAGGACGATTCGGAAATGGCGGGCTCAGGAAAAATTTCGAAGACGGCAGCTCAGGGAAAGGAGGAAGCGGAAGAAAGTAAAGGAACAAGAGGTGAGTGCCTGAGGTTGGGTTTACGCTGGCAAGCTGGTGTGGATTGATGCCGATGTTTTTGAGGTACAGATTGCTACTTTCTGAGGGGGGCAAGGGGTATGGAAAACCTCAGAACCACCATTCTATCTTAAGTACCAGATATTACTCGCGGCCGCCCCCTTTCCTATCCTCCCCACAGAACCTCCCCTCAATCCTCCAATGCTGGAAAATTATATAATTGGGAGGTTTACTTTCGCAAGTTTCTTCTGTAAGAGCTTGTGAAGAATTTCATTCTGACAAAAATTTTCCACAATCTGGCTCTACACTACACAGTTACTGTAGAGCCAGATGAGCGGTTGTTTAAACCTTACTCACACCCATGCCAACAATATGCCTCTGCAAGTGGACTTGTCAAGCTATTACTAGCAATTTAGGAAGAAAGTCACTTGCTGCAAGTAACTTGCCCAATAAACTTGCCAGTGTAAAGCCACCTTAAAAGTAGGCAACTCTTTATAGATTAAAATGTGATTATAAAGTAAAATAGTACTTGCACGGGCTGTCCACACATGGAACGTGTTATATTCACTTGGATGCAAAGATTTCTCAGTAGATTTTATTTTGGGTTTGGTGAAAGAATAGCATATGGTTAATCTGGTATAAATCCCTACTAAGTTAATTTAGAGCTAACTCCTAAAGAACCATTTTGAATTTAAATGATACATATAAGGCAAAGGTTCCTCAGACTTGATACCCTGATCAACGGCCTAAATCACTCCATGCTGCAAACAGCCCTGCATTATCTTAGTGCTATAAATAGAGAACCCTCTTTAACAGGAACAACAATCTTTTTCACTTCAGATTAAAACAAGGCTACAACAAAAGACAGAACAGCAGATTGAAAAAATCAATCTCATTAACTTTCTCCTGGAAATGGAAGCTGTAGAGAGGCAAAGATCTATACAGGAGAGGAATCTCAAGTGGCAAAGAGAAAGAGAAAGGATGGATGGTGAGGCATTTGAGAATGAAATATATATCTAATCGATTTAAGACCCCAAGGGGGATACTGAAATGGAAATATTTTGATCAAATAGACCTGTTCCAGAGAATCAGACATAAAAGGGAGGAAAGATTCAAAAAGGAAAAGCAAAGGAGAATCTCAAAGCTAGTGTCAAAAGTCATATATGAGGATGTGGCACCAATTGTAAGATTTATGCTACAAATTAAGTTTTTTACTACTGCTAAATTTTTAATGTTTATCACAATTTATCCCGGTTATTTCAATGAAATATGCATATTTTTCCACGGAGAATTCATAGCAGAAATAAGATATCAACTATTATGTAATCATATAATAAAGTTCACTGTATTCCGCATAACCTGCAGGAATAAGGGCATAATGTGGGGTAAAAGCAAACACATAAATCGCTTTCTGAATTCCATACGCTATTCATGGCATGGGTTTCAACATATTTTGTTTTTTTTTATTTATTTATCTTGCAAGAATTTATTCTTCATAGTATTCAAATTGAAATATATACATGTATCAATTGAATTATGCAAGTTAATACAAATACAGAAATTTGATGAATATAGTATAAGTCCTCCTGAGCCACTGGCTCATCAGGAGGTGCTTGTGTAGGCCAAAAATAATACAGAGCATTGTTGGAGTTAATTTCCATCATTCCCTGACATCAGTATAATTATTGGTGAAGTTACATGTATCAATCAAGTTAACTCAATTATTACACTTCATTAAATATAAAAAAATTATGCACTTTTTATCACTTTGTAAAAAAAGAAAAAGTAAAATGTGAACCTGATGTACTAACCACCATGTAAGGGATGGAAAAGGAAGAATCCCTGAGGCCATAATCCTAATCGGGCATGGAAAGTGAGGAAGGCAGATTCAAATATGTATTATATGCAAAAACAAGGCAACATCATAAGTGCACCTTACATTTTAATCTACCTTCCTCACTTCCCATGCCCAGTTACAATTTTGGTCTTTGGCATTCTTCCTTTTCAATTAGAAATAGAAAGTACATTTATGAGTTATTCAAGTTAAGATTTGGATTCGCTAACAAAATATATGGGAAGAAATTCTGCAAAATTTAGCTCAACACTTTGTCATTCTATTATCCACATCGAAAAAAGTTCTTAAAACCCCTGAAAAAGGAGTAAAAAAGTTTAAATTTAAAACATTTTAAACCATTTTTTGTTATAATCACAAGATTCATAAAACCATTTTTAATGAAATTACATAATGAGGATCTGGCAGCTATGTAGGCAACGTATCTGGCTACTGACCAGGGGTCTGAAGTTGCACTCCAGCTGAACTCACTGCTGAGGGTGATTTTCAGGGAGTCAGATCTCTCACAGAAACCACAGGTTGCACAGGAAAAGAATTGACACCTCTATCATAATGCACCTCTATCGTAATGAGTTCTACATGCCACTCGGCTGTTTCATATAAATACAGGATAATTATAAATTACATTTACAGTGAAAACATAAATAAATTATTGCCAAATTTAGCATAGCATAGCTAAAAACATTTAAACTAGTCTTAAATTAAATCATGGACTGCTGCTCTAGGCTAACTTCCCTTCCAGTGCAAATATCTAAGGGAAAAGACCATGGGAGATTTTGCCAACAGAAGGCAATTATAGGAGCCAAGCTTAACTGAATTAAAGATAACTACTGCAACATAATGAAATATCTCCAAATGAATGGCATTTTCATCAGTGTAGCCCATAAACATGGATGTAATCTGAGCATTTTGATTGAGGGGAAAGATTACCAGTGGGTATGGGTGGATTAATACATTTTTAAGACTTATGGAAACAATTTGAGATCATGGAATTATTGCTAATATTGTCCGTTTTTCCTTAATGTTCCATTTAATCATCTTGGGTTTCCCACCAATCAGGAAAGTGGCTGCAGCCTGGTTTCCCAAAATGGTGACTACATGTAGTCAACATTTCAACGGCTGATATTCACTACGTTCACCAATCAAACTCACATTGATATGATCTCCGACCGAGCTGAACATTCTAAGCCAGCCGACTTGGATCGCCTCATTTACCAAAGCGAAATCCATTGAAATATCGATTTGAATCAGTTCATAGCCATTTGAAATTTCAGACTGGCAGAGAAAGCGGGCTGAGTTAGCCCGCTTCTCATATCGATCTCGCTAGCCCATTGCATTTACCATACTGAGCTAAACTGGCCAAATCGATCTGAGTTATATTGGTACGCGTGATGACTGACATCCTCATCAGAGCTGATGTCAGGCCGAATAACTTTTCTGAAACGCATCTTCAGTTCAGGGTCAGGTACATTCTAATTATCCAAGGATTATCTAGACCTCAAGACTCCTATTGTTTACTGCTGACCATTACATGAACCTAAGAATATTAAATTAGCGTCATTCACTGGGAAAACATGAAATCCTGCTGCATAATATACTTGCCCATTAATATAAAATTTCCTATGACAAGATTATCCTCATTCAAATATCTCTGTTTCAACTCTTTCAGGGCTGAGACAGCATTCATTATATTATTAGTACAGTTCTTCTACTCCCCTATGCCTGTTCCTAAACCAGTTCTTCAATTATTTTCTTTATTAAGAACTGAGCTTGTTTTACACGCATTAAGAGAATACTTACAAGCAGGATAGATAAGTAAGTATTTCTTGTGAGCTCAACTAGAAGTGACGACTCCATGAAAGCTCAAGAATGTACCAGTAAGAGGAGCATCCACTTTCACATAACTGACTGCAATGGACTAGGGAGAAAAAAATGTTCCAAAAAGGAATGAAGAACATTAATTTTGTCAATACAAAAGAAATACCAATCTCATTTTGACAATCACTGACGTAAATTTACCATTACTGGATATAATTCCTGGAGCGCTTATGACTAACAAATTCAAAAATAAATGACAATGACTTAGGGAACATTAGATATAGCCACTGAAAAACCATAATGGTGGTAGTGGGAGCCCTTAAATACCTACTTATAAAATAGCAATACTAAAATAAAACGAGAGTACTTTAAATATGATTCACATCCTGATGAACTGTAACTCCCCCATCTTAACAGTGCAATTTTTATCTGAAATAGGTATCAGATATACAACGGAACAAGAAATTCATTGAAGAAACAGTGAATAAAGCATATCATTCACTGAGTGCAACAGAAGAACGTGAAGGTATGGATGTTGGACCACATTGACAGTTAACAAATTCATTTTTGTGTGTATCTTACATAATTTTTAACATTTAATATAGTTTGGTCTCACAAGACTTGGAGACCCAATTAACTCCCTTTTTACCAACACAGTATCTAACTGTATAAAAGAAAATATCCAGAAACTTTCCCATTCAGCAGTTTATAAAATTCCAATCCTACATTCATTGACAAGCGTTGTTTCTTGAATCGAAGCAGTCAACCTAAATTATCTGCTTACACGTGGTATAATTGCTTTGCATAAATGGTGCTTCTTAATCATCAGATCTCAAATGGAAAGTTTAATTAATCTTTGATTATCAATTAAAAATTGAGATCTCATCAACTCCAACTTGAGCAGACCTTTAATTGTCAGTGAAAAAAATTGATCAAACACTAGATCTACAAATAATTAGGGTAATTTGTCATCTTAATATACAGAATGATTTCCAAGAATGTCCACGTACTTTTCTGGCTTAAGGTGGTTTGAGCAAAATATCATTTTACCTAGAAAGCAATGAATTTGGTCTCATTTTAAAGAAAAATATATCACCCTTCCATTGACACCAAAAATTCAACCCCTTACCACATTACTTTCCGAGATATTTTCCAGAAAATACCAGCCCTTTTATGTGGGAAATGGCATGTGTACGCACTCCAAAGAAACCTCATTTAACAAATGAGGAATTTCTAACATCTAGATCTCGTCAAAAAATCAACAGTGTGTAGTTTGCCTGTTTCCTCAACTATTTTTGAAAATTAATCATATTGCCATCGCAGTAAATTCTTTGGGATCACAATAAACCTATTTTGATGGAGTTTCAAATGTACCAAGTGAAAAAAGTGAGTCAAGTTAAAGACTTATTTAGATATTTTCATTTGATTACTTTCAATTTCTGTCATGTAAAATTATATTATTGCACCATTAATAATGCTTTATTTTATTCACGTGTCTCACAGCTGGTGAAATTAAAACGTATAATTCGAATATGGTATCTATTATGATTAGGGAACTATCTTGCTCACACTACCTTAAGTAGGCTAAATTAGTGATCATTAAATATCCAGAAAATAGATAATCATTTCCAAATTTTTAGCAAAAATCTCATAGGTAGATATGCTACTAAAAAAATGCATTTGTTTCCTCTACTTCACCCCTTCTTGTGTGTAAACCAGTTGAATTTAAGAGGAAAATAGGTAATACTGAAAGGAAGAATTTAGCTGGCATAAATGAAGAGAAAACTCATTTTTCTATGTATTTTAATGTGAAAAATTGCTTAAAAATCATTAAATAATGGCATGACTTAGTTTGTAACATTTAAGATTTTTCACGGGATCAAAAGAATTTCATTTAAACATGGGAATTTTTCATTAAATCAAAGAGAAGTTATTTTATGTCTGGAACTTTCCACTTTTCAGCTAACATCGCAGAGCTGCTAGAAGAGACTAAAACGATTTTAACCAAACAAGCCCAGCTGGTAAGTTGGCTAGTAATAATTATTCCTTATGATTGAAAAATTACTAATCAGCCCATTACCCTTGAAGAGCAGAATGATGGAGCATACTTAGGATTCAAACACTCAATGGAATCTGTGATACATATACATGTTATGGCGTACTTAGATAAGTAAAAAGTAAGACATGATATTGGCATATAGGGAATAAAAAAATACAAGAGAGCTGTTGGAAGGATGAAAGCAAAGGCAGCTGAAGAGGCCTATGGAGCACTGGAGAGAGACAGTATTGAGAGATAGTAGCTCAGAAAATCAAAAGCAATGAATAGGTCCATGGAAGACATGAAATTGATCAAGCAAATAGAGGATGCCCACAGAGTAGTTCTAAAAAAGGACAGCCAAACCAAGGAAAGATGGAAATGGTTCTTCAATTTGCTGCTCAACCTTTAAACACCGAAAGTGCCAGTATTGGCACACCGTTTGGTACTTCTCCCTGCCAAAAGTGCCATTTTTTGCTCATTCATTACAGGAAAATGCCATTTCAAATCTGGCAGGGAAAGTCTTCGAAGGACATTTAAATCTGGCATTTAAAGGTGAATAAGAGTAATCCAAGAAAGAAATTCAAGAATTGAAAAGCCAGAGGGGATGGGCAAAAATATTATTATTGGGGAAGTTCTTAGAGATCTAAGCACTCTAAGTAAAACAAAAAAATGGAAAGTTATAGGGGCGGACCAGATACCTGATTAAGAATGGAAAAGCATAAATGATGAGGTAAATCTCTAGGGACTTCATGAGGAAACTAAATGAAAAGGAAAAGATATCTGAGCTGTGGAGAAAAAGCATCCTCATTCCAATTAATTACGGGAAAGTAAATTCACATAAATGTGACAAGTAGAGTTGGATCAAGTTCAAGTACCAAATGGTGAACATCTGGGAAAAGGTGTTAGGAGGAAGGATACAGCTGGAGACGAAGATTGGAGAGGAGCAATTTGGCTTTATGCCAGGTAGAAGATTTTTCTGAAATTTTTTCTGAAACTATGAGATATTTTTTCTAAGGTTACTCATGAGAAAGTTGGGAAAGATGCAGGTGAAACTGCTTGAGGTAGTCCTATGGCATATAATAAAGTTGCCAGGCAAGAGGTATGGAATGCTCACAGATAAAGAGTAGGCCAGAGAATAATAAGAAGTTAGTGATTGAGAGAGATACAGGAGTGGAGACCCTATTTCAGGATTAGTGCCACATGACGGATGGGTTCCCCATTGTTGTTGGGGTCTATCAAGGATCAGCCCTCAGTCCATACCTTTTTCACCTGATCACGGATGTGCTAGTGGAATAACAAGAATAGATAATCATGGAGCATGTTCTCAAGAAATTACATTGCCCATGACGATGCATCACAAGGAAAACTTTAAGAAGGAGCCTGTGCATCAAAGTATGGTTTTCTGAAGATATATAAAATTTGCTGTGATGAGTTAATTCAGGCTTACTGTTGCCTTATGGGTATTTTTTAATTTCATGTAAATCACTCCTTTTACTAAACTCTTTTAAGACCAAGCGTTAAACCATAGCTTTGATCTCGTAATGAAAGCCAGTAATTACACTGACTCCAGCCTCCATTGCTTTTCCTTAGGATTTAAAGTCATAATTTTTTCACAAACTGAGGCAAGGGTTAAATTATCCTCAGGCTTAAAACTAGGGATGAGTCAATTCCACTATTTGCGATTCTGATTCTTTCAAATCGATTCTTGATTCTGATTCCATCGATTCTTATTTGTAATAACAGGTGGGATATTGATATACCAGTAGCGTATGACTACTACTTAAATTTAAGTATTGGCTGAAATAAATAACAAACACAATTAAGTTGCTCAAAAAGTATATTTATTAACAAATAGCAAATATATCCTCAGCTTATTGAAGTAGATAAAAAGTACCCACTGATAGCCTACACCCAAAATTACTCAGACAAATATGTGATAATGAAATTTGATTTGAATATTTATCTCTCTGGAATCAATGGAATCAGAATCGACTTTAGGTGATCTATTCTCGATACCGATTCTAATCCTGAGAATCAGTGGAATCGAGAATCGACATTTGGATTCGACTCATCCTTACTTAAAATATTTATTAATGTACATTGAAGGCCTAATTTTTAAGTAGTTTGCTAAGAAATTTGGTATTAAAGGTAAACAGCAGAAGTTTCTCTCAGCAACATTGCAACATTCATCACAGTATGTCGGCTATGTGTTCCGGCGAAAACCGGAAGTCTGCTAATTAAACCTAAATATGTGCATAAAATAATAGATGACCTAAGCTGAAAAAATATTTATATATATAAGGTGCCAAAATATCTAGGGCATGTTGTACAAGTTTGTGAACAATATTATTTGGGTAGAAATTGAGATAAAAATATAATGTGAAGAGATACTAGTGCATAGCCATTAAGATTTTGCATTTCAGGGTAAAAAGTCACAATCTTGAAACCAATATATCTTCATTTAATGTCAAATGACCCAGTAATATGTTTACATAATTTGACAGAAAAATCTTGCTTTATAATATATATGAATTCAAATCAAGGTAGATAATCGAACACATCTAAAATAAAGGTTCCTCCTTAAAAGACCCTGAAAGAGTGAAAGGCAATGGGAGAAAGAGGTACGAGGATAAGCTGGGTGAAGGCGTAATACACACCAACAGAGAATGCCCAGGACATATTTATGTGACCATAGGACAAAACCTTACCAATTGCAAGAAAATTTCAAAATAAGGGTCAGTCGTTTTGAGGAGTGGAACCTTAGATGAAGACGTGTAGCACTCAATGACATCCATGTCAATGAACTGGAGGATGATGAGTGAGATCCTATGTGACAAAAGATTGAGCTGTGAAATGAAAGAAAAATCATACAAATGGTGGAGATGTAGGTGATAGGACAGACCTACCCAATCTGAAAGGCCCAGAAGAAATTCATGGAAGAGGCATAGATGAAGATACTGAGATGGATGAATGGTGTGACAAAAAAGGACAGGATGGGGAATGAATGCATCAGAGATACAGTGAAGGTGGGACCTTTTGGAAAAAGGATTCAGGAAACCATGATGAGATGGTTTAGTGATGCTGAAGAAAGGGATGAGACCTATATTGACTGTGAAAGAAATGAAAAGAAGTATGGAGTAAAAAGAAGGGGATTGAGGGGGAGAGAAGAGATATATGCCAAAACTTAAATGGATTGACGAAGGATCTCAGGGAAAGATATGTTGCTTGAAGGATGCCTTAGGTCAGAAGAAATAGAGGAAAAGGATTAAGGGTGAAAATGCCAATCCTATCTAACAATTGATATGCCTCTGTGAGAGAAGAAAAAGAAGTTGTGTAAGCCAAATATCAAAATTGCATTCATTTGGTCCGTGTAACTCAATCCTGCAAATTGATATTTCATGTGTGTTGAAGTAAGGATAGCAAATTGTACTGTAAATTTGCTCAACATGCTTTGATGGAGTTAAATAGGCCAGATATATTTATTACAATCATAGCATGACCATAACAGATCAGGGTGTATTCAGTTTATTTCATGCTAATCAGGAAGTTTCATCCTTCCTCTCCTTATGATTTGTCTGGCACTCCTTGCAAACATCAATGAGTCACATCTCCAAGTTTTTGGTAATGCAACAGCAGCAGAAAAGCGACAATATCATGCCATAAAAATATACCAAGAGTTTCAGAAAATGATGATCTCAAAGATGGAGAGAATCACTATGAAAAATTCATTATTGACACATTGGCAGTTATGAGGGTGTATCAAATGAAAACCTTAAAAGTGCTATATATTTCCGAAAAGTTGTATGATTGATTTGGTTAGAGGCAGTGCTGTTCCTTGAGTTTCACAAAATTACCAACAGGTGGCAGAGTGATGCTACAATACAGAAGCTAGCAGCAGCATCAGTAACAAGACGTCTGCCTCATTGTCAACATGAACCGCATTAGACCAGCGATCTGTGATGTGTTTCTTGATTATTGAAGATGTCAAACCAATAGAAATCCTTTGCAGGATGACAAATGATTGAAACACGAATCCCTATACTGCGCTGTCATCCTGTAATGGATTTATATTGGTTTGACACCTTCAATACTCAAGAAACGCATCACAGATCGCTGTTCTAACGTGGTGCATGTTGATAGTGGGGCAACCCTCTTGTTACTGATACTGCTACTAGCTTCTTTGTTGTAGCATCATTCTGCCACCTGGAGGTCATTGTGTGAAACTCAAGGAACAGCATAGCCACCAACCATATCAATCATACAACTTGTCGGAACTACATAGCACTTTTAAGGTTTTCATTTGATACACCCTCATATTTTAATGTCCCAGTGTTTTCAAGACAAATTTGGAAGACTTTTCAAATTCATATAATAATATTTCCAACACCTGGGAAGAAAGATGGACCTTCATTGTATACATTTTTCTCAGATTGAGATATAAAACAAATAGTAACAGTAATAATACTTGGTGCATAGCGGTGCATCACCCAATGCATATAATTGTATTATTAAAAAAATTGTGTATAAACTCTATGTTCATGTCATCTTCTTTCTTTTAGCCTCTGGAAGTTAAAGCTGCAATTGACCAAATGTTAGATGATTCTTTGATCATTTTCATCAAGAATAAAGTTGAGCTTGCATTGAAAGATATAATTGGTCGAGGGCTACAGGTAAGGAAGAGCACCTCATTTTAATCATGGCTGTAGTAATTTAACTCAACCTCAAAATCACCAACAGAGATAAAGAAAACAGTCTTAACCCTTTCGCGCCTAGTGACAGCTATGGCTGGAATGAATTTTCCTCTTCAAACGAACAAATGTTGGCTATAGCCGACAGAGAAACACCAACGTAAAAGACCTAATGTTGGCTATAGCTGGCACGAAGGAAGGGAAGTGACCAACATAGGAGCAGTGGTTCCAGTCATGTAGTATGCCCTTGCGACAAAGCTTAGGGATACCCCAGACCCATTCCTTGGCAAGTGATCTCGACCCTCAGCCTCATTAGTAGCCCTCCTAGCTTCATGGATCCACAGTTAATTTATTGCATTTGCAATAGTTTTTCAAAGCAATTATTTTTTGCTCACTCCAAAATGTTTAACTTAGAAATGAATTATTTGTTTTTTGCTGAGTCTTGGCAAATTTCAAACGAAATTCTAGTGCTGATACTAACAGAGTTATAGTGCAGAACTCTAAATAGTTTGAGCTCCAAATAGAACTCTAAATTTGTTTGTATTAACGATAAAATTTGATTTAAAATCATAAAATGTTCAGAATAACATTATAAATTAGTTTATAAGTACAAATTTTTTTAGTATATAGGGAAGGATTATATAAAAACACCACTACTAATGCAACAAATTTACACCGGTCTCCTGCTGAGAAAGGGGTGCTAAGGGTTGGGGGATCCAGCCGAGTGCCCAAGGGAAGGGAACGGTCTTCCACTGGGTTGGGTTCAAAAACAGGCGAAAGGCATACCTGAGCCTTTCGTTGCCTTGAGAGAGTTCTATAGAGAGGAGTACAGAAAACTCTCATGATACTCGTAGCAGGGGAAGCATTTCCCTTTGGGAGGCTTTGGCGTGACAGGGTTAAAAGCCCAATAAGGCCTGGAAAAAGCTGAGTTTTATTGCACTTATTTGGGTCTTATTTCTACATTTGGGGATTTTTGAAGATTGTTTTTAAGTTTTATTCATAGCATTGACTTTTGGCAATTACATTTTAAATATTATTTATTCTGATTTTTCAAGATTCTTATTACTCTATTTTGTATTTTGATTTCAAGATTATCTTGAATTATAGCATGCCTTATGGCTTGATGTTCACCATTTTGATTTGACTATTGATCAATTGATATTTCATTGTTGACCATTCTTCATTGATAGCTTTTGATAACTTAACTTGAAGTTGATTGTCATTTTTCATTGACAAATCTAATCTTGAGAATCACCAGAAGAATGATGAAATAAGAACCTAGACTTCCAATTCACACTCTTTCATAGCCCATTCAATCATGACCCGACCTCTTCAACTTAAGCAACAAACATGACACAACATTATCAACTTTCCAATTACCAGACCATTCACCCCCACAATATATCCCACGCATACATATCATAAAATTTTTCTTCTCATTCTCCAAGCCTGATACCTCTACTTTGGTCTTTGACACATTTACCTTCTATTCCATTCTCTCTTGCGGCTTCAAAGAAGTAATTTAATAGTTGCTGTAATTATTCAAGGATTCTCTCAGGACAACACAGTATTATTAGCATACAGGAGAAAAGGCATTTTTGTATCTACCTGCTATGGCATTGGCATTATCACTACATGAACCTTATTTTTACCCAATGGTTTTATCCTTAACCTTAATAACCATATCCTTACCAGACATATCCATAAAAACATTGAAAAGCCACAGTGGTAACATGCATCCTAGTTTAACGCCCTCTTTTATTTCAACTCAGCCATTCAAGGTCCCATTCACTCTTACACCTGCCTTACTGTCAAACGCAAAAATAATTGGCAGACACAACAAAAAAAAAGAAGAATAAGGGAGAGTTTTCACACTAAGCATCATAAATATGAAAATCAAAGGCCAACAAAACATTTAAAATGTTGTAACTTTCAATATCATTTTTTTAAGGACATAGGTAGTACAGCAAAACAATTTAACAGAAACAAGACAAAAAATCCTAGAAGGTTTCTGTAGAGAAAAATTTTCTTATCCACAGCTGTGAGTTACATTAGGCAAATTGATTAACTTACCCAGAAGTGTTCCTACTGGAAATTTATTCTTATTATTCATACATAGTTAGATTATGGAGATATTTCAATGCCATTTCAAAAGTTTGATGGAAAAACATGATAAAAGTCTCAAATTAAAGTGTTTTTAAAAGTATACCACAATGACAATACTTGAAATATTGTGAAAATTACAGACTATTGAAATAGTAGCACCAACGAAGATCCCTCAGAGAAATAGAAGTGTTCAACCTTGTGGAATGACCCTGCCTTGCAATCCTTGTAAGAACATTGATATCCTTCCATGTGGCCAAGTTAGATCAACTTTGATGGCAAGAAATGAGAGCATAGCACCTGGGCCAAAATGGAGTTTCAGCAAGAATTTCATGAAGAATCAGCTGGATTCAAGCATAACATCAGCTGGATTCAAGGTCTTTTAATTTCAAATTATTTGATCGTATTTACTTTTTATTTTCATCTACCTGAATAATATAAAAGTATTATCTACAAAAGCACTTGAAAATTAGATATCTAAGGGTTTGTTTGATCTATAACTTAGACATGCAGTTAGCACACTGAAATATCATGACTCAAAATACAATTAAGTAGAGATAATTTTCTTTTAAAAATAATGCTAATTGCTGGCATGGCTTCCCGCAACCTTGATTAATTAATTTACAATACCCTATAGTTTACCATCTGCTTGCCAGGAAACTCACATTTTCTTTCACTATAATTTAATAGCTTTTCAGTTCCAGTTTCCAACACAGTATTTTCCACTCACAAAAATATAACCAGAATATAAGCAGAATATGTGCATATATGAAAAATAATTAAATTTATACAAGAACACATATGCTAAATAAAGAATGAGAAGAAAAGCTCTAGTAATATATACTAATGATAAGATGAGCTAACAGTCAAACCATTTTTAGTGAAGTTCTAGATCACAAATATTCAATTCACACATCAACTTGATGTAATGTAATCAAGGCCTCTGCATTGACAAAATTTTATTTTTCAGCGAGGGAATGGAAATTACCGAGATAGTATGAGGCAAGTGAGGTGAGTACAAAAATTAATAATAATGCTGCATTGCTATACATTTTTTGAGACTTTGAAGGAACTATTATGTTACAAGAGTGAGTATATTAACATTTCCTTCTAAACCTTGGCTGGTGATCTCCAAATGATATATCATTCTCCAAAAAAACTGCAGTTTTGGCAGAGCTCATCCAATCGGTGTAACTGCTCAAGAAATAACAGTAGCTGAACTGAAGAGCGTGAAAAATAGACCACCAACACCAAAAGTAAGTAATTAACTAACAATGCTCAGAAAAAGTTTTATGTATATTTATATCCAAACAATGAAAAAACATGCATGGTGTATACTTATGAAAGATGCTGCTGGCACGAATAGCAAAAATATAGAAAAACACAAAGAAGTGGAAACTCACATGATTTTAGAAATTTTCACGGCACAACATAACTGCCTTCTTCAGAGTAGTAGAAGGTAATGATGGGTTAAGGAAAGAAGGGAGGGAGAGGTGAGGGGTAAGGGTGGGAAAGGAAGGAGAAGGAATTTAGAGGAAGACATTGATGCCAGGGGGGTGGAATGCCCAATACAGCCAAATTAATGAAAGTTCCACCATTTTAAGTTCAAGAGGGAAAGCAGATGGGGAAGGAAGTAAAGAACAGAAACATTGTAACACTTATGAAAGGATTTCTTATGTAGCAAGGAGTGTTTTACTATGGGAAGGGACGTGGAAGGGGAGGGGGATGTATGCATTAATGATTAGAGATGATTAGGCTGAAGACTTAGGGATTCAAGGATTTGAAAATACACTACCGATCTTATTTTCGCTTATTTCACTTCTGATCTTATTAAGAATTGGTGTACCTTTATTTAATAGAATATTGTAACCTTTTCCTTCGTCCTCCTCGAAACGCGGGTGCGCTCGAGTTAGGAAAGCGGTAGGGGCACTGGACGTCAATAATATTAAATATTTATGATAAACTTATATAGTTTTACGATTAAAAAAATTGAAAATAGCAATATTCTATTATATCTAGCTCTGCTTCTTTGTCCAATTTCAACCCATTCGTAAAAATAAACTTACAAAGAAATAAGAAAATATTTTTGAATTAAAGGTTTCATATATCAAGACAAAGTTACTAATCGAAGGGGAGGAGGGTATGAGGGGCTGAGAGAAATGCAAACGGTTGTCGACTAAGGGGAGGTGGGGGTAAAAAATCACCGTAAAAGGTAACGTGCAGTGTATGCACGATCCGTAAGTCTAAGCCTTTTGACTGTACTGTGATGTGATCCATTGGGAGGAGGGGGCAGGAATAAGACTGGAGGGATGCTGAGACAGTTATGCTACTGGGCTGCGTTCGGGGATCTTATGGTGGCCTTGACGACGGCGCTGTGCTGCAGCTAAGGAAGAGTATACAGAGACGCGACCAAAATAAAAGAAGCTTTCGGCTAGCTGAAGAATTCTCCATAACTGCATGATGTTTTACTATACTACACTTAACACTTAACATTTATTTATCATTATAATCTTTCGTTACCTATATAAATTACTGTAAATGGGTAACAATATTTACACTTAGTGAATTTATTTACGCATTTTGAAAATCCCCCCTAAATTTTTTATTCCCCCCCTAAATTTTTTTCTATGGCACAACTTGCGCCATACATCCCCCCCTGTGGGCGGCCCTGGGTATCACTGTTAATATGCGAAGGCATATGAATTGCCACAGCCCAGAGCCGAAAGTGAATGCAGTCTCCTCCATGTCTTTGGGCTTCAGAGTATGTTTATAATTTAATGCAGACAACACATTTTCTGGCATATTTACTTAAGAAAAGGCCATAGTTCAGAACTCAACAGTCAATGGGCATTAATCTCCTCGATCTCATGGTGCAACCCAACCATATTTTTCATTTTTAATAAATTCAAATTATAAAATGTATAGAATATGAAAACAGTCAAAAGAGGTATGCACCAGTTTGTACACAAATTCATATTTTTCACCATATCAATTTTCACAGCCTTCCATCACTGATATAGCAATGGTGATATTTACAAGCCCTGTTGATGGAATCAGATGTGAAGATGGCATATGCATCGAAAATGATCAACCAAGTTTTACAATGAGAGAAAGAGATGATCTTCTGCTGCAAATTTACAACATTTTTAAAGAAATTGGCCAGAGATTGTCAACGCGACTGGAGAAGGAAATCGAGCTCCACAGTGAGAGAAAAAGACGTTCATTGAGTAAGTTTTATCAGTCAAGTGAGAAAAGAGTTAATGGGAATAACTTTCTGACCTAAAAAAATATCTGAATTTATAACCTTCTCCCTCAAAGATACTATTGATCAATTAAAGGCTAAATTAATTTTTCTCCTCTTAATGAAATTTCAAATGTTTACTTTTATCAGTGTATATCTCCATAACGAACCTATTACATAGTGTTAGATAACCTGGATATATTCTTGAATAAGCTAAAATAACAAAGTCAAATAGAGGCAATGAATGGCATAATTCAGTCCAGTAGTAATCATAATTATCCTCAAGAATAGTACAGTGAAATAGTAAAATGAAAGATACACTTCAAGGAGGTGATATCATACAATTGTAAAGGTAGTACCAAATATAAACCTCATGGAGACATACTAAATAACTGTCTTTACCTTTACCTTCCTGAGTTTTTCCATAGTCGTAAGCTTTGCTGGCCAGGGTTTTTTAACCCTCTTAGTGCTGACCCCTGCCAGCGGTTCTAGTGAGAAATGCGGAGGGCAACTAGAATGAAATGTATCACTCTAGGAAAATAAATATTATAAAGTTATTGTTTAAAATATCCATATGCAGTTTATCTTATTGCGCATGCATTGAATTAGGTAATAATAAAAAAACGCTTATACTTCGTACAAAAAATAATTGTAATTATATTTGTGTGCAAAAGTTACACAATATTTTGCCTATGAGCTGATATATCGGCCCGCCGCACTTTACGCCTGAGATGCCAAAGCCGATATATCTGCCCGCCGAACTAAAAGGGTTAAATGACCAGTGTTTTTTTAAATGTCCATCAATGTGCCAAACAAACACGCTCAGCAGTCTAGGGACACAATTTTTGTGCTGGAGAGACACGCTCGGATGATAAAGGTTAATGACTGATTGACCTACATTATGAGTAGATTAGGGTCATTTTTTTGTGGGAGGAGAGGCATATTGCTCCTATCCAGGGGTCTATTATTTTCTCTATTTCCCTGGGAATCTTTGGGGGTCGGCCACCCCTCACTGCACCCCTCTTAATCATCAGCATACAATTTAATTCCTTTTAAACAACATCGTTACTCTTTTAAGATTACATATATCCAACAGCTAATCCAGAATAGCAAATCATTATAAATCTTGTATGACTAACAACAGAATTTCTAGTATTTTACCGGTATATCAATTTCATAAATTCCTCTTGGGTCATCTCAAGGATCAAGGGCTGCATACTGGCCAATGTTTCTGCACTCAACCCAAACATGATGTATACAGGTAGATGTCTGACTCCTCTTCTATGAAAATGATGCTGGATCAGGGTCAAAAATCACCCATTAATTGGCTCTCTGCTCAGTGGAAGACCTGAGAGGAATTTTGCATCCACGAGACAGCTTTTCTAAGGAGCAGAGCATTTCATTCTTAACCCTTTACACCATGAATGTACACATATTGAATCTAAAAAAATAATATTAATTATGATACCAGAAATTTATCATGCATGTTACTTCATTGCAGCTACTACCATGTTGGATTTAGTAAACCATATCACTGAAAACGTCAAGAGTTATGGGTCAGAATATGCCTCTATGATGGACGACCTGGAATGGGTTGCATGTTCTCTTCTGAATATTATTTTGCACTCTTATTGGTCCATGCACTGCAAAGTAAGTAAGCAAAGTTCACTAAGGTCACAAAAGTAAAGTTAGTAAGCCCATGAGTTATCACCGTACATTACTGAGAATCAATAGCTATAATCTAACATACTTCACTTGTACATCATGAAGAATACAGCTGAGTTCAATGGATTTTATATGGTTCCCCTAGGACGTTTTTATCCAACTGATTCTCGGGTAAATATCAAAACTCATGAGTGCATCTTTAACAGCTTAAGTTTCAAGTTACTGACACAAATTATAAAATTGAATAGATAAACATTTATTTGTCCAAGTGTATTCATAAATAAGCACTTTTTACTGCACTGGCAACTAACAGTAGATGCCACCACAAAAAATGCATAACTTTTCATAATCCATAAATAAGTAGAAACCTCTCAGTGTACAAACAATAAATGAGCAGTAAAATTGTTCCAGCTAACTTAAAATCACCTAACACTATAAAAAGAATCTACCATTAGAAAGATTCAACTACCTAATCTAGAAAGACTGGATAAGGTCAAAAAATCAAACCACTTCACTCTTACTGATATCTTAGTTTCCCAAATTCTAAACTTGAAATGTGATTAGCAAGAAAATGTATTGTTTTATACAATCATGAAAAAAAACCCTTGAATATCTGAGCATGAATTCATGTACATGCTTTGATGATTAGGAGAAGGTATCATCACATTTCACAGCCCAATCATTCAATATTTTAAACAACATGAGGATATTTCCTTAAACATCTTGCCGAATAGATAAAGATATGTTAGACAAAATAAAAAAGTGAATAAAATTTTTCAATCAGTTCCAAACTTGATTATTATAAATAACAAATATGGATTGGTAGATAAGATATAGTAACTTTTAGATAAATTATAGGCATATTGCAGACTCATAGGTATTTTATACCTTATTCTCCTACATCAACAAAAAAAATTCCTTGACAAGATATTTTCCACATCATTTTTACATCTCACGGAATTCTTATAATGGCCTCCACTACATATTATTACAGGCTAATGAAACATGGCAACACAGCAAGGGTCACAATGTTCACATAATGGAGGACTGAGAGCATCAATAAAAGCCATCATAAAGGCCAGACCATGCCTATTACATCCTATAGAGCCATTCAAGTATTAAATAAGACATCATTTTTGGGGGTGGGGGTTTGGGATCATCTTACTTTGTCTTATTAAGAGGTTGGGGGACAGGGGGTCAGAAACCAATTTACGTAAAATTTCTGTCCATCTTGAAACATTGTATCGTTTCAAAATATCCTGTGATTGTTCTCAATTTCATCAGCTATGGTACTGTTTCGCTCTTAATGTTAATGAGTGTGGTACTCCAAAACTGCATAATAATACAATATCCAGTGCCCAAAGCTGCACCATGGCATCTATGGAAAGATGAGACAGCAGAAAGCCAGCATTTAATGATGAGTAGATGCAAATATCCCCTCATGTAAGAAATCTTACACCGTCTTACATAAGGGGAGGGGGGGAGGTCAAAATTGCATAAGTCGTCTTACTTAATACTTGAACGGGCTATGTGGTTCAGAAAAAACCATGTGGCTCCCAACCTTCTCTTCACTCACTGTCCCAAATTATAGTCTTGCCTCACAGACCCCAAGATATTAGAAAAGTCTTATGGGAATGAGAAAATTTTATGAAGTAATTTCATTTGAATGAAAGAATATACTTTTACACATATTTCTATAATTGTTAAGAAGATAATATTTTTATCCATCTTTTAGACCAAGGTAATTCTGGGGCATCGTCCTCTTTGCAAGAATTATTTCATTCTTCGATTCCAGTAAATGTAAATGTTTTTTAGACTGCATATAAATATTCCAGATATCTAAGAAATGAAAGACATGCAGTAAATATTTTGTAAATATTTCATGGTAAGCACGTGGGTTTCAATTGATTACCAGACTGCAAGACAAACAAGAGGTCCTGCATATTAACCCGCCTGAGTTAATTTGACATTGTGAAGTTAAATCCTTTTTCCTGGCCAATTATATTTTGGTAAATCAGAGCATAACCTGAAGGTATCAAATAGCTCCAAATGACAAGGTAGTAAACAAAAGTCAAGTCATGAAATAACTAAAATATTAAAGGAAATCCCTCTTAGTAGCACTTTCTCAATGTGACACACCTCTGGTTCAGAAGTGTTAACAAAAAATTTTTCCTTTAGGTTAAAACCCGCCAAAGGAATGTTTCCCATTCACTGGTATCAAGAATCTGCCACAAGAAATCACAATCTCCTATGTAAACTGGAAAAGATCAGTGTGTTGTGATAATGCATCTGTTAGCTATGAGATTGTTAACTGGACGAAATTCAATGTGTACTCTGCTAAAATCAATTGATATAACTCCTGATTTTAGAATCACATTATTTTTTCGTCAAAAATAAACCATGGAAAGAATCATAAAAATTATTTTGTCTATAGTATATCATTAAGGAAATGCCAATTTTAAGGAGAGAACTATCTGAGGGTAAATAATATAAAGGGTTAACCAAACTAATTTGGGTAACCTAAATAAAATGACGGCCATGCAGTGCATTTTTTTATGGTCAAGTGACTGTAGTGAGTTGAGACATCAAGTACATAAAGACTTATAGTTTTTACATAGTGGAATCGAGCCACCTCATGGAACTTATAATAGTTCTAAAAGGTTCAGGAATTGTGATGGTGAAGCTAATATAACCCTTTTCCAGTAACATTGAGTGTCACTATGTTTAGCTGGACTATTACCTGTTAATTTTAGCTTAAATTATAAAAAATGTATGCAACATTGGCCATAATAACTCATGTGATAAAAATTAATTGCAATAAAATCAACATATCAATGTCATTTTTCCCATAATTTATGTAAAATTGTAGACCCTTCATGGATGCTACTCTTCAGGTTTCCAAGAGATTTGTTAATTTCCATCCTTCTATTATCTTTCAAGTAATGCCATCGCATTTAGTATTTTCACAAGCAATACTTCACCTCTTAACTCACAAGGTGTCTTCAGGTCAAGTATTTTTGTTGCATTTTGACCACTATATTTACAGTGGTTGCAGTTAAATATATACATACTGCAATTAAAGAGCTGGTGAGAGAAAAATCATTGTTTTCCCACACTCATGAGAAAAGTAGTGTAAACAATGAATAACCAAGAAAACTTCAACCCGGAAGATGGCTACATCCTTATGTGGAAGTGGAGGAGAGTATTTGCTCAGCAACATGAAATACATGGTCAATCAGGACATTCGACAGGAATTCAAACTGCCACAGCCAATCAGAATGCTCCTCAGTAACCAGCTTACCTGCACAAAGTGTCCAAAATGCTACCAAATAATCTATAAATAGGAATACAAAGCAGAGGTGGAGTAAGTTCAAAAGCAGTAAGGAGAAAAACATGAATGGATGATGAAAAAAGGATGAAAAGGATGAAAAGTAAGAAAAGCAGTAGGAAAGTGCACGTACGGTAAAGAGAGAAATGGACTTACCTAACTTAGCCTCTGAAAAGAGGATTCACATCGTGCATTGACATGCCATTATCCCAAATCACCTTTGAACCACTTCTGCTCTGCACACCTCATACGTGCTGCTGAGGGCAAGAATGGTGCACAAGAAAATTACATTTTGGAAAATTAGGCAGAAAGTGAAACAAACAAAAATAGGTATTAAACCACATTCATTGCTTTCTTGGGGAAAAACGTGGAAGCTAGATGTCCATCACACACACAAAACAGGATACAGTTTGAGGAATGCATCAGTGCACCTGACTAAAGTATGATAAAAAACCGAGTTACACCACTATTGCTGACAACACCATAGATACACCAACCAAAATGCAACGAAAATACTTCCACCTTTGGGCACTTCTCAAATGAGGTGAAAAATTATTTTTAAAGCAACAAAACCCAATGGAATCACCCAACTGTAGAATTTAACCCCCGCCAACACTATAAAATAGTTTGGACCAGACTATTATGACTAGAAAAATATGATGTGGACTGAAAAAGGTACAATTTCTGACAAGCTCTGCCACTTGTAATATCAAACAATCAATGTCAATATCAAATGGAAGAAAGTCATTTCATCATTTCCCTAGCACATACGAGGGTCGTTCCGAAAGTAATGCCTCCTATTTTTATTCATGGAAACTACAGGAGATACATAAGTCACAACAGCACAGCTAAATAGAGCAATATTTCAGCTAAAGACTGTCATTTTTCCACATAGTCACAACCATTCGTTATGCACTTTGCCAACGATGAACCAGAGCCTGCATGCTGCGCTGGTAAAAATCGGAACCAGCTGAGGGTAACTACTTCCTTACAGCTTTGACAACAGCATCCGAGTCTTGAATGGAAACAATGTCTTGGAAACAATGTTCCAACATTGTTTCGAAGGCATTACAGCCGACATTCAGGTTTGCGCACAATGCTCTGGTCGTTATCCACTGATCAGCACGGATGAGTTGATCAAGACGCTCTTCATTGCAAGGGATGACAGCTGTGCAGGGTCAACCGGGCCGTGGCTTGTCATGCACACCCTTTTCACCACCTTGAAAATGCCGTACCCATCGTCTCACGTTGCTCCCGTCTATTGTATCATCTCCATACACCTTTAGCAAGCGTCGAGGCATTTCAATTGGCGCAATTTCTTCAGCAGTGAGGAATTCAACCACACATCGCTGTTTTTTACGCGCGTCCATATCAGACTCCATTTAGGAACACTCCTCTGCTGGCGCCAATTACCGCAGAACAACGGAACCACTTGCAAATGATAGAGGAAGGTTCAAGCATTAGCACTGCACCAACGACATCTGGCACGGACATCCAAAGTCACCACATAAAAATAGGAGGCATTACTTTTGGAACGACCCTCGTATTAATGAGGTTTGTACCTCGTGAATGGGCAATCTTTTCTTCATTTGGACCCCAGTACACTATAATAATATAAGACAAGGACACCAGAGTTGTTAAATGCAATGTTTGGAAATAAGCCAAGGAGATAGAGAGCAAAAAATGCGAGAATTAAACAAAGGCCTTTCTCAGCAACCAACTTCCTCTACGATCACACACCCAGGTACTGCTGAGGAGACCACTTCCATTGCAAAAAATATCTCAAGCCTGAATATGCTCAAATGATAATACTGAAAAATTATGGGGCCCCAGTTGAAGACAAAGTTGTGGTAACGATGAAAGCAGGAGGAGAGGTGATTATGGAAGATCTCTATAAACTCTTACAGGCTGTTTGGGCAGAAAAGAAAATGCCAAAAGATTGGGGACTGGGAATAATATACCAAACACATTAAAAAGGAGATACGGCTCTATGTAAAAATTACCACAGATAACACTTTTTATTGTGGTGTATGATGAGATGGCCAAAATACATCTACATAATACTCCGTGAGCCGCCACGTGGGCGTGTGGCAGGGGGTGTTAGGTCACCAGCCGTGTAAGGGTGTAAGTTTTTTGGAGATGAAATGGTGACATGAATTATAGGAGTGTATTTAGTGAGCTTCATTTTTATTTGGATCGCTTATTGTTCACAGAAAAAACGAGTTCTTGTACCTATCTATTCAGCAGTGTATCTCTATTATTTCATCGCGTCTGTCAGACCTAGATATGTAGAGAGGAGTCTAAGGAGAGAGGAGATATGATAATATTCTCTATGTGCTAATACTGGCAAAAAGTCTGGAGCTTCTTGCAGAATACATATTAAGCAGTTACCATAAGGGTTAGAGACAAGGAAAATCCTCAACTGACAAATTTTTCCTGATTAGGCAGATGTTAGAAAAGAGTTTCAAGTACCAGATAGAGTTACATCACCTGTTTGTGGACTACTAACAAGCGTACAATAGCATAAAAAGAGGAAAACTTTTTGAAACAATGGCAGATTTTGGTAAACAAATAAAATATAGATGCCCATCAAAAATGGCATAGGAAAGATTAAAAAATACAATTAAGGTGGAAGGAGGAATGACAGGAGAGTTTGAAAATCATAAGAGGTTTGAGACTGGATGATGCTCTTTCAAACGTTTTCCTTAACCTTGCACTGGAGAAAGCAGTCAGACAGATACCTATAAACACAGGAGGAATGATACTTAATAGAATGTTACAGTGCATAGAGTATGCCGATGATTAGAAATATGAGCAGAAAAAAAGATTTGTGCAGTTAAAGGATGGGGCAGAGAGCATAGGACTAAGGATCAATGCAAGTAAAACAAAATACATGTAGTTAGAAAAAAAAATCAGGGAGGAGAGAATGGCAACAGTAAGGATAGAGGAACAGAACTTTAAGAGAGTTAAAAAATTCAAATAACTGGGCTGAATAATTAAATAAAACAATGTCATATCTGAAGAAGTAAAGGAAAGAATAGCCAGAAGCAAGAAGAATGGGAAATCAGAGTCGTTCTCTCTTCGGCAGATACTGTGGTCAAAGAACAGTAGCAAAACAACTAAGGTCAAACTGCACACAATAATTGAGAAGCTAATGGTAATCCACAGGTCAGAAACAAAGACAATGACTGCGGCAGATGAAGAGATGCTACAGAGGGAGGAAAGAAAGATACTAAGTAAGATTTATGCTGCAGTTAATGATCAAGGTTTTTGAAGTATATTTACAAACGAGGAGGAGAAATTGTCCAAAGAGCCTGACATAGAGAATGATATAAAAAGAGGAAGGATCAGATGGGCAGGACACCTTCAAAGAATGCCAGAAACAACAGTCTTGAAAAAAGTTTTTAATGGGAAACAGGGAGGCAGAAGAAGGTGAGGAAGGCCCAGAAAAAGATGGCTGGATGGTCTTGAGGATGACCGGCAGAGATAGGGAGTGAGAAGATGGGAGGATGGAGGGCGAGAGCAGAGAGGAATGGAGACAAATAATTCTGGAGGCCAAGGCTCTTCACAAGCTGTAGGGCGAAGGGGATGGATGGATGGAATGTTCATTAATTTGATAGTTTTTGTTGCACTGGTAATTTACCTATTGTGTAGTGCATGTTAGGGAATTACATTTACGTTCCAGCACATGTTGGTGAAAACTCAACCCCTACCAAATACACTTGAGGTAACTTGCAGGGTAATACGTAGATGTAAATACAATATGTAAGTACATAAAAACAGGATTCCTTGCGCATTTGAGACTAAAATTCACCAATTTGCGTGTATTACTTTTAGTTGTTGAAATGTTCCAGAGAAATTAATGGAATGAACAATCACCCAGTAAAAGAAATGGTACAAAAAAATGAGTATTTTCATACAATAAGCATGAAAGGCATCGAGAAAAGATGATACTGAAACCACAAGATTTTATTTTCACAACAAAAAAAGTTATTTGCGACAAAATGTTATCGTCAAATTAAGTTGAGAATAAGGACCCATAGATGCATTTGTTTCAATTAGTATTTGCTTCTTGAACTAAATATTATTGACATCATCTTAAAAATGCAATATTTAAATGAGCATTCAAAATTTATTTCAAATTAAACGAAGGATTCAAATTAGGCTATGACTAATGACTGCTAATTTTAAGTATCAGTTATTTTTTTTCTGACTATTATTACTCTTAAGTGAAGCATTAGAGATTCGAGGGATTCAAGAACCTTTTAAGATTCAGGTTCAGATCCAAGAAAATTTTGGATTCGTCCCACATTTAGCCAAAACTGTGTACAACATTTCCCCAAACCTACTACCCAGATGAGTCCCCGACTTCTCCTCCCATACTTGAATACCCAAGTTTTTAAAATTGAAGGAGAAGGAATAAATCTGTGACCAATGAAATACACAAAGCAAAATTGTACAAAAATATTTCATAACATCTAAGTTTTCATGGCAACAAATAATTCAAAATAATCACTCCTGTAATTACAAACATCAATCCACTGATTAGGGACTGTGCCAACAGTTAAATAAGGCAAAGATGATTGGGTTGCAAATTCTTAGTTAAACTGCTTTTTGCATTCCACATAACTTGTGTATAAAAAACAATTATTTTCATTATCTTCTTTATATACATGTTTTGTACTTGATGTTCATACATAAATTATTTACACTGCACCAAAAAATGTATGAGCCGGACTATGTGTTTCCATTTTTTGTAGAGAAGTGAATTTCTTCAAGAAAAAAGGAAATTTAGTAAATGGCTCAATGGGCCCACCTGAATAAATATCAAGCTCCATGGCGACAATGTTGACAAGCAATCAGTGCATCTTATGGCTCTCTAAAGGTTGACATTTACCATTACATTTGAGGAGGGAAAGGCTAAATCTTATTGTAACAAAACTTATAAGGTAAGTTTATAGATCAATCTCAAGTTCTTGAATGAAATGCACTACTCTGAATTATATTATATCTCATCACTTGCTCATTAACATCTTTGCAACATCCATATTAGTATTTCACTGACTATAGATGTGTGTACACCATATCAAAACTTAAGCCAAGAATAAGCCTTTGAATTAATCAAAGTTTACCCCATTAAAAACTGCATTTTTATGGGGTAAAGCAAAACAACCCACCTTGGTGAGTTATACAAAGCATTTCTTATATTGCTTGTTGTCTCATGCTAGTTCATGAGCGTAGAAATCTTAAGGGTACCTTCTACCATGGCTGAATCATTATCTTGTGAGAAACTGGAGAGAAAAGAAAATGTGATGTATACATCAACATTGGATGATAAGTATAGAATGACAGAATGGCCTGAGAAAGAAAACATTTCAGTTGAGCACTGTGACATAGCTCCGATTCCAGCTCCAAAGTATGCAGGAGAAGACCTTAATTTGAATTCTGAACTAGTAAAAGCTGGTTTTTCAGCTATTTCAATTAAACATCACCAGCGGTACCTAAGATCCTCAAAAGGTATGGTGCTTGTTTTTAACATTTACATCAATGATAAAATGTAAACACATGTGAAATGACATTAAAATGTTAATAATACACAAGGGCAAAAGCAGTCAACAGCATTCATAATTAATATGATGCTATACAACTATCATCTTTCCCATGGCTTATTTTTACTATAAATACAAGTTCAATTCCCTTCAGGTCATTGCTTGAGATCACAGCTCTGGTAACTCATTCAGCAGTGGGAAGAAGTGATTCACAAATTTTGATTTTTTTTGTTATTTTCATGATGATACAAAAAGGGGAAGGCATAGTTGAGATCAACAATCATAATTCTAGAGCTCTGAACTATGTTTTTCTTTGACATAAAACTTCAAACATAACATACAATTACTATATGTACTTACGTAGAACAAGCACATTTAATCTAAGTACCAAAAGTACAAGATAACACTTTTCAATTATTATGCTTCATTTTTGACTTATAATGCCTTTAATATTATCATTATCATCATGTTGATGAAATGATTCTCGCCAGCAATACCATCAGCATATTCAGCTATAAGTGTTGATGCCATCTATGTGACATCTCCTGGCCATTCAAGGGCATTCTGTTTGGACAATAAAGATATATGCATTGGCATTCAAAGGTTTCCAGGCATCGGAAAACAAACAGCTGATTCTGTTTAAGTAGTTCAGATTTTTGAGTATTTCGACACTTTTCAGAAGTAGTCACAAATTGAAAAAAAAAAAGATATCCGTTTTCTTGGTTTACAATTTTTAGATTCTTGCCTTCCGATCTGAATATGCCAACAACAATAGCTAAAATGTCTTCTGAGGAAAATGGATGATAAGGGAATATATCCTGGAAATAATCAATGATTTTTTTATGACAAGAGCCTTCACCATGACAAAAATAAATTTTTTTACCATTTTTCAAACTATTAACTCAGAATTATTGAAAAAAAGATTTTTCCTCTAATATCCTCCAAATTTACAATCTCTAAGTCAGGTAGCAATTTGATGATTCCATCATTTCTGCCTTTCTATCTACTCTTGGTATTTAAATTAGAGAGCATTTTTGCCAGCTATCCTCCTGAGTTCGTAAGGCCAAAGATTCCTTGACTTGACTTATTCCAGTCAATTTGAAACAAAATTCATGAACAAAAACCCAGAAGTACTGGAATCATGGTGTTTAGATCAAAAGCAAATACGGTCAGAATTTTACAGTAAACTGATCTTAGGACACCCTCACTAATTTTCGACAGTTCAACAAATATTACACCTATTTTAAAACTGCCTTTAGCAAATAAGATTCAACATACATATACTTTTGGTTTAAGGCCCATTAACTAAGGAAATTAATGCAAAGAAATAATTGAAACAGGATGCAGATGGCTGGCTCATTCACAGTCAAGATCAAGTCGGGTATCAAGCCAACAGAGTAGCAACATAGGGCCACTTCAACCACGGAATTCCTACCCACAATTGCACCATCCAGAACTCATGGCTTTAAAATGGGCGAAAGTAGGTAACCTAGAATTTACTAAGCATCTACCCATAGTTTCACTTGCAGGCTTGGAGTAAGAGTCAGGGTACGAAAATACATGTTCACGTTACTACATCAAATGTGATGGAATAATGTATACATATTTGACTGACTCTAATGTAGTAATTCGTACCCTATTGATTTCCAGGCACTAACTCCTGAAAACCGCAAGGAAGTCATTGAGATGTTTCTTCATGAACATGCATCATATCATGGACCCTTCTGCTCTTCATTTCATTGTTCATCTGAGGAGAAACTATCCCAGACTATTTTGCCACATCAAATGACATCTGAAGTCCAAATTGAGCCAATTTCATCTCCAATGAAGTCAAAATTAGAGTAAGACTTTATACTGATAACTCCTCTTAACAGGATAAGATCCATCTCTAAGGTAGATATTTTTTACTAACACTGCACGCATAAAACACATTAAATATATAAAAATGTCATATCATAGATGAGTCTTCAATCAAGAAAAACAAATATTTAATAAGAGCAACAATTGCAGGATTAAACATTTGAATCACTCATGAGAAAAATTACAAGCCCTACAATCCTGTTCTTACACAATTTTTCAAACTTTCTATAGGTTTGTAATCTATAATTAAACACCAATAAATGAAATCTTCCTGGAAAATGGATTTCTTCAATGCTTGAGAGTGCATTTAAATAAATAAATAAGCAGCCATTAAAAATACCCTCAAAAATTCAAAACAGGCACTAAGTTACTACTAAGCACTGCTCACTAAGTTAGGCGAAAAGTTCAAGTGATCCTTAAACAACCACCTATCAAGGTCATAAACAGAAATATGTATTCAGAAGTATCAAAGTAACAGCTAATTACAATTACAAATTTGAAATGTTATAGTTGTATTTTTTTGCATTCCCCCCTAAAAGCATTCGCTGGAGTGGACTGTCTACCCTGTAAAGGACTGATGACTAGACGTAGAGTTGAGGTGGCTGAGGAATGAAGCAAAGCACATAAGACAAGCTTGCTAATGACAATTATGCATTCAAGAGCACTAGCAATCCATTCTACTGAAAATTCCATTAGCCACCTTTCAGCACCATCACCTTTGGGAGCAACACATTGCTGTGATTTTTACCACCCCTTCCCCTTGACAGGAAACCCCAGATTCATGTAGTGTTTGGAACAAGAACAATTGCAGCATCCTGGCCACGAAGAGTGATAAAGGCGCCAAATCCTCCATCAAACTAGAAGAAACTGAAGTTAGCTCACGATGCTCCAATAGCAAGCTGCCATGAGGCCAATGCAATAATCTTGTGACCATATCTCTGTTTTCTTCACTCCAAGTATTGCAAATAGCCTATTTCTTAAGCTTGCCCCCTCCACCTTGAAGGCCCCCCCCACCTCTGATGTAAATCCTCTCCATCAGCTGGTTCGAAGGTTCAATCCTATGAGACTTCAAACAACACCCTCAGGCTTGGTTTTAAAATGTCTGGTACACATTAAACACAGGATCAGTCTTCAAGTAAACTCAATATTGACTAAGAAAGAGTTTTCAGGTATCACACGAGGCCATCAATTAAGTTGGAGTGAGTGTTTTAGATGGGAAGAAGAATTACCTTTGTTTACCTACCAAGAAAATGCTTCACCAGAGATTATAAAGCTGGGCCTTATTAATTTTTCTCAACATTAGTTAGACTTCTCAAACCTATAAAACTTTCTTTGATTCTGGAGGGATGTTCCACAAATGACTAGCTAGCCCTTGAATTGGCAATTTATTACTTGAATTTTTGTCTCTTGTCTTTCCCTTATGGTTGATCAACAAGTACCTGAACTGATTTTTTTTAAATTAACCCAAATATATAACAACTTATACCTTTGACAGCCTCAAATAATATGATCCTGCCATAGATATATACATATGTTGTTTCCAATTCTGAAATAGTTCTCCAGCAGTTGAAAAGTAAATTGTCACATAAGCACAGTTCAGATCACTTTTCTTTCACCATAGATTTAAGTTTAAGAGGCAAGAAAAAGTTGGCAGGGATAGAGACAGCAGAGTAAGGCCAATTTGAATGAAATTGTAATCGTGTTATTGGAGCAAAACGAATTAATTTTTAGGGCAGCTTTAGATCACAATGCAGTCATTCTTTTGATTTATGGTCATCAATGTTGGAACAAAGTTAGCTGTAGTGTGAGATATTCCATTGTCTGTTACAATTCTGTAGAGTATACAAATGGATATACTGCAATTTCCAACAAATTTAATAGCTAAACAGGATGCCTAAGAAATCTCAATTTATCAACACAATCATCATCACTAAACACTTCTTCATTATTAAGAATTCAAATGATGCACAATCACTTTTGAAGTGTGAACAATACTCCATACACCCTCCATGACTTATGACATATCCCTTGGTTAGCCAATTTCAGTATTTCTTAAGTTTCTGTTGAGGTTTTCATAAGCTTTGATGGAATCAGAGTTCATGTGAAATTCCACAGTAAAATCAACTCACCTCAAACGGGACTTGATATGTTGCTAACTACTTCAGCCACTTACGTCAATATGGCATCCTCCTGCCTGTTTGATTAGTTAGGGCATAGAAGGAACAAGCTGTTCAACACTGCCGAACATAAAATATTACAAAGCAGTTCCAAGCATGGGCTTAATGCCGCTTCCCACAAGGTTTAAGTCTAATTCAAAGAACAGTGAAACTGGCTGCACAGTAACTTTAACAGAGCCAACTGCTGATGGTCACACAATAGTAAACATAAAACTTGGAACACAATAAGGCTTATATAATAATTTCGGTCGGAGTAATAAATACCTTGTGGAATATTACAAAGTGAATTCATTTAAAATCATTACGATACGGCTTTCTATCTTTTCGGCAAATTTTGAGGATACCAACACTGGTCACTGTATTACCTTTACCAAGTCACCAATAAGTTCACATAAGTGCACTCATGAACATCACATTCCAAAAGCCAACCTAAGTCCATAGGTGAGGGGGATGCAACAGTAGCTTAACTAGCCAAATTACCTTTTCTCACAGAAATTTCATACTAATGTGCACTAGCGGGTGACTCGGTGAGGTGATATCATATCTAATACCACTATCCTCAAAATTTGTTATAAATCTTTTATACATAAATCTCTTATAAACTCTTAAGCACCCTTCATTTCTGTCATGACAATAATTGCTGATTACTATTGTACACTTTCACAAAAAACACTGGTGCTTCAAGATAAAAACAGATGTAAAAAAACCAAATCAAGGAGATTACTTATTAAGCTCTGTGACTCTCAATCCTACCTGGCATATCTTACGATAAATTTCCATTGGTGCGAAGTTAAAATAATCTAAGAACCTTAGAACAGACCCCACATTTGTGCACACTACATACTCATTCCTCACTGGGGCTAGGAAAGAATTTTCAGAAGTAAATTTTTGGTGATAAAATAAAACTCCTCCAATAACTTTACATAGTATTAAATCACTCTGACAATCTAAAATCCTAGAACATTCACCTTTTGAACAAAGCACAAGCAGATACAATCGCAGTATCTATCGCGTAGAGGGGAGAGGCTATTTGATATGATTTAAAAATGATATCACATATTACTGTGATCAAATACAGACTACACTCGTATCATTGGCTCCATGAAATCAATAATTAGGTATATTCAAATTCACATGTGATTTGAAATTTTTTGAGATTTCACTCAATAACAGAAAACAGACAAGTGACCTGAAAACAGTAGCCTAAATTTCACCATTCAGCCACTAATTAAAGATATGTAGAGTGAAAAATTAGCAATCTTTAATCTCTCAATCAATATAGCTAGCCAATATACTCTTTACTACATCATGGCTTTGACAGCTCAGCAGAAACAAAATGAGCACCAGTGCCCTAGAGCCCTTTAGTTAAGCAGAAATCATATCAGAAAAAAGTCATACCCTGACTCTTATACAAATACTCATTTCCTGGCTTTTAACCACCACTGACTATAGATTAGGTGGCAGTTAAGAGATAAAATTAAGGACAGTAATAACTTCTTTTGTCACATTATTGATGCCTTTCTCACCCCCACCTATTTTTTAGGGCAATCAATGCCGAGGATCAGTACAAGGAGAATGAAGAAGTACATAAAGAGGAGACTGATGGAACAAAGATGATTACAGCTCCCATTAAGAGGCTTGATTCATGGACAGAGGACTCAGGGAGGAAGAATTGTCAGCCACAGGATAAAATTATGGATGCAGCTGACCGACAAAGATACAAGCAGCTGAGGAGGGATGAGGAGGAAATTAAGGCACATAGTACACAGTATATATCTGGTGAAAACAACTTAGAATTGAACTGGGAGACTAGATCCATGCATGCATCTAGTGAGACAAGGGCAATATTAATAGCTAGCAAATCCAACCGCATGGAAGTAAACAACAAAACAGAGATGGGAAAGAACGAGGCCGATGACTGGGAAGTACTCGTGGCTCCAATATCAAGGACTGATTCTAGCATAGAAAATGTATTGGTGGGGAATGATCATCAATCAGAAGAAATTTTGGATGTGTTGGACCTGAGAAGAGGCACAGGATCAGGAGAGGAAGAGGGTGAAAATGAAGCACACTGCATTCTCCCACTTACTGGTGAGGAAGACTCACAACAGAATAGCAACACAGAAGTCATGGAAGTATTTGGTGAGGCGGGTGCAGTAGTTTACACAAGAAGAGCCACTGATGATGAATGTGGCTTCATCAAAATGCTTCGCAGGAGTCCAGCCAGAATGCGCATCACTTTAGAGAGTACCGCTGGTCGCCCAGAGACATTGGTGGTGGAGAATAAGGAAATGTCACAATTCAAAAGTCTTCAAGAGATGGTAGTAAAGAAAAGAGAGACAGGAGAAAAGAGTGGTGGGAATCATTTGATTTCTGGGGGTGAAAATGGAGTATTAGCAAGTTACTACAGTACCCCTGAGACCACACACGTAGAGGGAAGCAAGTGGCAGGTCCAATCACATGAATCAGAATGCAACAAGATGTCTAAAGAAAGAGTTAACAACAATAACAGGAATGAAAGAGAATCAACAGAATCAATTGAATGGGAGAGAAACAACACATGCATACTACCAAATGAATGCATAGAGTCCAGAAGAGAGTCTTAAGTTTATTGATTTCTTAAGATTAATACTTCAGCGATAAAAATGAAAAACTCCCAGAAGAAAGTATATGAATCCAAAACATGTGGCTACTATGAGAGCAAAACAGAAATAAAGTTCCAAATATTTCTTCACAGCATTTGGCACTTTTAGTTCAAATTATGCTGCAACAGTATCATTTACTTTTGCTAGGGGAAAGACCTTAATAATTAAGAAAAAACATACTTATGGATGAAATGATTTTTTTACTTCAGGTTTTAAGGGTTTAGGAAAATATTACAAGCTGTATCTTTATACATTAGCTACAATGTAGAATATATGGCACCCCTTTGAGGAATCCATTACAACAAAATATCTACAAAAACAAACATCCAGTAATAAAGAAATGAAAACCAACAAAAATGTAAACATTATATTAATCTATAGCAATTTTCTGGCAGTGTACACTTTTATCTTTCCACTTTTAATCAAGCTTCTAAAACAACTCATGTATTTCATGCAAATATATGAGTAAAAATGAACTCATAGCAACTGTTATGCTAATGAAAGTACATGGAGCTCAAATAACAACTGATGCTTTAACGTTTCCTTCTCCAAAACATACTTGCTAATTAAATAATAATGCATTTACTCATTATATTTTCCATTTCTCACATATTTGTACCCACACAATCAGGGAACATTGCAGCAGAGGCTAGTTGACATTAAAATAATCAATAATGTTATTAAACGATGGAAAATCACATAAACACTAAAACTGGCATCTTCAAATAACTGTTCTATTGCTCCCAAAGAAATGAACCCAGTATAACTTACAGAGTAGAAAAAAAGGGATCAAATATAACATTAATAGGCAAAACACATCATAATGCAATAATACAGTGACAATGACGTGATTTTTGTCACTTCTTATCAGATGGTGTTCATACAAAATTTCCTCTCACACATGCCATCTTATTTTCCTGATTCCCTTTCATTCAACCATAATAATTTTAACCACAACTTGCACAAAGTTAACATTTTTAATCACAATGCTTACCACAGAAGCAAGTCCTTCAAGCAAGAAGAAATATAACTTACAGAGCAGAACTGACTTCACTGAAGTCAATACAGTCAGCTCAACAAGCATTTTGATCTCAGAATCCCATCACTCATTCTGCTCCTGGCATGTTATAAAGTCATGCCTGTAAAACTTAACAATGCTATGCTGGCTCAATTAAAGGTTATGGAGGCACATGAAGAACAAGGGAATGAAAAAGGAAAAGGAATTTTTCTGGAGAAAAATTACAGGAGAACGAATACACAACAAACAGATTTTTTAAAAAAAGTCATCAAGGCAATTGTTAATTTGTAATGGGTCATCCCTGGAACAATATATGGAATGTGCGTAAGGCCTATTTTCTCTCCTCAAGAAATGAAATTTCTTCATTTTTAATCTCTTGACACTGTGCAATCTCAAGGAGAGAAAGAATATCACAAATATTTTGATAACCAATCAGGAAAGTCCCATAAAATTAAATAAAAATTAAATAAACTTTTTTCCAGCTCAAACTAAAAGGTAAGAATGATACAGATATTCACAAAAAATGTTACCATGACAGAATCAAACCAGAACAATAATATTGTTCATCACAGTCATGCCAGTATTATCAATCAAGATGATGATAGTAAACAAAAATCATTAAAAAAAAGTTTTGAGCTTCTCAGTTCTTGATTACCCAAGTCCCATCATAATTATTACAAACCTAGCTAACTTCGAACACTCTGAAAAATAATATGTA
Source organism: Ceriagrion tenellum (assembly GCA_963169105.1). Taxonomy (NCBI): domain Eukaryota; kingdom Metazoa; phylum Arthropoda; class Insecta; order Odonata; family Coenagrionidae; genus Ceriagrion; species Ceriagrion tenellum. Next base: position 49,946,110 of record OY720636.1, on the reverse strand, counting down.
TCTAAGCATGGTTTTTAACTATGGACAGTCTATTTGTTGCTGAGCAATTTTTAATTATTTAGACATTTTTAAGAACCGCAAATGCTCATTCTAAATGACTCAACTAGTCAACTGTACTTGATGCTCAAATACTGAATGCCAATGCTAAAAGCAAAGGGTGATCCATTGAAACAAATTGAAACATCCTCTTTTGAAAATTAAAACTGGATATAAAAGGTAACAGTCAAACATGGAATACTAAAAGAAGGCACATTAAAACAACTCTTTTAAAGAAAAACCATTCTATACAAGATGATGCAATCGAAAAGGTAATTACCGAAACACTTTTAAATGACATTATTTGTGCTCTGAAAAACCCTCAAGTGCCACGCCATTCGCAAACCTTGGCATATTTAAAAAGTTTCGCTAAGTTCAAATATATTTCCACTCATCCTTGCTTAATGCCCCATCATCTTCAAATTTTGTATTGCTTTGATACATTTATATCTACTTTGAAAGACAGAAAAAATAATTAAATGGTAAAAAGTCAGCCACGCCTAATGAAAGTACACTGGAACAATGCAGCTGGAAGTTTGACATCTCAACAGCTAGATTTGGAAATTGCTAAGACAATTGATTTCAATGCCATAAACTATTTTAATCAAATAAACTGTACCAAAAAACTCTAATAGAAATAAATTTTATGAATGGACACAGTACACAAATGTCATATTAATAAGTGCCACAGATGATGATATTTTTGTCATAATAAATACAAAATTTGGGATTGAAAACTTCCATAGAGCACCATCGTTTAAATATTCCAATCAATATAAAACAAGTACAAAGACTTAGCTTCGACACACTCGATGAGAAAAGAATGGTCTTTAAGAACTATTTACATAAATATGGGAAACCACTGATAAAGAGAGCCATCACTGCCACCAATTTTCAAGGCACACGCAATTCACAAAAACACAAGAGACAGCAAGATACAAGCACATATATTAATGGGAAGTTGCAATGGAAGTCCTTTTATCCTCTTTTTACCAAGAGATTCTACAAAATGAAGGAATTGAAAGATGTCAAATTAAAAAGACATTAACATTTTGCAGTTACCTGGGTAACAGTTACATCTTGAAGAGAGGTAATCCTAAAGTGCTTAACATCAATAAAACCAATGCTTGCTATTTCAACTTCCTGCAATATTCCAAATATTAAAACACAAACAAGGAAACAAATTCAGTTTCATTTCTATTTTAACTATGAGTTCTAAACTTTTACCATAAAATCATGATAAATAAAATACAATAACAAGAATACTTTACAAATTTTACTAAAGCTGAATGGTAAATGAAAATGTTATTCATGAATTTAAAATGGGCAAGTCCTCTTAATCCTACCAATCACTTACACTGTTCAAATGAATTTAATGATGCACGCATGAACGTACAAGGCAATTGAGTCACTAAGGTCAACAAATATTAAATTAAAGGAACTAAACCTGTCTTTTGGGGATAATGATATCCAATGTCACCACATTTGACAGCTGACACACTTTTGATTCAGTAGTGACAACATCTTATTAATATAGTGGAACTTGACCGAAATATGCATAATGACAGAATTTCCAAAACAGTGGAAATGAATGGCCAGATGGCATTTTCTTATGAAATATACATGAGCATATTATGCACAATGGTTAATGCAACAAAAAATTTCATTACTTTTTACACTCAGCCAAAAATGTATATACAAACAAGTTCCAAGATGAAAGTGGATGCACCATGCAGGATGAGGAACCCATTAGAATATGGACCTTTGATCTGAATAGCAACCACTGAGTCGTCCAAATCCAAAAGCACCCATAAACTGCTACTTTCTGCATCACGTAATATACTTTTGATATCATGGAGTCCAACTGGTACCCTACACATTCATTATCAAGCCATTACCTCATTATATACTTTTGCTCTCCTGTTTTTACACTTCCAAATTGGTCACTCTTCATCTATGAACTGGACACAAGTGCATGACTACCAGTCCACCTTCAAAGCTATGTGCAGGTTCACCTAACTGAATATAAATTTTAGTGCCAATAAACTGGTAATAATGTCTCAGGATTCCGTAGCAATTATACACGTCTCAACAATATCTTCCAAATGGTTTTCTTCTTCGAGGAAGATGAGTTTAAATGTGCTGGCTTCAAGAAACATGAAACACTAACACGGCTCATGTGACATGATGATCTTTTTAAAGAGGCCATTAAGAGGAAGAAAGGGCAGAGAATTTTTTTACTTCAGTTAATCCGGTAGAGGAGGCAGGATTGGCATCGGTGTCAGTCTCTTCTCGAGAGAGGAGGTGGCCACGTTGTTGAGAATGGGCAAGCATGCAACTATTTTCACCTCCTCTCTTTTTTTTAACCGCCTTTGTGGGGACGGGTTAAAAAAAACCGAACCAGGGCTCAGCGCCCAGCACTGTTCCCTGGTCCACCCTCTTGAGCTGATTGCCACCCTGCCTCCTCTGCACTTCACAATTTGTGGTTGGACGTCAACCAGGTGAGGCCCTCATAGAGGCCATCCCCTGTCGTCGCACACGAAGGCTGCACATACCAGTTTCGATCTCGAATTCGAGTCAGGCCCAGCTTCTCCTGAATCTCATGTGGTTTCATTGCTGAAAGGAGATAGAAAAAAAATGATTACTATCAATACTAAACCCACAAGTCACTACAGAACACACTAGGGAAATATTTATTTCAATAGCAATGGAAGGAATTTATTTAAATAACACAGACCAACAAGGGTAAGTTATTTTGATGCTATGAACCATTTCCGACGTAATTTTGTGTGCTGAATCCGAAACTACTCACGAAAATTGGCTATCACGTAGGGAATTAGAGATATTCTAATCTTATAAAGGGCCAAAATGGCAATTTCTAGGTCCATTGGATCTTGAATATCTCATAAACCAAAGGTCTGCATTAAAAATGTATAGAATAAAACTATTATGCCTAGAAAAGCTATTGTTTCCTAAACCTGTATCTCATATATCAAATTTGTGTACTAAAAATTAAAGTATAGTTGAATTATAATAAGGTTATTGATAGTAGCAAAGTTAACCCTTTGAGTGCGGCATGACGTGATATCACATCATGATTTTTTAACGCTGGTGCCGATGACGGTTATATCACGTCATGGGTACCGTGAGGGTTCCAGCTTTCGCTAGGGGGCCTTGTGAAAGTTCCCTAGTGAAAGCTGGAACATTCACGGTACCTTTGACGTGATATCACGTCATCTGCACCAGCGTAAAGACAACCATAACGTGATATCACGTCATGCCACACTCAAAGGGTTAATACAGGTTATGGTAACAATAGTTTTTCAAGGTTTCATACATCTACATACTACCCCACAAGCCATCATATCGGCATGTGACAGGGGGTGGTAGGTCACCAGCTGTGAGAAGATGTAAAATTCTTTCACAGTATCTCTTATTTTATCGCAACTATCAGACCTAGAAATATATGTATTATATACATTTTTAATGCAGATTTTGAATCCGTTTGCCGAATCAATCCATCACCTTTGGTTTCTGTGATATTCAAGCTCAAAATTACCTAAAATTTGCCATTTTGACCCTTTGAGATTAGAATATCTCAAAATCTTGATGTTTTAGACAATTTACGTGAGCAGATTCGGATTCAGTACACAAAATTACATCGGAAAGGGCTCTTTGCATCACAAAAGCATTCGACACCCTTAAATGTGAAGCCCTGTGTAACCAATGAGTCTTATCCATAACTTTGTACAAGGTTTACATTGTAAAATTCTAGTTGTTTCCACATTTTTAGATCATCCTCATGTAGACACAGAATTAGTGAAGTCTGTTTTGGCTCTCTACTGGGACAAAATCTGTAGTTCAGCTGGCATTTCTGTGTAGGAGTCACAATGCCCTGATGACAATGGATGACATGTACAAAAAAAGCACCAGCCAAAATTCAGAGTTGGCAGAGTTAACAAGTAAAGAATGCAAACTAACTTCACCACAAACAATTTTTGGCCTGTCCTTTGGGATAGCATGGTCAAGTTTAATGTGGAATTCAGCCAGAAGGGCCACAATGCCTAATGACGATGGGCGACTTGTACATTGACTTGTTGGCAGAAATTTAAGTTTTTAAAATATTTTATCCAGCACTGCACTAACATGACTTTTGAAAGACCAATGCTGAGAGCTTTAGCTTTCCCTCCTGCTTCTAAAGAGGCAATGTTCACAGGGAATGGAACCGCCTTGTGATTCATAGGTGAGTTACTGTAACATTATTATAGAAGTTTTTTACAGTCTAGGAATAACCTCAGGCAAACCATGGAAAAAATCAATTGAAAGATGATACACCAACACTTATTTTTGCAGCCAATGACTAAAGTTAGACAGATCGTGAAAATAATTTAATCAACTATGATACACCAACACCTGGCACAAACATTTTTCTAATCTTTAATGTTAGCAGTTTTTGACCACTAGAAATTACCACCTCAAAGATTCTCAAGCCCTGAGGATGCAGAAATACATAGGAAAATGTTGGCTGAAAGAGGTGAGTGAGGTAATTTTTAATATGAAGACAAGCCCTCCATCATTTATTTTTCTTATTGACAAAAAATTTAAAATGCTCAAGCTTTTGAATTTGCATGGTTAAAACATATAAAAACTTTCGAGATTTCAAAATTCATTTAAACAATGTTTTAAATCAAATATAGTTCAAAAGAATAAAAACATTCTTAGAAGCGCACGTCCATAGATAAAGCCAACATAAAATTTATTCCATGTATCTAATATGAAACTTATATCTACAGATAATACCAATTTGAAACTCGAGGCATTGCTTACAAAATATATTTCATTCAATTAGCACTAAAAACTTTCAATCCTGTGTAGAATAATGATTTCCAAAACACTCCAATATGAAAAAATCACCAGTAAGGCCTCAAACCTGGAGTATACTCTTACGTTTTTATAGACTTATTCCAACATTCCTCTGATGCATTAAGCTAAATTAACACTAAGAGCTTTTAAGGACAATTTTTGAGATATTAACTTCCTATTCATGAGGTCATCCCTGGAGATCTTCATTTTTCCCCAGAGTAAAAATTTAATTTCTCATAAATGGCAGACACCATGAGACAATGATGACTCAAAAATATTTCAAATAATTACGATACCAAGGAACTAAGAAAATCGAAGATTTTGGTCAAATGACTATGAGATACACTAGAAAGTGTTACTTCATTTTGAGATTACAGCAAGTGATAATGATTCAGTTAATGGACGTAAAAAACAATTTGGATCGTACATATACATGTAACATTTTTTCTAAAATGCTACATTCCACGGAAGACAAACCATTTGCTTCAACCAAGGCTCGAACCTAGATTCCTCGATATCACGCCAAGGGCTTTAGCCAATAAACCTAACAATCTGTCCTTCTCTCTAATAGATTTTGAGGGTTTCAAAGGCACAGGATCTTCAACACTGCTGGTCATGTAACGTCAAGAAGAAGTCCAAAGCGCCATCCCTAACGAGGATAAGGCCAAACATGAAACATTTCGGTGCTCGCTCTTTTGATTAATTTTGGTACCGCTATCATTAATATTTAATCTAAAACTTTTGTTCCCAGTGAATGAACTCCACGGTGGCATAAAAATCACGGCTTAGTATTAATGTTCCTCCTCATTTTAAAGAAAATATAACTATCGTGCTCAATTGGGGCAGGTGGTAGATTACCATACATGAACATGATATTATAAAAGGCACTTCCTCCCTCATGGACAAGTTTCGTCGGGTGTGATCGATGAAAAATGTCACCTCTTTCGCAGCCGCCTTGCATCGAACGCTATATTTATAGCGAGGCTTTTATTTTTATTCAACGCGGTAGAAAATACGAGAGTAGAGGCGAAACAATCGCGAAGCGAGCGCCCTTGGGAAGGTCCCCACCATCGTAAATTAAACCCATCTTCCCGTTAGCCCCCACATATATTTCCTGTATACGGTAGAGCGATTGCGAGTTCCCCTCTTCTACAAACTTCTTTCCGGCCGTTTTCAAACGTGATGTTACGCCGCGTGATTTTTTTTTGTTTTTCTTGAGTGACGTCATCGACGCGGGATACTCCGTCACTTGCGTAATTCTCGTCTCGACGATTCAATGCCTCCAGTCCCAAGTCTTTTTTGCCGAAGAGGCATCGTACGACGAGCCGAGTCACGCAGATTTGAAGTAGATGCTCAGAAGCTTAGTATCGCATTTTAAAATGATTCTTAAAAACCAAAACTGGCCTTACACATTAAAGTATCGTACACTTACACAATTTATGGCAGAAGGGTTTGGGTTGGCTCGTCCGGCAAGCAAAAGTGAACGATACTTTTACTTAAAAGTACGCAAAAATTTGTAGTAGTGACAAATTAATGTATTTGTACTTGACATAAAAAATCGTTTATTTCATTACATTAAACAATACTTACTCAGCTGTTAAGTTTTTATCAGCCTCTAGTTCTGATATGTACCCCGTCACAACATAATAGGTCTTTTTTTTATTGGGGATGTTATTTACTCCATTAGCTGATGTTACACAAATTTAATTTGCTCCCTCAGATCTCCGTAATTTAATGCGTTCTTAACATCACTTAAAACTATTTTTTTTGAAACCGCGGAAAAGCTGATCAATGATAAATAACAACCAAATTATCCATATTATACAAAATACAAGTAGAGCCTTTACAAGAAACTTGCAACACATACTCAAGGTGAGTGACTTTAGAATGTATTTTTTAATGAGCCGCAGTACATTTATTCTACAACTGTTATGTTGTTGTGAATTGCTAATTCAATGGTTATATTACGGAATGATGAGGGAGCAGAATAAATTTGCGTGGAGTAAATCATCCATTACTACAATACCAAGACCTATTGTCTCCCGGCAAGAAAAATATTTCACAGGTACTGTACGATTTACTGGAGTCTCCACGGTTTCCCCACCAGGTTCACGTAATGGGTTATCGACGTTTCAATAGCAGACTCCGCCATTTTCATCAGGGATGAAAATAACAAAGAAGGCGGAATTCGCAATCGAAGCATCAATAACCCGATACCTGCCGTCATGGAAAAACCGTGAAGATTTCACTCCCGTCGTACGCCGCGAAAAAAAAACCAAACGTTTCATCTCACACAAAACGTGTTCCTATTCCATTTCGCGAGATTATAAATAGGAATTACTTTTACAATAATTAATCCACCACGAATTAAACGGTATCCGGCACAACTTGACGGAAATTCGAGATTTACTACCACGAAAAAACCTTGGAACTTCAACAGATTTAATTTTATAACGACAATGTTTCATCGAATAGTCAACATCACGGTAAATTGGTCAGAGCGTTTGTGGCATAATTATCCAGGGTCAGTTAACTAGTCAGTGCTCTAGAATCACGACCATTCAAGCAAAAGCATTCTATATAATTTTAGAGATTATGTTGACTGTTCGATGAAAGCTGATCGTTGTAAAATAAATTCTAAGGAAGTTACTAAGTTTTTTTCCAGGTGAAAAAAATGAATCCATCTTCTAAATGTAGATTACGTACGATAGATGAAAACTAACAAAATATTACAGGCTACAGAAGTGCTTTCGTAAGACAACGCACGAAATCACAATAAGACACGAATTCGAGCGATTCATAAGTAATTTTCTCCTGATCCGAGTACCTTATACGTCTGTATTCAGTCGAGCAAATAATGTGTTCACCTGATGTCCGCTAACCAAACACACCTCTTTCTAACTGCGGAGTAGATACTCCAGAGCCACTAAAAGATACATTCTGGCCCATTGCAATTGTACCGCTCCCAGGATCATATCTAACGGTTTCACTCACCTAACCAGTTCGTTTTCCCGAACTTTCTCCAGCGTTCACCTTCACAGTGCAATTCTTATACCTGCGATCATCATCTTCCTTCATATATCATTTCTATGCCAAGAAATCTCAACACTCCCAGCTTAAGTCCACAAAAGCATACGTCTGCTTTTGTTTGATGACGTTCCTATTTCACATCCACTCCTCTTCGCCAATAATTCTCCTTAAAGTAAACTTTATCTCAACTTTCTCACACTTGTAATACGCCAACGACACTCATAGGTTAATATGTGAACAGTGGGACTAAGTTTCCATAAAAAACCTTTCCACTGAATACTTCAACTCATACGTCTCACACAGATCGAGTGAATACCTCCACCTTTCCGAGTAAGCAACAAAACAGGAGCACTTTTCCACAAATTTGAATAGAATAGATAACAATCACACCAGGCACAGAACGTGTGCACCTGATGTTGGCCTGGTAAGCCAAAACACGTGCTGTGTATTTTTTCTTTTAAATATAATATCGTGGAAAAGTACTACTGCATATTTTGTACCATAATTTTGGTTTGAATTACATCCCCCATTTAATCAGCGATTAATTAAACCGAATGAATAAAAGAGTGTAACTTAGTATTTGTCTTGACTCACGTAATCATGCCAAAGTAACCTTAACGCTTCCTACCTCCCCAATGCTCCATCACCCATCTTCCCCAAACAGTTCGACTGCAATTCCCTCTAAAGATTGCGGCCATTCGCTTCTCTTTCTATAGCCGTCGGTTGGGCGAGGATGATTCGGAGGCAAAATGTGACTCTGGAGACCGAACCTTTCTCAAGGCTGGGAACGAAATACGATTCAATGGGTGTCTCGGAGTCATGCAATTAACAGGATTTACAGCACTACTAATGACACCAATTTCAAGCGCTTGATGAATACAGAGACGCGTCTCGTATGCCTTCTTCAGCTCCATATTTACGACGCGCCACACCATCACATTTAATACATAAAAATGAATGTTTGTTTGTTTGTCTACTATGCGTTACTATACCATTCATCAGACTACGATGAAACTTTGGTGCGTTGTTGTGGGCGCGCCCGCGAAGGTTTCTGAATTATTAAATCCATTGTACACAATCGATCACTTAAACATATAACACATCACGATCGTGAAAACAGATACACATTAATGAAATGTGACCCAAGAATTTTTTTCAACACAAAAAATTTATTAAAATGAGCACTTAATAACGCACGATTGCCGGAACCGTCACCTTAAGGAGGGGACTAGCAGGCAGCTAGCCTGCCTCACTCCGTGAGCAGGGGTGTGTACCCGCAGGGGGTAAGTGTCCTAGTCTAATCTCCATGGTGAAAATGTTTTTTTTTTCATTCACTGTCCTCCTTTGTTGTTTTTAAAGCCATTTGAATAGGAGAGCACTGTGGGTTTCATTTGTTTCAACCTTTACACTCTTCCACTCTCCCTTTTGGCCTTTCTCCCTTGTCACTGTTTCCCAGCATCTGGCTGTTGCAACCACAACCCAAAAATGATCCATTTCATCTCCAAATAACTTACACCTTTGCACGGCTGGTAACCTAACACACCCTGCCACATGCCCTAGCAGCCGCTCTTTTGGATCTTATTTAAACTAACTAAATACACTACTTATCTCCAAACATCTTGTGCCTTTGCACGGCTGGCGACCTAACACCCCCTGCCACACGCCCAAGCAATAAAAATCCATAACTACTACCAAATCATGAAGACAAGAGATTCCACATTCAACGCACCAAACCCCACTCTTCTATCTCAAAAAATGACAGAGAAAGAAACAAAACGGATACAGAACGACTGACACGCTACAAAATTAATACATATAGATAGAAGGCGAGCGTGGAAGGGATTGATAACGGAGCAATGCAGCCGACATAACTGCATTTAAACTGTGACTGAGGGATATTGTCTTAAGTGCGTTATGCGAAATAATTTATAACCAAATGAAAGCTGCAGCAAAAAACGATACGCAATGATGTTTGCAACCTCTTTATGAAGTGGATGACGAGCTATTAGTGAGCAGTTTTACGCATGTTTCACCTCGTCTGCATTTCGTTCTTTATGTCACACGGAGGACCCGTTTTTCAGTAAGCGGCCAAAGTATGAATTCGAATGACATTTAAGTCTTCCTCCTGTGGGATCACCTCAATTTGGACGATTACCAAAACGCTGAGATTATGCGACAGGTGTTTCGGCTCTCGCCGCAGGATTACAACTTCCGCCCTGGAATTAAGCTTCTCGCTTATGTCCGAGGCAAGGAAGAGGTGGGAAGGAAAAAATGGGAAGGGAAGGTTAGCGAAACCAACATGCGAAAGGCGCATGTTGGTTTCAATGCGCAGATTGTTCGAGAAAAGTTAGAAGAGGGAGTACTAAGAAGTGACAGCGCGTTGAAGAGGCTGATAGGGCGGGATGGAAAATGATCTGCAAGCGCCAAAGAGGGAGGAGGAAGTTAGGAAGATTGTAGGATACTAGGAGGAGCAGACGGTAGTATGAGGAACTATGGAAGTTTGAGAAGAATACTGAATGAAATTGACCTAATTTTCATGAATTAAGGAACCTCATCCTCTTCGAACTCATCTTTCTTACGGCACAAAACTGCCAGACACATTCCTGGAGATTTGGCAACAAAATGGACGACATTTTCCTAGGGATTAATACGGTTGTGCCATCCAGAGAATGAGAACACAAAATAAAAGACAACAACAAAATTACGAACAATAACTACGGATGTGAGGGCGTTTTTAGCGTAAGGGTTTTTTTGGTACGTTACAGCCTCAAACGTGAATAACTAGTTCAAAACTACAAATTTTCGGTATTAAAAGCATCGTTTTTCCTCCAATAAAATAACCATATCTACCTCAAGCTTCTCACAAATGGCTGGAATTTAAAATGACAGTCGAATTTAATCTACAATAGATTTCAAGATCAATCTCGCTCGAACAACCCCAAAAGAAAACAGATGGTGATCAAGTAGAGATTTTAGAGCAGAAAAATTAGACGAAGACTCAGGACGAAGAAAGTTAAGGAAGGTACTGTCCAGATACCTATCACTCCGCTGTTAGGGTGCCAAGCGACGATTTTCATTACCTTGGAAGATAAATTAAAACACGGAGTAAATGCTTCAGGCGGATAACACAAATCGCTGAAGATCAAACTCAAAGTGTCCTTAAAATAAAATGAGGAAGGCATGATAAAAATCACCACCGGTCTTTCATTCCGGTAGTCTCGGTAAAAAAATATACTCAACATTATCTGCAACTAACTAGCAACGTCCAAGAAAATTGTAGTGACAGTCAAGGGCGGAAGAGGTATTACCAATTTGAGAACAATTCTTCCGTAATGGGAAAAGGGGTAATATTAGTTCCGCTACCCGTACGCGTGAGAAACAGGCAGAGGATATTATTTACTGGAACACGTAACAATGTCCATAATCTCTGTTATGATAAGAAAAGAAACTGGACACAGAGAAGGTATATTAGTGATGATATTTTTCGGTTTCGGGGCAAAAATCTGTGAATTTCTTTGAATAACTATTTCGGTATTGACCGTGCAGAATGAGGATCAGACGAGGATGTGATTTTCATGAAGTTAAAAGGGGTAAGCCGAGTATTGGCGATCAAAGAAATAATGAATTTTTCGAGAAGACGAGTTTCGTTAAAAACTCCTAAGAGCGAACATATAGTGTTTCATTACTTTTAAGAGGGATTAAGGTGGGAGGCCCTAGAGACTCGGAGGCTACACGCTAGGCTTAAATTACTTGAGAAATTCATAACTGGTGCGTTTTTTCGAACGACAGAGAATTATATCATGACACCTCACTACATCTCTATCATGACGCCTCACTACATCCTTCTTTCAGCGCACAATGAGCGACCATAATAAAAGCTGAGCTGCACTAAATATGCTCCCATTATACACGTCACCATTTCACCTCCCAAAACCTTACATCTCTACACGGCTGGTGTTGTAACACTCCCTACAACACGCCCATACGGCGCACAGTTTTTCCGATATAAAGAGCTGAATTCAAAGGAAATTTATCGTAATTCAATTTATGACATTTTTAATACTTTTTTGCTCCATCCATAGAAGATAAGAATCCATAGAATGAGTCTACGCTTTATTTAAAGTGTAAAATGAGTTTTAATTGTATCTTTGCCTTGAATTCATTGAGTTTCTATCGTTCATTTTGTAATCAAGTCTTTAAGTCCCTTATGACAGTGCTTAAATTAGTCTCAGACGGAAATTCTGTTCGTGTGTGCAAAGTTGGCAGAACAAAAAAACCATCCACTACCACCCTGTTAAGCAATGGCATAATGGAAAGAAAATAATCTGTATTTAGTTAATGTGTAAAAATCTTTTGCCTTTAACTGCCTTTTTCCTGATAGCTCGCCGATTTGTGTTACTTCGCCGCGCCTCCGGAACGCCATATTATGGGCAGGCGAAAATTATGGTCGTACCGAGGGATGGTCGTTTATTGTTTCTGTAATATTGAGTCAATTATATTCAAGTTTATTCATTATGATTTATTTTCATCTTTCACTTAATGCTCAATCTCAACAATTCACTCCTTGTTTCTAACACATATTGATCTACATGGTCAACACCATGGCATATTCACTACATTAGTATGAATATAAATAAACTACTATTTCACTAAACTATCTTTCGTAAGGTGCTGTTTAAATTACTTAATTACAGTAAGCCATACTGTGCGTTATAATTCTTCTGGAATGCCCTCAAGGAGGAAGTGCTTCTACATAACGGGAGAAACGGGCTGCTAAGTATGAACAAACCAAATGAAGGACCAAGCAAACAAACTGAACATAGAAAACAAAATAACAAAACGAACGATATAACATAACAATACGAACGATAGACACTCAATGAATGCAAGGCAAACCAAACAAACCAAACCAAACAAACCAAACCAAACAAACAAAATGATAGAAACTCAATGAATGCAAGGCAAAGATACCATTAAAACTCATTTTACACTTTAAATAAAGCGTAGACTCATTCTATGGATGTATTAAAAACGTCATAAATTGAATTACGATAATTTCCTTTGAATTCAGCTCTGTATATCGGAAAATAACCATGTTATAGGGGAAAAAGTGTCGTACGTTGTGAAATGATCGTTTATCTTTCCATTACACATGATTTTGGAGTCATTTGAACAAGTTCGGAAAATCGGGCTATCTAGACCACTGTGCGGCGGCTCGCAGGGTAGTATGTAGAAGTAGATGTTTTATTATGAAAGTAGAGTTAGTAGGAAAGAAGTTCAGAACCTCTTCACCTTTTAAGGAAGAGTACAGGTTACGTAGTAAGCTGAGCACGTGAAATAAATGGCATAGTTCAGACGAACGGCATTGTGTTACGGGAGACGAGTCGACGTAAGCCAGCAAACAAAGCCTGAAGTCTACGAAACGCTTAATTGAAACTTTTATCTAAAGTATACTCATCTCCCATCTCGTCAAACACGTGCAGTATCTAAGGCTAACTCCTCTTCCATTTCGCGTGCCACGCGCAGTATCGATAGCAGAGAGAGGACGATGGTTCTATGAAACTTCGGGAAGTTAAAACAAGGATTCCTGGAAAAGCTATTCGTTGCCCGCCGAAATACATGGTATGCGAGGGCTGGCCACATTCATAGTATGCCATGAAGGCCAACTTACTTGTTCCATGTTCAATTTAGTGAAACGATCGTTGTGCCAAACCACCGTATTCATAGCAAATTCTTTCGGCAGAACGCTTAAAAGCAGGCCTACGGGTTGTCATAGTTGAGGATTAGTATACGCTCGGTATCTTTGGGCAAGAAAAGGAGACGATGCTTACTTAACGAGAGTACTAGGAAATCTAAAAATTATGCAATTTTGAAGGCTGACACCTGATTTTCTCGTTTTCTTGATCACTAGAAGAAAGTATGAAAGAAATATAATTTCAGAACCAATTAATCAGAAATAGGTGAAAAATGGGTAAAAATTATACGTCTACACCAATACTAAGGCCAATTTCGCAGAAAAGAGTTTATTAAAAGCAAATACTCCCTGGGGATTGAAAGGTAATGAAATATAGTCACCGATTTACCATAGTTTATTTAGTTTCAGCAAATTACTACAGGAATTGAAGTCAAAATGCGTTACGTCACTAGAAATTGCGCTGCAGTCGACTAACATGGCCGGAAAAAGCGTTCATTGACATTACAACATCGAATAATCTCAATATTTTGCTTCTCACTGGTTAAGCGTTCTTTATATATTGCGTTAATAGTTACGGACTGTCCTCAGTGATATCAATATTTTATAAACATTACGATCGATAAGATGGACTTAATTACTTGTTTTGACTCGCACACTCCCGGCAGTATTTTCAAAACAACTGTCTCGCGGCCTTCGTCACACAGCATTGGTGCATACAGAGAGGGCGATTGTTACTATGGCTATAATTATTATTTTCTCAATCCGCCATGCTCATACAAAGTTCCAACTCGGTCTATCGGTACAAGGCAGGGGTTAACGTTGAGATAAGAATTTTTTGACCACGAAAAGATAACCATGAAAAAATTCTAGGTAGACATAATTTCGGTTTTTTATTTTCCTGTGCCTATGAAGGGTGGCATTAGGCATCGTTCACAAAAATGATAATAGAGCTAATTATCAAGAAGATCCCACTTAACGCAAATTCACCTTCACTTGCAACACGTGAATCAATTCGTCATGTTGCGTCTTACTGCACAATTTCAACAGTTTTCCAAACGTCAAAATTCAAAAGTAGTCTTTGCCAAAAGCCACCGAGTACAAAGATTGCAATGATTTCATGTTTTGCACCAAAGTAGCTGGCTAACAAAACGACTGATTTGTGCGACAATCACTACATAAAATCAGCATACAAATTAGGACTCTCTGCTTTCACACACTGTGCCGTGGACCGCAAAAAACTGAATTTCTGCTGTAAATCCTCAGCCGTGTTTTAACTCCAATGAAGTAGTAATGCTCCCGCACAGACATTATCCTCGCGGATTTAAAAAAAATGAAATTTTTATCTTCCAATGTAAATAACTTAAAGATGATTCCACAAGGTCCGCTTTAAATTAAAATTTTAAAGTGAAAAACAATGATTAACCTTGACTCATGGATCTACATAGGGGAAACTTAAATAAGCGTGTTTTCATGACCAAAAACGTTTTCTTGTCGTAAAAATTAAGTTGCCGTTTTTTCTGAGCACAAGTATCATTACTCTTATTTCGTGGTACAACATAACAGCCCCAAGGACTTATTTCGACGATATCAGCATTGGGGATATGATAAGATAGGGGGCAATATAACTGTGACATTAAGAGATTAAAGACGATCAAATGGTCTGCAATAGTCATCAATTCCTAAAACACAAGGTGATTCACGAAGAGCCCGAAATGCCTCAGGAAAGTAGGGGAGGTGGTTTTGAGCATTTTTTTATTTGATTTTTGATTTGATTTTGATTTGAGCATTGAGCTTTTTTGTTTTGAGAACGTGGACCTAACTCCTTAGGTATCAAAATATGGCCAGGTGATTTTTATGAAATGTAGATAAAATAAAAAATGCTAGATATTTTGCCTTTCGGAATTTTTTCGTATTCCAGAAAAAGTAAGTCACCCCAAAGAGCAACTTTGAAAGAAGAAAATATTCACAAAACATTTTACGGTTACCATCAGGAAACTTTATAAAGAGGTGAGCATGAATTACGTTTGAAGGTCGATAGCAATTGAATTGGCGTTAAATTGACGTGAGGAAGTAGTGTCGTGGTCGTATTTTCTGGCGATTTTTGTCTGTCATTTGTTGAATGTTTGAAAGAAAACGGGAAAAATATTACCGGCCCGCTTTAAAGCCAAAGGTTAAATGTTTCCCGAGTATGAAAATCGAAGACAAATCCATTCCCATAGACAACTCTCACGTTAACAAACCTCAGACTGACGTATTTAACAAAGAGCCAAACTCTTAAGCGAGCATCTACATCATCACCCGGTTAACGTAAACCAGACACTATAAACCTGGGAGTAAGGCAGACAAGGAAATAACAGCGTTTCCAAAAACTTTAAATCTATCACTTATTTTAAAAACAACACGGATAATATCGATATGTATTCACAGCAGAGTCAAGGCGGTTGACACATGGAAGTCACTTATCAACACTTAGCCTTGGAAGTCGCTTGCAAGCGACACTTCGATGTGTAAGCACGCACTTCCATGGTAGTAGTGGTCGATCGCGGTGGTAATCGACCGCGGTTGCTACTTGCAAGGAAAATAGACTGGCCTCTATTATTCCTGCAAGTAGCATATCGGTTCTGCGAAAAAATCGCATCGCATCCGGTCGAATCTTGGTCACATGACAGCAAACGGAGATTTAAAATGTAAACAATGAATAACTTAGTAGGAGGAGGACTCATTGTTGCTTGTGTACCTAAATATTTATTTTTTGAAAATATTTTAAATGCTAAATAACCCCTAAAGTAACCTTTATGACACATTTCTCATTAGATAATAATTATTAATCACAATTGACACACTTGATTCGACGAAATAATTCTGAATCATTGTATTTCATATAAAATATATTTAACCCACAAATGCCTCTGGGACACGAACAGCGATATACAAACGCCATTATTTTCAAATTTTGGTGATTTTCGTAATTGCCATATTCATTGTTTACTTCCATCATCCATTTGTTTGAAAACAGCCGGAAGTTACGTGTAAGCAGAACGATGCGCTGCAAGTGGCGATACGATTCGATATATCGATACACTCGCCACTTCCATAGAAGTCAACTTCTACATGAAAACCCGCCTTCATTGATTCTTTAAAATCGAACAGATGACTTGCAAACTAAACAATAAATTTTCTACCACGCTTTTTAGCTGTTAACGTTGAATGCACTCTGGGCGCAACCGTTAACTTGGCATATTTTTATTCTGCGAATGTCTTTTTGAGATAGCCAACGAACGCAGAAGTTGCATCTTCAGAGTACGATAACATGGTTCCGCAGAAGCGATTCTCCACAGTCGGGAACCAGAAATGAATAATCGCAGCACGGTGCCGCAAAAGAAATGCGAACTTAAATCCATGCGCGACCACAACAAACAAGAGGGTCACTACCCCGAAGGAAGTGAAGCCTCTCATTTTGAACAGGGCTTCACGCCCGCTAGCTGTAATCGCCTTGACGCTACTTCTCGGGAGACGAAGAAGCCCAGGCTCCGGTTCCTCAGCGGTGAATTTTCAACTTTTCCAACCGGTATTCTTGGCTCGCGCCGTTCACTCGCCTTCAGACGCACCGATCACAAGAGCGCAACATCGTCAATTTTCGAAATGAAAAACAATCGATGTTGTACTGTCCACTTTTTAAATAATATTCGAACGTTACAACACATGTTTCGACACTTAAATTGGCCATCATCAGATACACACTCTGTACCTGATGATGGCCAATTTAAGGCCAAGGAGGTGAATCGATTAAGCACGTCGACGCGATATTCCTTGATTTCAAGAAGGTATTCGTCAAGGTTACTCACAAAAAACTCATATATAAATTGCAATCATACGGCGTTAATAGAAAAAAAGTGAATTGAATAAGTGACTTTCTCAGTGATCGAAAACAAAAAGTAGTTATTGATGGTTTTAGCTCTGATATGGTCGAAGTCATATCAGGTGTTCCTCAAGGAAGTGTGATCGGCCCTCTTTTATTCATTATTTATATTAATGACCTAAGTTCTAGAGTTAGCAGTAAAATAGATTATTAGCAGACGATACAGTTATCTACCGTGAAATGAGCGAAGACGCGGACTTTTAAGCTCTGTCATCGGACCTTAACAACGTTCATTTGTGGTGCCAGGAGTGGGGGTTAGAATTAAATATCAACAAATGTACCACAGTCCACTTCCTGCGAAAGTCATCACAAAAATTTCATACCTATAATGTGGGTGAAGTAAACATAAGTCTTCAGATACAGTGAAATATCTTGGAATTACCTTCACTTCTAATATATCGTGGGGATTACACATACAGAACATATGAGGCGCAGCATTAAAGAAACTAGGTTTTGTTAAACGTATAATAGGAAGGTCTTCGGTTGAAAAAGTCAAAGAGAGATACTACTTCGCTTCGGTTAGGCCACACCTCAATTACGCAGCGAACATTTGGGACCTTGGACAAATAGATTTAACCAAAAGCATTAATAAAATACAAAGGAAAGCGGCGCGCTTCGTTAAAAACTGCTACGAGCGTATATAAGTGTGTCTCACAACTTTTAGAGGAATTTGAGACTCGGAGGTCACACGCTAGGCTTTGGTTGCTTGATAAATTCAGAACTGATATTTTTCAGAGCGACATAAAGAATATTATTATGACACCTCACTACATCTCCAGGTCTGACAGATGCGATAAAATAAGAGAGATACACTGCCGAACAGATAGGTACGAAAACTCGTTCTTTCCGCGCACAATAAGCGACCACAATAAAAACTGAGCTCCACTAAATATACTCCTATAGTATATGTCACCATTCCATCTCCAAAAACTAACTCCCTTACACGGCTGGTGACCTTAAACCCCTGCCACATGCCCATGCGGCGGCTCGCAGGGTATTACGTAGATGAAGAAGTTCCGAAACACGTGTAGTAGCGTTTGCATATTATTCAAAAAGTAGACAGAACAACATCGAGTGTTTTTCATTTCGAATATGCAGTTCCACAATATCTCGCCCAAAACTGTTGACTTCAATCGTAAATGTTCTTTTTAACTCATGGGAAATGGCGACCGTTGGTGGAATTTTGCAACATTGAGGTAGTCTGAGCGAGGCAGTTCCCAAGTCATGATGGAGACAATATTCGAATTATGCCTTTTAACTTCAGCAGTCTCCAAGGATGAATGAAATACATATGGTATTATTATCGGTGCGATATTATACTTTTACATGACAAATTCTCCTAAATAAAATAAAAACATCTCTTTAAGTCTTTAACTTGACTCATTTTTTTCGAGTGGAACGTTTAAAACTCGTGCACAACGGAAAGTTTTTAGTGAATCCGAAAATATTACGGCGGTGACACTATGATTTATCTTAAAAGATGGTTGAGAAAGCATATATACTACACGCTTTTACTTTTCTGACGAGAAATTGGTGTTAGAAATACCTAATTTTATTATTAATGTCTCTCTGGAGTGCACACAGGTACCATTTCCAATGTAAAATAGGTGGTAATTTTGGCAGATATCTCCGAAAGAAATGTGGTCAGGGACTGATATTTCGGTATCTTTGTGAAAGGTGAGATATTTTTCATTAAAGTGAGGGTGAATTCATTGATTTTTTAGGTGAAATATATTTCGCTCAAACTACCTTAAGCACTATGAAAAGAAACCATTTGCCACAATTTCACAAAGGTTCTACATTTCAATCGATTTTAACGTGTATCTTACACAATAAATAGAGCAAGTATTGCAGTACATCACCACACTACCCTACAAACTGCTGCATGCGCATAATGCAGGAGGTGTTAGGACCCCCCGTCGTGTAAAGCTGTAAAAAAAAGTTACCGGGAGGTGAAAACGTGAAGTGCATTTTGGCTAAGTGTATTTAGAGTATTTAGAATATTAGCATCGAAGATTGCGGCATTAAGAATCGGTCGGTAGGGGCTTCATTTCCGTGAAAATCTCTTTTAACCTTTTGAGTGCGACATGACGTGATATTACGTCATGATTGTCTTTACGCTAGCGCTGATGACGTGATATGGCAAAAGTTCCCTAGTGAAAGCTAGAACACTCACGGTACCCTTGACGTGATACCACGTCATCAGCACCAGCGTAAATACAACCATGACGTGATATCACGTCATTCCGCACTCATAAGGGTTTAGCAGAAATAAAAGGCCAGAAATTCCCATACGATATTTCAAGTCAGTTTACTTCGGTCACTTTCGTTGGGCTCCCCAACCACGCTGAATTACTTCAAAACTACTTTGAAAGCTTCCGCGACTCATATACTTGTTAATATTGCTGTTTTCAGGTATTCTCGTCGCGTGTTTAGTTTTTTTGACTACAGTTTCTCCCCTCTTCCTGGGGGCGTCTTCAGGTCCGTTGGACATTTTGTAATTATTGTTATTATTTATTTCCCGTTGTTATGTAAATAATTACAAAATGTCCAACGGACCTGAAGACGCCCCCAGGAAGAGGGGAGAAACTGTGGTCAGAAAAACTAAACTCGCGACGAGAATACCTGAAAACAGCAATATTACTTTAAAACTAATTTATTTATTCAGATGCCCCGTGGAAGATTTCTGTTTTTTTCGCCACAAAAATGTCACCACATGATCACAAAAAAATGAGCTTTCCATAACTTCTACTTCACGAGATTACCTATATAACCCATAATTAATTAAGACTTTTCTTTATGGAATAGTATATAAATAGGGCAAAAACTATATTAATCAACAATGTCCTATTGTTTTCTAGTAAATCAATACATGTGGTGTACTGAGAGAAGCACGATCCCATGGTAGTGAGTCCATGAAAAATCACTTGCCACCTTCGACCCCCAATTTGGTAGCGGAACACGCTAACATTGAGCCACTACGGCCCCATAAGGTAGTTTGAGCAAGATAGTTCCCTCGTCATAATAGAAACCATTTTCGAATTATATGCTTTAATTTCAGCAGTTGTAGGACGCATGAATTAAATATCGCATTATTAATGGTGCAATAATATCCTTTTAAATGACTAAAACTGTAAGCAATTAAATGAAAATATCTAAATAAGTCTTTAACTAAACTCATTTTTTTGGCGCGGGACGTTTGAAACTCCTTCAAACGGAAGGTTTTTGGATTCTCGAAGAATTCACTGAGGTGACAACATGAATTATTTTCAAATATTATCAATAGAACACACAAACTATACAGTGTTAACTTTTTGACGAGATCTAGATGTTAGAAACCCATCATTTTTTAAAATTATTTCTCTCTTGAGTGCATAAACGTACCATTTCCCATGTAAAAGAGGTAGATTTTTTGGTATTATTGGAAGGGTAAGATATTTTCTTTAAAATGAGACCAAATTCAATGATTTTTAGGTGAAATGATACTTCGCTCAAACTACCAAAATGCACAAGAGACGAAAAAGTAACGGATATCAAACGTAGAATGCGCTCATAAGAAAAAGGCAACTGCTGTTTTACAAAAAAAGATAAGGCTACAAACGAGGGATCAGTACATTGAAACATTGGTGTGGGGCGTCGCACTCAATGGATCGGAAACATGGACGTTGGAAAAGTAGAACAGAAAACATTAGGAGCACTAGGAGCCTGCTGTTGAGGACGGAAGCTAAAGATGAAGTGACCAGATAAAATAAGAGACGAAGAAGGTTGCAGAAGAGAAGGGGAAAGGTTTATATGGAATGCTACACAGAAAAGAAGGACCCGGTGGATTCGGCTCAACCTGCAGCACGAATGGTGTGTGAAGAATACGATAGAAGGAAAAACAGAGGGAAAAGTCCAAAGAGGAAGGTCAAGGGATAAATACCTTGGACAATTAAAGAAGAAAGTCATTAAGAGCTACCAGGAAGTAATCAAACTAGCATAAACCCCTTTCCGCCAGGAAAAATTTTTGTTTGCGACTTTAATGAATTTTTGGTATTGAACTCAAATGGTCACCTGAAATACTCAAAGATTTTGGCGATCGTGGCCTTGAATGACGCAATGTTGACAAGTTAATAGCGATAAAGTTCCCAGGTTCCTCCTACAGAGCGTCATACACTTGGCGCGTCAGGGTGTAGGCATATGGCTACGGTAGGCGGAAATGGGTTGAATAGGGAAGGATGGAGAGCTA
This sequence comes from Ceriagrion tenellum, assembly GCA_963169105.1. NCBI lineage: Eukaryota > Metazoa > Arthropoda > Insecta > Odonata > Coenagrionidae > Ceriagrion > Ceriagrion tenellum. The sequence continues at coordinate 49,924,339 of OY720636.1, read as the reverse complement.
CAGCTACGAACAATGATTGACCGAGTCATTGTTAAATTAACATTGACCAGAGATCACTAAACTCATGGTCGTTCTAGAGCGCTGAACTTCGCCGACGTCTTTCGAACGGCGCTAACTTCTAGTATCTTGAAAGGAAACCTCTCTTTGATTTCATCAGAAAGTGCCTCTAACCTCTTGGCTTACACCACTAACATTTTACGAAGGGAAAACTAAGGTAGGTGCCCATTCAGAAAGGCGGCGCACCGCTATCTTTCCGGATCATGGCCCAGCCCCGCTCTACCCCCCTCAAAAACTTCATGTCTGACTGACTGTCTCGACTCCAATCGCCCGAGAAGAACACTCACTCTGTCGCACTGCCACTGAACTAAGAGCTATGGAAAGCAAGATCCATAGCCAAATTCATATTTTGGCGTGGACATATAATTTACTACCTCTATGACATAATAAAAAAAGTTTTCTATAGTTGAAGCAAAGGGTTATCATTCAGAAGCCGTATATATACTCCGGCAACGACGTCAGATCTTGAGTTTCAGGGACGGTTTTATAATTTCAGGTTACAGTTACATCTGACTACATACAACCCTGCGAGCCGGTGCATGGGCGTGTGGTAGGGGGTGTTAGGTCACCAGCCGTGTAAATATGTAAGGGATGTGGTTTTTAAAGGTGAAATGATGCCGTGTATTATGGGAGTGTATTTAGTGGAGCTCAGTTTTAATTGAGATCGCTTATTGTGCGCAGAAAGGAGGAGTTTTTGTACCTATCTGTTCGGCAATGTATTTCTCTTATTTAATCGCTTCTGTCAGACCTATAGATGTAGTGAGGCGCAAGATAATATTCTCTGTGTCGCTCAGACACACATCAGCCCTGAATTTGTCAAGCAACCTTAGCCTAGCGTGTAGCCTCCGAGTCTCTAGGGACTCCCACCTTAATCCCTCTGAAAGTTGTGAGACACTATTTGTACGCTCGTAGCAGTTTTTAAAAGAAGCGCGCGGCTTTCCTTTGTATTTTATTAATTTTTTTGGTTAACTCTTTCTGACCTGGGTCCCAAATGCTCGTGGCCTACCAGAGCGAAGTGGCATCTCTCTTTAACTGTTTCATCCGAGGCCCTTCCTATTGTATGCTTAACAAAACCTAGTCTTTTGAATGCTGAGCCGCATATGTTTTGTATGTGTATTCCCCAAGATATATCAAAAGTTAAGGTAATTCCAAGATATTTACTGTATCTGAAGATTTTATGTTTACTCCAGGCACAGTATACGTACTCAATGAGTGTGATGACTTTCGAAGAAAGTGAGCCTGATGCATTTACTAATATTTAATTCTAACCCCCACTCCTGGCACCACTAATGACCGTTGTTAAGGTCCGACGCCAGAACTTCTAAGTCCGCGTCTTCGCTTATTTCAAGGTCGATACCTGTATTGTCTGCAGATAATCATAATTAACTGCCAACAGGAGAACTTAGGTAATTAAGATATTAAGGTAATGCTAACCGTCATATAAAATTACTTTTGTACTAGTAAGTATTACCGTTGCTTTGATGAAAACGGAAAGTTCGGGAATTATCAAGTGCTTCATTATATTTGACATTCGAAATTAACGATATTGGTTGGAAAGTACATCCCCATGTATCATCGTGGCGAGAAAATTTTGAACAGGCATTTTACAACCACGTAATTACGAATTTTCAGCCATGGATTTGACCTAAATGAAACATTCGCGAGAAGTCATCAGCGTTGGCATTTGTATAGCGGCGGGCAAGATGATGAGGGTGATGTGTACATTGAGCCACGCGCGACGCCCCGATGCCCGTCCCACTCGCGACGCGTCCGGATCGTTTCAAGGTAGTGCGCGCGAGACAGTTCCCTAATCATAATAGATACCATATTCGAATTATACCTTTGAATTTCACCAGTTGTGAGACATACGAATTAAATATTGCATTATTAATGGTGCCATAATATAGTTTTACATGACAGAAATTGTAAGTAATCAAATGAAAATATCCAAATAAATCTTAACTTGACTTACTATTTGTTTCGCGCGGTACGTTTGAAACTCCATCAAAACGGAAGGTTTATAGTGATCCCGAAGAATTTACTGCGGTCACAGTATGATTAATTTTCAAAAATAGTTGAGAAATCACAAAAACTACACACTTGATTTTCTGACGAGATCTAAGTGCAGGGAATGCCTACTTTTTAATATAAGGTCCCACTGGAGAGCATACACGTACCATTTCCCATATATAAGGGCTGGTATTTTCTGCCAAATATCTCGGAAAGTAATGTGGTAAGGGGTTGAATTTTGGAGCCAATGGTAGGGCGAGATATCTGTCTTTAAAATGAGACCAAATTCACCGATTTCTAGGTAAAATGATACTTCGTTGAAACTACCTTAAGGGGCCGAGTTTCTCCTCAACTTGGAGGCTACCTAGTTAGAACCCTTGTGGCAGTTACCTTCACGAATTTTAAGGTGGTTAGAGCGAGATAGTTCCCTAGTAATGATAGAGACCATATTCGATTTAAACGTTTTAATTTCAGCAGCTGAAAGAAGCATAAATTAAATATTGCATTATTAATGATACAATTATATACTTTAATACGACTGAAATTTAGAAGCAATTAAATAAAAATATCTGAAGAACTTAAATTTGACTTATTTTTTCACGCAGTGCGCTTAAAACTTTCATAACGGACACAAATTAAGGATTTTAAACGATTATGAAAAAGTTACTGCGGCGACAATATGATTTACTTTCGAAAATAGTTGAGAAAACATAAAAACTACTCCCCATTTTTTATTTCAAAGAACCACGGAACTAGCCGCGCAGTTACTTCATCCGCAAATGATCACACAATTGTGTGAAATTCACAGTGGAAAAATCATTCGCCTGGACTGGGAATGGAACCTAGATCCCTCGATTTCGGGCCGAGTGCTCTAACCAATTAAGCCACCCAGACGTCCTCTTCCACTGTGAATCTCATGAGGGCTTTGCGGAGAAAGTTTTCCTCACAGGTGCCGTGCATATGATGCCAGAGGTACCTGAATGCGAGCGCTAAGCGCCACAGTCCTCGGGGTAAAGCCTAACTTTTAACACAATGGCGTTTACTTCGGACATTTTCAAAGAACCACGACACTAGCCGCGTAATTACTTCAACAAAGTCACCTGCTAGTGATCACACAATTGTGTGAAATTCACAGAGGAAAAATCATTGGCCTGGACTGGAAATCGCCTGGCGAAATCGAGGGATCTGGTTTCAATTCCCAGACCAGGCGAATGATTTTTCTACTGTAAATTTCACACAATTGTACTCCCTTTTTATTTTTTGACGAGCTGTAGGTGTTATAAATGCTTCATTTATTAAATATGGTCTCTCTGGAGAGCGTGACATACCATTTTTCATGTAAAAGGGCTGGTATTATTTGTGAAAAATCTCGGAAAACATTTCAGTAAGAGGCTGGTATTTTGGCATATTTGGAAGAGTAAAATATTATTCATTGAAGTGAGACCAAGTTCATTTATTTCTAGGTGAGCATTGTCGCCACGAGCATTTGGAACCCTGGTCATAAAAAGTTAACAAAAAAAATTAATAAAATACAAAGAAAACCTACACGCTACGTTAAAAATTGCTACGAGCGAATATATAGTTCATCACAACTTTTAGAGGGATAAAGATGGGAGCCACCAGAGACTTGGAGGTTACATGCTACGCTTAGGTTGCTTGAGAAATTCAGAACTGGTGTGTTTCAGAGCGACACTGAGGATATTATCATGACGCCTCACTACATCTCTAGGTATAACAGAAGCGATAAAATAAGAGAGACATCGCCGAACAGAGGGATAAAAAAGTCGTTCTATCCGCGCACATTAAGCGATCACAATACATACTGAGCTCCACGAGATACACTCCCATAATACACGTCATCATTTCACCTCCCAAAACCTTATATATTTACACGGCTGGTGTCGTACGCCCAAGCGGCGGCTCGCAGGGTAGTTTGTAGATGTGAGATGATATTTCGCTCTAACTACCTTAACGTCGAAGAGGGGAAGGCTTGAAAGGGGTTGGATGGAGCATATGGGAGAGGAAAGCACGAAGCGGGCATCACTGCCTACGTGACTATAATTCAGAGCGGAAAAGCGTAAGAGCAGCCAGTTTCACGGCATTGATTATGATCCAAACAAAGCACGATAACAGTAGGTGAAAATAAACTGTAGAACTATCGGAAGAGCCCATCTAAACAATTGCAGTTAGAGTCACCCAGAGCTAGAATGTTAATGCAAATGACAGAATGAAGGCCCTCATTACAATCCCGTTGGTGCTACTGACCTCTTGCAACAACTTGGGTAGGAATCGCTTTCAGAACTTCGATTGAAAATTAGATTCAACCTTTTATGTAAATTCAAAACCGATTTATTTTCAGAAGAAGTAGTCAATATATTACGAACTCCAACACACCAAGACAGATTATATTATGAAAATCAACTAAGGGAAATAGATTGTAGAACATAAAGGTTTAAAAATGTCGTTTTCCCGCGATCGATAAGTGACCATGATGGTTGCGTTTAGACTTTGAAGTAGGTTGGTTGACAGGTAGTGTAGCTGATTAATTCATATGCACCCTAATGCATTCTTCCAAATCTGTCGAGTAGTGCTAACACCATGTTTTGCATGTTCCCTGCATCATTCTCTTTTCAAGTTTACATAGTTTCTATGTTAATTATTTTAGTAGTTTCGGTAGCATTTGTAACATACCGATTGTGTGGTGCTTGCTGGTGAAAGTAAATTTCTTCACAGTAGTTCATGACGGCGATAAATCACCCCCTGCCAAACACACTTGTGGGTGCTTTCGGGTTAATGAGAAGATGTAAATGTAGAATTAGAGCATTTTGAAATCGGTAGCGAAGCTTTGCGGCCCTGGTGGTCAACCGTGGAGGCAATCTTGCCACCCCTTGAGGAGTCAGTTTGAAGGGGATGGACTCTTCAACCGATAAGTACCCATTGCGAAACTGCCACCAAGTTTCACCACCACTATAGCGCAGCTGCTTCAGATGAACTGATCGCAAGAGATAAGCAACCGAGCGAGTTTAGTTTCGAAGTTTGGCTCGTCACCACGGAAAAGTACGCGGTTGGCCGTGAAAATCTCACCAACTGGCACATCCATTGTCGTCTTTCGCCTCCTTCCAACACATTTGGCAGAACAACAAGCATTCCAACTGTCTAAACGCATTCCTAAGGGCTTAAGCACATCCCCTTAAGCCCACTTACACCGTGAGGCTAAATCCAAACTAAGATAATAGGAACCAGGAAACGGTGGCTCGGCTGGCTCTCACACTCCCAAAACGATAAGATTTGATAAGGTCAAAAAAATGGACGAACTTTTTTCATAACTAATCAAAAACATTGGGGCATGCAGTGCAGCAAAAAACAACCAATCGCTTAAACAAAAATTTCTCCTCATACCTGATACCAGAAGGCAAACACCGTACAAAAAATGAGTTCGAAAATTCTTTCCTCTCGAGAGTAATTCACATATATTCACACAAATTCATGACGCCGCTCCATTTCGGGGAAGAAACCGTCAAAAAACATTAAGGTAGTTGGATCGAGATAGTTCCCTAGTCATAATGGAGACAATATTCGAAGTAAGTATGTCTTTTAATTTCAGAAGAAGTAGGATGCATGAAATAAAAATTGAATAATTATTGGTGCAATATTATACTTTTCCATGACTGAAATTCTAATCAATTAAATAAAAGTACCTGTATTAGTCTTTAGCTTGACTCATTTTTTCGCGCGGAACGTTTTAAACTCCTTCACAACGGAAGGATTTCAGTGATTCTGAAAAATTACTGCGGGGAAAATGTGATTTATTTTCAAAAATGGTAGAGAACGCATACAAACTAGACGATGTTAGTTTTTTTACGAGAACTAGATAGAAATTCCACATTTTTTAGTAACGCCTCTCTGGAGTGAACAGACGCACAATTTCCCGTGTAAAATGGCTGGTATATTTTGGCGGATATCTCGGAAAATAGTTCGGTAAGGGGCTGATATTTTGGTGTCTGGAAAGGTGAGATATTTTTCATTAAAATTATGCTTAATTCATTGATTTTTAGGTGCAATGATATTTCGCTCAAAATACCTTAATTACCGGTGATATGCTTCAAAGCTAACTCTGCTTTGATACTTTTCTCCATCTTTACTAATCCTATCGTACACTTTGGCTTAAAAGCGGGAGCAGGATCCTCTTGGGCCATTCCATGCCAAATGATTCAATAATGGTTGAACGACCATTTAAAAAAATACATTCTTCGTACATACGCAAACACCTATACGCACTGGTAGTTGAACAAACCATTTTAAAAATTTTATCCCTCCTAGTTTTCTCGTGGCAACCATTGTTCTGAGATGGCGCTGAGGAATTGCGTATTTTTATGCTAATCCCATCCTTAACACCTCCAGAACTAAGTTTGACAAGGAAGAGCTACTGAAATCATACAATTTGACGCATAATAAGAAATTATTTCTGCAATGTTTGTCTTTTTTCCATTTAAATTCCCAGATTGCTGAAACTGAACTCGGAGTCAACATTTTTTCCGACAAAAACTGGTTTTCGACTCGGTAAAAGAACTAGGATGCGCTGACGTATTATTGGTCCGAAAAGAACAAAAAATTAATAGCTTTTTTGGCTAAGTCTATGAGCCAAGTTACAATAGCAAAATGGAAATAATTATAGCATTACGTACCTAAAATATGAACTGAGTGACGAAACACTGGTTCACGATAATGGGAATAAAAATACCAACTCCGCAGTTCCGTAGAAATAACAAGTAAATATCTATTGATCTATCTATGATCTATGATTATTTATAGAAATAACAAGTAGAGTAATTTATTGATCTATCTGAATATTCAGGACGATCAATCAGGATGTTTGCGCCAAACAATCTGTTTTTATACTTGAATGAAAGCTCTCCTGGCTTCACCGCAATTTATCAACACTGTAAAAGAATGAATCACTCGGTAATCTTCTGTTATGTATACAACTGACCGGTTTCCGTGATAAAACATCACCATTTGAGATCCAAAGCAGAGTATTTGAACTCGGATGATAATATTTACCGGTTGATTACATTGAAAACAGCGTGGAACATTACCAAGTGATACATTCATTCCTTAACCATGTCATAACTCCACAAAGAAACATCCTTAGCCATCTCGTTATAATTCAGCAAACAATATATCTCTATACCATTCAATAAAGTAAATTAATTTCCAACATGAAATTGTCACACTTAGACCTTACTTCATTCCCCACTTCCCCATAAAATTTCAAACAGCACTCTACATAATATACTAAACCCTAGACGAGTTTCACAGCACCGAAAGACAAACAGTTTCCCAATCCACAAATATTTTCGCGGGCTACACCCGCCAAAAACCACCCACTTAGGGCGCACAAGTTAAGGGTGCAATGTCCAACTTCGAGTGACGCAGATGGAATAACAAGATAATTAACGGAGCAATACCGCGTCACCTCATCTCGACTCTAATGAATGGAGGTGAAGACTTGTCCTTGAGAGGCAAGTCGTGATCGAAGTTAAAGCATGGAACGATACGCAGAGCTCAAGAGGACTCCAGAAAAAAGCAATTAACAGGCCCTGAGAACCACCTAAAGGATTTTAAGGGGTGCTGGGAAATTTTCTAAAACGAGAGGGTTTTAGAAGATACGCATTGACTAATGATTACTTATTGCGTATCTTCTACTTCTCTTTACACTTTGCAAGCAACAAATGTACCAAAAACCATCATCAAATAGAAGGGGTCGCATGCTCCCATCCACTGGCACTGAACCCGCCTTCTTCCGAATATATTTTCCACTGCGATACTTTTACGTAGGCCACAGAAGATCAATTCTCGTACGCCACTGTAATTTCAGTAAGTGAAACTAGCAATGTCTTAGCATGGTCGTCGATTCGATATTATTGAATAATATCAAGATCTGCATGCTCCTTGCGAGCAGCCGCAAGGGTGTGTGGCAGGGGGTATTAGGACACCAGCCACGTAAAAATGTAAGGGATAAGGTTTTGGGAGGTGAAATGGTGACGTGTATTATGGGAGTGCATTTAGTGGAGCTCAGTTTTTCTTGTGGTCGCTTATTGCGCGCGGAAAGATCGAGTTTTTGTACCCATCTGTTCGGCAGTGCATCTTTCTTATTTTAGGGTCTCTGTCAGACCTAGAGATGCAGCGAGGCGTCATGATAATATTCTCTATGTCGCTATGAAGCACACCAGTTCTGAATTTCTCAAGTACGCTAAGCCTAGTGTGTAGCCTCCGAGGATCATCCTGTCCGTACGTTGACATGAAGACATGTCATGGGGGAAACACATCAGGGAAATAACTTGTGTAGAAAACCGTAGATTAGGATTCGTAAAAAGGGTTCTAGGCAAATGCGATGAGAAAGTACGAGAAAGAAGCTATTTTACACTTGTCAGGCCTCATTTAGAATATGCCGCTAGTATATGGGATCCGTACAAGGAAGGTATGATAAAAGAATTAGAACGTGTGCAAAGGAGACCTGCTAGATTTGCTAAAGGCCGTTATGATAATTGTATAAGAGTTACGAATTTAATAGAAGAACTAGGATGGGAATTACTATGAGAACGAAGGTTAAAATTTAAGTTAAACCTTTTAAGTAAATTCGAAACAGATTTGTTCACAGATGACGTTAGATATATATTAAGAACCCCTGCGTATTATGCTAGGTTTGATAAGATTAACCAGATTAGAGAGATAGATTGTCGTACCGATAGATTTAAAATGTCATTATTCCCGCGTACCATAAGAGAGAACAATAGGCAGCGTAGCGAAGGGATAGGTAGGTGAAATATAGTTAGAGTAGTCTGTAGTACATGATGCAAGTAATAACAACCAATAATACCTTTCTTATTATGTAGATACTAACCATCTAGCTGCATGTGACCCTGTTCACTAGCATGTCTCCCTTAAATATACTACTTGCATGGCAATAGTGCATGTTTTGGTAACCTTCACCCCCTGCCACACACCCTCGTGGTGGCTCGCAGGGTATTACATAGATGTAGATGTATGTTTAAGTTATTAAATGGCAAAAATGGTAAAAAACTGGGGTTTCAATGAGTCGTAATTTTTCAGGAAATTAAGGCTTTCTGTCAGAATTACGAGATTAAAAACTCAAATAAGCATTGAAAACCATTTATATACCTTACCATAGTAATTGAAAACCATTTGAAAGTAAGGCGTGCCATAAAAAAATAGTAGTCCTGGCAAAAATGATCGACCCCCCAAAAAAAGTTTGTTACGTCACCGAGGCAGTACGGCGTCAATATGCTCGTTTACATTTTTTACGACGGAGTTCCGACGCAATCATGGAGGAGACATCACGATCGAATGCAACGTCAGTGGGTAAGTCGTAGACTGTATTTTCAATTTCTCTGTCCATAACCCATCAAAACGCAGGAAAATGTTCAAATTTCGTTTACCAACCAAAAAGATTCGAATTTTAGAGACGATCAGACGACAGTAGGGAATAATGCGTCGCTGTTAACAATTGCAGGGTAGTTGATTTCATCAGGATTTTCGAGATAGATCAATCGTAAATTCAATTGTAAGAAGCATTATCACATATGGGAGTGAGATATGGCAGATGAAGGAGAAAACAAAGCAAATGTTACGGAGATGGATTACTGGAAACGAACTGAGGGTATATCCATACGGGAAATATAATGGGAGTCACCCACACGTATATATTCCACAAATATTCCAAAAGGAAAAATATTCCACAAATGAGTTGGACGTGCCTTTATTGATGATTAAGATTGTATATTAAATGTATATAGACTTGACTTAAAATAATATGTTTGTAATACATCGGTATGAAAAAATATTTGAGACGGAATTTAATATTACCGAGAATTACGGTAATTATCAGGAGCTACGGTAAATTACGTTAAACACCACGGTAATTTTCAGATTTGCCCATCTATGCGCCTAAGCAATACGTTAAGGTAGTTTGAACGAGATAGTTCCCTAGCCATAATTGAGACCATATTCGAATTATATGTTTTAATTTCACCAGTTGTAGGACAAAATAATTTGATATTGCATAGTTAATTATACACAAAATAGTTTTACATGACAGAAATTGTAAGTAATCAAATGAAAATATCCAAATAAATCTTAACTTGACTCATTTTTTTCACGCGGTACGTTTGAAACTCCAACAAAACGGAAGGTTTATAGTGATCCCGAAGAATTTACTGCGGTCATAGTATGATTAATTTTACAACAATAGTTGAGAAATCACAAAAACTACACACTTCATTTTCTGACGAGATCTAAGTGTAGGGAATGCCTCCTTTTTAATATAAGGTCCCACTGGAGAGCATACACGTACCATTTCCCATATTAAAGGGCTGGTATTTTTTGGGCAAATATCTCGGAAAGTAACGAGGTAAGGGGTGGAATTTTTTGCGCCCATGGAAGGGTGAGATCTTTTTCTTTAAGATGAGAACAAATTCATTGATTTCTACGTAAAATGATATTTCGCTCCAACTACCTTAATTTTCCTGCTATTGGTAATATCACAACCCCGGTCGTATGGAGGTTTACACAGGTAAAGTCTAAAAAGTCATAATGTCGAGTAGAAGTAAATCCTTTAGTTAACATCACACAAACAGCCTTTAGTCAACTTCACCCTCTCAAATACAACCAGTGATTATCTTCAGTATTGCCTTACTCTACATGGACTATCGATAACAGAAGTAAAGATAATAAACACACACAACCCAACCGACGACATAGAATATGCGACGTTCACAATGAAAACTACCCCCGGATCCGCTCTCCGGGGTGTTTCCTTCACTTGTTAAGCCATCCACTTTAAAAATTAAAGCCACCAACACATTGGTGTCCACCTTGAACGAATTCAAAGCAGCATAATTTAAAACGGGAGTCATCCACGTGGCAGACGGATGTACACGAATGAGCTCAATTCACAGTGCAAAAAAAACCTCACAAACGTAGAGGACGGCGTCACGGACATGAACGCGAGAACTACTTCGTGACACTGCATGCACGGTACTTCGCAAAATTATCTCCTAGTCCCTTTAAAAGACCCAGCGAAATTCGCAACGGAAGAAATGACGGCTCGGTAACCTAATTGGCGGTGTATCTTTCGGATTACATCCAGAGTATCCGGGTTCGAAACCAAGACCTATAGTTTAGTTTCTTAAACAAAAATGTACCACACATGTATATCACCATAACGTTGACTCCTAAGTGACCCGTCGGGATCCGAATCACTGTGATTCTAATAGTCATCTCAAACTTGTGAAAGCCAAATTAACATTTGGACTGATGCATATTTTATCACTGATTAAATGAGATGAAAAGGTAAAAAGAGTATTTGCGGAGCTCGGCAGGAAACGATTATCTAAGCCAGGAAAGTCGTATAGAAACGTGATTAAAGCTGATGTCCCACGGCTAACATTTCTGACATAAAATAAACCCAATTGGTTTGTGCAGGTTTGACAAGCCTAACTGTAATAAATTGACACTTAATGGAAATATTTTGATGAATTCATTCGACTGACGGCTAGAAATCAAGTTACGGGCGCGAACGATTCCATTGTCTCACGATACCAAAATACGTTGAGGAAAATGATATCGGATGGTAGGCTTCCGCGGAGTTCACTACCGAACCTCTTCATACTACTGGGCCTTCTCTGGCGCATTATGTTGCCAACCAACCCATACACGCAGAATTGGATCCGAAAAATTAAGAGATTCGAGGTTTGGTCAAATGTTTTCTTTTTCTCAATTTTGACCGATGGACATCGGTTGAGTTCGAGTGACCCAACGGACACCAAACACTAGAAGGCTATCAGGCGAAGAAATTCCATTAATAAAGAGAGCATCAACGTGCAAGGTTAAAGACAAAGATAAACCAGAAGAAGACGAAGATGGCAGGATACCCGAGAGAAAATGGTTGTCTAAAAACTGTTGAGGAAAGCAGACAGAGCAGATCGAACACCATCACTACATCTGGCCAGTATTTTGAGCAAAATACGGTTTCGATAATGGGTTGAAAAAGAATTGCACCCACAAATATAAGCCTACACGAGAGTGAAATTAAAAAACTGAGAGGTGGAGTAAAAACGCCACGAAAATATAAGTCGGATCTTTTGATGTGGCGCGTAGAGTAGCATAGTCGCGAAACTAGGTCACAGAGGAAAAAGGATGTGGGCAGACAAAAGACTAGGATATTGTGGGCGTAGAGCGATGGGGAAAGTAAGTTGAACCGAGAAAATTTAACGAAGAAGAGCGAGAAATATGGTGGGTAAGGAGGGGAAACAGGAGAAGGGGGGGATTAAATAAAAGGCTCCCATACGGACCGAGGCTCTTTTGTGTTATCATGGGATGCAGGAAGATGAAATGGAAGGATATGAGGTAGAAGGGAGAGAAGGCATTTTGGGTGTCGTAAAGAGGAAATGAAGGCAGCAAATAATGTGGAACATGAATTAACTGAGAGGTTCGCCCCATTACGAATGCCCGTACATTTTTTTTCGTAAGAAATGGACAATATTAGTGCGAAGAGGCAAATGAAAGAAATCATACATTATACTAATGAATTCGGTATGCAGATCACGAACGTGGTTGTCTACCACCTGCAAAAAGCGTTCTTTCTCAGATAACGTACCTGAATTCGAGAACAACTGTTTAAATAATTTATTTCTCTGCAACCAGTCGAAAAAGTTACAAAATCAATATCTTTCTCAACTAATAAAATATATATTGTAAGAAGATTCTAGAATTTTTGGTCATTAACATATTTATCTTACAGCCAAAGTTTCGCCAAATATGTTGGCATCTTTAGGGCATTGTTATACAAATCGAAGAGACATACGGTCAGGTAATCATAGTACAAATATTAGTACCAAAGTTGAGGAAACGAAACTTTACCTACCATTGAGCTTAATGTTGAGCAGTAGCTAAGTAAATAACTCCAAACAACTAACAATTAAATTACCGTAAAGTAACGATGAAATTACAGCTTAAGAAAATTAATTTTACGGAGTAGAAGTAATAAATATTCGTTCAGTGCTTGATACTTCATGTCGCAATGACTTAATTATACATTTATTTATTTTCACTCACACCACCTAAAGGAATACACTTCAAACACCATTTACGTATCTAATGAAAAACATCGACAGCGACAAAGAATAACGGTTGTATTGCTTCCGGCAAGCAAAATCATGGTACAAAAGATTTTTCAAATTTGATACTGTCCACCTTTGCGATCAGCATATCGAATTTACTAATATAAGGTTTTTTCCTTTTATATCCTCACACCAAAACAGTACCAATATTGTGACCGCTAAAAGTCATTCTTCTGCTCCAGAAACTTTAAAGCAATCGAAGTGAATAATTTTCGGCCGACTAGCGCCGAGAAGCTCTTTACTGAAGACGATTTTTCCATAATTACCACATCCAGCGGTGTGATCCTATATTGCTCTGCTAAGCATATTTTAGGTGGCCCTGGCCCAGGAATAGTTTGAGAACACCTAAAGCCAAAATGGCGAGTGGGCCAATCTGCACACTAGACCTTGATTGGAAGAAGACAAGTCACCAAATTTATCGATCAATTATCGATCCGGCAAGCAGTAATTGCGGAGCAAATATTTGCCAGTAACACAGGAGCTGCAGCAAACTAACCTCCGCGTTGATGACTGTAAACAACAGCTACATACTAAGCAGCGAACCACAGGAGAGGTGTGTGGCAGAGGCTGTTAGTACACCAGCCAGAAAAAGAAAGGAAAAAGGAGGGGGGAATCGATAGAGGCGACTACGATGTTCACGATTAGATTGGATTTTTGGGGAGGCGACCGACAGCTAAAGTCACTTGCGCCATAAGGGACAGGTAAGGGAGGAGGGTGGAGAGAAACCTGGCGTTCGCATTAGCCTGCTCTTAACGAAAGGCGCCAACGGGACCACGGCTTTACGTCTCATCCGACAGACAGAGTACTGCACTTGAAGCGCCCTCCACAAGACACTCAAGTACGGATCGGGTAATGTTCACGAAGGTTAAAATTTTAGTGTCACGCTGTTTCTCTTATGATCACCAATGGTCCGAGAAAAGAAGGAACGCTTGCATCAACCAGTTTGGTCGAGTGTCTCTCTACTTTTGTCGCTCTGATCAGAATATCAGATAGAGCGTGGGGTCAAAATAAAATCCTCCGAGTCGTACTGAAAATCGAACTGAATCTTTCAAGTTATCTTAGACAAGCACGTGACCTCCGATTTTCTAGTGGCAAGCCTATCTTTCCACTTACAAGTTTAATGTCAATAAAAGAGAGAGAATTTGGAATTCAGCAATGAAGGTTTGCTACCGGGTACACGGTTCTGATTAGTCAAACGCGGAGACCATCTTACTCTCTCCTCGACATATAATTGCCACCTGCACAAGTGTCACCATGCTCTACTACCACTATACTTTTTCCGTAAACAAGATTAAAATATCTACCCAAGGAATGAATGATTTTAGGCTTTCTCTGAGAATGGATATAAAATAGTTTTCACGGCTCCATCAACCACGGACCCTTTGTCATAATGAACAAGATCAAACTTGTGACTTCCACAATTTATTCCAAACTTACGACCGGTTTCGGCGGTCAAGCTATCTTCAGGTGATGACTTGACAGCCGAAACGGCTCGACAGCCGAAACCTGTCGTAAGTTTTAAATAAGTTGTGAAAGTCACAAAGTTTATCTTGTTCATTAAAACGTTCTTCCACCACGTGAGAGCTTCTCGTTTCGATATTATGACCCTTTTTCACGTATGAAAAGGGTAAAATACTCAGACTCGATGCAGACTACAAAAGCTGAGTAATGCTGTAGTAATGTTCAAGATACCTGACCCTGGAGGAGATGGAGGACCTAACCCAGAGTGTTTAAACTTAAGAGGGTTTCAATTCTTCTCGACTTGCAAGCAGGGTCAGGTCTTTCTACTCCGCCGACGAAGTGTCGAAGTGCGACTCGCTAATCACATCCAGGGCTTCTGATGATGATGTTTATGAGTTCTTAGAGATAATTAGCTCCTCCTGCATCGTCGAAACGTCGGCAGAGATGGAGGACCCGACCCTGTGTAGGTAACCCTATAGGTCCCCTGTCTCTGCCGAAGTTTCGACGATGCGTGAAAGCTAATTGTCTTTAAGAGCTCCAAAACATCACCATCGGAAGCCCTGAATGTGATTAGTGAGTCGCGCTTCGACACTTTGTCGGCAGAGAAGAAATACCTGACCCTGCGAGCAACCCGAGAAGAATTGAAATCTTCAAGATTCGCGGGAAAAGAATGAGTTCGTGTTGAAAGGTTCGTTCCTAATTATCAAACCCGGTGTGAAACGCGAGAAAATTATAATCCACCAATCCATGGCAATTGTGATTTCGCGAGCTCATTTGGAATATTCCAGTAGTTAGGTGGAAATGAGGCTGCGCGGTGGGGAATGAGGAGCGTCTCCTCTTCCTCCAAGCGAGCAGCACACACTTCCCTCCCATTCAATAAAATCGTCCCGAGACACGTCGGTGCCAAAACGCCTCGTTACACACATACAAATGCGGATGCAGCTTCTTCGGCGTCTCCGCTGCCAAAACCTATCCTGCAACACAATGATATCCCCACACCCCGAGCGCTGGTCCAATTACTTACACCACCATCCTCCCCCCCCCCCATACTTCCCCCCCACGCGCCTTTTGTCACCGCAATTGTGTCGCAGGCGCGACGGGCTCCGGGACGCACCAAAATCTGGCAACCCACCGCGGAGGAGGACATAACCCATCGCACCATTCTCTTACGGGGTAGGCGGGTAGGCAAAGTCAACTAATTTAGCCACTGTCGTCACCCCTAGAAAACTGGCTCCCTTTTAAGGTAGCCCGAGCGAGATAGTTTCCTAGTCATAATAGAGATCATATTCGAATTAAACGTTATAATTTCACCAGCTGACAGACACATGAATTAAATATTGCATTATTAATTGTGCCATAATATAGTTTTATATGACAGAACCGATGAAAATATCTACAAAGTCTTTAACTTGACTCATTTTTTTCGCGCGGTGTTTGAAACTTCTTCGAAACGGAAGGGTTTTTTGTACCCAAGAACTTATTGGGGTGACAATATGATTAATTTTCAAAAATAGTTGAGAAAACATAATAACTACACGCTTCTAGTTTTTTTACATCTAAGTGTTAGAAATTCCTCATTTTGTAAATAAGGTCTCTCTAGGTGCACACACGTACCATTTTCCATGTTAATTAGCTGGTATAATTTGGCAAATATCTAGGAATGTAATACGGTAAGGGGTTACATTTTTGGTGTCATTAGAAGGGCGAGACATTTTTCTTTAAAATGAGATCAAATTAATTGATTTACAGGTAAAATGATATTTCGCTCGAACTAAGTTAATTGTGTCTACTAAAATGCTTTCTCCTTACATATCCACTTTCACTTCTCTTGCACTCTTGTTCCTCAAGGGAGCGTGATTGCCCCGCCTTCATTCATAATTTATATTAATGACCTAACTGCTAGAGTTAGCAGTAAATTAAGATTATTTGCAGACGACACAGTTACCTACCATGAAATAAGCGAAGACGCGGACTTAAAAGTCCCGTCATCGGACCTTAACAACGTTCATTGGTGGTGCCAGGAGTTAGCTTAGAGGTTAGAATTAAATCTTAGTAAGTGTACCACAGTTCACTTCCTGCGAAAGTCGTCACACAAATGACATACCAAAACTGTGGGTGGGCTAAACATAAAATCTTCATATACAGTAACTATCTTGGAATTATCTTAATTTCTGATACATGGTGGAGGATACACATACAAAACATATGCGGCTCAGCATTTAAGAAACTAGGTTTTGTTAAGCGTATAATAGGAAGGTTCTCGGATGAAAAAGTCAAATGGAGATGCTACTTCGCTCTCGTTAGGCCACACCTCGAATACGTCGCGAGCAATTTAGACGGTAGTCATAAAGATTTAACCAAAAATTAATACAATTCAAAGAAAAGCTGCAAGCTTCGTCAAGAACTGCTAAGAGCGAACATATAGTGTCTCACAGCTTTTAGAGGGATTATGGTGGGAGCCACTGGAGACTCGGAGGCTACACGCTAGGCTTAGGTTGCTTGAGAAATTCAGAACTGGTGGGTTTCAGAGCGACACAGATAATATTATTAAGACGCCTCACTACATCTCTAGGTCTGACCGGAGCAATGCAGATGTAAATCTACTGCTCCATACACGATCTTCCATTCTTAGGACTCCTAATATTCCTCCTCCTTAAAAAGAGTCTCATCTACCACATTCACCCATGACTTTTGCTGTCCATCTCTTCCTCATACACCATTCACTCTTCTATAACAGATCTGACATTATACGACGACAGACATTATACGACGCTCTACTATTCTCTTGGAATGGCCAAAACAGCAAAGCACACTCCATGCGTATACGTCCACTACTGGAGAATCCAACCCACATGTTTTCATCGTCCACTCATTCCTAACTCAATCCATTCTACGGGAGGGGGACACCGAGAAAATTCAAACCGGGAGAGTTTCGAAAGACCAAAATTCAAAATAAAAAAATTAATAAAAAAGCGCAGACTTTACTTCTAGGGTGACCAGCGCTATGAAGGAACAACGAAAGATGGTATGTAAATATTTACCGGTCGGACGTGTGTCAGCAAATCTAAACCGGCCGGAACAACGCGATGACTCGGGATTCATAATTTTTTTTTTGGAAATCCGGATTCCTCGACTTGTGACTCACCCCAAAGCTTGGTTTCACGACGCCTAGTATACGCTATTCGTTGGTTGACATGGCCGAGAAAAATAATTTGAAAGTTGTCGACGGTTCGTATTCATAATGTATGAACATCGGATTCCATTACTTGACGTTATACTCGATGGTAAATGTGTATCCATGACGACAATAACGCCAAACCAGTGACCCAAGCAACACAAAAAACAAGCAAAAAACTATTATGCCGTGTCTTCACGATGCATTTACCCGCGCGGGTAGATGTAGGAAAAAATTCACCATTTGAGTTGAACGGTGTAAACATCCAAAATTGCGCAAAAGCATGAAAGCATGGCCATAAGAGAGCACCTGTTCTAATATGGAGCATTTTTCCATGCATCTGTCCAGCCACGTACTTGTGGGGGTACGTAAATCGTGTACACACGCCTTAATAGACATTCAATTAGAACGAAAATCACAGAAAAGGCGAGCTTGAAGGTCTCCTACTTCACCGTCTTGGTAAAATATATATAATGTAACAAATTACAGAATTTCGAGGAGAAAATATACCAATAGCCCTAAAATAATTCATTGCCAAAGGAACGCATAAAACATTTCTCGTAGACAAAACAAGGATTAAACACGACCTTTCTCTCTCTCTCATTGGCCGAGCAATCTTAAGATTTGTTGACTGCAGCCCTTCACTCTTCCCCATCTAACGCTAGTCCACTAACCTCTTGGTGTCTCTTCCTATGTATATATACTTTCCTCTTAAATTAGTCCATGAACTTTTTCCTGGGTCTTCCCCGGGGACTTTTCCCTCTATTTCACCTTTAATTGCGTTCTTCACAAATCCATTGTATCTCAGGGTGTGTCCAATCTATCTTGTTCTCTATTCTATAGTGCTCCATATGGTCCTCTCCTCTTCTAATCATCTGTCCACTTCATCGTTTCTTATTTGGTCTGTCCATTTTATCGTCAGCAACCTCCTCCAACTCGAACTCTTATCACACCAATATTAGGGCATTTATTCAAAGTAAAAGTTGCTCGACAAAAGTTGGCAGTGCAGCGGTAATTTTTTCTTGGATTAAGATGATGTTCAACTGACTTGCTATGGTGATATCAGGGCTTAAAATCTGGTACAGTGATCTTATCCTCGCGAATTTCCGGACACTTAAACGCCACAAACTCCACCGTTACCTTGCCATTTCCTCGATTCATTTCCGGAGTACATTTCGCTATCTTAAAAGTCCCACAATAAACAAAAAATGCAAATTAACGGGAGGTCGTCGGAGGTAAAGAGCTACGCCTCCACGGCAGAAAACGATGTAATTCCGAGACCAAATTATGCCAAACAAACTGATGTAAGGAGCTCCATGACCCATGCTTGTCGCCTCTTTCGAATACTTAAAAGATTAAAACAAATTGGAAACTATTCAATACACCAGAAGGCAAGTAATTACTTACATCTACATACTACCCTGCGAGTCGCCGCGAGGGCGTGTGACAGGATGTGTTCGGATCCCACAGTGTAAAGATGTAAGGGATAAGGTTTTGGGAGGTTAAATGGTGACGTGAATTATGGGAGTGCATTTAGTGAAGGTCATTTTTTATTGTGGTCGCTTAATGTGCGCGGAAAGAACAGGTTTTTGCACCTCTTTGTTCGGCAGTGTATCTCTCTTATTTTATCGCTTCTTTCACACCTATGGATGTAGTGTGGCGTCATAATAATATTCTGTGTGTCACTCTGAAACCCACCAGTTTTGAATTTCTCAAGCAGCCTAAGCCTAGCGTGCAGACTCCGAGTCTCTAGGGGCTCCCACCTTAATCCCTCTAAAAGTTGTGAAACAGTATATGTTCGCTCTTAGCAGTTCTTAACGAGGCGTGCAGTTTTTCTTGTTATTTTATTAATATTTTTGGTCAAATCTTTATGAGCAGGGTCCCAATTGCTAACAGCATATTCGAGGTGTGACCCAACCACAGCGAAGTAGCATCTCTCTTTGACTTTTTCATTAGAGGACCTTCCTATTATCCGCTTAACAAAACCTAGTTTCTTTAATGCTTTGCCGCATATGCCCGCCGCAATATTTAAAACCCTCGTTGTGCTCCGTAATCTCCGTGATAAAAATCAAAATTCTTCATTCATGCCTGTTCCAAATTCGTCCTCTTTCTGATACATTTCAGTGATTACAAATGCGACTGGAAGATAAAAAGACAAAATATATGAGATGATATCAGGATGTGGGAAGCCAGGGAAGTTCTCCGATTCACTATTATTCGGGGAAGTTACGCGAGTCTCCCAACGCCAAAAGACAATTCTCAAAGCACTCGTACACAGATTCATGGGTGTGGTTAGTCATTGCGGGGGGCTATTTACAACTTAGGTACAGAGTTAATAGTTGCATAAAGAGGAGGCAAGAACGATAATGGCAGAGTTATTTGTTTTGCGCGATCCGCCATGTTCTTGGCAAGTTACGTAACAGGCAGGCGCTAATTAAGAACTGGCGGACAGCGACCGAAAAAATTTTTTAAGAGAAGATATTAATATGAAGTTAGTTTCATTGTAGGCTTCAATTCTAATTTTGACATGCTATCGTCCAATTTAGAAATGTTTGGACTTCGACCCACTTTGAAGAAAAAAACATATGCAAGCTGTTCGATTGAGCTTTTGCGTGAACAGATGAAATAGTTATGAAACATATCTAATACATTAGTACCTCACGTGAGAAAGGCATAAACAATTTTAGGAAGTTTTTTGAGCTTAACGGAGCGGAAACATAGTCAGGAGGAAAGCGGACAAATATCTAGAGGGTTTTGAAATGTGGCAATGGAGAAGAATGAAAAGATTGAAATTGAGTGATAAAATGAGCAATGACGAAGTGCTGGCAAGGATGAACGAGAAATGGAATATTTTGAGAACAATAAGAAACCGGACGGCGAACTGGATGGAACACGTCCAGAGGAAAGATTGCCTGCTGAAATGAATATTAGAAGAAAAGATCGAGGGAAAGAGAGGGAGAGGAAGATGAAGAAATAATATGTTGACTAATATTATGAATGGAAAGAGTTACAAGGAGCTGAGGGATGCAGCACAGGATAGACGAGCATGGAGGGAGCAGATAAATTGAAACCTGTCTGAGGACAGATTCACCTTAGTAGAAGGAATGACCTCCTCTTCTCACCTAAAGATCATTGGTTTCAAGGTAGCAGCAGCGACATATTGATTCATATATAATTCGATGGGCTTCGTTAAAAAGAAAAGTTCAAACCCTCCAATGATAACTTCATATCAGAAATTATACGAGGGAAATGTTTGGGACATACACCCCAATGAGACTTTCTTTCTAAACAATTGAGAAATATCTGACGCATGGAACTCGCCAGAAATTTTCAACAGAGACATGAATAGTTCGTATGCTTTCCCAACTATTATTAAAAGTGTTTTATCTTTAATAAGGTAGACTTTCTTAAAAACAAATGAGAAATATCTAATGCATGGATTTCGTCAGAAATATAACACTGATATGAGTAGTCCGCCGGACACGCCACTTACAAATAACGAAACGATGTCAAAATAAATATAAATGAAAATAAATTAAATTAATATCTGAATAAACTCTGTAAAAGAGCCCTGGGCTAGGGGAAGAGGAGGCTAACACTTTGAAAAGCCTCACCTAGCCCAGGTTAAATAAAAAATCAATCAATCAATCCGCATACTATCTCAACAATTTTTATAAGTAGGTCGTACGCTTTCTCAACTATTTTCAAAAATGTTTTATCTACTCGCCGCAGCAATTTTAACAGAATTGTAAAAAAGAAAATGCGGTAGTGAAGGCGTATTTCTGCGTGGGGCGTGAAAAAAAGTCAAGTGAGCGCCTGACAAATTTAAATTTGGTCAATTACTGTGAACTTGAAACCAAGTTATCGTGCATTAAAAAATACTCGATTTACATCAACCTTCCGACTGGTGCTTAAATTAAAAAATCAACATTGAATACGGTCTCTAAAATGACAGGAGAAAAATCTCCCTCAAGCTAGATGAAGTGAGATTTGAAGAAACGATTCGAAAATATTTTCCTCTTGCACCACTTCAAAATATAAATATAAAAGCGTATCAGGCTCAAGTTTGTGGAAGCGATATATATCCATTTCAAAATGAAAAACAATTGTAACCATTGCAATTCTATGTGGAAAGTTACAATTGTTTTTCATTTCGAAATGGATCAAAATATAAAGTCATTCATAAATCACTCGGCCAACATTTTAAACTTTGAGCAATAGAAAATTGCTAAGGATAAGGAAAGGATGCATGAAAAAATATAAATCCTAAAAATTTCGCATGGAGCATACAATTTGGCCCCTCTAAATGCAATCCGTAACAGATAATTTGCGTATTCAGAACGTGAATTGCCTAAGAAGAACCATCGAGGAGAATTCAACTATAAATAAAAGACAAAGAAAACAATGCAGAAAAGACTCCCTAAAAAACACTTGGCAGGTGAATGAGAAACGAATGAGAATGCGAATGAGTCGACAGAGAAACGAAATTTGGTGGAGAAGAGCACATGAGAACGTGCTAACGCAAGGGAAATATCACCATAGATTTCCGCCGCGTGGATTCCGAGAATAAAGATTGCACTTCCGATTCCGAAAACCAGCAAACACACTAGAAAAGATAACGGCCAAATTAGAAGCGATAAGTGACGGAGTAATGACGAGACGACGTAACAGGATGTCACTGAGGCGAGTCAAAGCGAAAGTTATCTTCACATTGATAACAGTCCTCGACGAAGATGGAGAAATATATCACTAGATATAAAAAGACAGCAGGACTATTATTTAAATGGTCAGGCACAGAAGGAAATTAGTGGCGCAATCTTTCGTCGTGTGTATTTTCCTTTAGCTTCATCTTTCACGCTCTCACACTCCAAAGTATCCCGAATCGAAGGTTTCCACAAGGCCAAAACGAAAAATTTCCGAGTTTTCGGGGCTAAAAATGAACAAAAAAATCCCACTAAAGGTATAGCATTTTGTGGTAAACATATTTGTGGTTTCAGTACGACGTAAATATACAAATACGCACAGTATACAGTGAAAATCACTCACACTTTCAAAAGAAATTAGTTTACAGTCCATCCATAAAACGATACGCGATATTGCTATTTCAGTAAATAAGCCAGCTTAGGATAAAATTTACGCGAAGCGATACATGCATGGTATTTCATGACCCTGCATTACTTCACACCACGTCATGTCATTCTGAGCAAAAAAGTACAATGAACACTTGACCTAATATCTATGGATACCGTTCCATGAAAATCGGAAGGTTTTCGATTATTTTAAACATGACCTCAGTAGCACTCCGACTAATAAGCTACGACAACTGCGTTTACAGCTCATGCCTCATGAAAGGCTGAAGTATTCAACGAATATGTAATGATAGCTCCAATTGTCGGTATTCACGCCGTGTTTCTGGTAGCTCGGGTGGCCCACTGAATGAGACAACTAATGGCAGAAGAAATAACTTTTTGAATTTACTCCGTTTATAAATCGAGGCACGCCCACAGTCTAAAAAATGTTTTTCACATAATACTATTTCCGCAACGGATTCTCCATACGCATAACATATGAGATATAAGATTTTTATTCGGTAAAAACTAGCAAGAGACTAGTTCTTCGGTCATTCAAATTGCCAGGTGCCGCCTTATATGCTTTCACTTCAAGATGACTTAACACCTTAAGGTAGTTCGAGCGAGATAGATCCGTAGTCATAATGGAGACTATTTTCTAACCATGCGCTTTAATTGCAGCAGCCGAGGGAAGCATGAATTAAACAATGCATTTTAAAGGTGCAGTATTGTCCTTTAATGTGCCTGAAATTTTAAGTAATTAAATAAACATATCTGCTATCTATTATATATATAGAGGGGAGGACAATGTGGAACACTATACAGAAAAGAAGAACTAAGTAGATTGGACACACCCTGAGATGCAATGGGTTTGTGAATAACATATTTGAAAGCAAAATAGAGGGAAAAGTTCTCAGAGGAAGGCCCAGGAATAAGTACATGGACCAAATAAAGAGAAAAGTACATAGGAAGAGATACCAGGAGGTAAGAGAACTAGCATTAGATAATGAAGGATGAAGGGCTGCAGTCAACCAATCTTACGACTGTACAACCAATGATGATTATTGTGACACAAAATGCGTCCACTACGTTAGTATCTTATCCCTCTGAATTTTCATTACACTTCTCGCCACAACTTTCATTAGGAAGTGTTCTTCTGAGATTCTCTCTGTCCACTCTTCGATAGTACTTACAGTTACTTCGAGTACTTACAGGGGTGAGCGGATAAAAGGGGGAGTTACCCCTACCCTCAGCCTTGGAGGCACTTTGTTAAGGGTACTGTCATTAATCTATATATCTATAAAACAAATTCGGGTTAGTTACACCATTGAAAAATCAAGAACGGCTGGACCGATTTTTATGACCTTTGATTTGTTGGATTTGTCTCCACCCCGAATAGCAAAATAACTATTAAAATATCGGAAAAATTCACGAAAAAAACGTTATAAAGAAAATTCTCTTTCTTATACATTTTGTATGGAACGGCTTTTTTGATGATATCTCGAGAAGGGATTGACTGATTTCGATGAATTTTTTTTCGTTCGTCTCGGCCTCGAGAAGTTTCCTCGCGCATTGGAAAAGTAAGAAAGTCACAAAACATTTTAATCCTTATACAACGCCATCTCTGATACATGACAGAAACAAAACACGGACAAATATGAACATGGCGTTGTATGCTGGTTCCGGTAATGCCAGTAGATGGCGTTGTGTGCATTATCCTTTGACAGCTGATTCAGTTGCGCGATCCTTTCATTGCATACCATTGAGCTAGCTACGCAGACGTGCACCGCGATTTATCAGCATTTTCTTCGAGTTTTCACCAATTTTCATTCACATATGATTTCAAATTTTCCTGGCGTATTGTATTGATGAAGTTCTCTCGGGCTTCACGTCAGGTTACACAGTGTTTAACTGCCCATGTTTCTGTGGCTAAGTCCCCCACCGTCTTCAGGACACAAACTGACATTTTATAAATACCAGTAAATTAATTTTTTCGTTGTTTACTAAACGTTGCTGTTTACGCCGATTGATGTTTTCTTTCTCTTTCCTTAAGTAAGCCGAGGATAGGCTTCCAGGCGGAACTCAAGGCAAAACCGGTGTCACGATTGACGTTGTAGCTCTCCAATTTAATCTCACTAGCCTCTTTGGTGAGTCTATCCCAATATCTAGATGTTATGTGGAGTAATTGTGTCTTTTCGAAATGAAATTGATGGTCATTTGTGAGGCTATGTACCGCTACCGCCGATTTTTCCGGATGGAAGAGCCAATTACATCTCCGGTGTTCATTTACTCTCTTTCAAAGTGCGGCCAGTTTCTCCAATGTACACTTTACTGCACTCACATGGGATGCGGTAGACTCCTGCTGTTTTTAAACCAAGTGGGTCTTTTACTCTGACGAGCTGGCTTCGTATTTTCCTCGGTGGTAAGTGGATTGTGCGAATGTTGTGCCTGTTCAGTAACCTAGATAGTTTTCCCGATACCGATGAAATATGCGGGATGCAGGCATTAGGAATTGGTTTCTTACGATCACCAACAGTCTGTCCCGGAATCATGAATAAACTGTGGGCAGGTCTTCGCGTTGATACTCCGTGGCAATCGCAGTTTGTTTTCCGAGCCCGTTGAATTTCTCCCTCACTGTAGCCGTTTCGGCGGAAACTCCTCAGGCTTCACACCAGGTTACACACTGTGTAACCTGGTGTGAAGCCCAAGAGAACTTCATTAACATTACTTTTCATTCAGTTTTCGACCGTTATTGCATTTGAATTCGATTCAATTAATTCTCTTCAAACGTTGCTAGAAGGATGCCGAACGGCTCATTCAGCGTTGAAATTGCCGTTAAACCTTCAAACGACTGAAAAACCGACATGCAAAATTGCGAAACACCCAGCAATGGCCAGTTTTGGTAGCAAGTAAAATCATCATCTGGGATGAATGCACAATGGCGCAAAAACGCGCATTGGAAGCACTCAATCGAACTATAAAAGATCTGCGCAACGACTCAAGATGTTTTGGAGGCGCAATGATTCTACTGTCTGGCGATTTTCGCCAAACACTACCAGTCGTTCCAAGATCGACCTCTGCCGATGAAATAAACGCTTGCCTCAAATCATCGACTCTGTGGCGCTATGTGAAGAAACTTCAGCTGACGACAAACATACGAGTGGCATTGCTAAACAATCCATCTGCCGAATATTTCTCCAAGCAATTGCTGACTATCGTTATTGGCCGTGTTCCTGTCGACGAATCGAACGGATTGATTTCGTTTCCGCCGAATTTTTGCAATTTCCTCTCAACGAAGAACGAGCTCATCAACAAAGTGTTCCCGAACATCATTGCTAACCAAAAAAAATCACAATTGGTTGAGTGAACAAGCAATTCTTGCGGCAAAGAACAAATAAGTGGATCACTTAAACTTCATAATTCCAAATCAAATCGTTGGTCCACTGCATTCCTTCAAATCTATCGACTGTGTAACAAACAAAGACGAAGCAACCAACTATCCCACTGAATTCTGAACTTCGAAATCTGAACCAACCAAAAAATATGTAACGGAACGTGTTTGGTGGTGCGAAAACACATGGGTAATGTGATTCACGCGACAATAATCAACGGAAAGTTCAAATGTGAGAATTCCGATGATCCCAACCGACATGCCATTCGAGTTTAAACGAATTCAATTTCCAATTCGTCTAGCATTCGCCATGACGATCAACAAATCACAAGGCCAATCCTTGAGTGTTTGTGGCCTGAATCTAGAAAATGAATGTTTCTCTCACGGTCAATTGTACGTAGCATGTTTACGTGTCGGCAAACCATCTGCATAGTTCGTTCTCGCACCTGACAACAAAACGAAAAATGTCGTACATCACAAGGTTCTCCAATGAAGGGAATCGATCTGAGAGCAACCCATCCAGCAAATAGTTTAACAGAAAATAGTGCAACAATGCTAAGCAAATCATTTCGATTCGCTTCAATAAAGCAAATGCTTGCTGCCACGTGAATTACATTCATTTCAATGCAACTAAAATACTTCTCATTTCGATTTTTGTACATTTTTTAACTTAATTCATTTTGAGTATTCATGTTATCATAATAAAAAACTGATTTCAATTCAGCTAATAATTTAACACAACATTTATTGATTCTGAGGCGGTACGAAGTTCGCCGGGTCAGCTGGTATAATAAAAAAATTGACAAACTAAATACCTTAAAATTATTCAAAATGGGATAGCAAAATCAATTTTGTTGTTATATTGCTTTTTTTATTTCCGGAGGAAGACCCCAGACTCTCCGGTACTTGACCAATCACAATTATTCCGGAACCCCTTCCGATAAACCATAATTTAGACGCACCACATCTCGGAAGTACCACACATCCATTGCTTCCTATATCTTTTTCTCCTCACCCGCTATATTCCAAGACTTCATTACAACATGAAGTGATTCCCAACTCCCAGTCGCGCGTAAGCAAATTATGATAATCGGTAAAATAAGGCGTATAAGCGAATACAAAGAGTAGTTGAAAAGGGAATGGAGTGGAGAGCCGCGGCAAACCAATCTTCGGGCCGACAGCGGCTGATGATTAAGGCTTGTTTCCGCTCCACTTCTCCGATAATACCGCGAGATGAAAAATAACAACCGTCTCCCAGATTCACTTGCATTCCAAAGCTCTGTCAGGGAGTCCACCACACGAGGAAATAATTCTGGTTATTCCGCGGTTTTGCCGAACCAAAACAAAAAAAACTCCTGAACATTTTAAAGCACTATTTTTCGCTTTTTACGATTTATCTATAGACAGAATCAAAGTAATTACGCGTGTACTGACGCAATTACACACAACGTAAATCAAATTATGGCAGATCGAGCTGTTTTCTGGGTTTTGAAAATAAATAAGACAGAAAATAAAGATGCAAATATCTAATGGAATCCATTCTGTTGTGGCTAGTGACTAAATAATTGGAAATTTCAACCCTTGTTCCTCTGCCAGTTCTTGAAACATCCTGACGAAGTCATGCGTAGAAACAGACTCATTTTGGCGACGGGAACATCCTCCTTAGCATTAGTAGACCCTCCTCTAAGTCCGGTGACCCACTTCCCCTCTGTACTTTTCCGCTTCATTTTCCCAGTATAGCAAATCCTCGCAAAATCCCAGCTTTTTCCCGCTTGTTATCGACTATTGGGCACACTTTTAACTCATAATGTGGTCGGTATACACCCACCACGATAGTAAGCCGCGATTGAAAGTAAGCGAAAACAAATTTATAAACGCGACTCCAAGTGAAGGCGGATAGCCATCAATAGATACCTCATTTCCGTAAAAACTGATTGTGAATTACGGCCAGAATAGTACTCATCATGCAGTTGAGTACACATTCTCTGAATGTATTAAATAAAAAAAGTAGCTGACGGACCCGGAACACAACAAAGTACCGTGAATGATTTCCATTTACACTTCACGGAGGATCAAAAGATTTAATGAAATGATGAATTACTTTACCACTGCTAGAATTTTGTATTTTACAAAAATTTACTACGTTCTTACGACCCGAGTTTCATCGCTGCGCGACATCATGAGGCTGATGATGTCGCGCAGCCATAAAGCTCGGTTAGTAAGAGTGTAGAAAATGGTTTGTGGAAAACTAAGCAATTCATCATTTCACTATAAAGGAATTCCACCAAGTTACTGCCATTACCATTAATTTTATCATAACATTTTTTAAAAATTAAAATCTTCTGTACAAATGCATTAGCCACTTCAAAAGCAAATTGATGGTGGAATATTTAGATGAGGGTACTCGTCGATTTCGCAGCGAAAGATATTCTTAAGACTTAAGAGAAAGAATATAAGGATTCCTAAGAATGAGAGGGCGAGCTGACGGTTACTGAAGTAAAAGAGACATACGTGGATATGGCGGCAAGGAAAATATAACAACTTATCACCGATAATAAAATTAATTTAATAAGTGCCAACCACGAAAAAGCAAAATTACAAGTCTTTTTCGAATATTCTCTCGCCATTAGTTCCCATACATACTACCCTCCCAGCGGCCACATGGGCGTGTGGCAGGGAGTGTTCGGACACCAGCCGTGTAAAGATGTAAGGGATAAGGTTTTGGGAGGAAAAATGGTGACGTGTATTAAGGGAGTGTATTTAGTGGAGCTCACTTTTAATTGTGATCGCTTATAGTGCGCGGAAAGGAGTTTTTGTACCTATCTCTTCAGCAAAGTATCTCTCTTATTTTATCGCTTCTGTCATACCTAGAGATGTAGTGAGGCCTCATGATAATATCTTCAGTGTCGCTCTGAAACACACCAGTTATGAATTCCTCAAGCAAGCTAAGCCTAGCGAGTAGCCTCCGAGTCTCCCACCTTAATCCCTCTAAAAGTTGTGAAACGCTATGTGTTCACTCGTAGCAGTTTTTAACGAAGCAAGCAGCCTATCTTTGTATTTTAATAACGTTTTTGGGTACTACTTTATACGACCAGGGTCCCAAATGCTCGCGGCGTATTCGATGCGTGGCCTAACCAGAGCTAAGTGGCAACCAACTTCCCTCTGCCAACAGAGATCCTCCTCCAAATTTAGTCTTAAACCTGCATTATAATTTTTCTAGTCTGAATCCACAAAGCCTTAATCCAACAAACGTAAAACAATGTAAAATGTTAGGTAAAAGAGCTCTTAAAGCGCCTATATTGTATACGTAAGACTATTCTAGATAGTAGTGTCTCGAAGCCACCACACGCCAAACGCACAGCCACAACCGCCGGCATGAAAACATCTATCGCCACGAAAGCACATTGTAGGTTTTCGCGAGTATGTGAATAACGCCGGAGATTCCGACAGCAAAAAGGGGTTCTTTACAAACAGTGGACACATTTGAGTGTCCCGCCGTTGACGGAGAATTTTAAAAATTAGAACCGGGATGACAATGCAAACGACTATCACGGAAGTCCCGCTACCGCTACCTTTCGCCATTCCATTTACGGTAATTTTTCGACAAATACATACTATATAGTGTAAGGGGTAACATTACGCTTCTTGTGGGCAGATATTATCTTCAATAATACACGAAATAAAATTTCACCGTTATTTAATTTTCGCCACCCGAAGATTCGACAGTACCTACTCCA
This sequence comes from Ceriagrion tenellum, assembly GCA_963169105.1. Lineage (NCBI taxonomy): Eukaryota > Metazoa > Arthropoda > Insecta > Odonata > Coenagrionidae > Ceriagrion > Ceriagrion tenellum. The sequence goes on along the minus strand of OY720636.1, from coordinate 49,894,238 downwards.
CTTTCATGCGAATAAGTGAATCTAGGGGAGAATTCCATTTTATATGCTGAAGTCAACGCAGGTCGGAACAAATCAGCGCTCATGAACGACGATGACGAAAAATATGTGCGCAACCGAAACGTTCTTTCCATTCTTTGCGGTGAACTTATATAAGAATAGGAGAAGAACACATTAACGCAAGTTCAGAGAAGGAACAGGAAGGAAGGAGGTTTCTAACCAACACCACCACTATTCCTCTGGGGGAAAATCGGCAACCCTTTTTAATGTACAGATCGTCGACTAGAATTGCCAGCGCACGATGGGAGGAGAAACTAATATTACAACTTCCTAAGAATGAATTTTAAAGAATAAGACGAGAGAATTTTAGCGACATACTTTATAAACATCAAATAAGAACTCCCATGCATCATTCGGGCAAGGAACCGGAAACCCTAGGCCGACACACCAACAAACAGTTCCTAAAATATAACCCATCTCCTTATCACCACAATTTATAATGCTATATTCAAGTAATATTTATAGTAATACTAGCTGTGCCCTGTGCCTATACTATGGCTTCCAAGTAAATAAAATATTCCATTGATGAAATAGTACCAAAATTTAAGATTGTAGAGTTTAAAACTCCAATTTTAGGAAAAAGCGAAGCATATACGAAAATCGAATGCAAGAATTAAAAAAAGCAAACAAAGAGACTCCACCAAATCTTTTTCTATGTACAAATCAATTACGTACCTTTTAACGCAAATTATGCCTCACTGATATGCCTGATGCACGCGTTATTATATGATCTGAATGTTACGATACCTTGAACAATACGAACGACACGATGATATATATCTGAATGATACGATTCTGATTCACGTGATTGAACTACTAGTAAACGATCTGCTTCGTTGCTTGCTCGATGTTCCTCGCTTGTTTGAGAATTCGCATGCCAACACTCATTAGTTGAAACGACTTGCGCTCCATCCAATTGTACAATGGATTACATAATTCAGAAACCCTCGCGCGCGCAGAACTCACCAAAGTTTCATAGTAATCTGATTAATGTTAGTGGAACGCATAGAAGACGAACAAACATACATTCATTTTTACATATCGAATAACATTTTTTAAATATTGTTATATTCAAGTTTCCAGAAAAACTGGAATGAGTGACCCTGAAGCGAGAGCCACCTTAAGCGAAAACACATGGCTGGTGACCTAACACCCCCTGCCACAAGACCATGCGGCGGCTCGCGGGGTATTATGTAGATGTAGAAGCGTACACGAACGGGTTTAAATGTCGGCGAAATATTTTGAAACGTATAGGCAGATAAAATTCTATGGATGAGCGGCAGTCACGGACGAATGCTTTATGAAAAATAGTTGAAACCGTTCAAAATAATTATTTAAAATCGTAAACCTTTAATCCGAGAGTAGTTAAAACCAATTAAAAACTATACCACATCCACGTTTGACGCTTTTTAAATCAACAAACATGACAACGGAAGCCATTATCAACGCTCTTTTGTTTGTTTAAAGTACATCACCTTCGTTCCTAATCTGCACTGACTTAGTCCGCAGGGTCTGAAACTAATGGAGGGTAAAAATAGAAGTGTCGGGCAAGATGTGGTGTAATTTCGACGTAATGAAGAACGGAAACACATAGCAATAGTCCACAAGTAAATAGTGCAGCAAGTGCGCTGTCATGTTGCAGAGTGATTAGCGCACTGGCGGAAAGCTCCAAACAATTCAATAGTCGAATTCTACGCCGGAGAAAAACTACCGCGGAGTATCAAAAAGAAGATGATCCCCACAAGTTTTGTTAGACCAGGCATATATGCGAAGAACTCGGCACGGTTGCCTTCATTCGTTCGTCAATAGGCATTTCCGGTGGCGCGAATGTAATTTTTGCGACCCTTGGTTGAGGGCGCGCGCTCGTCCTCCTTCATTACACCTGGACAAGGTCGCCAGTCGACGGGAGGCCCCAGAGGGACGCGGCTACGACAGATTCCCGAGGGGAGTGACACAGCCGCCACGAATGAGCGAGGAATCTGAGACAGGATTCCACCAGCGCGCCCAATTATCGGATATTTTTTTATCCCGGGCGTTGTCCAGCTTGAAAGATTTGGTTAATTCCCGACATTTCTGGGAGTTGTCCCGTTATCCGTAATTCACCCTATGCCCTTCTTCGGATGGAAATTGGAATTGAAAAATATTCCGCATAAGCATCCGGCATAGATGAATGACATCGGCAACTTCCAGATACCAATTCTAGCATCGGAGAGTATTTTGGTAATAGAGAAATGTATACATTACATGGCGTAACAAACACTATAAGCATTACAAAGAAACTCAATAACAAAAAAAGAACTTTTTCTTCAACCAAAGCTTTTTACTAGTCGGAAAGCACAAACTGTATGTTTGCAGCGACGAGACGCCTGTCTACGTCCACATACGTCTGTTAACTTTGTCGATTGGGTAGCTTTCATCAGTCTAACTCAGGAATCAATTAAATAAATGACTAACCAGCAGTCACGAATCAATTAAATAAATGACTAACCAGCAGACACTGGTACATTTCATGTGATCAGTACAGCTTTTTTTAAGATCAATCTTCTTTATCCTAGCGCGGTACCAACCACATGGATTAACGAAATTATAATATACGGGATTTCTATAAGGCATGCACTTCGATAGTTTGCCCTAGTTCGATGAACAGACAACAGTAAAACGTGTTGTTAGTTCTGACACGCAACGATTTAGCCCTATCTCTAGAGTAAAAGCGACCGGAAAAAAATAAGTTGATCCATCGCGTAGTGACTGTAAAAAATGTAGGATAGAAGAAAGCTCAGCCAACACATGAAACGCACCCTAAACATGGCTCGAGTCGTAGCTGAGTTCCATGATCACACATTCTAAGATGTACCACCCTCGAGTTTTTCGAGTAGGGAAGCTTCCTGGCTCTGAAAACGATCTACCAACCGTAAAACGAGACATCGGCGACCACATTTATAGCTGGACAGACCTAGAGCTCTGACGCCTCAGATAGGACACTACATCGACGAAATACCGTGCAAGCAACCACTAGGGAGTGAGGCACTGGATGATTCCACACTAGGCATGCAGCACTCATCCCAACTGAAATCAGAACCTCGCACACACGCCCGTATGCCAGGCGCAGGCCAAAAGCAGTCAGGAAACTGCGCAATCAGCCCAGAAACTAGGAGAGTGCTAGGCAAACGAACATGCTACCATGCAGAATACTATTTAAGATAAAACTACCGGTTAGTATTATAAATGTGACTGATGAATAGTAATACAAGGTACTAAATCAAGCAGTAGCTATAGCTTGCCGTATATTTCATGTAGGGTTTATTACTAAGAATGCTGTTAAGACACTTAGCACAAGTGCAAAACCTACTTTACCTAGTGAGGGTCAAAATTTACCAGATATGACCAATCGCAACAATTATTGTCCCTAATTGTACGTGGAAAAATGAAAATTTAAATCGATTGACACTACGAACTTAAAAGGGATCTCCTGTGTCTTGAACTCCGTTGTGGCCAACGAATTTAGCTTTGATTCGAAAAAAAGTTTCCATTTGCGAATCGTGCATCGCCTTTGGGCTTTCACAGTAGCGAAGCGCTAGAGGCGCTGAGGATGATTCACTGGTTTTCCGACGAAGCGTAGACGACACGGAAGCTCCTGACCGGATGGAAATCCTGAAAATTAATCACTCGGAACTTCCGAGCTGTCCAATTTCTGTAAACTTAAGCTCCGTTAGTCAGCATACAATTTCTTCACGCCATCCGATTTCTGACATAAATGACGAGCCGAGCTGACAATTTGGGAACCTAAGGTGACTAATAATTTCAGTGACAAGTATGATATGAAAAGGATTCATTTCACGAGGAAAATGATACAGCAAAAGTCACTTTCCTACCGATTTCGACATCTTTGCCAGCAAAACGTACCATTCCTTTCGTTTATTGGTATTTTACGGGTTCTGCCCGCGTTGCAGCCGAAAAATACATATAAACAAAAAAAACCGCGTAAGCCTTCGAAACAACCGTATCGTTCCCTCTTGAGACACGACATCAATTCAAAAACGTTTCTTCAATAAAAAATATATTCCAGACCCAACTAACCTTCCACGCATTCAAAGATAGCCGGTTATGTCACAAAACATTTTACAACAATCAGAGCATTAAAGCGAACAACAGAGAATGAAAAATCATTGAAGGTGTAAAATAACGGGCAACATGGGCTAATTTGAGCTGGAAAAGATTGATTTTGACCCTCTTATTTTAATAGAAAGTCATATAAATGAAGATAGACAGGGGGAGTGTCGAGGCAACTTAGAAACAAAGGTACAGTTTAGCTTTCAAGCAAGGGTGACTCCTTCATACTTCATTTGGCATTCATGCCACCATTCTAATCACCATTTCTTCATTGCCACTCACATGAAGGCAATTGTGATAGAGACAGATAATTCCCGCCTATGGACAGTCACTAGGGGAAATATAAAATAAACAAGAACAAAGCAGGACTGAAAAGAGTGACATTACAGGGTTGCAAAATACTCTAAGACTGACTCCACCGACAAGGATAATAAGATATTTAATGTTAAAACATCAAATCTCAACATAATGGTCCCCAAGAAAGAATTAATGGACACTTTCATTCGGCTTGACTAGCACTAATACTATCCAGCAGTGACAGTAGTACACAAATGAGGCTCACAGATGGAATGCAGCAATGGCATGATTCACCATGGTGCAAAGCTCAGGAAACTTAGATGAATCATGCATACAGATAAACACACAAGAGAGGAATCCCAGCCATTAAAATAAAGACAACTGCTCTATTCCATAATGAGCCCATTCCCCATCTGCAGTCAACTACTGAGCAGCTGTAAATTTTGCCCATTACACAACCCTTACCATTAATCAGTCAATGCCCAATAAGTCTTATCACGATGACTATTTTATGAATATAGGGTTTTCACTCAATGAAGCATGTGGCTCAGTAATGAGTTAAAGTTGTTTCAGATCGACACACAGAATATTATCATGACTCTTCCCTACATTGACGCCGTGGCAAACTGGGCCAAAGCGAACTTTCTTACCCTAAACTGTGAGAAAACCAAAGCAATCATTATTGGTACAGCGAGGATTATAAATAAAATAAATTTCGGTGAAGTCCCCAATGTCATTCTAGACAACCTTGCTGTTCCATATTCCAACGTCGTTCGGAACCTGGGAATATTAATGAACACGAACCTCACTTGGCACGACCATGTACTACAAATTTCAAATAGAATCAATAGCACAGTCTATCGACTTAAACTTTTCAAGCACCTACTACCTTTTCACACTAAAAAGTTACTTATCACCACACTCGCTTTTCCGCACTTTGACTATTGCTCATTAGTCTTCAGTGACCTGACTAATGAACAAAAAGAGAGACTCCAGCGGTTGCAGAACTCCTGCATTCGATTCATTTTTAATATTCGCCGTGCCGAGCACATCACTCCATATAGAGCACAACTAGCCTGGCTCAATATAGAAAACAGACGCCAATATATGCTCTGCACATTTCTTTACGTGCTATTTTCCCGGAGAGAACCTCGGTACATTTACGACCTATTTAGTAGACCTCCACTATCTCGGAGCATGTCTACCAGGAGTGACCCTGCCAATCTGTACTGCCCCGCGCATCGTACCTCAAAATATCACCTATCTTTTGTAGTCAGCGCCACGGCAACATGGAACTCTCTACCGTACCATATAAAATACAGTCAGACTCTCTCTACCTTTAAATCCAAAACATATCATTACCTGCTTGCAAAGTAATTCCAAACTTGGTACTTTGGACTTCTCATGGTTGATATCTAATAAGTTTGTCTTACATATTTTACTCTCTTTGTGGTACTTAATGCTTGGTTTATTGTACATTGTCTTTGGTTCCGAACCTTTTACTTTTTACCATGGATTTCTCACTGATAAACATTGAATGAGTTTTTCTCACACCTTCTTCACTCTCTGTGGTTCTTAAATGCTTATTTTGTTGTATATCGTTTTTTATGCTTATATTGTTGTATATTGTATATTGTGAGAGCTGAAAATCCCATTGTTTTTGATAATTTTTTTTGATAATTGTTTTTGATAACTTTTGTTTTAGATAACTTTTGTAATGCTCTTAGGGGTGATGTACCCAGAGCAAATAAAGCATTCTTATTCTTATTATTCTTATACATCTCTAGACCTACAGAAGCGATAAAATAAGAAAGATACACTGCCGAACAGATAGGTACAAAAAACTAGTTCTTTCCGCACACAATAAGCGACCAAAATAAAAACTGAGATCCACTGAATACGCTCCCATAATACATGTCACCATTTTACCTCCAAAAACATCTTTACAAGCTGGTGTCCTAACACACTCTGCGACATGTCCATGCAGTGGCACGCAGGGTAGTATGTAGATGTAACTTACGTCCTGAACCGTGAAAAGTTAGTTCCCCAGACAAACCTCCAGTGAGTTCATACCAGAACATCCTATCATTTATGCTTACTTACCGCTAGAAATAATATTAAATATAAATATATTATTTTAATATGCTTTACAACATTTGCCTAATATATAACAATGAATTTTCTCAAATTTTACGCACATTCAGATGTTGATTCCAACTACCATCTACGATTCTTTGAGTTAGCAGCATCTTTTCCAGCACCTTAAACTATACAATTTAGGGTCATGATCTCTCATTAAAAACAATCAAATTTAAATACTAAATAAATCAATCTAACCAAAGCGGATGTTTAGGGAGTGACCTATATCCTCTTTGACTGTTTTGAATTTCCCATCATGAGTTATGCTCCCTATAAAAACAGTAAAACAAATATATCCTCACAATTTCATGCATAAACCGGAAGAGTTCTCCTTAACGGTGTTCTGAAATACATCAGGGCTAATACAATTAGCAAGTAAGGTCATCGTAAAGCATTAATGAATCTATTTCTAGAAATAATATTGCAGGAAACACCATATGAATTAGATGAAAGAATATAAGGCATGCATCATGGAACCAAATAATCAAAGAAAAGTCAATGAACCCATTACTTTGGCAATCAAATCTAACTTTTTAGTCGATTCAATTGGCAAATAAAGAGGTTTTCCAAAAATGAAGAACTATTTTTCACTCCCAGCACTGAAGAGCATTTTCTCGCAAGAATTTTGCAACAACCACACACATCTTCTGCATCAAAATTGCTTGTTAAACTAGCAGATAAGATTAAAATTTAATCACGTTATATCCAAGAAAGAGATGAGCTTTAAGTCCTGTATCAAATCTGTGCCTCCTTATGCATTGGTGATAATTTCATGTGGTAAGTACTAAAAAAATTGGACAATGAAAGTCATTTTGAACTAATTAGCTAGTAATGGGTAGGTATACAACCAGAATACACCACCATCTCGCAAAAAGTTGATCTCATTTTCAGTACAACTGTATTATGGTTTTTAGAGACTGAAGTCTAGCATCAGCTAAAAAGCCTATACACGTAAATGTTAAGGCTTATTTAGGTACACGGTTTAGTGTCAGACACATACTGAGAGCTGAGCCAAATAATTTTTAAAGTTAGGCATTCTATGGTTTAAAGTCACAAGATAGTACACACATAATGTATTTGAGTACTCTAAGAGGCAAAATGGACGCACCAGACCTTCCTAAAGAGTTACAGATGATAAACGAAACACCAGAAAAAAGAACATCAACCAGGATATCAATTAGTACATTAGTTAATCCTGGTATAATTAATTGTCTCGGGAATAACTATATGGAATTTGTTACCATAATAATGATGACTGGTACCTATGTGATTTCACATATCTTTATCTGAAACAATGACTTACATATATGTGTTTCAAATAATTATCTGTGGAATCACATAGTTAATAGTCATCATTATTATTATAGCTATTTGCCATACAGAATTAGCATGGTGTTAAATATTTCACAGAACTAAAATGAGTGCTGACAGGAACAAAACTGTCTACAAGGTGCAAGGTGAGAACTTTACAGTGGTTTCCAACACATATATTCTGCAGATAGAGCACGGAAGAAAAAAAAAAAAGGTCTGCCTGGAACTACTAGGAAGAGAATGATTCAGCGTTCAGACACACACTCAATAACCTTAACCTCTGAGACCCACTTTTTTCTCAAATAGACATCCTCTGTCCACTAATAAGCCTACAACTTTCTTTGGGTTAGACTATCATCAATTTTTCCTAATCTGATGGAAATGGATAGTGGCATTCTTAAAGCAGGGTGAGTTTGATGAAGTGAAGACAGTTTTGATAGAAGGACTTCAATCGGCGATGAATGACTCCCGTCAAATTCTAACTTTCCATCGTGCTAATTCCATGACAGCTATTTAGAGAACAGCAATTTTTCAATACTTAAAAAAATGCCTTTTCAGATTGTCTATCTTACTATTGATAAAATATGTTGCATTGTCAACAATGAAACATATTTTGTCCCCTAGCAACAATATTTGTCACTATTTTGATAAATCATTCATATTTTGATAGCATTTGAAAGCAAACAGCCTCCTTGCAACAGTTTAGAATTTTGTTACCAAAACTGCCCATTAATTAGCCAAAAATTGCCTATTAATAATACTTTTAAAAATGTCTTTTCAGATTGTCTATCTTACTATTGATAAAATATGTTGCATTGTCAACAATGAAACATATTTTGTCCCCTAGCAACAATATTTGTCAGTATTTTGATAAATCATTCATATTTTGATAGCATTTGAAAGCAAACAGCCTCCTTGCAACAGTTTAGAATTTTGTTACCAAAATTGCCCAAAAATTGCCCATTAATAATACTTTTAAAAATGTCTTTTCAGATTGTCTATCTTACTATTGATAAAATATGTTGCATTGTCAACAATGAAACATATTTTGTCACCTAGCAACAATATTTGTCAGTATTTTGATAAATCATTCATATTTTGATAGCATTTGAAAGAAAACAGCCTCCTTGCAACAGTTTAGAATTTTGTTAGCAAAATTGCCCATTAATTGGCAATGAGACTACAGTAAATAAAAAAAACTCCATCTAGAGGAGAAGATGATGAAAAACTTTCTCTCTTACGCATCAAACTTTCATACATCACATTACGCATTCACAGCCAGCAAAAACTTGGATTGGGTCTTCTAACAATTCCTAAGGTTATTTTCATGTAATTTGAAAACTTGGAAAAATCACTTCAATTACTAATTTTACAAATAAATTAGGGGATTGAGAGATAAATAAGAATATGATCATTTGAATATGAATTGACAGTCCCAAAATATTTAAAAAATTATATTTATAGGCGCAACTAGCAATAGTTTCCAGTCTGCATTATTCAACACCTGCGTGAATATTTCATTATATATAAGCTACATGCATAAAAAAATGTTCAAATGCCAAAGGATACAACAAGGTATCCAGTAAGATATTGGATTTACAGAAGTATTATCAATCATAACGTGTCAAGCACAATTTTACAGCAAACTTGTACAATCTTTTACCCTATAAATATTGTCAGGGATAACATAGCTCAGTCCAATTATCACCATTATTTCCTAATCTTAACTTTAATGCCCTTTCAATAACCTGCCATGGTCATGTTCGAGATTGTTGAGATATGGGTGAAAATTCAGAGAAAAATTCATCTGCCTCAACAAGGATTGGATCATTTGATGTGACCCTATGAGCTTCAGCCTAATCAGATACTAATGCACCCTTCCCCCCATGTACTTTTGAGAGTTACAAATGAACTAGATGTCTCCTGACTGCAGGACAAACAATGCTAGAGTCAATATGTGCACACTCCACCATTCTTCAACAGTTCAAAGCCATAATTTGATCACTTAGGTGCTCCCATCTCAAAAATTTAAGAGGATACAGCAAACTAGCCGCAATATTTAACCTATTACATTGTTTTTTCCTCTCCAAATGTCTACACTTTGCTGGTGTGACCATTTGCTGGTGATACTTTAAGGGAAATACCCAGGCTAATTTAAGATATCCTCAAAAATCCTTAAAAAGGGTTTAGATAATCTACTATCACACAAAAAAATGCTCTTTAGCTAAATAAATTGCTGCTTCATATTTTTTCACCAGAGCTTATGAGGGAACAGATTTCATTACACATTTGTTTGACATCTACATTAACCATAGCGATGTATGAAAGTTAGCAAAACTCTCTAATTGGTACTAATGGACCAAAACTCTTATTAAAGAGAGCATTCATTATTTATAAAAACCAATTTTACCTGAATTACATATTCTTAAACTTGAATAATTAAAAATTTTGGCCCAACAAAGTTTTCGTACAACTATTTCTTGCCATAAATCAAGCATTCTTGAGAAAGTCAAAACACTAAATACAACCAGTTTTCATGTTTTTTTGCATTAATTTCATGAAAATAATAGTTTTAATTCTTTTGACAAACAGTAAGAATGTATCCTTCCAGAAGAAATGCATAAAGAAGAGGGAAGTAATATCATGAGGTGATGTCAAGCCAGTGACATACCATTTTGCAGCACAAGACTTAACGAATAGTTGTCACTTTTCAAAGACAATTATTAATGCTTGCAGCAATAAGTATACATTTATATTATATACTTGAGATCTTCAGAAACTTTACCGTAGTGTACACCACTCAACTACAAGGAATAAATGAGATGTATGTTCCACATTGTAGTACATACATGGCATCAAAAAAGGTAGTACACACAAGTGGATTCACAGACTGTTATGCACTAAACAAATCATGAAAGGAACAATTTAACCTGGTTTAGCAGAATTTGCAAATAGACCTCTGGCTGCCCATTTTCAAACAACCCAACCTTCCACCATGCCTAACCTCCAAATCGGAACGCAGTCACAAAACATCAAACACAATGATCACTTCACACCATTACGGATAGCTGAAGAAAATTAACCACTCTTCACACAAATCTTTAGCTAGAACTTCCTCCGCTAATATCCGCGCACCAGTCTAAAAACTAAGTTTTGGGTCACCAACCGAATTTTCTGGAACATTCTCACACAGTAACACAAGTCAATATCTACACAATGCATGCAAATTCAAAAGTTAAGACAAAGAACGAAAAAGTTACCACTTACCATCTGGGAGGTCTTGTTTATTTGCAAATATAAGAATTATAGCATCGCGCATTTCCCTGTCATTGATTATGCGATGTAATTCCTGACGGGCCTCATCAATTCGATCCCTGTCGGCACAATCGACTACAAAAATGAGGCCTTGAGTTCCTGTATAGTAATGCCTCCAAAGTGGACGGATCTTATCTTGACCTCCCACATCCTAAAATTAGAGAAGCAACAAAAACATTAAATATTCATATAAGCAGCAGATCAACCAATGGGCAATGAAAAAAATACACCATGAACTAGGAAAAAATTCCTTCAAACCTCATGATTCATGTCAACACTGTTGGAATACACACAAGGGATATGGTCTAAAAATAGCATTTGAAAGTGGAATATTGCCTAACAAAGACTAATTTTATGGACATTTCTAGCAAGGCAGACTCAGGAGAAAAAATTTAAATTGAACATCTACTTCTACATCAGTAACTGTAACCCTCAATGATGAGAGAGAAGAGTTGAGCAGTAATTTACGGAAAAAGTGAAGTCCAACTAGGACGGTTTGATTACAATAATTTCACACTAGTGAACATCATGGAAAAAAAAACAATAAACTCAAACATTATATCAACCTCCTCACCCCATCCATCTACATATTCAAAATAAATTTAATTCCATTCCACACAATAATGAGTAATTTTTGTCATGTCCTAATCAAATCACAGTGGACCACTACCAATCCCCTTTGCGGCCTGGTACTCAAAGTTCTTCCCCCACCTGGCTAGCACATAGGGATAGAAAATTTTGCCAATTGCACAAGCTGAATATTTACTCAATTATCTCATAAGTTAGAATATGTATGACAAAACATAGGATTAAACATGATAAAACAGTTACACCAAGAACTGTCCAAAGATATTAACCTCATCACAAAAATAAAAGCAACACAAATTAAGAGAACTTCCTGACAAGTATACATGAGTATCAATGGAGGCTATTTTTGATTTATGATAATTCTAACCTCCCAATGAAAACACTTGTATGCCTAAACGCAAAAGATATCTAATGACATGAGCTGGCAGTACCACTTCTCATCAAGATATTCTTCCCAGGATAAATGATAGGAAAACAAAACTCTTTTAAGTGATAAAAAGGATTAAGATTAGTTTCCTCACATAATTTAAGTCAAAAATTGTCCTACTCCTTGTAATATTTTCAGAGCTCAATCCATCACTTTAAGAAATTAATGGGCAACATACACATTGACCAAGTGTAATAATTTTCCAAATATATATTATTCCACCTTATTTATGCAATACTTCTTCCCATCCTTGGTGCTAAACCTCGATGAATCATGGGACAGTACAATTAATTAATCCACAATGACTTTCAAGCAGCACCTTTTAAGCTTCCACCAGATAATCATAGTGGTTTTAATCATTAGCACGGTACACAAATAATTTGCTAGCCTGACATAGTATGTCTTTGACGCAGCTACGTATATACCTCAAGTAAATGTTTGACCCTCAGTCAAACAAACATGATCAAATGACAGTATTACAACCACTACTGTACTCACGATTCCACTGACATCACAAGAAAAACAACTCATTTCACTACTTCAGAAATGATGAACAGAGGCAAGACAGTTGAGAATGAATGAAGAGTAAAGACATATTTCATGAACACTCCCGCTTACTTACCCAAACATTAAATTTGACATTTTTGTAAGTGACAGTTTCCACGTTGAATCCAACAGTTGGTATTGTCGTTACAGACTGCCCTAGTTTTAATTTGTATAATATAGCTGACAACTGTTAAGGTTTCACAGTTCAAAAAGAGAAGCAGCATTAAACCCAATACAATTAATTATTACAACCATTTAAGTAGATACAGTTATAACATATAAAAGTACATGAATGAGCATATGCAATTGGGCTTTATATGAAATTATGTCATAGGACCATGCTAAAAGAAACATTTTCTGAGAATCAGAAAAGTCAAATATCAAACACATACTGAAACAGGATAACTTAGCTGAGGAATATGCAGGCGATAAAAACCTGTTCACATTAACACTAGCATGTACTAAGAGCAACCTCCTATAGCATTAGGGTAACTCACAAACATCTTGTAATATACTTTGACTACAAGTTTGAATAAGTCACCTACTTCACAGTGATAAGTGTCACCATGTGCATCTTACTCAAATTTGTCATAATCCAACTTCAGACGATTTTAAATAAACTACTTCAAAATATTTAAGCCAAGCAAAATTATTTTATGACATAGAAATTAAGGCAATAGACATACATCTAACATTCATTCCACAAAACTTCAGTATAATCTGAGGCATTGGTGCATTTAAAGGGTCATACCCATACTTCAAACTATGAATTGGCACAATGTTGCTCAGCCATCACAGACTAATATCAGGAGTTTTAAATGAATAAGCTAACGATATAAGCACTACCCATAATGAGAATGTAGATATATTTGAACTTATCAGCCTGCCAATATAAAAAAATTCCCCATCAAATGATGAATGGAAGCTAGAAGGACCGTTACAAGTACTCATCAGTCACCTGTATTTAGGATACAACAGCCAGATAATTTTAGCCTAATTGAAAAGGAGATTGTTGCAGCTGGTACCCTACTCCACCTGTGTAAATGACTATACATATCAGCCACGTAAATTATGTTTTTCAAAAACAATTTTCTACAAAAGGATACTAGTCTTTCCAGCTGCATCTAATCCGAGCATTAGTATTCTCATCTCCTTGTTGCCGAAGATTTTGGAGAGCAACTTCCCCATCTCTCAGCTTCCCTTTCAACACCTTGAATAAATAGAAATACCATGTTTATTAATAAAGACAAGAAACTACATCACGCAATAATCACCATAAGTATAATATATAGCAATACTTTTTACAGCAATTACACGTATGTAGCACCAGTTGAGTAACAATGAACAACATCGGGTCACACCACCTCATAACATTGGCTTGAACTAAGATTGCACGCCATAATAAATTGCATTCAGCTAAGTCTCACATAAAACTATTGCATTAATAAGAAAAAATACATGGACTGAAAAGTGATCGAATTGATGGTATTATGATCATTATGAAAATTTCGATGGAGAAGTCACATAACACAAAACATGAAAGGTAAAAAAAAGCCCACCTATCAACAATTAATACACTAACTATCCTCTAGGGTAGGACGCATTATTATACGAGCATGAAGAGATATCTGTGATAACTTCTGGCTGTTTCGCTATATGCTCTACCAAGAGTGAACACCCCCAGAAGACATTTAATTACTAACAGGATCGTCTTTCCCATTAAATTTGTCCTAATGAGCACTGCTACGGTACAATCAACTAAACATCGATTTTGGAGGAAACATAGGAAGAAAACATTTTCAGAGCGTTCAGTCCCACCAATTCAGAAGAATGAAACTCTTAACAGTAATTACAAAAATGTCTACGGTCATGAAGGTGAACTTTAAAAAAACGACGAAACCAGAGGGCAATGATGCATTTAAGGCAACAAAATTTCTGCTTCACTAGAGAGCTATTTATAATGCCCCTGCCAATTTGTGTTGGAATTGAACTACCAAGGCCACATCCTGGATCTATCACAGGGTGGCTGAAGGCAAGCCGGCAGTTACAACACCGGCCGTCGTGGTGTACACTTCGTGAGAACAGTAAGCTTTAAATACTTCGGTAGAAGAAGAGGCGTGACAGTATAACGGCAATAATTGCGCAAATATTTAAGGCACACGAACTGCCAGTAGCATTATCATCTTACGCACCTTATCTACTGCCACACGCCGAGCTTGTTAAAATGAGATAAAATGCGCTCCGATAAACAGCAAAAACTAACATTTCATCCTATTACCAACCAATTTTATTCGATAAAAGACTAGATTTTTCACCCGTTCCTAATGCACTAACCATACTAGGTCACCAATTTCCTCTTCTCACTAACTAGAGGATTTCCTTAAGGATGCCGATGAATTGCAAATACTTTTCTCGGGGAAAACCAAACTTTTAAAGTGTTAAAAGTCGCAAGAAAAAGTTCCCCGGCCTCTGGTTACACCCACCAGACAAGGTATACTTTTCATTACTGACATAAATTTGCTAAAAATCGCACCATCAGTTGATAAATAAATATATCATTGAATAAATAGCCAAATACAATGATTTGGACTATCAGACGCAGATATAAACACTCATGCGAGTGAAATTCCATCATGAATTCAGGTGGAAGTCGTGAAGAAAATGCCCTTGATAGCGAGCCACCACCGTGAATCGGTACGGGCATCCTGCTTCAATAGTTTTCTCATGAGTGAGAGATTTAGCCAGAATTAAGAGTGGGCGGACGGAGGGTGGGGAGACGGGATGGGCCAAGAGGGCGTGGGCTGAATACGTGAATCCTTCAGAATATCGGCATGGTTGTAACATTCACGAAGCACCTACTTGAGCAGGAAAAAAAACAGACCGAAAGGTGTACACTCGTCATCATTTATGACCACAAAAAAAACAAACGATGCTTTCACATTCCATTCACCACATAATGCATTGGAAGGGATCGACACCAGGGGGTCCGACAGATCTGTTCTACAATGTTATCCTTTAACTTATAGCACCTCTTTACGCATAGAGTGCAAGTTTTTTTTAAACATGTAGCCTTGAGTCACTTCTCGCAAACAGTCATCCACGTTTGCAGAAACTTTCATGCACGATGGTGCGAGTAATAAGGCCTGACCTCAAGTTACATACGAGGGCCAAGCAAACGTCAATTTTGGTTGAAACTATCAACATTAAAAGCCGTTAACTTCACTTTTCACATCCATCGCAGACGGCACGAAACCGAGGGAAAATAAGGTCGACTGTGCTGCATGAGGAAACAACACCACTTCACGCATTAAATCCATCTCTAGCAAACTGACAACACTCAACTCACATCAACTGCACATTAACGATGATAGGAGTCCCACTTGCACGAAGCTTTAGACAAATAATGAGTCATAACCGAAATATTGCTACTTCTACAGCGATGAAAACGCAAAACACCGGTTATGATGTGCACGAGTAAACACCACTAACACACATTTGTATGGCAAACTGAATACTTAAACAATGCAAACACAAACATCGACAGTTTATTAAGCCCATAAAGTCTCATAAGTGAAATGAAGTTCAAAACTTATTGCTAAAAAAGGGTCAACCTTCACATCATGGCGGTCAGTGAAAATCAAACGAAATCAATGACTGCGAAGCACCTCAAGACGAAAAACTTAAGTGTGGACTACGCAGTAAATTTAATATTAGCACATAAGCAGTTAGGCAGAGTTACAGATGCAGAACATACCTTTCAACATTTACAGAATGTGTTCTTAACGGGAGCAACATAGGCACATCACGATTCGTCAACCCTTAACAACATTACTGCCCCCAACGGACAAAATTCAAAACATGCTCGTGGGAATACTCAAATAAGAAGATAAATTCAAAAACACAGCCAGCTATAGTAGTCCCCCAAGCGGGAATTTTTGGAACGTGTAGAAGTAAACCCTACGCAGGCGACATCTATCGAGTTTTTCTTGGCCTTCAATAAAAATGAAGTACGAAATACTAAGTGAAAGCCGTGGGCGGGAGATATCAAGTAATAAAAGGTTGCGTCATTGCAAAAAGCGTTCTACTACCACGATGCGTCGAAGGCACTGAAATTTTATCAAACCTGAAGTCCACCTTTATTGGTAGAGTAGTTGTAGATACCGCCTCGTAAAATAACCTTGATTTCCATTATTGCATTTCATTTGAAGTAAATGTCAATTCAAGGCCAAAAAGGAAGGGCATTTAAATTTTTAATGATTTAAGTAATATAGAGACAAAGAGTATTGCTTTTACACGCACTGAAAAATCAATAAATTCGTTTTCGTTTCACAAAAAGGTAGCTATTGCAAGTATTATAGAATACATTTTATATAGCCATTTCCGGATTCTTAACCATCGCACCCATAAGAGTTCACACTATGATCAAAAATAAAATAAATGTGCTCCATCAACCACTTTGCAAAGAGACCTGAATTGGCTCTCTGAGCACCTTCACACATTTAGCACAAAATAAGCGGAGTTCTTTGAATGCACAAAAAGATGTTCGTCGTCTGGTTATTGGATTCTATCAGAGGATTTTAAGTAAGCTAAAATGTAATTTTTCATCTTTACAAATGAGAATTTAAAAGAAATGAACAATTTAATTTTATGGTAACTTTTTTTTCCTCGAGTAAAAATAATGTTGCAAATAACCTACTTTAATTTTTTGCCCTAAGATAATAAATGTTCTACCACCTATTTCTAAAAATATTCAACCCAAAAAATTTATAGAAACAAATTAAAAAAGTTCTCTCCTGATAGAATAACTCATGGCACGGGTATATATATTAATAATGGTGCCAGAGTTTATGAGGACGCATGTTCATTTTTAGTGACTTCAGGTAAGAGACAAATTAAAGTAAGCACATTATAATTTAAATAGCCTTTTTGAATTTCTTTGCTTTTTATTCTAGATCTATTCCTTTTTTTCGAAGATAAGTTAGAATTATTATGACCACGCTTCTATCATATCTCAACATATTCAACTCTGATTCTAAGCCTTATGTCTACAGAAAGGTGAAATTGGTCGCTTCATACGTTATTATATGTAATGATTGCTGTGCGCGCTCGCCATGTTTTTTAGCCAGTTCCCAGACGCATCGTCATTTTCTGTGGCTTAAAATCAATTCCGAGCGTTCAACATTTTTTTAATTATTTAGATCTATGGAAGTGTTACAAAAGGAAGATTGTGTAAACTGTTCGTTGGGACCTAATAAAAACAGTAAACTTGGATCAAGAAAAGGAGGTCGTCCTGACTAGAAGAGAAAACTAGGATAACTAAAAAATCGAAAACTGTTTAAGGTGCCGCATATTTTTTTCGATGATTTTTTTGCGGTAAATATGAATTAAATGTAACAAAACTTTTTCACCACTTCATTCTTATGCGCTTGATGGAGAATGCAATACAAATCTGAAAATTTACACTTGGTT
Organism: Ceriagrion tenellum; assembly: GCA_963169105.1. Classification (NCBI taxonomy): domain Eukaryota; kingdom Metazoa; phylum Arthropoda; class Insecta; order Odonata; family Coenagrionidae; genus Ceriagrion; species Ceriagrion tenellum. The sequence continues at coordinate 49,875,979 of OY720636.1, read as the reverse complement.
TTCGTCGTCGTCAGTATCCGATAGTTTAATTTCACACACTCTGTAATTAGTAATAAAAAATTATGATTTTGATAGAACCCATGTAACTAGAGCTACCTATTGAGGCATTATTCTCACCAGAGGAATTCCTGCCTATGTCAATACCAAGCTTCAGTGCGCTAATAATATGGAATCAACGGGGGCTGCAGATTATGCGTACTTCAGAGTGAAATGGGCAAAAAATTGACAGTTTGAGGATACTTTTACTCTGCCCTGCAAAGCTAAAAAGACAGTAACTGCATCATTGTTGGTTCTGAGATATTGCATGTTTTTGTTGTCATCCTCGTCAACTATTTTGTGAACATATATTTATATTTTTATTAATACCCACTGTATTTTTAGAGGGATTTAATAAAGGCATCATTATTCTTTTAAAGCTATTATTTTATTTTAATGTTTGTAGTTACTGTTACATGGCTCGCAGTTATTATTTTCTGGCCTCGAAAACAGACAATGATGCGGAAGATACGGTAAAACCAAAGCATTTTATCTTAAAAGCCGCTACAGGTATGGTGGCTTTTTTGTCCGTTTTTTTTTCATTCTCGAGGCTAAAAAGATTGAAAATAACACATCATTATCATCATTGATCGTTCAATACTAAGATTGATTGACGGCAGCCCTTCATCCTTCCCTATCTAATGCTAGTTCCCTTACCTCCTGGTATCTCTTCCTATGTACTTTCCTCTTTATTTGGTCCAAGAAATTATTCTTTGGTCTTTCTCTGGATACTTTTCTCTCTATTTCGCCTTCAGTTACGTTCTTCATGAACCAATTATGTCTCAAGTTTTGTCAAAACCATCTTCTTCTCTCTTTAGTTTTCCATATGGTCCTTTCCTCTTCCACTCTTCTGTAAACTTCATCATTTCTTATTTTGTCCGTCCATTTTATCTTCAGCATCCTCCTCCAGCACCAGGTTTCGAAAGCTTCTATTCATTTCTGGTCAGCTTTTCCAATGGTCCATGCTTCCAATTCATAGAGTACTGCGCTCCAACAAATGTTTTCACATAATGTTTCCTGGTTTGTAGTCCTATATTCTTTGAGCACAGCAGTTGTCTTTTCCCATGAACTAAGCTTGGGCTAATCTCCGCTTGATGTCCGTTGTACTTATAATATTCCGTTGATCTTTAAATATTCCTTTCTTCATTCTTCCTTGCCAGCACTTCTTCGTTTCTCACTTGATCACTCCATTTTCATCTTTCCATTCTTCTCAATAGCTCATTTTAAAACCCTCTAGGCGTTCCTCCTCTTTCCGCCTGATATTCCATGTTTCTGCTCCATAAAGCAAAACAGTCCAAATAAAATATCTAACAAATCTTTTCCACAACCCTTTGAGCAGTACGAACGTTCATTTACGTCCTCGTGTCTCGTGGCCATCCAAAGTATGATCGTACATGTACGTCTTTCAAATTGGCGCAGGAGCAATAAAGACGTACTTTCACGCCTCTCATTCAGATGCATTGTAACATGTTGTTCAATCTATCCTGGTGGCTAGTGTGCCCAATCACCACTATAAAGTGTCTTTGAAGAGTCCAGCCAACTATTCCATCACTAATGTAAGTATAGAGACTCTATACTCAGTGTTTTCCATTATTCTACTTACTACGTTCAGCCTTGAGTAAGTGCGTACCACTTGTAGTTGGAGTGGTTCCTTTGACAGGAGCTATTGCATTCAAAGCTGGTTTTATTCGCATTATAAATTATTATAGTTGTTCTTATACCAGAATCTTTAGGGTCTTACGCGGTATTTTTTTATTTATTTCGTTTTGCTGGTGCAATGTATGATCTGCTTGTTTTCGTTGATTGTTTTGAGTTCATTCAAACAAATTGAGTTCAAGATAATAAAATTTTGACTGGAAGTAATTTCAATGTTTTTTCCAAAAAACTCACTCCCGAGGTCAGGCCAAACGGAAAGAACTCACTACTTAAAGGGTTGAGCCTATTTTGATTGATTTGGCTGGGAGTAGTTGGTTGACTTTACTGGAGGCAGCATTTCCCTGTGATATTCTACTTCTTATTTCCTTCATACAACTTCCGATTCATTTTATAGCACCTACGAGGTATCTAAAAGGTGGAATTTTTTTCTAGCCTTTTCCTATGAATTGTCACATTTTTAACTCCTGCCTCTTTTCCTGCCCTCATCACTTTAGTTTTACCGATATTTATATTCATTCCGAAATGTTTTCCTTCCATCTCGACTTTATCCACCTTTTTACTGTAACTGTTTCTCACTCTCAGCCATTATCGCCTGGTCGTGTGCGTATTTTCTAATGTTCACTTTTCTCCCCCAATAACAATTACACCTACATCACTTTCTTTATTACTTTTCTTTATGACGAGGCAGAAATTCATTGTATTTTATGTAAAATGATATCTCGTTCATTCCACCGCCCTGTTCTCGCTCGTTCAAAAAAGCTCACGGTGTTCGGAGAGGGAAAGAAGGTGAGTTCGATCTGGACTTGCGTGTTTCTCTCCCTTCGAACAATTAACATCAAAATTCCTCTCTCAGCGTCTCTTCCCTAGGCTGCGATGGCACGTGCGGGGCCGTCGTGGTATTCCGTCTGGCGTCCCCGCTTGCACGCAACGGCCGGCCGGTAAACATTCCAGTCGCGGAGGAATACCAGAGGTGTCCGGGCCGTGATGATGCTTGCAGGGTCCGACCAAGCGTGCCCACGCTCATCTTTCCATGGGGAAGCAAGGGATACATTACATCCACGGAGTACCTTGCATGCTGCAGGATCTGTAATTATCATCATCTGCAATCGCCTCTGAAGACTGGTTTGCAGCAGCTCATCACCATACTAAACTTTACTCCCTCGGGCGTCACTTCGTGGAAGTATTTTCACTTGAATCCAGATTAAAATAATCCATGAACTTTTCCACCGATATTCATTAATGTACTACGCGTTTCGCAGCTTGCTGCATCCTTAGGTACAATTGTTTACATGTTATATATTGTTGAAAGTTGATAACTTATTCAGATCGGGCATTTACAAAAGTAAATGTAATAGCTGTAATATAGCTTACATTGGTCAAACAAGACGAAATTTTAAGACACGGATCAAATAACTCTCACAATGTTACTTAAACATGGATACCATCTCACAATTTGCTAGGCATCTGCTGGATAATAATCACGTAAGTGATTTTATCCCCGAAATTCTACATGTCCTACCAAATGTTTTAAAGGTGGATGCATTGGAGCAAATGGAAATTATCAGAGTCGAGCAACCTTTGCAACGAGTTTCTTTTTCCGCACCCCTCATCACTCCTTTCCGAAAAAATTTCCCTTTTTACAAACCCCTAAACTATGTTCCCCGGTCTTTCCACCCAAAAATTAGTTTGTTCTCCAACACCCCCACCCCCGCCCCAAGCTTGTTGGCGTTGGTTACTATGGTAACTATCAATAAATAACATGTAAAAAATTGTACCTGAAGATGCAGCGAGCTGCGAAACACGTAGTGAAGTAATAAATAATAGTGGGAAAGTATATACAAGGATTGTTTTAATACGGATTCATCACCATACTCTTCTCCCTGCTTTATTCCCTCATAATTATCCATTTTGACGTCCTAAAGGTAGTTTGAGCTAGATATAACCCTAGTCATATTGGAGACCATAGTCAAATAATACGCTTTAATTTCTGCAGCTACAGGAAGGACGAATAAAATATTGAATCATTAGAATAATTACTATTAGCAACGGATTTCATTGAGTACTAGCAAAGATACCCGTTGAAATTCAACGGGGGATGAAAGAAAACGGGGGGAAAAGAAAGATATAGTAGGTTGTAGGTTGGAGTCACTGGTGGGGTGTATTTTTTTCTAGGTAAATCAGCTATAATTTTAGTTTTATTTTTTAATTCAGCAGATGAAAACCGCATTATATTATGCTTACCGAGTTTCGAAATTCTTTTGCAGTTACATATAGAAATTAAACTACAGGCCATTTGCATTCCAGAGGCTAGTCGCATTAATATAACATCTTGGCATTCTCCTGTTTTACTCATCTATAATTTTAGTTATATTTTTTAATTCAGCAGATGAAAACCGCATTACATTATGTTTACCGAGTTTCAACATTCTTTTTCAGTTACATATGGAAACTAAACTACAGGCCATTTGCATTCCAGAGGCTTCCCGCATTAATATAACATCGTGGCATTCTCCTGTTCTACATGGGTCCAACTTAAATTGGTCCACTTAAAAAGAATTTTGCCATTTTTAGGCAAAAATATCCCTGAAAATATCATTAACAGCAACATTTCAGTATACGGCCTAGATTTCCACTGTAATACCTATCTCTAGATATAAAACCCAACCGCCATTGTAAAGGTCCCATTTCCCTTCTAAAGCTAATGCTAATTCCACGGTTACCAAGGAAATATTATATTGTTGACAGAAGGGCATTCATGATTTTGACATTAAAAACGCGATTTCTAGGGAAATTTTATTCGCATAAGAAAATTGAATGAAAAAATAAGAAACTGCAATCTTATATCTATCGAATGGCGAAAATTACAGCCTTCTATATTTAGTAGAACTAATTCAAATATGCAAAAAGAGAAACCTCTGCACTTGAAACAAAATGTTTAGACTTGAGTTTTCAAACACATAAGACACCAGACGGCCCAATACGCTGCCCTTTGGGCCCAGAGGCCTTCCTTACAGTCTTAATTTCCTTAAAAAAGCTTTACTGGATCAGTAAAGTAACCATGTGTGAAAATTTCACTAAAATCGGTTCACTCGTTCAATACTTATGAGGCTTTTAAGAAAGCATTCTTTTGGAACCTGGGGCCCTCTGGGGCCCCAGCGTGACTTACGACCCAAGGATTGTTGTACATTCAGTATAGGTATATTTTACTTGTTTCTAATACAGGCAAGAATTATCTTCCAAAGCCAATTTTTGGCGATGAAAGGGCCCACTTGAGGGCCTTTTAGGGCTCCAAGGTCCTTGTTCTATAGCCTATGGGTGAACCAGATATATCAAGTATCTTCCTGCCAAATTTTGTTTCAATCGATTCCGTGGTTTATGAGTGATTGAGTAACAGACAGAGGCAGACAGACAGACACCACTACATTTTTATACATTAGTAAGATAAGCGGGAATGCATAACAATACTCAGAGAAGTGCGAATTAATTCGCGGCCCTAAATAGGATTAATTACTAATCAGGGCTATATTTCCATGCAGCTAGTGGTGGATAAGGACTTCCTCTCCATGATGATAAAATTAGCTCAGACAAGATATCAAGAATTACCGGATTTACACTCCGGACCGCTTTGGTTTAGCGCATTAGTCCTGGAACGAAATGCACAAAAATATTCTTTCTTCGTCAGAATATCATAATTTATAGCTTTATTTCAGCTTTGTACTCCTGAATGAATTGTAATTTCACAAGACAGTCAAGGCAATTATCATTGGTGTAATTTGTGCAATTTGATCGGGATGCCAAGATTGCCGCGTGGTCCTAGGTAAATTTTATAGCGCTTTGAGGGCATTTTGCGACCAAAGAATTATTGCGAACATCCGAAATTTAATACCCTTTTTATTCACTTTAATTTGAGAACTTCATTTGTAACACTTGCCCGATAATATTCAATTTATTCACTTAACATAACTTCATTGAGATAAATTAAGCAGGCTAACTGTGCCTGCAAACTAATTAATCGTGACTGCAAACTTTGTATTTCGGAGACAGTAACATTATGAAAATATTTCCCTTCAAAAATATAGGGGACGGGGGCGATCACCAAACCTTGCCACCTACAGATTATACCGATGACTATCGTGAATATTAGATTGACATCGTATGCTTCCGTACATTCACGCTTTTCATAGCGTGTGTAAATAAATACTTTGCTACCTGGTTCATTGACATTTTGCCTATTCCACATGAACAAAAGTAGAGATGAATGGTTGAATGCTCAGACCACTGTGGTCAAGAGATACGACATTATCGCCCAATTTACGTTGAGAGATATAGTGTTTCACTACTTTGAGAGGAATTAAGGTGGGAGCCCCGAGAGACTCGGAGGCTACACGCTAGGCTTAGCCTGATTGAGAAATTCTGAACTGGTGTGTTTCAGAGCGACACAGAGAATATTATCACGATGCCTCACTACACCTCTAAGTCTGACAGTAGCGATAAAATAAGAGAGATACATTGCCGAACGGATAGGTTCAAAAACTCGTTTTTTCCGCCCACAGTAAGAGACAACAATAAAAACAGATCCACTCAATACACTCATAATAATACACGTCACCATTTCACCTCCACAAACCATTTCCCTTTCATCTTCACAATGCTGGTGTCCTTACACTCCCTGCCATACGCCCATGCGGCGGCTTGCAGAGTAGTGTGTAGATGTAGATGTAGAGAAACGACGTAAGGACTGTCGACAACGTCATGAAATTGTAAAAAAAGTAATATTTCAGTCGAGTATTGCCCTATTTTCAGTGCACGAAGATTACCATCATCAAAGAGTGTCGTGTAGGTGTACGTTGTTATGCCTGATTGTACGCTAGTGTTTTCATTGTTTTTTTCGCATTCACATATTGTACGTGATTCACTATCACCACTACAAGTTTTACCAGCGCTATTTCTGGCAAGGTTTTCGTTTCAAGAACATTTAAACTCCCCGATTATGACGATTACGAGATGAAAACTGCGGTTTCTATTGAGGCTATAAACAAATTGCTGATTCACAGTCGCGTATGCATTTATCCATGCAAGAGCATCATAACGCGGACTGTCGGCAAATGAGGATTATCTCATGCGTCATCATTCAGAAGTCGCGGTATTCATTCGAGCGGAAAGTTTTTAATGACTAAGAACACGGCCAAAACGCTAAATATTAAATTACGCAACGCGTCCGCGTTTCAACCGGAAGAAATGTATGAATCCTATTTGCGGTCGCGGCAGTCTCCTTTGTTACGTCAGCAAACAGGAAATTTGGTAATGACGGAGGGAATCGCTCTGCCCGCATAAACCGAAATCCGCGGGTTGGAACCCCGATTCATATTTACATGTAGAACTTTACGGATATGTTTATTTAGTCTCGATGGATCTCTTATCTCCTCATCCATCCGTCCATCTTTAGGTAAGATGTTTGCGAAAGATGGATGGATAGATGGGGAGATAAAGAGACGTGCGAATGCTGGAAGGAAAGTGGTAGGTAGCGGGGATCGGGTTGGTGTGGTGGTTAGAGTACTCGCCTACCACACAAGCGGCCAGGTTTCAAATCCCTGCAGTGGCGGATGTTTTTCAGAGGAACCCGATCCTTACTTGAGTGTCTTGTGGAGTATTCCGTCTGTTGGATGAGACGTTAAGCCGTGGTCCCCTTGGCGTCTTTCATTAAGAGCAAGCTAATGCCGACGCCGGGTTTCTTTCCACCCTTCCTTACCTATTCCCTATGGCGCAAATGACCTTAGCCGTCGGTCGCCTCCCCAAGTATCCAATCCAAATATATCAATTGGTAGGTGGCATGTGGAGCATATCAAGGAATAAGTGCCTGTCTAAGGAAGCGAAAATCGTCGTGTACTAAAGTGTACTTCTCCCCACTTTGATGTATGGTAGTGAAACATGGGTATGTCAGGATAGACATAAGAGTAGACTAAACGCCGTGACTATGAGCAATCTGAGTCAAAAGTACGATGGATAGGGTTAGGAATGAGTGGATAATAAATGAGAATGGGTTAGTTGCTCCAGTAATGGACATATATGAAAGGAGTGTGCTTCGTTGGTTTGGCCATGTTGAGGGAAAGGATGGGGGTCGAATAACGAAACAGATATGTAAGAGTGAAATGAATGGTGCGAGAGGCAGAGGTAGGCCGAGAAAGTTGTGGTTGAGGAAATTCTTAGAGGGAGGAATATTAGGAGTCTGAAAAACAGGAGGGCGTGTTTGAAGCAATTTATGAGGGTGAATGAGGCGAAAGAGGTTTGCAAGGATAGGTCAGTATGGAGGAAATTATTGAAGCAGAGTTAGGTGTACAAATTTGTATTTATGTGTAAAACTTTGTAATTGTGCCTACCCCGGAAGGGAACAGCGTGATTGGTATGTATGTATGTCTCAATGGAAAGAAATAACGAATTTACGAAATGTTAGGTGAAGAAAACATTCTCCCGGGGGGTCGCGTTTGAACCTTTCTAGAGAATTCTAATCACGTAACTAAAGAGTCACGTGGTACAATTAGAGATGGGCCATTCTGAAAGTTACCGTGGAATTTTACGTATTTTACCGCAGCTCCTGAAAATTACCGTAATTTTCGGTAATGTACTACACTGCCGTCTCAGATATTTTGCCTACTGTTATGCGAGGTGTGTTCTTTAAGTAAGTACCTTCCGTTATGAAATTTAAAAAAGAACAATTACACATTTAACAATTCACATTTAACATCATAACAATTTTATTTATACATGAAAACCTGTACCTTTACTCTAAGTCCTCGATTTACGTCGAAAATGCATGTGGAAGGAGAGCGGCGTAAGACGAAACAACGTAAAACAGATCAAGATATTCGTGACCACCTTAATTCCGCGATAAATCAAGGCGTTTATTTCAAAGTTCGTTTCGAATCAGACGTAAATCGAAACGACGCATTCCGAGGACTAACTGTATCTACTTTTCTACTCAATTTCCACTAATATTAAGGCACTTATGGCATCGTGGAACCAGCCTTTTTATCCCATCCTCATAGAAGTCTGCCGCTTGATTTGACATCCACTGCAACACGATCGTTTTGAACTCATTTACGTAATCATGGCGCTGACCACCCAGATGCATCTTCAACAGCAAAAACAGGTGGTATTCACTGGGGCTCAATATGGATGGTACGGTGGGTGATCAAGTTGTTCCTAGCCATATGATCCGATGAGATATTGAGTTTGATCAGCCGTGTTTGGACGGGCATTGTCATGGAGCAAAACGATTCCCTTACTCAGTATGCCACGCCTTTTTCTTGAATTGTGCGGGGCACTTCCGAACCATTCCAGCGCTCATTATGTTTTTTCCATTAACTTCACTGATCGGACGATGAATTTCAGCCGCTTTTACGTCTTAAGGCACTTAGAAAACGAATCACAGCGTTTATTTCACAGTCGGTGGGATTCCCAATCGGCGTAGGCATTTAAAATACTCACAAACAAACGTAAACACGGTCGAATGTTTCCGTAATGGCGTTTGTGGCTTCTTAACAGATGCACCGCGCGCATGCGCAAAATGTCGACCGAAGCATTGCAGTATCCGAATTACAAAACGGTAAGTACTTACCTAAAAAACACCTCTCGTATTACAAACATATTATTTTAAGTCAAGTCCATATGCATTTAACACAACCTGAATTATTAATAAAGGCACGTACAGCTCATTTGCGGAATATTTTTACACATGGAATATTTGTGGGGATATTATGTTTGATGGTTTGAACTAAAAGTTCTCATACCAAGCAAAAGAATGTCGAATTGCTTGTGGGCTGTCGTATTTGTTTTTTTTCTTTATATCTATTACGTAAATGTGGCAATAGTAATTGTTTAAATACCTTGACACCCTTGCTAATGCTATGGGCTTTCAAATTAAATCATCCAATAGCTATAAATTACAGAAATTGAAAAATTACCAGGTTTTAGTTTGATAGTCCCATCTACATATACCTCAATGATTCATGGTTTAGAAAAGGGATATTTTTTTAGTTTACCAAATTAGTTTTCTCACTTTGGAGACATATCGACGAGCAAACTCCCACCAGTGCAGTTCTCATCGGTACACATGGAAATCTTACTCTTTCATGATTCTTCCGGTAACCTTAAACCAGTTCAAAGTTGAACGATCATTGGAGCCTTTTGAATCATGCATGATGTTTCCTTCATTCGTGCAAACAGTTGTGAAAAAAGACAAGGTAGGTACTTCGTCTATACTGGCCACTTAAGCGACCATTTATTGCCCCTTTCACTTGAGTGCACCGTGTAGACGCCTTCTCAACACTAAAGTGACTGGTTCACTTAATCACAAATACATACATACATACACACCCATCACGCCGTTCCCTTCCGGGGTAGGCACAGTCAAAATGTTTCACTCATTAATTCATAATTGTACACCTAACCCTGCTTCAATAATTTCCTCCATACTGACCTATCCTTGCAGACCTTTTTTGCCTCATTTAACCCCATACACTGCTTCATACACGCCCTCCTGTTTTTAAAACTCCTAATATTCCTCCTCCTAAGGATATCCTCAACCACATTCAACCACAACTTTCTCGGCCTACCTCTACCTCTCACACCATTCATTCTACTCTCATATATCTATTTCGTAATTCGACTCTCATCCATTCTCTCCACATGGCCAAACCAACGAAGCACACTCCTTTCATACACGTCCATTACTGGAGCATTTAACTCACATTCATTCATGACCCACTCATTCCTGACCCTATCCATCCTACTTTTGCCGCAAACACTCCTCAGATAGCTCATACCCACGGCGTTTAGTCTACTCTTATATCTATCCTGACATACCCATGTTTCACTACCATATAGCAAAGTGGGAAGAAGTACACTTTAGTACATGGCAATTTTCGCTTCCTTAGACAAGCACTCATTCCTTGATATGCTCCACATGCTACCTACCACTTTCCTGCCAGCATTCGCACGTCAAATAAAGAGTATAATTCTCACTAATTAAGTGGATTTGGATGATATCGATAGCGTTCCTCAGAGGTGATCGAGGCCTTATCATCGATAGCTGGAGGAGTTTCAATAGCCATGTGTTAACATTATTTATATGGGGAGTTCAGCATTGTGTTATTATTCTTATTCATTAGTAAGAGCTGTTATGTGTATTTAGAAATCACCAAAATAAACTGAATCAAGCTGGCGATACAAAGTCTTTTCCATGAACACTAGCCGGGGTCACGGTAGATTGAATATCTGCGTGTAGACGCTAGTCTGCATTTAATTAAACGCTACTTAGGTGCTCGTGCAGTGTAGATGAGGTATTAGACCTCAACATTGAGCGAACAGTTAAACTCTATCGAGGAATCGTAAACCAAGCAATAGAACCCGAGTCCTCGAGGAATACGAAATGGAGGAGAATGAAAAAAATGAGCGGGAAAAAAAGGAATTTTATGGAAAAGTTCTTAAACAAGAAAAATGGATTTAGATGAAAAAATTCCTTTCTTTGTCAAGCACGAAGTAATTAGAGATAAAATGAAACAATTTGCTACATGACGATTTAACTTGGTTCGTGTAACATGAGCAGTGAGTATTGAGGAATACCAATACGTTTCTTCGTCTAATCATTCCATATTTTTGCAAAGCAATATCTTTACGCAGGGTGACGTTAAAGATAGTGATCAGGAAGAAAATTGGCCGATAACTAGGAAGAGCAAGAGTGAGATTAGCGTTTTTAGAGGAATTAGAAAATCCGAAAAATACGGAGTTAAGACGTGGGAGAAATTATGAAGAACAAACTAAAAATTTCTACATCTACATACCACCCTGCGAGCCACCACGTGGGCGTGTGGCAGGGGGTGTTAGGACACAAGCCGTGTAAATATGTAAGGAACAAGGTTCCGGGAGATGAAATGGTGACGTGTATTGTGGGAGTCTATTGAGTAGAGCTCAGTTTTTATTGTGGTCGCTTATTGTTCGCGGAAATAACGAGTTTTTATACGTATCTGTTCAGCAATGTATCTCTTATTTTATCGCTTCTGTCAGGCCTAAAACTGCATTGTGGCGTATGATAATATAATTTGGTATGGAGTGGAGTTACATACAGTTCGTATTTCATCGACGCGGATGCGCGTAGAATATTCGGGGAGTATTTTAGTTTTTGAGGAATAAGATAAATATGCCACAATTCGATCCAACCATATTCAGCATTCACCCCCTTAAGTTCACAGAACTGTAAGCGAACGCGCGCCCGCTTCCTACTTGTTCTGAACTATAACCTTGCTCGCAAAATTTTGTTTATACATCACTCTTGCAACGCACTACCCATATTGCGCACCAGAAAGTCTTCGAGTGTTTTGACTCTTGGTTGAAAAAAGCAGGACTACGAAAAAAGGGAAATGTATGAAGAGCTTGAGCTATAAAAAAGAAACATTTATGTACGTTATGCAAGAACATGAGCTCACATCTTCACGCGAAAATAATATGTTGAATTATCACATTAACTATTGTTAACATACCTTAGCTGAACACGCCATATCGTGGTCTTTCCAGAGTTTACAGGGCGCGTTAGCTTAGTTTTACACTACCCTATGTTATAAATAAACTCAACGAAGTCCGGCGAGATGTTGTGGGACATTTTTGTTAAGAGAATAAAAGAATAAAAACTGGTTAAAACTCGGCAATGTCCACAGGATTTATTGTAGGTACTACGCGTTTCGGCGCTTATGCGCCATCATCAGGTACAAACATCTTTGTAAAATTTCAGTCATATATTCGAATGCGGGGAAGGAATGGGAGGTTAAGGGGTTGAACGGAGAGGGAGGGAGGTTTCATTGTGAGAGTGGGTGGGGGGGGGATTTTTTGATCAAGGTTTACGTTGGTAGAGAAAGAATGATTGAATGGTTCACAAATTCAATATCATTCAATAGTCAGACCCTCCGTTTTCTTCTTCTAATTATCTCCCATTTTTCTGGAGCGTCAAGGCTTCGTCCTATCCCCTCGAGCCACAGGATCTTTGGAGTGAAGTTGCAGTGGTGGCCATCGTCGATGAGGTGTTTAGCGATTAGAGATCTGATGTCCTTGTTTAAGAGGCACCTCTTGTGTTCATCTGCCCTTACTTTAAAGTTCCTCCCAGTCTGCCCAACGTACACACAGTCACAACCTTCACAGTTCATTTCGTAAACGCCAGATTTTGACAAGGGGTCAATTTTATCAAATGTTTTGTGGAAATTAGATTTCAGGGTGTCAGGGAAGTAGAAACCTATAATGTATATACCATACCATAATGTAACACCATAAACTCATGCCATTCGATGACTAACAAGACCGCCGCGTTCAACTCCATGATCCGTCTGTTAGTCAATATTCCCCAATCTGAAAATTCCTTCAACGGAGAATTAGATGTTATATGCCACATAGCATCAGTCAACGGCTACGAAAGGTCCCTGGTTGACAAAATACTCAGTAAAATAAGAAAGAAAGCAGCCCTCACTTCCATAACAAAGCTCCAAAGTGAACCGGTTAATAAGAAATGGGTGAGACTCCCGCTCGTAGGGAAGTATTCATATGAAGCCGCAAAGTGCTTCCCTAAAGACATACAATATAGGTTTCTACGTCCCCGACACCCTGAAATCTAATTTCCAAAATCGTTTGATAAAATTGACCCCTTGTCAAAATCTGGTGTTTACGAAATGAAGTGTGAATGTTGTGACTGTGTGTACGTTGGGCAGACTGGGAGGAATTTTAGAGTAAGGGCAGATGAACACAAATGGTGCTTCTTAAACAAGGACATCAGATCTTTAATCGCTAAACACCTCATCGACGAAGGCCACCACTGGAACTTCACCCCAAAGATCCTGTGGCTCGAGGAGAAAGGACGAAGCCTTGACGCTCCAGAAAAATGGGAGATAAGTAGAAGAAGAAAACGGAGGGTCAGACTAATGAATGATATTGAATTTGTGAACCATTCAATCATTCTTTCCCTACCGACGTAAACCTTGAACAAAAAATCCCCCCCCACCTACTCTCACAATGAAACCTGCCTCCCTCTCCGTTCAACCCCTTAACCTCCCCTTCCTTCCCCGCATTCAAATATATGACTGAAATTTTACAAAGATGTTTGTACCTGTTGATGGAGCATATGCGCCGAAACACGTAGAACCTACAATAAATTCAGCGGACATTGTCGAGTTTTAACCAGTTTTATTCTTTTATTCTCTCAACCCTATGTTATCATTGTTAATACAACCCTATTTTATCATTTACACAACCCTATGTTACCAGAGCAGACTAGAAGATTCGAAAACTAGTGCTGGAGGAGGATGCTGAGTATATACTATAATGGACAGATAGAAAAGAAATTATGGAGTGCACTAACGAGTAAAAGAGGAAAGGACCGTATGGAACACCATACAGAAAAGAAGGCCCCAGATGGATTGGACACGACCTGAGACAATGGGTTTGAGTAGTACATAATTGAAGGCAAAATAGAGGGAAAATTTCACAGATGAAAACCCAGGGATAAGTTCCTGGATCAAATAAAGAAGAAAGTACATAGGAAGAGATACCTGGACGTAAAGGAATCAGTGATAGATAGGGAAGGGTGGAGGGCTGCATGCAGTCAACCTATCTTAGGATTGAACAACCAATGTAATGTAACCTTAATCTTTCCCATAAAGTTACTCACAAATTCACAGGATATCGCACCTGAAAAGAGCTGGAAATTAATATAGCTGATATTGATTTACCCACTTTTTTATCAGCACTGCCGTAACCAGAAAACGACTCGGAGGGACGAGGATTAAGCTGAGAATATACTCACAAATTATGTTACCGCTGACACCCTCTAAAGCCCTCTTAATTAAGACCACTCATTTTATATAATATTCAGCGCACCAAAGAGCTCTTTCTTCTCTCTGACCCCTGGATAACCTTTACCTTCTGCCTCATTTTCATGCCCCTTAAAAATCTCCCAGAAAAATTAATTATTTGACTAATCCCGGAATTTATGCCCAAGATCCCACGCTGTTTTTTTTTCATTCCACTAGCTGTTACTTTGCTATTTTTGTAGACACTTGAGTTCAATGCATAATGATCCAGTAATTATTAACAATGCCTATCCATTGTTTTCCATTTTCCCATGATATAAAGCAACGCATCATCGAAGTGCTTAGACCGCCTCTGAAAAAAATAGAAAAATTCAATAAGAGTCACTGGGATTGATGTCAATAACAATTTTAATCGCATTTCTTCAATGACTCGTACTTCGACGAGTATTTCGCCGTGTCATATAACACTCCGAGAAAAATTCCTATCGTAAAACATCAAAATAGGTTTCTCACGGTGATCGACTCCACATCGTAAAGCCAAAAAGAGTTTTTTCCCCGATGAATCTCATCTTTTAACCTCATTTCCATCGATATACCATGCATGGCATGGACGGAGTTGAACGCTTATTACTGGGTCAAAAGTTTAATCTGAGCTCAGCAAAGGTACAACTATGACTGGGGTTACCTGGAACAAGACTGAATGCTTTGTCACTTGACACGAATTCATTGCTAAATCACGGAAATTCATGACTATTTTAACTCTACATCTACTAACTTCCCTGCGAGCCGCTGCATGGGCGTGTGGCAGGGGGTGTTAGGACACCAGCCGTGTCAAGATGTAAGGGATAAGGTTATTGGATTTGAAATGGTGACGTGTATTATGTGAGTGTAAGCTCAGTTTTGATTGTGGTCGCTCATTGTGCGCGGAAAGAACGATTTTTTGTACCTATTTGTTTGGCATTGTATGTCTCTTATTTAATTGCTTCTGTAAGACCTAGAGATGTAGTGAGGCGTCATGATAATATTCTCTGTATCGCTCTGAAACACACCAGTTATGAGTTTCTCGAGCAAACTAAGCCTAGCGTGTAGCAGTTTTTATTTATTAAAACTCAAAAAACAGCAACTAAGGCCTTTACATTGGTTCAATAAACAGAATAAATTAAAACAACATAAAAAATAAGAGTAAAAACAAAAGCAGAAATCTTCAAAATACACAAAATGCAAGTATGAGGCGAGGATGACATTAAGTTACGCATTACGTTTCAATTGGAAGGAAAAGATGTTGCGTGATAAGAAAAGGTTGCAACGCAAGCCACTGAAGCTTGACGTCGCGATTGAATTGACAGCGATTAGTGGGCGGAAACGAGAGAAAACTGACAACAACCTTAGCCAGTTTGATTAACTTCAAGTAACAGCATATATATATATATAAGCACAATTATTACAATAGAAAACAAGCCCGTCGGCTAAATACCGTTAACTTGGTCTATACAAGACGAACACAAGTCACAACTGGAACCAAGGAGATACGTCCTTCCCCGGTGATAGTCAGATGGCAAGAAGGCGAGCGCCGCGCTGTGTCGATGCGGCTGGCGATTTAGGGGAGTCAGCTGACCGATGCAGGAGTTGGGGGCAGTAGGGGAAATCCATGTCCTTGTTGATTGGTGGAGGTAATGGCGCTAGCGTTGAGTCGTTCGATATAGAGTGCACCACTGCATTTTTCAGTATAAAAGTGAGTTGATTGTCTCATCGCGAAACAGCGATACGCGAGACATCAATTCGCGGGAGGATATTCGCGCCGGCGTTTGCATTTGCGAGTGGTTTTTCTGGCAGAGAATGAGGGGGGAAATTTTGGCACAAGGTCTAGTGCAGGGTGATTATTAGTTAGGGAATTGAATAATGAAGATGGTAGGCGGTAGAATAGCGATCGTAGGGGAATTCGAGAGACGGAATTTGGGTGTATGTAATAGACTCACATTGCGAGTGGTGCGGGCTTGGGTTCGGAGAGAGAAATAAGAGAGAAGGTCGGAGTGTTCATGATGGAGTGCAGGACTTTATGGAAGCGTGCTGCTTTTCTTTGTATTTTATTTTTTTTTGGTTAAATCTTTATGACCAGGATTCCAAATGCTCGCGACGTATTCTAGGTGTGTCCTAGCCAGAGCGAAGTAGCGTCTCTCTTTTACGTTCCATAGCTTGAGGCTCAACTATGTGGAAGTTGCATTTCCCAAATGAAAAAGTAACTTTGTTTCCTTCCACAGATTTACTTTCCTGGTACAACATGTTTCGACACAGCGGAAGCGCTTCGAAATGCTTTGTCAAAACATGTTATACCAGGAAAATCTGTGGAAGGAAACGAAGTTACTTTTTCATTTGTGTATCTCTCTTTTACTTTTACATCCGGGGACCTTCCTATTATACGCTTAAGTCTGCCACTGTTTGCTTGTTGTTCGATACAACTCTGAAGTAGGTATCTTGAGCACTTACAAATGCTGAACACTTCCATCAACGCATTCAGGCGAGTTAAAATGTTGAGATGTACGTACTAAAATGAAATGTGGTCTTAGAATTTGTGCGAATTGCTTGAAAACTTGATAAAAATGTGCACTTATTAGCCCACGATCACCGTTCCAGCCGCCTTTGGAAAACGAAATGGTCGCGCATCACGGTAGTCGAATCCGACTTCAGAAGCGACTGTGTTGCACACGAGAGAGAAAAAGGAAAGGATAATTTGCCCGCCTCTACCTGGATCATACAGCGGTTTCGGGAGTTTCTAACGGTCGGGCAGAGCACGATGGGATGAGAACGAGCGGGCACCGTTCCAAATTCCCGCTCCGCGGCGAAAGGCGCGCGCTTTCTTCGGCGTCGCCGCGCTCAAAAATGCCCATTGTGATGCGTCGGGGCGGCACAACACTCCCTCTCCCTTCTACGAGGTTCGTGGAAGAGCGAAGAGATAAGAGACAGGAAGACGAGGCTTTAGCCGCGCGGTCTCCCGCTCTCTTTCATTCCTCGGATTCCCTCTTCACTCAACACAACTCCCTTTTTCCGGATCGCTTCTGATGATTTATGACCGACCGACGGGGAACTACTTAACCACCAACGCCGACGAATGAGTTTCTGCTGATTTTGAACGCGTACAATGAAGCCCAAGTGCAAGCGGGACATACCGTCGAAATGCATGGAGGTATCTTCACAAGAGTGAAATGAATGTTGCGAGAGGCAGAGGTAGGCCGAGAAAGTTGTGGTTGAATGTGGTTGAAGATATTCTTAGAGGGAGGAATATTAGGAGTCTTTAAAACAGGAGGGCGTGTATGAAGCAGTGTATGGGGGTGAATGAGGTAAGAGTTTTTCAAGGATAGGTCAATGTGGACGAAATTATTGAAGCAGAGTTAGGTGTACAAATATGTATTTATGGATGAAACTTTGTGACTGTACCTACCCCGGAAGGGAACGGCGTGATTGGTATGTATGTATGAGAACTCCATGGAGAACTTGCAAGATTTTTTTACAGCTATTTTAACTCATGCGTCATATTGATAACCAAAAATGTTTCATATATATATATATATATATATATATATATATATATATATATATATATATATATATATATATATATATATATATATAAACTTTCCTTTCATCTGAGCGACCTATGTTTATTGAACTACAGTGGATTAAAAAGATGATGTCGTTTCAAACGCAGCTTTTTGTACGCCCTTTTGGAAGTTATACGCGTGAAGTCACATCTGCCATCTACCATACGAGATACTGGCGATTAATTCGGCGAGCTTACCTTTCATTTATCTTAAGCCTCGTGATATTTCGTTCAAATATTGCGTCTAAGTTTTAGAAAGTATATTTATATTTTGAAGTGCATCATTTTCCAATAGTTAAACAGTTTATAAGTGTTTCATCTCCATGGAAGTTCGTGCCGAGTCAGATAATCTGCCTAAAGTCGACGCTCTGGTGATGATGGATATAAGTATATAATGAGATGTGACATGTAATCACAGTCCGAAATACAAACTGGTAAATCACTTTGTAAAGTATTCGCTGTAATGTTCCCGATAATTGAATACATTGTTTGCAATTTCAATATGCAAGTTCTCCATTGTGAATTCACTAAGCACAGGGTGCGGCAGAACAATTTACTGATTCGAAGCAGAACCATTTGGTCCATGTATCCTGATAATGACTCAAAGTCGTCGAAATCGATCGGAAAAGTGAAAATTGTTGAATTGTACTAATTGTTGAACGGTCAACATCGTGAAAGGCGGATTTACATATGGAAATCACTTCTATGACAGTAACCGTGGAAGTCGCTTGCTAGCGACACTTCGATGTGTAAGCACGCACATCCATGGCAGTAGTGGCCGATAGCGGTGGTAATCGATCATGGTTGCTACTTGCAAGGAAAATAGACTCATTTCTATTTTGTCTGCAAGTAGCATATCGATTATGTGGTAAAATTGCATCAAATCCGGTGGAATCTTGTCCACGTCACAGCAAACGGAGATTTTATATGTAAACAATGAATAACTTAGTGGGAAGAAGACTCGTTGTTGCTTGTGTAAATATTTATTTTCACTTAAAAGTACTTTAAATGTAAAGCAAGAAAGATTTGGTAAGCTTTATGACTTATTTCTCATAAGATTTTAATTATTACTGTCACCATTGACACGCTTGGCTCGCCGTATTACTGCATAATTATTGTAATTCACACAAATTTATTTTACCCACTAATGCCTATGGGACTTGAACAGCGATATATGAACGCCAAATATTGCCAAAGTTTGGCGATTTTCGTAATTATCATATTAATTGTTTCCTTCCGTCATACATTTGTTTTGAAAAATCCGGAAGTTCTGTAGAAGCAGAACGATGCCCTGCAAGTGGCGACACGATTCGAGATATCGATACACTCGCTATTTCCATGGATGTCAACTTCCATGCTTATACCCACCTGAACTTCCACATGATGACGTCGCAGTCTAAGAACTACACATATGGAATTCGTTCAATATCGATTGTATCCTTCCTTCGATACAGGTGTCCGCGACGTAAACAAGTCCGCAATTAATGTTCTTATTCTATTGTAATCTCTGTAAGCATAACCCAGGTTTTTCAAGGTTTTGTTGATATGGCAGTGCATTTATGTTCGAACTAACGACTTGTGTCCCTTGATTCGCAAATTTCAGTCGGTGTGCTGTGAGAAAATACTCAGTGAGCACATTACCGACGGCCGTGTGGTGGAAATAGTTGCGAAGACGCTATTCAATGGAGTTACGGATGTATCGCAACAAACGACCTTCGTAATATATAGTCGCCACAACAATTGCACTTCAACTACAATTAAAAATCAGCAATTTATGCTGCCACACTCTTTAAGAACAATTAGTTTCTGTTAATAATTTACTTTAGCTGGTCCCAATTTGTTGCTATTATATGCTCGCTTTTCCCTAAAACCATGGATCCAAGCGATTTTTTTAGCAAACAGTCGTAGTTTATTTTAGTCCTAGTTAATAAAATGTTTATAAAACAGCTAGTTGTGTAATAAAATGTTTATAAAAAACTAGTTGTTTAATAAAATTGTTATAGGACAACTTGTTATTTTTAAACATTTTATTAACTAAGACTAAATAGTAAAAAAAATAAAAAATAATTTTAAAGCAATCTTTTCTATAAAAATTATTAAAAAATCTAAAAATAGAAATTTCTTCACATCGCACTAAAAAAGAAAAAACTAACATTTTCTCGAATGAATGAAAATTTAGCCTAGCACTGGAAATGATAAAATTCAATTCGAGGAAATTAGATACACAATTATGAGACCACAACGAAAAGCATGGGGCGCGACCTCATTTATATTGTGCACCTTAACTTAAGTTCATTTAAAGATTTTTTAGAAGTTGTAAACATATTGAAGCTCTCTATTCCAATGAATACCAAAATCTTCACATTTGATGAATTTATGTTGATATCGAATATGAAAGAGTGACCCACACTTTTCGTTGTGGTCTTGTCATTGTGTGGCTAATTTCCTTGAATTGAATTCAATTATTTCCAGTCCTAGGCAGTACTAGGCCAAATTTTCATTCACTAGAGAAAATATTATTTTTTTCTTTTTTAGCGCGATGTTAAGATATATTAATTTAAAAAAATGTATTTATGTCTTTTTAGAAAAGCATGCTTAAATTTATTTAATTATTTTTTATTAAGGGGTATTCTCCCGGTTAAGATAGGTTTGAATGAAAAAGAGTAAATATCCTTGATATATTTGAAGGTGGATCTGGATGGACTGTGTGAGTCAAGACAAATGCTAAATTGCATGTTATTTTTATTCTGTTTAAATAGATGAAATGAGCACGACTTCGTCTCATGTGCTACAATGTAGACTTGAGGCCTGAACATCTAGTTCGCATAAACCCCTCTCGAAATTCACCTTAAAGAAAGGTGGCTTGGTGGTGTAACTGGTTGACACACCTGACCGGTAATTGGCAGATCCGGGTTCGAATTCCGGTCAAGTTAAATGATTTTTTCATAGCGAATTTCAACCCTGGTGTAGATGAGATGGGTTACCTGTTGAAAACCAATATAAATGTACAATATATGCTGAGTATTCCACGAATATATTTTTAATTACCACATTTGTCCTGCCTTAGGAGTCGATTGCAGTGCCATTTGCATGGATCTACCGCTCGTTCACTTCAATTACGGCAGTTATTCGCTAATAACTTTCAAAAATAGGCAGTAAGATGCCAGTATTTTATTTATATTAATTTTCTCAGGGATTTTTGCTTCTAATAAACAGTTTTTGGAAGAAGTTTCAATATGCTTTCTTGTTCAATTTGACGTTTTTCTACCGAAATTTGCGCTATCTCCATTTGAACCCATGTTAAAAACACCACTTTCAAGGCTGAATTACAGCAATTCTAGCCTGGAAACCCTATTTTATTTCCTTCTGAGTACATATAAAGCACTTCAAAGATGCTGTATTCCAGTTTACATCTACAACAGAGTCCTCTGGATGGCCGTTCTCTACACTACTCCCTCAATTGTATTATCGGCAAACTAGAGGTCTCTGATCTACAACAGAGTCATCTACATGCCGCCACGACAATTATCATGTACTTAATAGTTGTTGTGGCGGCATGTAGATAGATGACTCTGATCTACAACTACCTCAAACGCCATCTCCTATTGTGGGGGACAAGCGAACGCTTCCTCAATTCAACAATGTCCGGAGAGGTCTGGTGGAACATCATGGCGATGTAGAATTACCATTAGAGTAATCAAACAGTTCAGGTAGGTTTAAATGTAACAGAGTAAGTCCTCTAGGTTTTTACAAGCGCAGTTTCCTAACTCGTTTTATAATCTCTTTCTTCCCCTCAGCACACCCGTCCTCTCTCTTAGATACCTCGCTTACGCAGCATCCTCATCTTCATCACGGCAATCCTACGTCTCTCGTTCCCAGTTCCAACCGCCAACTCTGTCTCCTAATCTCCGTCAGAAGTGTCCTCTCCTCATCCGCCATCCCACATACTTCCTCATTCATCTTTTTCTATCTATCTATCATCTATCCACTGAACTTTCTCCATTATTCTCCACACCCTCATCTATGCAGCGTATTCTCCGTCCTTTTTTCTAAACCATTCACTTCATAAACCCTTTGAGCGCAGCATGACGTGATATCACGTCATGGTTGTCTTTACGTGGGTACTGATGACGTGATATCACGTCATGTGGGTACCGTGAGTGTTCCAGGTTTCATTAGAGGGCCTAGTGAAAGCCAGAACACTCGCGGTACCCTTGACGTGATATCACGTCATCAGCACAAGCGGAAAAACAACTATGACGCGATATCACGTCATGCCGTATTAAAAGAGTGCTATGGACGTGATGGTACGTCCTCTCATTTTCAGAGAAGGACGGTGGACGTACTAGGACGTCCATGGAATATCATCATTGAACGGCAGCTGGACGTAATGACATGGCTGCAGTCTTTCTGGTAGACACACATATGACCAAGAAGTGCCTAAATAAATATTAATAGTAAATAAAAGTTCATTAACCTAGCATTAAGAGAGTCCTCTTTCACAATCCATGTGAGTGTGTAAAATCCTCAGTTTTTCTGAAAGGACCTTCATTTTAAACCCCAGCACGCAAAGTGTTTTCGCCTTTCGCCTGCCTTTTCTGTTCTCCTTCACAATGGGTCCCTATCATCAGATCCCTCATAACTCTGATTTTCCCTTTTGCTGGAGTGATTCTCCCTATAATGCCTATGCTAATGAGGCCATTTTCCTCCAACCTACAACCATGGCAGTTATATTGCTCCAGTTTGCGCCCTCCTACCCACATCGCCGCAGCCAAATCTCGTCCTCCTTTCTCAAAACCCTTGTTTAAGCACCATACAACGTTACGCTCCACATTAAGGTAGTGCGAGCGAGATATTTCCCTATTCATAATAGAGACCATATTCGACTTATACGTTTTAATTTCACAAGTTTTGAGGCACACGAATTAAATATAGCATTATTAATGGTGCAATAATATAGTTTTACACGACATATTGTAAGCAATCAAATGAAAGTATCTAAATAAGTCTTTACCTTGACTCATAAGTTCCACATGGTACGTTTGAAACTCCATCAAAACGGATGGTTTATTGTAATCCCGAATAATTTACAGCGGTGACAATAATATGAATAATTTTCAAAAATAGTTGAGAAAACACACAAACTACACACTGTTGATTTTTTGACGAGATCTAGTTAGAAATTCCCCATTAGGGAAATAAAGTCTCTCTGTAGTCCATTCACGTATCATTTCCCATGCAAAAGGGCTGGTATTTGCAGGCAAATATCTCGGAAAATAATGTGGTTAAGGGGCTGAATTTTTGGTGCCAATGGATGGGTGAAATATTTTTCTTCAAATGAGACCAAATTCATTGATTTCTAGGTAAAATAATATTTCGCTCAAACTACCTTTAATTCCTCGCCAAACTTTTCTTCACATTCTTACGCAAGTCACCGTCATCAGCTCCATCTAATTACTGAACGTCTCCTCCGCAACTTCAGTTCCCCATTCTGCCTTTCCTCCTACGCCCATTTTCCTCTGACGTACCACCGAAAGTATTCAAATTGATCAACTTGCTCCAGATTATGCACTCCAAGTGTTATGGCCACCTGTGTTTCCTTTGTTCAAGAAAATCTCAATAATTGGAAATAAGTAAACATGTAAAAATAATTCCATATTTTACCATCTTTCTAGGACTGAACGCAATATTTCTGTCCTCTTCAACACTGTCTCCTATACATAGCCTAGCCAATTGAGTTTTTATGCCATCTAAGTGGTTTTGAGATGAATTTAACACCTATATACACCCGCGGGTGACTCTGTGAGGGAAATACCGTGGCAAGTCCTGGTATCCTCAAAATTGGCCACAAGGAACGAACCATGCAATTCAAACACTGGAAACTATGTTAGGCTTGGATGGTGGCGCTAAGCGCAGGTTTCGGACTGCTTCTGTGACATCACATGTCCGACAGTCCGAAACAACTTGTTTCTTTGAAGCCAAGCAAGGGATAAACAAGACAGAAAGACGTCTGGGTATCGTAAGGTAGTTTCAGCGAGATAGTTCCCGAGTTATAAAGGAGATCATATTCGAATTACACGTTTTCATTTCAGCCGCTCTAGAAACCATGGATTACATTAAATGCATGGTGCAATAAGATACTTTCATGTGACTGAAATTATTAGTAATTAAATAAAGGTATTTATGAAAGTATTTAACTTGACTCATTTTCTTCAAGCGGCAAGTTTAAACCTCCTTCACAACGGAAGGTTTCTTTTGTGATTCTGATGAAATTACTTCCATGATTATATGATTTTCTTTTAGACAATAGTTGAGAAAACATACAAACTACCTTTTCTTAATTTTTTGGCGAGATCTAGGTGGATAAAAATCCTTTTTTAAAAAATAAGATCTCTTTTGAGTGCATCGACGTATCATTTCCCATGTAAAAGGGTAGGTATTTTCTGGAAAATATCTCGGAAAGTAATGTGGTAATGGGCTAATATTTTGGCATTTATGGAAGGTTGAGATATTTTTCTTTAAAATGAGACTAAATTCATTGATTTCCAGGTGAAATGATATTCCGCTCAAACTATCTTAACTGGCTAAAACACTCGGCTTGATATCAAGGAATCCAGGTTCGAGTCCTGGTCAAGGTTTTTCCACTGTGGAAATCCGCACTTGTGGACCTTCGGGTGACTCCGTATGGGTGTTATCGCTGCTCGTCTCCATGTCCTCAAAATTCGTCGTTGGGAGGAAAGGCTAAAATAAATTTTTTATATAATTTCCATTATTGCCTTAAAGAATAACTGTATAATATGGGCGAATGGTGAAGTAATTGAACCAGTGGATGATTTCGTGTACTTTGGTAGATGTTTACGAAAGATGGACGGACAGATGAGGAGATGAAGAGACGTGCGAATGCTGGAAGAAAAGTGGTGGGTAGCATGTGGAGCATATCAAGGAATGAGTGCCTGTCTAAGGAAGCGAAAATTGCCGGGTACAAAAGTGTACTTCTCCCCACTTTGTTGCATGGTCGTGAAACATGAGTATGTCAGGATAAACATAAGAGTAGACTAAACGCCGTGGGTATGAGTTATCTGAGGAGTATTTGCGGCAAAAGTAGGATGGATAGGGTCAGGAATGAGTGGGTCATGAATAAATGTGGGCTAAATGCTCCAGTAATGGACATATATGAATGGAGTATGTACGTAGGTAAGTCCTAACGCAAAAACAGCAAGGTTTGGCAAAAGCATTGAGGTGTATGGAGAGGGCTCTACGTCATCAAACTGAAGCTTAACTACCAAAATAACTACCATGTTGTTAATTCCTGATCTCTTCTTATTATCATATGGATAACACGACGGAATGGGCAAATTAGCGGACGTAGAGCAAGGATATCCACCATCTGTTTGAAATGTAAGACAAGCCACAAAAACATTCCAAATATACATTGGTTAATATAATTCAAGCATAAATTGGACCTGATGATGGCGAGACAGCCGAAACCGGTCGGTAGTGATCAATAAATTGTGGAAGTCACAAATTTTTATCTAGTTTATTACACATTGGTTACTTTGTGCTATGGACGCATCTCAATTTTACCCTAGTCTTCACCGATAATGCGGATTATTGTTAATTTTTATTTTAAAAATGTAGTTATGGAGAATGCATAAGAAATACCAAAATTCATGCTGATTTCTAGTAAATTATCGATGGAAGACATACTAAAATTGTAAAATTTGTGCGTGTAGAAAAATGAGGGTTAACGAATATGGCGGACTGGCTTCAGCGCCTAGCACTGGCCAGCATAGCAAGTGCCCTCTCCATGTACCTCAATGGGTAAAACAAATGAGGCCCAAGAGATTTTTTCGACTTACTTCAACAATTATCGTAGCGTACACTCAATGACCCAAAATAACCTTAACTACCATCAGTGAAATTGCGCGATGGGTCGGTTCAGAAGCGGCTAGGCGTTGTTGTCAAGTATTCTGTAATCAACTGGCAGTATCGCAGTTGGTAACGACGCCATCCAAATGACGACGTTTCCTGTTACGGATTCTTTTCTGTTGGTTGCAGCCCGAACATTAGGGAGAGCCAAAATTTTCAGATTTTCGTTTTCTTATCGAATGTCATTCTTACTTACGCTAAATAATTTTCTTTTTTATTAAAACATAACGGAAACTAAATCTGGAGTTAAATAACCCCGTAACCTTTGCTAAATTCAGCTACTTTAAAAGTTGAGAAGTATTTTTTTATATCCGGCACAATTTGTTAATACAGTACATTTTCCCTAAGTAACGTGTAGTATTTTTTCAAGTAAATATTGTTAGACCAAACTATTGGTAAAATGCCGTTATCATTTGCTAACTAATGGCAATAAAAAATTCCACGGGTATGCATTGCGCCGACACTGTGAATTCACCGATTCGCAGAGACGCCAGGATAGTAAAATAGCTGAGCTAGCGAACATTTTTGGCGAGGAGGAAATATATTTAAAATATTCGATAGGTCCATCGTTATAAAATTAATTATTTTTATTTAATCATATTTTATAGATATGAGTCGATAAATCTAATGCTAACAAACTATATACTCGCATACAAAATATAAAAAAATACTCGCAGAACCAAAAGATTACCAGATATAACTAACTATATGTTAGAATAAAATATTTTTTAAACTAAAGATGTAGTTTTAGATTGGGAGAATGATAATATGATGAAGTTAATTGATGAGAAATTGAATAAGTACAGAATTTTTGTACCTTGGCGGAGTAATTGAGAAAGATGGTAAGACAGAAGACGAGAACACTGACCTAGAACTTCAAATTAGACATAATTTGGACTAGCAACAATCTTGATGGAGCGGAAAATTTAGAGGAACGTCCTCAGTAGTGTTCACGCATAAGATTAGTCTAAAGGTACCGGGAATTGGGTACCTGAGAAGTGTTTGCGGTAAAAATAGGATGGATAGAGTTAGGGATGAGTGGGCGATTAAATGTAGGTTGGATGCTCCAGAATGGATGTAGACGTCGTTAGATTGGCCATCTTCAGAGAGTGGGAGAGAGACGATTAATGTAAAACTAAGTATCATAGTAGAGTGAATGGTGTGAGAGGAGGAGGTTGACCGCGAAAGCAATGGGTGAATGTGGTGGAATATACTCTAAAAGGGGGGAGTTATTGGAGCCATAACAATTGGAGAGCGTGTACGAAGGGGTTCGAGTTGGTGTGGTGGCTAGAGTACTAGCTAACCATACGGACGGCCAGGGTTCATATCCCTGCAGAGGAGGATGTTTTTCAGAGGAAACCTTATCCCTACTTGATTGTCTTGTGGAGGGCACTTCAAGTACAGTACTCCGTCTGTCGGATGAGACGTTAAACCGTGGTCCCCTTGGCGCCTTTCGCTAAGAGCAGGCTAATGCCGACGCCGCACAGTCGTCCAAAGTCCCCAAAACCTGGCCAAGGTAAGAAAAATTAAGTATCTACATAGAGGATTTTGATTGCTGGATCGGTGAGAGGAAAAGTTACAAAGTCGAAAGTCATAGCAGTGGAGTAAACATTTACCCACCTTGCGCACACTGTTCACATGGACAACGAGCGCCCTGCGGGAAATAAGTGCATCGAGCGTGCGTTCATAAGAGCAAACTTATTTTTGAAGTGCTGCCAATTCATTCTCGGTGAAGAGAATTAATTTCTAAAAGATGGATTCTCCAGTAGAAAGTTAGTACTACAAGTTGATATTATTTAATTTTTCAAATTTTAAATATATTTTTTAAACAAGGCCGTTTAAAATAATAGGGTTTTAAGGCGCAAATCCGCGTTTCAACTAACCAAAAGTTAATGAATTCCGGATAATTCTGATATAAACGATGCATCACATTGTTAAAAATTTAATAAACTTAACAGCCGCTCGAAGAATAGCATCTACAATCCTCTAATTCGATAGTTATTAATAAAATAAAGTTCGATTTTTGTCCCGAAAAACGAGCTAGGCTTGGAGCATGCTGCACTCGACTGTATGAATGATTTTGTGAACTTCCCATAACATTCATTTGTTATATACTATTGAACACATCCACCATTTTTTATTGCAGTTCAATTACAATTGCAGATAATAATTAAAGGAATTGCGAATAATTTGCCCAAATTTTTTTTGGCGTGCTCCGACTAGACTGGTTTTATATAACCTCAAAAGCACAAGTAATCGCATCAAGGCCATTCTTTTTTCAATTTAGAAAAATTTTGCAAAAAGTTTGCAAAAATATATTTTTTGCAGTTCTGACTGTGGATTTGGTTTTAGCACATTCAAATACATAAGTGTGCAAACTTTTATCAAAATTGGAATACTATTTCTCATGGTGACCAACTTTCGGGGCATATTGACCACTGTGCGCCGGGTGTCTATCCACCCTTCCTCCCTTGCCTGTCTCCCATGGCGCAAATGACCTTAGCCGTCGGTCGCCTCCCCAAATATCCAATCCAATCCAGCGTGCACGAAGCAATGCACGACTGTAAGAGTTGCGAAATTACTTTGCACGGAAGGCATTATGAAGAAAATTATTAAAAGGGAGCCAGTTTTCTATGGCCAATGGCCCAAACTTTAATTAAATTCTTCATTTGACTACCCAGAATCGGAATGGCGTCATGGGTATGTGAAAGTTTATTTATCATTTTTTCATAAATTTTCATTCCATTGCTTAAAAATAAAAGACTGCTCCAAATTTAACGAGCTTCGATGGATAAGGTCTCTTCGCGAATACACTCTGCCACTTGCAGACAAGGGAAACATTCAGGCGAATAGGAAGATCATTCCTCCGAATTCGAGCCTAGTCCAACGATCAGCATCATTTCTTTACTAAGTATTCTACCGGTTATGGTAGGTTTTGCTGAATGTCAGAGAATCCCCTCTCGGTTTTCTACACTTTCCGGGGCCTATCTATCTCTTGTTTATCCTTTTTCGCCTCAGCATACGATCTGCCCTTCTTCATCCAGTCCATGAAACCTATTCTCCTTCTTCCTCTTCCCCGCATGCCCAACATCCTTCCCTCTATCACTTTCTTGAGCAACCCATCGCCCCTTATTACATCCTTTAGCCACCTACTCTGCCGATCTCCGGTTTTATTCAAAAGTTTCCTTTCCTTGCCCACCATCTCAAGCACTTCCTCGTTCTTCCTCTCCGTCCATCTCACCATCTCCATCTTTCTCCAAACCCGCATCTCAAAATGCCTGCAGCCTATTCTCGTCCTCCTTTCTGAAGGGGGGTTCACATGCACGCGTTCTACGCGAAACTAAGCGTAGCCTCTCGCGCGCAGCCAATCAGGTGCTTCGCCTCTAACGCGTGGATTCGCGCGAGCGAAGTTGAGTTTTGCTCAACTTTCTACGCGCGAGACGCGCCAGACGCGTGAAACAAATGGCGGACATCTGAAGTCGTTAGTATTTACTTTGACGATTTAATTGAATATAGTAGTCTGCACACGAGATATGTACATTTCTGTGTATCATCGCTACAGTGCTTGATACGTGCCAGTTGTATTGCGGGCACATTAAGAACTTAATGGACTAATTTCAATGCATAAACACCCCAAGCGACTTTGGTACGCCGTCCAAATATTCATCATTATTTACGATTCCCGGGCCATATCCATGCCCAGAGCATGAAGTGGGGTCGGAAATGAGCTATTTATAATTGTCATTAGTACAAATCTTACCTTCAAGGAATGTTTACTGAGTAATGTGCGCCAAAAACTCTTCAAGACGGTGAAATACATTATGCGGCCATACTCTGAGTACAAATGGTAATTGAGTTGAGTTTGGCCCGGTCGGTAGCGCGCTCGCCTCCGGCATCCAAATTCGCTGGTTCAACTCCAAGTACTGCGGTATTTTTTTCCTGACCCTACTATAACGTTATTTACGGGTCCACGTTTCTGCCCTACACAACGCTACGCTCCATATCAAGCTCTTCACTAGCCTCTTTTTCACATCCTTACCCAAGGTTCCCGTCATCAGCTCTCTTCTATTACTAAACGCCACCTTAGCTAGCGCTATCCTCTTACGTATGCCTTTGCTACTATGTCCGTTTTCTTCTAGCGTACTACCTAAGTAATTAAAATGCTCTACTTGCTCCAGTTTCTGTCCTCCAACTTTGCTCACCAGCCTCGCTTTCTTTGTCTTAGAGAATCTCATCACTTTACTAAGAGGTATATATAACAAGTTCCCATTTTATATATACTTTTACCTGTTTCTCGTTTTTATACGAAACCTACACTAAGCACAAATGCCAGTAGTAATTTTCGTACCTAATAAAATATAGTAAGTTATGCTATGTATAAATGACCGATATTTTTTGCTTTAAGGAAACTCTTACTATTCTGATATTTCGCTGAAACTATTTTCCTAAGTGCTCCTATTACTATAGTAAGTTCTGCTGTTTATTAAATACATACCTATATTTTTTGCTTTAAGGAAGCTCTTACTATTCTGATATTTCACTGAAACTATTTTCCTAGGTTTTCCTATTTTTGTAAATAAATCGTATAGTTACTGCAGACATTTTTTCAGGATCATAAAAAACCTCCCGTTGTGAAGGAGTTTTAAGCGTAGCGCGTGGAGAAAATGAGTCAAGTTAAAGACTTATGCAGATGTTTTTGTCCAATCGATTAGAATATCAGTAACGTATAAGTATATTATTGCACGATTTATAATGCAATATTTACTTCATGCTTCCTACAGCTGCTGAAGTTAAAACTTATATTTCGAACATGATCTTCATTATCACTAGGGAACTATCTCGTGCAAAATACTTCAATGGTAACTTTTACTTACACCACATTAATAAATATACATCAAAATAACCCACGTTTCGACACTTAAGTATAATCATTTAGTTATTACAGAACACGGAACTCATTTCTATTATATGTATAATGATACTTACGTGTCGTAACCTGGATCATATTAACGAGGTGATATTTATTGATTAATGTGGTGTCAGTAAAAGTTACCATTAAATGAGAGGTGCTTTGAGTTGTGGCCTCCAATCCTGAGGGTCCAAGTTCTAATCTCGGCGTTGACAGAGATTTTTCTGTGGAGGCCCAGATCCCTCCTACTTTGATGCATTTTGGAGGACGATTTAAGAACAGTACTCCGTCCGTGGGAGGGTGGAAGTTTAAAAATGTGGTTCCTCGGAGATTTTCGCTAAGAGGATGTGAAGGTCAAAGTCACGTGCGGACGTCAGGCGTCTCTTCAACCTTCAGCCTTTCTCCAAATCACTTTTCAGATTACCTGCGGTGGTACTGCTACGCGTTCTGCTTACTGGAAGCACTATAAACAGTGAGTTTGGCAACGTGTGTTTATGCCTCAAGCAAATCGGCGTGCATTAATGTCCTTCAAGAAAAAGCATAGATGCCTCCACGGCCATACCAGAAAATTCTGGCTAAATTGATCCCGAGTCGAGTTCCTGGAGAACGGGATGCTGTGTTAATTAGATTACTGGCTATAAATCCCGAGAGATAAGGTTAGATCCCCGAAAACATGGGAGATTTTTCATCGGAATCCCGATAACAGCTAAGGTGCTAAATTAGCTCGTAGGCTTCCGCGGATGCAGTTTTGAATGTTCCTTTTTCAGGGATTCATTCCGCGATGTAAGTTTTAAAACAACAATATTTCGCTGGTCCTCCTGCCAGCTTCATCAGGTTAACTGAACTGATTTCTTTGTCTCGCTCGTCTTTATATATATGAGTCTGGACTCCCATTGTTGCCGGAATTTAAATTTGAAAAAATTCGTTTTAGCCTGCTACTCAACTTGTAACCGTCTTCTCGGTTAACGTTCTCCGGTCTCTTCGCAATTTCTATAGCCTCCCTGATTGATCTTGGGTAATAGCGTATTTCCCTAGCTATTAATCTTGTCTCCTCAAAGTTGAAATTATGAGTGGGGCCGCTGAGGTGGTGTTCGGCTATTGCAGAAATGCCTGCATGAAATGTCTGGCCTACATATGGTTTTCCACAGCTGCACATCTCGCTCGTCTTTATATATACGAGTCCAGACTCATATATATAAAGACGAGCGAGACAAAGAAATCAGTACAGTTAACCTGATGAAGCTGGCAGGAGGACCAGCGAAATATTGTTGTTTTAAAACTTACATCGCGGAATGAATCCCGGAAAAAGGAACATTCAAGGTGCTAAATGTCAAGCACGACTTGACTAGTACCAACACCGTCGCGTCGGTAGGCTGGGACGTTAAAAGGAGGCGCTTTTCTTTTAGAGTGCTAAGATTAAAAGAAAAGTGGAAACGGGATTATATGGAAGGATTGCGCTTCGTTGGCTTGGTCATGTTGAGAAGTTGGTAGAAACTCGTATTGAGGACATTTATATGAGAGAGGAGTGAGTGGTGTGTCACGAAGGGGTAGACCAAGAGAGTCATTTGTGAATCTGGTCATTAACGTCCTACTACAGTCATCATTGGTCGTTCAATCCTAAGATTGGTTGACTGCAGCCCTCCACCCTTCCCTATCTGATGCGATTTCAGTGTCTAAGCAGATGTAGGAAGCATGAATTAAATACTATACTATTAGAAGTGTAATAATATACTTGTATATGACTGAAATTCTAGGTAATAAATAAAAAATATGCACATTAGTCTTGGATTTGATTAATTGTTTTCACGATGTACGTTTAATACTCCTTCACAACAGAAGGGTACTGAGAAAATTACTGGGCAGACATATGCTTTATTTTCGAAAATTGGCCAAAAAAACAAGGCCCCCTGTTAATTTCTTAACAATTTCTTAAAAATTCCTCATTTTTTAAATAAAGTCTCTCTGGATAGCGTAACCTACCATTTCTCATGTAAAAGGGCTAGTGTTTTTCATTGAAAATCTCGGAAAGTAGTTCGGTAAGGGGCTGAGTTTGGCATTCACGGTCGGGTGTAATATTTTTCGTTAAAATGAGACAAAATGCAATTATTTCTAGGTGAAATGATATTTCGCTCAAACTGCCTTTAGCGCAAGAAAACGTACATCTACATCTACATAATACCCTGCGAGCCGCCTCATGGGCGTGCGGCAGGGGGTGCTAGGTCACCAGCCGTGTAAAAATGTGTGTTTTTGGGAGATAAAATGGTGACATGTATCATATGAGTGTATTTAGTGGAGCTCAAGTTTTATTGTGGTCGCTTATTATGCGCGGAAAGAACGAGTTTTTGTACCTAACTGTTCGGCAGTGTATCTCTCTTACTTTATCGCATCTATCAGACCTAGAGATGTAGAGAGGAGCGTATATGAATCACTGCATGAAAATGATAGAAACAAAAGAGTAATGCAAAAATAGTACCAATAACTCATCTCTTTTGTCTGTTCCGCTCCCGAAATGGTAGGGTGTAATAGGTATTAAGGTACTCAGCTAATACCGGAATAAGAAGTCTCTCCAAACTTCGTCCATTCACCGAATATTCCTTATATTTACCAACCTCCCCTTTCAAGCCACCTCACCAACTTAACATTTCCTCCAAGGGCCGTCACCCTTAAAATGGCCAGGAAATCATTCAAAATAATGGTAAAACCCTAATATCCATCTCAATTCGCACTTCGATGTTTTGCATCTTTTGTTCCTTTGATATCGGCCTCGGGAAACGTCGAAAGGCGCAGAGGAAATAACAATCCGCGACCGCATGTCTGCTGACGGAAAGGAGATACAGCTTTGGAAGACGCCGCGGCCGGCGCGCCGGCGAAAGTTTTCCGACTCCGTACGCGGGCGAAACTGTAACGCCCGCGCTTCGCCGTGCTCAACTGATGGAAAAGTCAACCCGAATACAAAACATGAAGGTCAACTGCTCAGTAAGAGTTTCGGTCGGCTATAATTGCGTCGGTGACGAGCATCTCCAACCCTCTCTCCCACACATTCATGACCTTCCGGGGATGATGCATCCGACGTGCGACCACAACCGGAATTCGAGTCGCGAGACGGGGAAGTGGAGTCGCCTCCATCGCCTCCGTCTCAAAAGCACGTGAGTTTAAGTTCACCGACCGCTCAAAAACAAAACGCTGACGTAACGCGAAGAATTTTTATAATCACGCGTAACGTGAAAGGAATACGTAATGAGGGCTGAAATGGAATTCACAGTCATATCATAAGAGTGGCCTATAAGGTTTCATGAATTATACTAATCGTTGAATGCGTAACTTTGTGGAACATGGTCACAGACTTGGGTCTGTGACTATGTTTTCGACTGCAGAGAAAAGAGAGAATGAGTGAAATAAAATGACTGTTATCCTTTGAAGAATGGTGTTACAGAAGGTTGCTGAAAGTAAGCTGGACAGATAGGAAAACATATAAAGAAATCTTTGAAAGAGCCCAAGAAGAAAGAATAAGTATAATAAGAATCATCAAAGAATAAAGAGCTAAACGTAATGGACATTTACTACGGCACGACATTCAAGTTAAAAGAATAATTGAAGGAAAAATTGAGGGTACAAATTGCCGAGGAAGACCACGACTAGACTACATGAGCCCAATTATGACATATATATGCAACGCTGCTACGACCTGAAACGGAAAGCTGAGATGAGAGATGTATGGAGGTCTGCTGCCAACCAACTCAAGGGTTGAATCGGAAGAAGTAACAGACACGACGAAAAAATATCTTAGAGTATTCCACACTTCAAATATTCATTGCTGACCCAGGTTTCGACTGCACAGCAACCATTATCAAAGACCTTATCAAGGATCAAGGGTAAACATTGTCAATTACCTTGATAATGATTGCTGTGCGGTCGAAACCTGGGTCGGAAATAAACATTTGAAGTGTGAAATATACTAAGATATTTTTTCGCATTATCTAAAGGGCTTAGTAAAACGATTCGGACCTTACGATAAAGAACCATTCAAGCGTTATTTAAGACGTTTGGAGAGAGAAGGGCAGGGGAGTTGGGGCATATTCAGGTGAGTTCATACTAGCAAGTTTAATGCCCAAGTTACCTGCAGCAAGCGACGTAACTTGCAGTTGTTAACGGCTCTGTAAGTCTTAGCAACTCTCTTCGGTAAGTCCACCGGGTGAGAGACTACATAAGTGCCAACGGTTCGGGGGCCGAGTCGTCCATCGTCTTCATTCTGCCGTGAAGACTATGGACGACTCGGCCATCGAAACGTCGCGTCGGTACTTATGAGCTCTCTCACTCGGTGAACTTTCCGAATAGAGCCACTTAACATCTCCCACCGGGAAAGCCTCAGATCTTGCTCTGTAAGTCTGTTTGAAAAGCCTTTTACACCTACATACCGTCATACTTGCAGTAAAGAGGTTACGGTTTTAAAGTCAGACGTTTTTAGAACGATTTCGATTGGTATATACAAAAATTATGAGCATTTATAATGAGCGTAAGAATGATACCTACCATAGAATGGTAATTGTGCGGTACGTTGAACATGCCGTATATCGTGTTTGCGGCAGGCGTAAATACCGTCAACTGAGCGGTACTTTGGGTAGGCTTCCCATGTTAACATGAAATATGGACAAAAATTGCTTTTCAAAGACTCGAGAACTTTGTTCAACTTCTTTGCATTACCATTAGACATAAATTTTTAGTGATAAAGCTTTACATCTACATACTTCCCTGCGAGCCATCACATGGGCGTGTGGTAGGGGGTGTTAGGACACCAGCCGTGAAAAGATGTAAGGTTTTGGGAGGTGAAATGGTAACGTGTGTAATTGGAGTGAATTTAGTGGAGCTCCGTTTTTATTGTGATCGCTTATTGTGCGCGGAAGTAACGAGTTTGTGTACCTATCTGTTTGGCGTTGTATGTCTCTTATTTAATTGCTTCTGTAAAACCTAGAGCTGTAGTGAGGCGTCATGATGATATTCTCTGTGACGCTCTGAAACACACCACTTCTGAACTTCTCAAAAAAACTAAGCCTAACTTTTAGTCCGTGTCTCTAGGGGCTCTCACCTTTATCCCTCTAAAAGTTGTGGAACATTGAAGTAAGGTTTAAGTGTATAATTTTTTCATTGTTAAGGAGGTGTTTATACTGCATCACAGACACACATGTAATACTAGTACATAGATATAAATATCAGTATTAAGAGTATGAGATACTAAGAACGGTCGACCTTCGAACACTTCTCAAAATGCTAATAGTCCATTTCTAAGGCCAAAAATCCGATTGTCACATTTTTTCACTGTCAATACTACCAGTTTTATTCACCCGGGAGTGATCAAGTTCAATTATGCATTTGATAATATGCATGGACATTTTAGAGATAAACTGATGAGCTAGTTCATAATCTACGTTTGAGTGAAAGTGATTATAAATTTACATTATTCTTATTTTTACCGAGAATCGAACAATGAGTTTTCTTCTTTCCGAGATAAATGCGCAGACGACTAAGCTGTGTGGGGTTCTCTTGGAATTAGTACACAAAGACAGTTGTTACGAAGACTTCCGCGGTTTTCTTGTCTCTTGATATTTTCTGGTTCTACTCGCGCTGTACCATTTTTATGGACGACCGTTTCGCCGGCATTCCAGTCGGCCTCGTCAAGTCCTAATGAACGGGAAAATTGTCTGCAGCTATATATAGGGCTCTGGAGTGCGATTCTGTTTTCTATTTCTTCACAATGCCATAGAAACGAGACCATACGGCAAAACAGGGAGTAGCTTCTCGAAAATTCTGTTTTTCGAATCTAGTGCCATTTTATCGTACCTAAAGATTATTTATCGTATTGCCGCAGCGGTCGTAACGTCAGAAGAAAAAGAGTCGCGCGAGGCGCTTTGGTAACTCTAACGCTATTATATCACAGCGTTATGATATCGTATGTAGAAATAGAATGGCCCGTTGGTCCGTCCGTCCGTTGGTCCGTCCGTCTTGGCCCGTTAAATGTCCGTTGGGAACTAGTCCAGAACGCTCTCATTGGCTAAGGAGTCGGACGGCCAAACCAAGGGAAAGGCTTAAAGGGGTATAGCTAACAAAGACAAACTTTATAATACTGTAACGCCGCTCCTCTAATTAATATTTCACGGTATGTGTGTTAGATTCCCATGTCTTTGACTTCCTTCCCCTGGAGTCATAACGGAATTCCCGGATTATTATTTGGCTTTCCCGGTAATACCATTTGAGTGTTCATAATGTATACCTAAGTAAAATGTCTTTTTTAAAATACGATAAATAATTATGAAATTTTTTTGGTTTGAATAACCCCTGAGGAACCGACCGATAAAGGCAACTTTTCTGTATATTTCTTAAATTAAAATTGACCAGCTTTTTCAAATCATTAGTCTCCCTCATCATGGAAATGTGTGATTTGATCCGCGAGAATAGTCAGTCACAGCTAACACTTTGGTAATCACACGTTAGACGATATAGCATAAGGGTTCCCTCAATCTGACATAATATCGTACATAAAAATTGTTTACACAGAATTTTAATGTTAGAAGTTCCATGCCTTACACGTAACCTTTAGTCATCCAGTCCTCGCTTTGAATGAATGACTAAACTCGCCCCTGGAAAACACACTGTCCACCCATAACTAATGTGAAATCTTTCATTACTTCATTATTAATTATTTGAAATTTCTCGATACTTTATCTATCAGATCCTGGAGTATGATATTTAATTAATAAAAGGGCTGATTTGTCTAGAGTCTATACTAGTGTATTTCGTTAACTTCCCGTCAGAAAACCCAGAAAAGGTGTTTGATTCATTCTATTCTTAGAGCTAGAACGCGTGCAGAGAATATCAGCAAGATACGCGAAAGGCCGTTATGATAGTTACACTAGTGTTACTGGCTTCTTGCAACAAATAGATGGGATTCGTTTTCAGACCGTCGATTGAAAATTAGACACAATCTTTTGAGTAAATTGAAAACCAATTTATTTTCCGACGAAATTATTAATATTTTACGAACTCCAACATACTACAGTAGGTCATATCAAACGAATATAATAAGTGAAATAGATTGTAGAAGAGAAAGGTTGAAAATGTCGTTTATCCCGCGGTCAATAAGAAACCATAATGGCTGCATTAAGACTTTGAAGTCGATTAGTTGACAGGTATTGTAGCTGATTAATTCATAGTTCGCAGGCTTCCGCGGCGTTGATCAAATGATTTCAACATTGTTCGGGTTGCATCCGCGTCAGTTGTCATTTAGCACAACAGTTTCGCAGCAGGATAATTGGCGAAACTGTTGTGCTAAATGACAACTGACGCGGATGCAACCAGAGCAATGTTGAAATCATTCGATTAATTCATATGCCCCCTAATGCATATTTCTAAATCTGCCGAGTAGTGTTAATACCATGTTTTGCATGGTCCCTGCAGGACTCTTGTGTCTCGTTTATATAATTATATGATTGATTATTTTAGTAGTTTCTGAAGCATTTGTAGAATACCCGGAGTGTAATGCATGCTGGTGAAGGTTAATTTCTTCACTCTGGTTCATGTTGGTGATAAGTCCCCCCTGCCACATACCCTTGAGGTGGATTTCAGGGTCAAGCAGTTGCAGACGTAGATATTCTTAGTTGCGATCGGGGACATGGTATACCACCATTGCAAAGGTTGGTAACTTTGCATACTCAACGCAAACAGCTGCGAAACGTCGATAAGTAGCCTCGAAAGGCGGAAGTCACGAGGGGCTGTAAAAGGTTAGTCCATTAATGAAATTAATTAAAGGTTGGGCGAAGCTGTTATAAGGTTGGTCCATTAATTAATCAACAAGGTGTCGATTATTTACTACTTCCTACTTTGTTCTATGGTGGCGGAACTTGGGCACTTTAAAATAAGCTTAAGAGCAGGCGAAATGCAGTGGGTGCTCGTTTTCTGGGAAGTGTTGGCGGTTAAACTAGGAGGTTAAAGGGTTAGAAATGAGATGGTCTATGAAAGAATGTGGTAAAAATCCTTCGGTAAGAGGTATCAATATGAAAGGAGCGTGTTTTGCTGCATTTGCCATGATGAGAGAATGGATGAGAGTCGAATAGTTAGACAGATGTACGGTAGTGCAGTGAATGGCGTGACAGGAAGGGGTAGACCGCGAATGTCACGTGATGGAAGAGCTTCAGAATAGTAGATTGTGAATTAAGAGATGCATCGATATGGTAAAAGGAAAGGAGGCATGCAATTATAGTGAAACCTGCACGACGACGGACGGTTACGCTGAAAAATTGTCGTGAAGAGGGGTTGTCGTTCGACAGGGGGTCAGATTCCAGGAGTACATATTATACAAATGAACAAAGGGGTTGATTTTCAAAAATGAAAAAAACTATTGAAGCGACGGTTTTGTAAAATCCTATACAGTTTGCGTTTATTTCCTTATAATTTAGTTGCTCCTGGGAAATTTCAATGCATATTAATTTTATTTGCACATAAAGAGGTCGCTTGATAGGAGTGGGCGTTTAGAGGGGTTCACTGTACAGAGGAGTATATAGGGAATTGCTAACTTGAAAGCCTGTTCTGTGGGTCTAACACTGACAATCAAGATCTTATTACATGACCAACATAGAAAGAAAACGGCAAGGAGGGTATACATGTATGTACGCTCATGTGTGATTCACTGCGTGAAATTACAGTTCAATATTTTTTCAAAGAAAACGATTTTAATTTTTAGAACTCGTCCCTCATCTAACAAGTCTAAGGATATAAATTAATTGAAGCAAACTCCTTGAGCAATAAGGTTATCGATATATGTTTTAAAAGACGTCAAGTCCAGAGCGTTCATTGGTGTATTTTACGGTTACCATTGCAAATATCACTTCTAGCAGGCGTCTCATTTTCAACAAGAATGTCTTATGGTGGAAAACTTCAAAGAACGTACAGCTAATGGTACTTTTACAAGTTCAGCACGCATGCGTGTGTGGATACTCTATTATTTGGCTGAAGTCTATAAGTTAATCCAATTAGATATTATACAATAGACTGTTAAACAGGGTTATAAGGTTGATGAGGTGACTGGAGAACTGGCTGCCTATCCCGAGGGCGCGAGTTCGAATCAGGGCAGGAATGGAGATTTTGCGGAGTGTTGGAATCCTCATTCCTGTTTGGCTGCCCGGTGGAAGTCACTTCGAATGCAGCACTCGGGTGGAATGTTAAGACATGATCCACCTGACGAGTTTCCTTAAGGTGGTTGAAGAGCTTTTCGTTTTTTTTTTACTAATTTGCGTGAAATTTTGCACGTGTACTTATTATCAATATGCATACATAAATGCAAAAAAAATTGCATGCTACCGATTTGGTTTCTAGGCACTCTAATGCTATTGCAACACGTATTCTTACGACATTTGACTAATTTTTCGAAATAATTCGATGACATATGTGCAAATTTTCTCCTAAACGCTAACACACACGTTTTATATTATTTACTTGTTTCTTTTTACCCTGTTCTTTACCTTTATTACATTACTCGGAATTTTTCAAAAAATGTACAAATTGAATACCTTAGATATAAAAGAAAATTCATACATACATACATACCCATCACGCCGTTCCCTTTCGGGGTAGGCACAGTCAAAATGTTTCACTCATTAATAGATAATTGAACACCAAACTCTGCTTCAATAATTTCCTCCATACTGACCTATCCTTGCAAACTCTTCAAAAAATTCATATAAAAGAATTATAACATAAATCTTGTAAAATGCACACTATTAAACAAATTTACAACTTCATGGTCCTGATAAGCCATTCGTGGCTTATCAGGAGGTGGTTGTTATAATTTTTCAGTCATAATAATTTATAAATATCAAGGTATCACACCGAATAAAAAACAAAAAAAATTAAGGTCTCCACCTTGATAACGATGGCAGAGAAAGCAGTTGATGGCAGAGAAAGCAGTTGGTTCATAATAAAAACATAAAAGGGTTAAGCCTGTTCAAGATATCTGAGTCAACTGTTAAAATGTTAATATATTATAATCAAACCCAGAACGAAACTCTTGAATACTACATTCAATTCAATGCAGTCTTCGGGTAAGCCTATAAACCCCTGCAAGTGGTCTGAGCGCCTTCCGTCCTCCCCTTTCATCCCGACGGCAACACTTCCCGAGATGTCACGCGCCCCTCCAATTCCATCCTTCCGTCCACATTACTCTTATCTCGCGGTTCCCCACCCGGCAGCGGTCAGTCAAGCCCTAAGACTACAAGGCTACGGGACATTCGCAGTTTTTGAGAAATAATCGTCGCGACGAGTGCGTCGTTTAAAAGATCCTAGCGAGTGAACGAGTCGGAATCGAGTGATTGGACACCGCAGGGACAATTGTCATCTCAGGTAAGTAGAGTGCGTCCGCTGGGATTGAGCCTACGTACCCAATTCACGTGCTTTTCAAACGAACGGGCGCGGTGCCGAAATGACACCTCATGCGAGGCTATAAGTGTGTGCAGTGATGATAGATGATGTATATTGTGTAACGCAGTGCCAAATCTCGAGCGTATTATCGAAGTGTAAAGAAGTACGTAACCTTCCACATTTGAACCTGAATTTTTATTTGTACAGTAAATATTTAGCCGATGAAGGCGCAGTGCCAAAGATTATTGCTCTGTCTTTCCGAGAAAAATACAGAGTTGCTCATTGATTGACAGTTAGTCGTAATTACAGTTCTTACGTGGAGTTTCAACTACCCGCCAAAAGTACGACAGCGGATTGGCCCAAGGCTGAGTCTGATTCTTCATCTACCGCAAATATTTGACCCATCGTCAATGGGTGCCGAATATACACACATCTACCTAGCCGAGGACACACATGGTTTGCAGTGATGACAAAGATAGAATTCAGTGTCACACAATGACAATTCTCACGCGTTTTATTAAGAAAAAACACGACAGAACATTTTAAAGAACTTAAAGTTAGACAGAGGGTAGTTCAAATGAAATTGGATTCTCATCAACCACCAAATTTGACAGATTCTCATCGAGTGTAAAGTGACATTTCTGCAATTGAGGTGCTCATGCCGAAAAATGATTCATTTTACATTATTTCTACGATTCTTTTATTGATCTTCAAAGTTTTCAACTCTTTAGTGCTGCTAAATACGTGACAATATTAGTACTCAGTGAATGATTATTCATCATGAACGTTAGACATTTTCACGCAGTCGCATTAAGCAGCTTCTTGCACTTGAGGTGCCCCCCGCAGGGACCAAATTAGGGGTCTGGATTACTCTGAAAACTCTCAATCATTTCAGGAGCCCAAACCTGGGCCCACGGAATGGATATCCCGTACTTTATCTACCGCACCGACTGGATTCCCTTCGTCACAAGCATAATAATAGGACCGGCACATGACAATGGTCAACTTGTCTCAGGATTACGCATCGTCGAAGTTGATGAAGTAACGCGAAACGAAACGCGCGTTTTAAAGATGTGCGAAAAATTATATTAGCGACAGTGAGGTTCTTCAGGAGTTAACAAAACCACGCTGCACACCTGATTTTCTTTAACCATTTTTCAAAAATGTAACAGTGAACAATATTTTCTTTAAAATATAAAGGTTAGCATGCAGCCAGATGATGGAGCGTGGCGCAACATGGTAGCGGAACTTGTACAATCGGGAGAGAGGACATTTACATTTGTATACCATCCTGTGAGCATCCTTTAAGCATTTAAGCAGGTGTTAGAACACCAGCCATGCAATGGGGGTGAAATAGGGAGGATGAATTAGAATTGCGAATTGCGCGCTGAGTGTCTAATTGTCTCGGTCTTATTTTTTTTATGAACATTAATGATGCATGGTGCATATCACTTTGGAAAGGCATTTCTCTCTCTTTGACACTTCTATCACCTACAGATGATATTCCCTCACTTTGTCGCAATTATCACCTACAGATTATATTCTCTCACTTTGTCGCTTCTATCACCTATACAACTACAGTGCTTGGTTAAAGTAATTATCTGCCGTGTCTATCTAAACTCGCCTTTTGATAATTTTCTAGTTACTAGCCTGGCGTGTAGCTTTTGAATATTTTGTGGCTCCCAGCCTCGTCCTTCATCAGCTTCATTTCAATATTCGTTCGCTGATAGCAGTTTTAATGAATGACTTGCCTATGTATTTTATTTATTTCATGAATTAAATCTTTATGCGCTGGGTCCCAAACGCTCGAGATGTCTTAATCACAGTGAAATAACATCTTTCTTTCATATTTTCATCCAAGAGACTTTCTACTACTCGCTTAATAAATCCTACTCTCCGTAACACAGCACCGCAAAGGTTTCGTAGATATATTCCACGTCAGGTCTGATGTTACGTCGATTTCCAGGGTTTGGACTTTACCTGACACCTTTATATTCAATCCTACCATTATATTCAGTTTTAGGACGAGAGGCTACTGGAGGCGTCCGATGAAGGTATGTAGAAAAAGCATTAAATTGCGACGGACAAAGAGAAAGGGAAATCTACGTCTACAAACTACCCTGCGAACCGCCGAATGGGGGTGTGGCAGGGGGTGTTAGGACACCAGCCGTGTAATGTAAAAGGCTTTGGGAGGAGTAATGGTGACGAGTATTATGGAGTTTATTTTTCGGAGATCAGTTTTCATTGTGGTTGCTCATTGTGTGCGGAAAGAACGAGTTTTTGTACATACCTGTTCGCCAATGTAAGTACCTCTTTTATTTTATCGCTTCTGTCAGACCTAGAGATGCAGTGAGGCGTCATAATGATATTCCCTGTGTCGCACCGAAACACATGCAATACACGGGTTAAGATACTAATCGCTTTTTATACATAGTACTAATACCCACCACTAGGCCATGGAGACTATAATATACTAACTCATGCATTAAACCAAATTATGCGGGACATTGTATCCGGGAAGAGTTGTTAGAAATAAAGGGGAATTCTTTAAACATAAGTATCTCGTCAGGTACCAGCTATCAAGCAAGAGTGGAGACG
Organism: Ceriagrion tenellum; assembly: GCA_963169105.1. Lineage (NCBI taxonomy): Eukaryota > Metazoa > Arthropoda > Insecta > Odonata > Coenagrionidae > Ceriagrion > Ceriagrion tenellum. The sequence continues at coordinate 49,832,007 of OY720636.1, read as the reverse complement.
TCATTGAAAAGATCAATCGCAGCTGTTATGGTCCCTCGTTGTTCGTGGAAATATGATATCTGTTCTTTCAGCTATATATTTCCTTTATCAAATGCTCGAGATCTTTTCCACAATAATGCGTAGGCTTTATAAATATCTCTTTCGATAAATAGTCAGCCCGGACTTAAGCATGCTCAACCTATACTTTGTCTTTCGATCTATTAGTGATCCCGAGCCAAGTTAATTTCATGTTAGTACGAATACGAAGTAGGTCGTTGCGCATCATCGCCGATATGGCATATCGCTGCGGTCGAAATCTGCTACGTCACATGGATTACATACGGGAGCTAACCTGCTGGTTTCAGAGTCACTGAGGTGCTTAATTCTGACTTGGTTGATGGTTTCATCTACGCCTTAGACGTAAAATCCCCGATATTGTCTCATTGTGAAGTATTTAAATGGAGTAATTCCATAAGGAATCGACAGGAGAAGCTGAGTTTTTTCAACATCCTGCTGAGAGTGCAGTGCGGGCGAAGTGGATACACGCCTACCGGAGGCAGGACAGTTTTAATGCTGATTCATAATGTAATGCTTGTTTACCATGCAGAAGATGTTAGGCGATTGAGATGCTAATTCTCTTGAATGGCTCAACGTAGGTATAATTGGGATAATAACATTTTCTTACATGTTTCAGTTCGGTAGCTGTTGCTGTCTACTTTTACGCATTATTCTTTACTGAGATTTCTCAGTTCAAATCAACAAAGTTGATCTTGATGGAGTGAATTCAAAATGTAATGCTTGTTTACTTGGTTTTCCGCAAATATTTAGGCTTCGTCTGAATGTACCTATATCAGGCTCGGGCAAAGGATTCCTCTCCCCTTAACATCCGACCCGTCACCCACAATCCTCCTCTAATACCTGAGAATACCCGAACCTCGTCTTATGACAACTATAGGACCGCTTTCACACACACCGACAAAGCAGTCGCCGGAGGCAACGTAATCAAATGGAAGACTGCACACGCAGTCCGGTCTGGTATTATTGCCAACGCGAAGGACGGCACCGGCAAGTGTAGCCAGCGATAAACTCTGTAAATCGGCACCAGTAGTCAATTTCAAGGTTTCAGTTTCAATGCACTCTACTTGTCCTTACTGACTGATGTACGAGCTAGGAGGAGCTACTCGTACCCCTCCCAGTGGTCCCCACCAGGAGATTTATTTATTTATTTGATGAAGTCCAAAAACAGCACAAGGCCAATTACAAAGGACACATAATGAGCAACGGTCGGCCCCGGTGGCGGCGAGGTAAAGTCCTCGCCTGCTAACCCGAGGGTCGCGGGTTCGAGTCCCGCCTGGGTAGAATGTTATCTGCCCAGGACATGGGTGTCTGTATCTCGTCCGTTGTTAATGTTGTTCACCCGACGTAAAATGGCCTAATGTGCTGCATTCGGGGCAGTGAAAATAAATAAATAAATAAAATAAATAAACTAAAACATCCAATAAATAGCAAACAAAACATAGGCAAAAGTGATCAAAACAATATTCAACAGTAATATCAAGGAACGAACATGGAAATGAAGTGTTCATGGGATGGAGAGAGGAGTGGAGAGAAAATTAGGATGGAGATGGTGCACGATAGATGAGGGATATGAAAAAAAGCATCAAACTTGGGAACACATTTTGAAAAGGAGTTAATGGAAGAAGGGAGTCTGAGTAGAAAATAACGTTTAGAGATAGAAAGGCATGGGGTGAAACAATGAAATAGGTCATTCGACCTCGTCGTGCGCGAAGGCACTCGAAGCGGGAAAAGAGAAAGAAGGTCAGATGATCTGTATTTGCCATTAATAATGTTTAAGAAGAAATTCTTGTCGTTGAGGACAAGACGATCAGCTAGAGCTGCAATGCCAAGAGAGGATCTTATCATACTAAGGGAAAAGTTACGGAAAGGTTTGTGGCGGTAGAGTAGATACAATAGCTAGGAAAAAATTTAACTGACGTTCCGATTGGGAGACTATTTTACCTGTGCAATATTTAACTGGAAGTAGTACCATCACGTCATAGATAGTTATAATGCAGGCTGGATCTTTTAGGGGGACTAATGTGGTGGTTTCCCCGTGGCCTTTCACATCGCAGTACCCAGGCCGGTTCCGAGGACTTCACTCTCGCCCGAAGCTGTGGCTGCTGATACCGGTCTGATCTTCACGATCTGCACCATCGATGCCTTCGGCTGAGACTGATGCCTCTCAGTAGTAGGCTCTGATTCCGGTAGCGTGCAAACGTTGGTTGGCAATCTAACGCTTTTTTACCATCGCTTGGTCTCATACCTTTTAACTTAATAAAATACAAAGGAAAGCTGCGCGATTCGTCAAAAACTGCTACGGCCGAACAGAAAGCGTTACACGGATTTTGAACGATTTAGGGTGGGAGCCGTTAGAGACTCGGAGGCTACGTGCTAGGATAAGATTGCTTGAGCAATTGAGAATGGATATCTTTCAGAGCGACACGGAGAACATCATATTAGAACCACATTATATTTCCAGGTCCGACAGAATCGATAAATTAAGAGGAATATTTTGCCGAACGGATAGGTATGAGAATTCGTTTTCCCCCCGAACAATTAAGGACTTAAATAAATGCTAGGCGGAAAATTTTTTTTTTAATTTTATTTTAATTTTTAATTTTTATTTTTTTTAACGGCTGGTGTCCTAACACCCCCCGCCACACGCCTTTTGAAGTGGCTTGCGGGGTAGTATGTAGATGTAGATGTAGATACCTGCGATCCGAAGTCGAACGGTAGTCTAGCACGTTATCACTGGTCTAAACCGGGCCCCTGCACACTGCTTATATATGTTATTTTTCCGGTTTCGGAGATAGTTTCACTATTTTATTCGGTATTCTCGTAGTTCTCATAGCCAGTATTGTCGAAATCCCCTCTACTTGCAGCTTTGCTTAGTTCCACAAGATTAACAATTTTAAGCATGAACTGGTTAAGTTCATTGAATTATTGGAGATTTGGTCTTGTTAACGAGACAAGATAGAACTGTTTTAAAGACGAACTGGGAAGCCAAAGGCATACGAGAAGCTTGCATATTTTTGGAAGATGATTCACTAAAAATGAATCAGAGGACGTCTTGCATATTTACGCTTTTGGTATATAGCCACAAACAGATGACGCATTTTATTTTCAGACATCTTGCCTCTATTAAGCTCAGAATGAAAGTGGCCGCCGACACCGGCAATGCCGGTGTGTCTGAAAACGGCCTATGGCTAGAGCCGACACTGGCATCGACTTTGCTTGTGTGTGCGAAAAAAGCTTACATCTACGTGCTACCCTGAAAGCCACTGTATGGGCGTGTAGCGGGGGTGTTTGGACACCAGCTTATTTTAATGAAAGTACCAGAATACTGGCGAAGTTTTCGAGTTTGACTGCGTCTCGAGCATTTTTAGCCCAACATTTTACCCGCGTTGCAGCGAGCGTCTTCGGGGGTGAAGCTACACGCGTTGGGCTAAAAATGCTCGAGTCGTAGTCAAACTCGAAAACTTCGCTAGTACCTATCAACAGCTGCGAAAGCCTACACTCCAGAAAGTACCAGGAGTTGTCGCGACGAAACCAGGGTAGCAAGTTAAGGTGGTTAGAGAGATTTGGTCTACTTACAGATGCGCGTGATTTGTAAGCTTTTATTTTATTGGTGGTGTCTAATACTTATTTTTATTGGTGCTATTTGGAAAAGAGTGAAATTTTCCTTTCACCAAATTGATTTGTTGACAAATTTATCAGGTCAAAGAGACGAAAAAACGTATTTAAATATTATTTTCACCTAAATTTCAAAATTGGCGCCGAAAACTATCAATAGCTCATAAATTCAACTGTATCAGGCCGAACTTGGTGTAAGTTGTCTATGATTTTGCTGAATAGGAATCACTTGGCCATCATCCCCAGATTTATTTACTGCCACGACGCGTTTCACCGCGCTGCGGCATAAACATGTAATTGCATACATTATCATGCAAATGATTATGCCACAGTGTGGTGAATCGCGACCTGTCAGTAAATAAATCCGTGAAAGATTGCCAGGTATTTTTCATTCAGCATGAATTAATTGCTCAACTGAATTGAAACTGCAAATACGGCCCTGACCAATGGCGACGCGACGGGGTAATGTCCTCGCCGATAATTCACCCGATTTAAATTGGCCAATTGTGCAGTACTCGGGGTAGTAAAATTAAATAATAATTGACAAAATTGAGGCGAAAAATGTATGATATAATTCCTGTCTCATTACCATTACTGCCCATAGAGTGAGTTATAATACATAAAGATATGCACCTCCGCTTACCAGAACACCTGAAAAAATACTACAATCTCCACTCATTGACCCACGATTACCGGTCCAGCCACCTTAAATCAATCAATGGGAAAAACTATGCGAACATATATTTTATTACCAATTGATAATATAGCCTTAAAATAAATAATCTGCCCGAAATCCTCCGCGGATCGAGATGATGTACAGAATGAGAGCAATGATCTAACTCTCTATTGCCACACAGAATATGTTTCCCATTAAAGTACCCCCTGGGCTAATTGAATCCTAAAAAATATACCGCTCATTGCCTAGAACCGTTATAAGTCAATCTCTCACCCTCACATACAATTTTATCATTCGAATTCTCCAATACGTTTATTAATCGCTTGACAAAATACAAATATGCCATAGACGTAAAGATTTAGATGGGCTCGTATTTCTCTCATTGGTCGTGCAATACTAATACTGGTTGACTGCAGCTCTCCACCCTTCCCTATCTAGTGCTAGTTCTCTTACCTCCTGGTATCTCTTCCTGTGTACTTTCCTCTTTATTTGACCCATGAACTTATTCCTGGGTCTTCTTCTGGGGACTTCACTCTACTTTACCTTCAATTATGTTCTTCACAAAGCCATTGTGTCTCTGGTTATGCCCAATCCATATAGTTTTTCTTTTCTGTATGGAGTTCCACATGGTCCTTTCCTCTTCTACTCTTCTTTCCACTTCACCATTTCTTATTTTGTCTGTCCATTTTATCTTTAGCATCCTCCTCCATTACCAGTTTTGGTGGCTTATGTTCTGGTCAGCTTTTCCAATGGTCCATGCTTTCGGTCCCTAGAGTGCCACGCTGTACACGAATGTTTTCACATACTGTTTCCTCGTTTGTAGTCCTATCTTTCTTGAGCACAGCAGTTGTATTTTTCCCATGAACGCCTTCTTAGCTTGGGATATTCTCCGCTTGATATTCGTTGTACTTCTTCCGACCCACGTAATGGTACTTCTGAGTTAGGTGAACGAATCCACTTGCTCTAGTTTCTCTTCTATCAGGGTGACTTCTACATTCAGCTTTTCTCTTCCGCATACTAGGATTTTAGTCTCGTATTTATAAGGTAGGAAAAATAAACGTAATCAGTCCAAAACAATTTATCTCTTTCCGTAGCTATATTTTCATTCAAAAAAGCCATATTACAAACTACGATTTATGCTGTTTGGTTGACGAATGATTACATTTAATTACTTTTTTCCTGGCACTGTAAGACAATGATCACTGAAGGCTATGTCCCGACTTAGCCTTCAGTGATTTTCATATGTCCGCGCCCCTAAAAAAATCATTTGGGTGGTTGATGTTTGGATAATGATGATGCCTTACCTAGTCAAAGAGGTTACTCGTTGGCTGCGACAGCAAAAAAAGACTCCTTTGCCTCCGGCTATCAAAAATTTGTAAAGAGAGAGGATAAGTATCTGAATGTACAGGGTGAATACGTAGAAAAAAATGACATAGATTTCAGGAAGTTACGTTGATTATTAGTGCCTCTATTCAGTTTTGCGAGTTATTTATTGACTTACACTCGTACTTTCACAGGGTCGTATCTTCGGTTACTTCAACCATCTCTGTCACATTAATGGATCGATTCACATATTAGATTCCTACAAATCTCTTGAGTCCACTCCCTCTCATTCACCCAAAGCTTTCACGGAGAAATCCTCCTCCCAAATTACTTATATTTATATATCATGTAAATATTTTGGAGACCCAACCTTGTCTATATTCTTCACAAGAGCAAGTCTAAGATGAAAACAATTTTTAAACTACTCACTTGCCGGGATTTGTAACCTATATTTTTTCCTAAATCAATTATTCCTCATCCAACTGCCTCTAATTATACTGAGATGCACCTTCTCCAAGTACGTCCGAGAAGTTCACTCCACTCGTTTCCTTAAAAACCTCCGAATTTAACGTCAACGGAAGTTTCGAATTGCTCCTTTTTTCGTCAAATCAATTCACCTAATATTCGATGATTCGATTTTCATCTAATACATCATCATTCTTAACAAATATGCGAAATTCCCAAATCTGTGGCGAACTATTGATTGGAAAATTATCGAATTATCGAATAATTGATTTAGGAAAAAATATAGGTTACGAATCCCGGCAAGTGAGTAGTTTAAAATTTGTGCTCATCTTAGACTTGCTCATGTGAAGAGAATAAACTAGGTTGGATCTCCAAAATATTTACATGATATATAAATAAAAGTAATTTGGGAGGAGGATTTCTCTGTGAAAGCTTTTGGTGAATGAGAGGGAATGGACTCAAGAGATTTTTAGGAATCTAATGTGTGAATCGATCCATTAATGTGACAGAGAAGGTTGAAGTAACCGAAGATACGATCCTGTGAAAGTACGAGCGTAAGTCAATAAATAACTCGTAAAACTGTTTAGAGGCACTAATAATCAACGTAACTTCCTGAAATCTATTTCACTTTTCTACATATTCACCATGTACATACATTCAGATACTTATCCTATCACTTTAAAAATCCTTGATAGCCGGAGGCAAAGAAGTCTTTTGTTTGCTGTCGCAGCCAACGAGTAACCTCTTTGACTAGGTAAGGCATCATCATTATCAAAACATCAAGCACCCAAATGATTTTTTAGGCGCGCGAACAAATGAAAATCACTGAAGGCTGTCGGGACTGTTCGCTGGATGTTCCACGCGTTCTCAATTAAACGTATACGACTGATGCTAATGATAAAATGCTGAAGTTTGGGACCTATTTATTGACTTACAGCCCCAGGAAAGTAGTAATTCAATGTAATCATTCGTCAAACAAATAGCATGAGTCGTAGTTTGTAATATCGCTTTTTTGAATGAAAATATAGCGTCGGAAAAAGAAAGATTGTTTTGGTCTGAATCCGTTTATTTTTCCCTTTCCGGGTGAACTTGCGCGGTTTTGATTTCCGCTGGGATGAGTGTTACATGCCTGGTGTGGAATCACGGGAATTACCCAGTGCCACACACTCAAGTGGTGGCTTGCACGGTATTTCATAAATGTAGATATAATTGACTAAGTCCGCTGATCATAACTCAATCTATCATCAGAACTTGCGCCTACTCAGGAGCGGATATTCGTAATTACCCACTTCATTTTGCTGCTTTTATCATTATTCGCCCACTTTGACCACCTCAGCCGAACGAAACACGATTTTTTCGGCAATCGACATTGCCTGGCGATGACAAGACTCCCTAGAGGAGCTGAAAAAGATGATAACTCCTGAAATTTTTTAACTAATTCATTACCCGAGGCAAAAACTTTTTCTTTATACAATTGTAACTAATTTAACGTCCCATAATATGTACGAACAAAGTGATAACATATTCAGATACTTCCGTCAATAAACTCGATAGTTTGCCACCAATTTTTCAAAATAATGTTATCGTTGTTTTTCAGATGTCTGAGGAAATGGCAGTCAACTGTGTCGTTAGAAATGGGCTGAGGGGGTGGTGGGTGGACAGGAAATGTTGAGTCTCGCGGAAAGCGCTAAAAAAGATTTCTTGATAAGAGGAATATACGTCTCATGATTATTATCCTATTATGAAGGTTTTGACGAATATGTCACGCCGAAGCAAACTGTAGTTTTAAAATTGAAGATTAAAGGGCCCAAAAGATCCCTGACGCATTTGAGATTTGCGTATGATTATAGGATTAAGGTGAGCTGCATATTTACGACCAGCAAGGTATGATAGTTTGCATATACTTTACACCTTCAGACGTCACCTCGTGGAAGTATTTCATATTCGAATCCGTATCAAAAATTAGCCTTGTACTTATCCATAGTTATTTATTGTATACGTACAGCGCGTTTCGCAGCTTGCAGCATCTTCTGGTTCAATCGCTCATCTTTTATTTATTGATTTTTACGATAGTAACCTTACGCTAAGAAGGGAGGATTGGAGATGTAGCTTACATAGGTCGAACCGAACGAAATTTCAAGAACATATATCAAAGAACGCTCACGAAGTTACTTTTATATGGATACCAACTCTCAATTTGCCAAGTATCTGCATGATAGAGTTCAATTTATTCGGGTTTTTCCCGCGTTGCCCTATTTTAAGGGACAACAGTTTCGCCAACGTTACAGCTAGCGTCGTCAGGTCCTGAATGAGCTGCAAAGATTCAATTACCTTTATATACCTAACGCCTGGGATAGTCGGGCGCACGTTGATTGGCCGGCTGTACTTTTGAATCCAATTGTTGTAAAAGACGTTTGAACGTAGAGGAGAGAGGATAACCGTCTTCCCTGTTGAAATTTTCTTGGTGGTTGGCTATTTCAATCGCCTTGCGTATTAGCCCATTACGTGATTATTATTATTGATAATAATCACGTACGTGATTTATCCCCGAAATTTCATATGTTCTACCAAAAGGATAAAAGATGAATGCTTTGGAACAGATGGGAATTATCAGACAGTCAAGCAACCTTTGCAACGGGCTACTTTTTCCGCACCCCTACCCACTCCGTTCCGAAATTATTTCCCTTCCCACGAGCAATTAATCTACTTTCCTCTGCCTTCCCTCCCTAACATTTGTTTGTTCTCAAAACCCCCGTTCCTTAGCGTAAGGTTACCATCGTAACATTCAATTCATATAAGATAAGCAACTGGTACTTGAAGATGCAGCAAGCTGCGAAACGCGTTGTACGTTCAAATAAATAACTGTGGAAAGGTGTAAGGCTTCTTTTCAACATGGAATCGAATATAATAGTTCACATAAAACTCTGTTACAACCTTTAGGCGGATAGGTTCTGAGTTGCTAATTGAGAGCTGCATCGATAGAGGACCTGTTACAAGATTCTTACTCCATTTATGATAAAACTGAAATCAACTGTAAATGTAATTAAAATCGTATTGTGTAAGTTGTGTTATTGCATCCAATAAAGGAATCGAATTAGATTTTCAGTGTTCATTATCAAACGAGGTTGTAGGAAGGACTGTTAACAATTACCAATCTAATGTGATATAATAACTGTAGTAATGTATTTCACCTGCAATTCCTTGTCGATTGCATTTAATTTTGTACTGAGAATAGCCATTTCGATAATAGAGACGTATTATAACACGGCCATTGGATTTTAATCAAATAATGAACTGAGAAATGAAGAGCTGCTCACCGAGATTGAGATGTGCAATAGAAATTGAGACTGATGTGAAACTAACCGCTTTACAAAATGGATAACTCATAGACAGGGGACTCCCAAACGTTTTCTGTGGTCGGTATCGGAAAGGCAAATATCATCAGCGTGGAACTGGAGTGCAGGATCAGCGCGAGCCTTTATCGTTGGAAGATAACATTTCCGTCACGGTCAGGATAGAGAACCTCAATAGCCCGCCACTATAAATTGCCCGTACTAAATGGATCATTCGCTCGATATAAAAGTGATACACATCTTGACACTGTCCTTTATTTGTCTGATCACTACCTGTTTCCAGCGACTTCCATGAGCAAGATATCCTTTCTTTCCCAATAATACACAGATTCGTCTTAAGGTAATTTGAGGGAGATACATAGTTCCCTAGTCATAATGGAGACCATACCTTTTACGTTAATTATACGGTTTCATTTCAGCAGCTGTGGGAAGCATGAAGTAAATATAGCATTTACAATGGTGCAATAACGTCCTTTTATATGTCTCAAATTCTGCGTAATTTGATAAACATATCTGTATAAGTCTTTAATTTGACTCATGTTTTTCATGCGGCACGTTTAAAACCCCACTACAACGGAAGGTTTTTTGCGATTCTGAAAAAATTTACTTTGGTTTCAATATGAATTAGTTTCAAAATTAGTTGAAAAACACACAAACTACGGCTTGCTAATTTTTTTGGCGAGATCTAGGTGCTAGAAATTCCTCCTTTTTTAAAATAAGGTCTCTTCAGTGTGCATATACGCACTATTCCCTATGTAAAATTGATTGGTATTTTTCGTCAAAAATCTCGGAAAGTAGTTCTGTATTGGGATAACATTATGGCATCGTTGGAAGAGTAAGATATTTTTCTTCAAAACGAGACAAATTCATCGATTTCTAGGTGAAATGATATTTCGCTCATACTTCCTTAAGGTAGCTGGAGCGAGAACCGGCAGTCATTGAGGTCATATTTTAATAATTGTTCAACCAAGCTGCAAAAATGTTCTAAAAACATTTCGTTTTAATACACATGTTCATGCGGTGGAACTTGTAATGCATACAGAAATGAAGATGATATAAGAATCTTACATTGCATTTCTGGGCTTAATTTACATGTATTATGGCTTGAGTTTGCGACAGTATTCGAAATTTCGGCCACATTTACATTTAAATGTGCTTTTTCGAATCTTACACACGCCGTGAAACCTTTCAATATGTTTACAACGATTAAAATGACATGAATTGTAAGATGTTACGAAGATATATTCGTATGAAACTCTTGCGAAGTTTTTCGCGGCGTTGTCCATTAGTGTTCCGCATTTTCGGGCTCTACATCCGCGTTCGTTGACTTTGGCTGAAAACGGTTTCGATTGCCATCCTGCAACCGTCTTCAGGTCGAAGGTGGAAAGAAACTTTATTGACCGCCTTACAGAGTGCTGGTCATCCTGGTTCCATGGGCACGAGAATAAAAGAGCAGGAAAGGCCTACGAAAACTAAGCAGTTCAATCTGTCTGCCATTGCTGAACATGCCTGGTGTGAGCCGGGGAATAGAAATAATTTCTAAGATGCAAAAATACTAGCAAAGGAGAGCCACTATTATCAAAGACAAATCAAAGAAGCATTATAGATTATTAAATTGTCGGGAACTTCAACATAGACAATCGCTTCTAAAACTCATGGAGAAGGATCATCCGCTCCGACCAATCGCAGCGCAGCACCAGGACGACCAGCACTATATAAGGCGGCCGAACAGTTTCTTTCCACCTTCGACCTGAACACGGTAGCAGGATGGCTATCGAATCCATTTTCAGCCGAAGTCAACGAACGCGATTGGAGAGCCCGAAATTGCGGAACACAAATATTCGTATTAAAGCGAGTTGTAACGAATATATCCCATTAACCATGAGACTACGCGTTAATAGTATTTTTGTATTGTCAAAGAACTATATCGGCAAAACGCAATTATTTTCGCCGTTACCCATGGGCATGACAAGGTATGCTGTAAGAGGGGCGATGGTGAGCAAGTTCGTATTCACTAAGAACACGAATCGGCAAATAGATGCTATCCGTACTGAAGGAGACACTCAAGCACCCAGCTGTTCTGAAAATGAAATTTGACGGCTTTCGGACTTTATCATGTTGACTATATCCATTGGCGACATCTTTCTCACCAGATACACGACAGAAGTAGCCTGGCTTCTAAACTGAAGACGCAACCCAGATAGATGGAGAAACTGACGTAGTTAAAAGATATAGAGACGATTTTTAATGCTGTGGGAGAAATTTATTCGGATTATTGATGGAAAAAATGCAAACCTCCATATTGATATGCTTCACAAAAGATTCAATGCAGGTACGTGTTACTCTCCGACGAGAATGCCCATTTGTCTTAATAAAATAAATAGCCAGAGCAATTTGTAGTCAAACAAATACAAGCAGTCACATATGGAAATTTGGCCCCAAGAAATAGCCATGGCCGCTTAATCTATGTAACCACGAATAGCCCTGGTCCTGGATGACCATAGTAGCCATTAATAGCCTATCGAACAATGAGGCTATGACCATTTTGGCCATTCAAGGCCACCCTGACTAAATGGCCAAGGCCATATTGTACTATTTCGGCCACTTATGGCCGTCCAAGTATAAAATGGTCATTGATCACAAAAAAAGGAAATTTAAAAAGGCCTTCCCTTGATAAATGTTACCGGATTACATTTAATGAAAAAGCATAATATTTGTACATTCGTGCATTTACTTTTACTTCGTATTGTTTTTTTATATGACAATGGTAAACTCGGCGATTTCCGTCGATTTTCTACTAAGAATTGAATGCAATTACATAAACTTTAAATTAATTGCTGAACGGATTAAGTTAATGTTCAACGAGTTCATGAATTTACTTGCAAAAGCATAAGTTGCAACATTTATCTAGGACTTTTTATTTTCTCTTCCTTCACCTGGGAAAATGAAGCGATAGCATGCTGCATTAATTGAGGACCTCGAAAAATGGATTTTTTTCCTTAATGCAATACTGCTCAGCGAAATCTGATGAACGAACATTCACTTTGGACTATTTTCACTCCTTGAGTAAAGGTTTCTCGGGTTTTGCACCGGGTGAGGTTGAAACATTGTTGTAATCAACAACATTACCCGGAGTGAATCCCGAGGTATCTTTACTCAAATAATTCGCCGACTTAAGATGCTTAAAAAGCTTAGTTCTTTTATTTTCACTCCCATTTTATTGACCGATTAAGGTTTCAACACATTTTATTCAGCCGACTGTAATTGGCAACACTACGTTTTGAAAACCTTGTCCATCAATTAAAGAAACAGGAAAATAGTGCCAAGTGAATAATCAAACCAAATTTCACACTCCCACTCATTGTCAGTGCAAAATTAAGGTACATTTTGACCTGAAAGAGACGGGAATGCCTTTTTCTATATTTTACAGATAATAAGCTTCAAAGCCGGATGGTAAGTCGGAATCGGATAGTATTTATCCATCTTCAATCCCCAGGTCCATATTCCCTCACTTTTCCGTGGCTGGTGTCCTGACACATTTCAAGTAACTAATGATCTCTCGTGGAGCAATCATATTCGGGAAATAACTGGTATGGCTAATCGCAAATTGGGATGTGTTAAAAGAGTACTAGGAAAGTGCGACGATCTTCTTCCGTTTCAACCCTTGAGTTGGTTGGCAGCAGACCTCCATTCATCTCTCTTCTCAGCTTTTCGTTTAAGCTCAAAGTATGTTCTGCAATACATATCCTTCATAATTTGGCTCATGAAGTCTAGTCGGGGCCTTCCTCTGCAGTTTTTTCCCTCAATTTTTTCCTTCAAATATCCTTTTCACTTGATTATCGTGCCGTAGTATATGTCCAATATGTTTAGCTCTCCTATTTTTAATGATTCTTACTATGCTTCTTTCTTCTTGAGCTTGAGGTATTGAGTGCGACGATAGATTTAGAGAAATCAGCTACTTCTCCGTTGTTAGATCCCACTAAGAGTACAATGCCAGTGTTTGGGATCCTCATGAGGTAGGCTTAAAAACAGAGTTAAAACGCGTGCAGAGAAGATCTGTAAGATACGTGAAAGGCCGTTTTGATAGTCTCGTTAGTGTCACTGACCTCTTACAAAAAAGGGTTAATTAACGATTATCGATTATTTTCGTCAGTCGATTGTGGGACTATCAGATCTGTGCGTGGAATGACAGGACGATGGAATGCAAGCTCACCTAATAATCATTCAAATCATACGGAGAGAAAGATAATATTTAAATGATTGGAATATTAAAGATGAAGATATTAGAATATTGTCTTGGTTCGTTGAAAAGATGGAATTTTTATTCGAAGAAAGCTTCATCGACGAGAAGAATAATGTTAAAACATAGGAAGCGGTTTCCTAAAAGCAGAGCTAGAACGCGTAGAGAGAAGCGTGAAAGGCCGGTATGGTAGTCAAGCGTAATTGACCTCTTGCAACAACTTGGATGGGAATCGCTATCAGACGGCCGATTTAAAATTACTCTCAATCTTTTAAGTAACTTCAAGACCGATTTATTTTCAGAAGAAGTTTTCAATATTTTACGAACTCCAAAATACTACGGTAGATCAGATCATGAAAATATAATAAGGAAATAGATTGTAGATAAAATAGGCTCAAAATGTCGTTTTTCCCACGGTCGATAAGAGACCAAAATGGCTGCGTTGAGACCTAGAAGTAGGTTAGTTGAAAGGTAGCATAGCTGATTAATTCATGTATCCCCTAATGCATGTTTCTAAATCTGCCGAGTAGTGCTAGCACCATGTTTTGCATTTTCCCTGCATGAATATTGTGTCATGTTCGTATATTTACAAGGCAGATCATTTGAGTGGTTTCTGTAGCATTTGTAGCATTCCGTTGGTGTGGTGCTTGTTGGTGCAGGTTAATATCTTCACCCTAGTTCATGTTTTGATAAGTCACTCCCTGCCAAACACCACTGTGGTGGCTTGCTTAGTAATTAGTAGATGTAGGATCCCAGCGGAAACTCACAGGATTGTACGCAGGTGTTTTCCCACCGCATCAAACAGGATAATTATTGCCGCCACCCCTTCCTTTCTAGTTTCATCGCAGGATCATTAGTTTCAAATATAATTCGACCTAACCTTCCATACCAGTCCTTACCTTGGCTGGTCGGCTTTAATTCACCGCCCGCATGATTCTGTTGTGGAACTATATAGTGAGCCTCATTGGCCTTCAAACCGTCTTTCAGCCTTGTCGCGTGTGGCTAAACCAGTATAAGTACCAGTTGAGGGAATTTCTCGACTAAGGATCCAGATACGCAGTGGTAGCATATAGACCTTTTTCGTTTTATCTTACCGCCGATGGAATAATCTGCTTTTACATGATTTTTACGCTCATTGATAAAAAACAAATAGGTTTTATAAAGACACTAAATAATTTAATTGCTATTGGCTTCTCAGCTTTATGGATGGACAAAGCAGAAGATTTAATCATTAATGTTGATAGGTTCCCAATACAATTAAGGTTAAAACAATAAGGTTGATATGTTCCTAATACAGGAAGAAAAACTTATGACTGATACATTAGACCAGAAGTGAGTAGAATGGAATATGCTTGTGTGGAATAAAGATTTTAAAACGGTAAGTTTTACAGCACGGATGCTAGCCAATTTCGGACTGGGCACGTATTTTTTCATGGCATTCCATTAGTTATAATTGGTCAGTCTCGGTCCAGTTTTATACTTGGTTAACTACTGTGACAGTCGGTTCGGAACAGTTGTCTGCTGCATTCTCCAATAATATCGCGAAAAGAGTTTTGAATTTTCTTCGGCATTCCATGAAGGCTTCATGACTCTTCGACTACAAAAGGAGGAGGGATCTCGCAATTCTTAGCTGACAAAAGAAATAAACCAAGAATTTTCCATAAACGTTTGGTGTACTATACAAATTGTAACTTCATTTTATTAACGCGCCAGAAAATGTGATGGGGATGTTTCGGTCTATGGGCAAGCCAGAACATAAACTATAATTCCCTCAAACGTATGATGATTGCACCTAATAACAGAGGCAAAGTCGTTACGAAATATACGAAAAGAAATAATAAGGAATATTTTAAGGTTATTGACACCGAGTGATTTATTTTATCGCCATTACATTTATTAATAATTATCACGAGTTAGAAGGTCACGAAGAATATTTGAGATTTGTAAGATGAGAAAATTTAGGTGAAAGAATAGCGTAGTGAAATGCCATGAACTAACGAATAACTGATTAGGCCAAATTGCACGGTACATTTTGTGCACCAACGAATGTATAATTGATTGTACAAGAAAATTATAGGAATTAGAGCAGGTTCTATTTCCAGTTCAGTTCAGACAATCATACAATTTGCCGCTTTACACTGTACGATTTTCCTCACGAAAGAGTTCACAAATTAGTTAGTATAATAAAATTTTCCGTATAAAGTGGTCTTTAGTCCTCAAGTGTCAGATATGGTAAAACAAAGCGCACTTAGAACCATGCACGTCTTAGATTATTGCTCTTCATATTTGGAGTAATGCCTGCTTCATGGTCTAAAGATATATATACTCCGAAAAGGTATATACCTCCGAAAAACATTTTTGTCAAAATCAAAATTTTGAAAAACCGATTTGACTGTGGAACAATAGCTATTGCGATAGCTCGCAATTTTTGTTCGTGTTGAATGATGTAAACTTTACTCATATAATGAGATCACATTTAATCCTGTGAGAAATGTTATACCACTCAGACTGCCTTAAATAGCTCATGCTTCACCATTAACATTTCCAGAATCCCTCCAGGTTATGGAAAATGACGGCTTCGCAGATGTTGAATCCGGAAGTGTCTCAAGAAGTGCGGAGATCGCGGAAGAGGACTTCCGAGGGGAGCTGATCGACGACATTGAGCTGCAGGGAGTAGGAAACTGGAGCGGCGACTACCGCCTGAAGTGCCCCGAGAGCGAGCATGGCGAAACGTCGACTGGCTCCGAAGCCGATGTCGAAGAAAACACCGATCGGTAAGGAACCCCAAATACCTGTCTACACCTCCTTGAAAGCCACCTAAAAGGTGTGTGGTAGGTGGTGAGTTATCACCTAAATGCAAATAAATAAACCCTATTAAAGTAAATGGACTTACGACTGTTAATACATTATCAAAAACTTGAACATACATCAACATGTTGCCCTGAAAGCCACCTCAATGGTGTTTGGTAGGGGGTGACTTATCACCAACATTCACTACACTGTATAAATTAACTTTCACCAACAGACACCACACTAAAGGAATGCTACAAAACCTTTAAAATAAAACTATAATGCATCAATGTAAACGTGATACAACGAGCAAACAAGATGCGACACATGGTGTTAGCACCATGCAACAGATTTAGAAACATGCATAAGGGAGCACGTCAATTAATCAGCTACACTGCCTGTCAATCAACCCACTTCAATACCTTGACTCAGCCATTATGGTCTTTAATAGATCGCATTTATCGCGGGAAAATCGACATTTTAAACCTGTATGTTCTGCAGTCTATTCTCCTAATTTTATTCCCATGATCTGACCTACCGTAGTATGTTGAGGTTCGTAAGATATAAATGCCTTTGTCGAAAAATAAATTGGTTTTTAATTTATATAAATGACTGAGTCAGTGCAAGAGGTCAGTTACACTAACGAGACTATATTAACGGCCTTTCACGAATCGTGCTGATCTTCTCTGCATGAATCCCAACTCTATTTTTAAGGTAGCTTGAGCGAGATAATTCTATAGTCATAGTGGAGATCATATTCAAACCTTACATTTTAATTTCAGCAGTTGTAGGAAGCATGAATTAAATATAGAATAATAAATAATTCATCTATATAATTTTATACGACTGAAATCCTCAGTAACTAAAGAAAAATATGCACATAAGTTTTCAATTTGACACATTTTTTTCACGCGTAGCATTTAAAAATCCTTCATAACTGAAGGTATTTTTGCGATTAGAAAAATTTACCTCGGTGAAAATACGTTTTATTTTTAAAAATAGTCGAGAAGACATACAAACGATACACTTTTAATTTTTTTACGAGAACTAGGTGTTAGAAATTCCACATTTAAAAAATATTAGGTCTCTCTGGAGTGCATACACGTACCGTTTCCCATGTTAAATGTTTGATACTTTTTTTAAAAATCTGGAAAAGTAGTGCGTTAAAGCGCCGATTTTTTGGTGTCTTTGGAAGAGTTATGTATCTTTCTTGATATTAGACTAGATTATTTGATTTCTGGGAGAAGTTCTATTTCGCTCAAACTACCGGAGGCCTACTTAGTAGGAGGAAAATATTCACCACCACAATAGGGAGGTATGCTACCAATGTCGAAGACATTATTCGTATTGAGATATGTTGCAACTTCATCATTTCACAGAGACACAAGAGTTATACAGGGAACATAAATTACCTGCTGTTTGTACGATTCAGCCTGGCTACATTCATAACTAAAATGTGATGGCCATTCGGAAGCAGCAGTTGGGGTTAATCATGAGACTTTCCGATTCTGATTCCAAAAATAGATTGGGCTTCCTTGGAAAGAATTTTTGGAATTCGGGTGGAGGTCAAGATAAATAATCGATAGAAAATTACGTTCATTAAAGCGGGTTCACAAGTGGAAGTTGATTTCTATGGAAGTAGCGAGTGTATCGATATCTCGAATCGAATAGTCACTTGCAGCGCATCGTTCTGCTAATACATAACTTCCGGCTATTTCCAAACAAATGGATGACGGAAGTAAACAAACAACAAGGTAATTATGAAAATTTCCTAAGTTTGGCAATATAGGCTTTTGTATATCGCTGCTTGAGTTCCATAGGCATTTGTGGGTTTAATAAAGTTTCATGAATTGCAAATTATTATGCATTATTACGTCGAATCAAGTGTGTCATTTGTAACAATAATATTATTATTTAACTAGATATAAGTCATAAAGCTTATATTGAGGGTTCTTTAGCATTTTAAATATTTTAAGTACAATTAAATATTTACATAAGCAGCAATGAGTCCACCTCCTTCTCAGATATTCGTTTTTAAACATTTTAAATCTCTGTTTGCTGTCTTATGACCAAATTTCCACCGGATGTGATGCGATTATATAGCAGAATCGATATGGTACTTGCAGGAAAAATAGAAAGGAGTCTATTTTCTCTGCAATTGCGAACCTCGGGTGATTACTACCATTATTGACCCCCACTTCCATGGAAGTCCGTGCTTACACATCGAAGTGTCGATTGCTAGTGACTAGCAAGGCTCATGTCATGGTGGAGACTTCCATGTGTAAACCCGCCTTTACATGTTATACCATGTTTTGATCGACTGTGACCTAGATTCCTATTTGTGAATTGGGAGAAATTTGCACAAGAACATTATTACCGAAATAGTTCCATAACGCTCCAGCCAGGAATATAAGTGATTGCGAGTTTGAATCCCAAGGCCTTTTGGTTGCCTTAAGACCGTTTTACACGAGACACGTTATTGTGCAATTAAATACACGAAAATTGCGAGCGGGTGTAGAATTGGAGCAGGGGCCCTTATACCGTCTGTCGTTCATGCTTTTGCGCCGTCATTCTTGTAATTCACCGTTCTACACAACGCAATTCTCAATGCATGTCCCATCATACATCAGATTGTGCAATGAGGTGCCATGAGTAAAACAGCCTTAAAATCTGCTCCTGGATTAAAGATCTTACTCAATCGTATAAGGTGTGTTCATAAAATGTGACGAGACATTTATTTCCTCACGTGTTCATGTGAACCTTACGACCGAATAAGGCGGAGGTGGAAGTATGCCATGCAACTAATTGCAACCTGGGCAATATTGGGAACGCTGAGATGAATTGTTCCGATTTTACAACTCATATTAGGGCACAAAACTCATTTAACCCTGGGGTGTAGTGATATGTGTAAATATATATAGGAGGCACTGCTTTCGTAATACCTCAAGTCTGAATCAATTGCATCCCTATAGCTGTTCAGATTATTTCTAATATTATGAACTTAGATTGTAATATTATATGTTAGTATATACACATCTATTTGCGGTTTAACGGCGTCCAAGGAGTCGACTTTTCATAATTTATTTTTTTCAATTTTCTCCACACAATAGACGGTTTGAAAAAATATAGACCGCACTACGATGAAAATTATTTCTAATGCTCTAGACAACTTAAATGTGGCTAAAAACATTTGTGTTGGCTAACTCATTTTAAGAAATTTCATTTCAGATATGTGAAGTCACTTTAAAATTTACCGATTCATTCATTCTCACGATGATCTAGTAAATATATAAGATAATTTTCAAAATACATTTTCACGTCTAGTCACACAACTTGATATGCATAAAACATGTTCAAAAAAGATTAGAAATTATATATATAATAAAAAAATAAACATATATTACAAAAATTAAGAATGCTCTACCATATATTCATATAATCTTCAGACGATTTTAGTATGTTGCTCTCTCCACTAATGTAGAAAGTTGGAGTCAGCCCTATTTTATGTAATGAAACACTCACTACGCTTACCAATGGGACTCAGATCAATGTGAACTTGGACCGATCGGAACATTCTGAGCCAGCCGACTCGGATCGCCTGGTTTATCAATGTGAAATGAATTGAAATATCGATTTATCCTCGGTTTACATCGATTTGGAATCTCAGACTGGCAGAAAAAGAGGACCGAGTTAGCCCGCTTCTCATGTCGATCCCACTTGCCCGTTGCGTTTATCATACCAAGCTGAGCCGGTCAAATCGATCTGAGTTCGATTGGTAAACGTAGTGACTATTGCTGTACTAATACTCGTAATGCAACGATGTACCATGTAGCTTACTTATATATTGCGCTGTTTTAATTGTTAATTGTATCCATAAAAAAGCTTAGTTTTAAGTTTCTTATTTTCGCAAACAACACGCCATTTTCATACACCCGACATTATTGCGCTTACTGCGCTGCGCTAGTGTAGCAAACCGTAGATTAGGATTCGTAAAAAGGGTTCTAGGCAAATGCGATGAGAGAGTACGAGAAAGAAGCTATTTTACACTTGTCAGGCCTCATTTAGAATATGCCGCTAGTATATGGGATCCGTACGAGGAAGGTATGATAAAAGAATTAGAGCGCGTGCAGAGGAGATCCGCTTGGTTTGTTAAAGGCCGTTATGATAATTGTATAAGTGTTACGAGTTTAATAGAAGAACTAGGATGGGAATTACTATCAGAACGCAGATTAAAATTTAGGTTAAACCTTTTAAGTAAATTCGAAACAGAGTTGTTCACAGATGGCGTTAGATATATATTGAGAACCCCTGCGTATTATGCTAGGTTTGATCATATTAACATGATTAGAGAGATAGATTGTCGTACCGATAGATTTAAAATGTCATTTTTCCCGCGTACTATAAGAGAGAACAATAGGCAGCGTATCAAAGGGATAAGTAGGTGAAATATAGTTAGAGTAGTCTGTAGTGCATGATGCAAGTAATAACAACCAATAATCCCTTTCTTATTATGTAGATACTAACCATGT
Source organism: Ceriagrion tenellum (assembly GCA_963169105.1). Taxonomy (NCBI): domain Eukaryota; kingdom Metazoa; phylum Arthropoda; class Insecta; order Odonata; family Coenagrionidae; genus Ceriagrion; species Ceriagrion tenellum. The sequence goes on along the minus strand of OY720636.1, from coordinate 49,810,959 downwards.
GACCCAATTATCTAGCATGCCTTCATTAAATATTCTAGTTGAATGTCAATAGTGCATGTTTGGTGATCTTCACCCCCTGCCACACACCCTCGTGGTGGCTCGCAGGGTATTACGTAGATGTAGATGTACTGTCATTTGACCGGTAGGGGTGTGTCTCGCACTCACCGGAACTGTTATATCATCTTCGCGCCTTCGGCGCATTTAACACTACGTGCCGTCACGTCCAGTTACACAAAAGTGATTACTTTACAAAACTACATTTAAGAATCCTTAAGTCACTACTTACCGTTAATCTATTTAATATAATCTCTGGTCAAATATTTTTTCGGTATGAAAACTGATTCTAATATGTTCTCCCGCACATAACTCTTCATGTCAAGGAACCGAAGTTTTATGTAGTAGACACAACTCAAACTTACAGTCAACATCAAGTTTGCGATAAGGCTACGTCGTATTGCATTAGAATTGACCACACACTATAACACTGGGCCTTTGATTCTTTAAATGGTAATTATTAACCTCACAAAAATATGCTGACAATAAAATAAAAATGGTTTAATTTTACAGGGGCAAAATAATATTTGTAGCATTATATATAAACAAGGCTAAAGGCGAGGCGTCATTATAGTTTTGCAAAAATATCATTTACACATCAGTCACAAGATACACAAAGCTAAATAAACAAACTGTCAAGTAGCGCTAATAATACTGTAACAGAGGAAGAAGATTCATGTTGAGCATTCAATAAACAAAAATCATAATATATGCTTCGCCTAACAACAAAAAATTTACTCCCGCAGGGTGGATACCAGCAATCTCACACAAGTGCTTCATACTTTGAAAGACTGCATATGGTGTATGAACATTTTCATGCAAGAACGACAAAATTTCGAGGCAGCACAATCAACACCTCCCTCCTGCTATTCCAGGCTGGCCAAGAAACAGTGAGTATCAAAAGTTGACGTGACCCATTCTTATTCGCAATCTTATGTCGTAAAGGCAATTTTAGGGCCGTTGCGATGCTCTGCCGCGACTCAGGGCTGGAAACCTATAATATTTCGAATGTCCATACTCTACACCGACGGAAACATTTCTAGTTCAGAGAAATAGAACCATCTGATTGACGGAGGGGCAGCTTTCTACTCAGGCTTATTGCCTATCTGTGGTATTGCTCAACGACAATGCTAGGCTTTATCAATTACCCAGCAAGCCAATTTCTTTCATTCATATGTACATTAATTGCAATCAGAAAATAGAACGATCTCACTGGCAAAGCAGCAGCTTTGGATTCATTTGTATCGTCATTTTATGTATTCGCTTTCCGAAAACGTTAGTATAAAACGATACTTAGGAAATGCTTTTCTTTTTAACAATAATAATTTGCTTATTTAACGGGATGTCATCTTAATTACGTTGGTTTACGATGGTTGTACGCAAATTACAAGTAAGATGACAAATTATTATAAAGACAATGTTCGATAGTAACCATATTATATATTCTTACTAACTGATAACAGCAGCTTTGGACTGAAGCAGCATTTGGACAACGCAGCTTTGGACTCATATCATTATATGGCATCGCTCTCTCATAACGTTAGCCTATAACTGTACCTAGGATTTCCTTCTTTTAAATAATGATAACCACCTTATTTAACGGGATTTCATCTCTCTTACGTTGCTTTACGATAGTTTCACACAAATTACAAGCGAGAGCGCAAATTAACATAGAGACAAATTTCTATAGTAACCATTGTATACATCCTTAATTTCTTCACTGTATTTTCCTTTCACAGGAAACATCCCTACACGGAGGACGATGTAAAAAAGGAACTTAAATATGTCGACTACATGTTGCATCTTTCGATAAAAATAATGATATCCAAGATGGGAAAAAGCAACAAAGACAGTACTTTAAAATCAAAGGGGCGAACTCCCGAGTTTCCGAAGCTCAAAACTCTCATATACAACGGAAAAATACACCTCTTCTCGGAGATAATACGTCGCTACAACAAAAGGGCCATCCAGATCAACACCCTCATGAAGGAAAGTGCAGAATCAAATTCCGAGAAGATTTTCCTGAACAATAACAATGTGATGAATGATTTCTTCTGGAACATCAACAACAAAGTCAACAGCATCAACGCCACGGTCCTCCACTCAGGAGACGAGCCGTCCACGCCCAACCTGAACGAAGGGAGAGTGTCCCTGGATAGGGATGTGGACTGGTACACAAACTTCATCGCGGAGATTGACAGCTGCACTAAGCTCTTGGATTCCTTGATCCCAGAGATGGGCGAGGAGTTCACTAATGACTTCCGCGAAGACGAGAGCGATTCGCCAGTGGTCATCCCGGCTTTAGACGACCTCGAGATAAGCGAAGAAATGTCCGAGAGCGTGAAATCCATCAACAGGAAGGTGAACCTGACGAACGAACTCTTGAGAATGACTTGCAAGGACGTGGCTGTCGGCAAAGAGATGGCCAAAGAGCTGGAATCCATCCGTCAACTCGCGAAACAGATCAAGGCAAGGGTGCGGGAGGGAACCAAATCGACGGATTACATGCCGTGCATGCCATTTCTACTGTTCCGCAAGGAGAGGTGGCGCATCAAGGTCCTCGAAGAGAAGCGGGAGGACCCCTTGGATCATATTAGCGGAATAGCCTACCCCATCCCTTACGACTCGTTCAAGAACGACACATGTTCGACCTTCTACGGGATCAAGAGGAAAAACCTCCTCGCCATATCGCTCCAAACGGTGGAATTCACGGAGAATCCGTTCAAAAGCAGCAAGAGGAAGGTCGGGAAGTTCGTCTGGCTGCTCATGACCATATTTCTGTACACGGGAGATTTCGTTTCGGACCTGATCGTCGCGAGAGAGCACTACCAAAACGGCAATGATGTTTACGGATCGCTGACACTGCTGTTTGTCTTCCTTCCGTTGATAGCGGAAACTGCGAGCAAGCTGGTACTGTGAGTAGCGCTTCCTAAAGTTATGGATGCTTTCCAATCACTTGTCTACGCTGAACTGTTAAAAATCTGTTTTGTGCCGAACATTGGTGTAGGCAGAGGGAGGCATTATTTTTGAACGAGATTTTTCATTTGAAATCTGCTACATGGAGACTGTCTGGGGCACGATTCTGCATGCGTTCTTATGACGTAGTGATTTTACAACAATTGCTTGCGCTTAGATAGCGCCGAGCGCGATTCTGTTTTATTCTATGCTACGTGTGACGCGCCACAATTGGAAGTCGGAATGGGTACGTTATAAAGAAAACGAACAGAGGCACCCGCGCAAAGGCTAGATTTCTAAAGGCAAACTTCTTTACCACACGGCGGAAAGAAGGATATTTTAAGGTTAGCGATGTGGTTGCTATAGTTTGTTTACAATGCTTACAGTCAAATTCGCTATACTAACGCCACTTCTGAAATATATTTTCGGCCATACGTTAAAATATCGACACTCTAGTTATGATACCGCGTAATTCAACGAAAAGAAACGCATATTCGCTATGTTTAACTCTATTTTACCGTAGCTTATGGCGTTGTGAGGAAACAGAATCGCGCCCCTGGATGATGTCCTCCCCCACCCAGCATAAATCCCGGCTACGCCCAGGTTTAGAGCGTGTTTCATTCACATTGGTGCCATCATCTGCTCTGCGCAGATTCAAACACATTTTCACCTTAGTTCGTCTGCGCGAACATGCATGCACGCTTGCAGACGATACTAGTGACAGTAAACACGGAATACTTCAATGTCTAAAGGCGTGTTTACATGATGCACATGCCCGCGCTAGTTCGTGGCTGGACAGATGCATGGGCAAATGCTCCAAATTAGAACAAGGGCTATTTTATGATTACGCGTCCATGCATTTACGAAATTTTGGCGTTTCCACTCGAAGCAACTTTAATGGTGAATGTGTTCATGCGTCCACTCGCACGGGTACATGCATCGTGTATACATGGCTCAAGGAATTTTTTGATGATTGCTTTAAAAAATTAATCCTAATTCCGAGTTTTGTCTTTTAAGATATAAGTTTGACCACTTCGGTAAAGAAGTGGAATGTTGTCCCGCCTTTTTGCAAGCACTACAGTGCAGATCGTTCCAATCGCCGACTTCAGTGAGCGCTCGTGTATTTCCATCTACTACAATGTGCAAACTGATTGGAAAGCACCCTTTTTTTCAGAGGAAATACTGGAGAATGAGCACTTGCCATACTAATAGTGATATTCTTTCTCTATTCTTTCAGGAAGGCACTTGGAAAGGACAAAGAATACGTTAAACTGCGGTGGAAAGATATTTTCACCCTGAACGATTTGAAAATTTTCAAAAGGTGGGTATAAATTATCTCAAAAATTATTTATTGCTTTTTTTCAAGGGATTTGTGGAATCATGATTTACCTCGGCCTACACTTTTCATACTTGAGAGTGTTAACTCTGGAGAAATATTTTAGACTTTCCCGGATAATTATTCTGGTGAATTCTTCCTCTGCTTCATACCGGACCATTGTCTTTATGATGGCCGATGTTTCGATTGGAGACTTTCCTATCATCTTCAGAGCTGTAGGTGGTAGGAAGATCAATTATTGAAAACATCGGCCATCATTAAGACAAACACGGCGAGAATCCTGATCATAATTCAACAGAGTAATGATCTTAGCTAAGTGTGCAGTGCGACGTCCTTAAATCCAGGGTTTTTGAAAGATTCTACAATTTTTAATATGTGGTTGACTTAATCCTTCATTTCCTGAAACATGATAAATGGTGCTTGATCACATGTGGCAAGGAACACAAGAAGTTGAAACTGATGATGGGTGAATGGTTAGCGAATATGAATTGTACAGTAATTACTAAAATATTTAGAATAGCGTACAGTATCACAATAGTATTCGGTAAATACTGATACAGCACTGGGAAAAAACCGAAAATGCATTACCTGCTTTTATGTATTTGCATTAATGCTGGTGAATTCTTCCCTCAGCATGGTAAGGAGTACGCAGTATGCCATCAATTCCATAAGGGGTCACAAGCAAGTGGCGACGTTCTACGGCGAACTGAACAGCAATCGCTGCAGCAAAGGGAAGAAGCACTATCTAAGGGAACCGGTCAAAGAAGACTCGAGTCATATTCAAGCAGTGTTTCTGGCCATGCAGACCTGGAACGAGAGGTTCGTCCTCCAGACGAAGATAACCGAAGTCCTGAACGAGTCCGCGCCACAACTTCTGCTTCAGCTATCAATAGCTACGCGGGAAAGTCTGGAGCACAACGACATCAGTGAGTAATTATCCGAACACCTTCAATGGTTTACGAATTAAGGCTGGGTAATTTAGAGTTTATTGAGAAATTAAATAAACTATGAAACTTCCATACTGGGTATTTTATTTCCACACTATGTAACCTTAGGATCTGATGATGCCGACTGGAATGCTGGTGAAACGGTCATCCACAAAAATGCTGCAACACGGGGAGAACCCGAAAAATTGCAATACACAAGAAAACCGCGGAAGCCTTCGCAATAACTTCCACAATGGTTAACTGATACCAATATATTTTAATTATATGTCCGAATTCAAAGTCGATGTTTCACAGGTCTATGACAGAGGCGCAAAGCTGGATTTAATCGAGACACTTCAAGTCACAACACACGCCAAGTATTTCTGTAGAAGTTTATAAAACGACCTTGTGCCGTTGAATAGTAACCTCTCTACCAAATTCCTGACCCTCTCTAACAAAAAATGAGCCGTTGAGTGACATTTTAATAACTTTTCAAGTAAGTAAAAAAATTGCACATTGTAGTAGACGGAAATACACGAGCGCTCACTGAAGTCGGCGATTGGGACTATCTGCACTCTAGTGCTTGCAAAAAGGCGGGACAACATTCAACTTCTTTGCCGAAGTGGTGAAACTTATATCTTAAAAGTATGTAACAGAACCTCAAGGTAACTTACTTAGACGTAGCACCATGTAAAAATTTTATTCGGTTGTAGCTTTAAGGAGTTTTGTTAATTTTATGTCACGAGGGTTATTGCTGTAGATGAACTCCATTTTTAAGAACAAGAGGTAAATAGTAAATTATGATAGAATAATTATACTATATACGTTCTGAATAATTATAATAATGAAGTTTATTCCTCAACATCATATATATTTTACAGTGATATCCGGAATATTGGGAATATAGGTAGCCCCTTGGAGAAACCCTGTTTTGGGGTAACTGACTCGTTCTTAAATAGCAAAAACAATTTTAATGTGTTGCAACATAAGTAACAGTAACATTGTATATGTGCTGGTATAGTTACAAAACTGCTGGTAAAAGAAGACGCATAGAGAAACAAAATTTTGACTCGGAGGGAAATTAGCAAAAATGTTCATATCAATAATAAAAAAATACCAAACAAAGATGATTAACCCTGCTGTGAGCTAGACCATTTGAAACATAGTGAAAATAAAGGTGAATAATAAAGTATTGGAGGTAATTGAAATGATTTTTGTGGTTAATGTGATAAATAATTTGGTTTTTATTTCTTAATGGTTCGCGACAGGTTTGCAGAGCTGGGCCAGTATATTTTTTTCCATCGTCAGTCTCTCGTGGACAATGCATCAGGCGCATTTCAATCGTCACTACAACACCGGAGGAAGAGTTCTTGACAACGCCTACAGCATGAAAGCCAAGCTGGTGGAATTCCTCGGAAACACCTTTGTCTACAGTAAGTACGACGCGGCGACGAATTTACGACCGGAAAGTGAGAAAATCGCTGAGGCGACAGAGAGCATGCCACGCCAAGATGAAAAAAAATCGGTGCAGATGTATCCACTAAAGATCGCGAGTTAAATATTGAAAAAGATAAGTTGTCTAAAGCCGATACAAAGGAAGCGTTTAGGAATGCATTCATGGATTTCAAGAGGGAAACACCTGTAGAACAGTTAGGGGATAACCCAAAAGTATTTTGGTCACACGAAAGGGAAGTTCAAGGCAGAAGATCTACAGTCAATGCACTGAGAAACTCTACTGACAAACAGCTCTGACAAAGCTAAATTATTGAACTCCTTCCAAATTGTGTTTACCAAGTCTTCGCAGAATACATCCGTGACGCTTAACGATCGTTACCGGCAAACTATGTCGCCTATTGATATTTGTGCTCGTGGAATAGCAATTTTGTTAAAACCACTCAGTCTAAATAAGTCACTTGGTCCTATAGGAATTACTTTCCGCGTATATAGAGAACTAGCGTCTGATTTAGCCCCCTACTTGCAGATAATATTTATAAAATCCGTCAAGGAATATGTAGTACCAAAATACTGGAAAATTGCAAATGTAACGCCCATATTTAAAAGTGGTGATAAGGAACAGAATTAAAATTACAGGCCGATATCCCTAACATCTATCTCATGCAAAGTACTTGAACATTTAATAGTAAGCTCAGTCATGAAACTCCTAGATACGCAGAGCTTGCTGTTAAAAGCACAGAACGGGTTCAGGAAAGGAAGATGCTGCGAAACTCAACTCGCACTGTTTGCCCACGATAATTTAGGCTCCGGTGAAGATAACGTTCCAGGAGACGCGATTTTTCTTTACTTGAAAAAAACATTTGATAAAGTGTCCCACAAAAAAATGATTAATTAAACTAAAATCATACGGCTTAGACGACGATGTAATTTCCTGGATCGGAGAATTCCTTACCAATCGTGTACAGAGAGTAGTATTAGGTGGTGCCATCTCCAATGGTGTTAAAGTTACTTCGGATGTCCCACTGGGGAGTGTCATAGCTCCACTTCTATTCCTTCTGTTTATTTACGATATTGGTGAAAAAGTAGACACTAAACTTCGACTATTTGCAGACAATGCCGTAGTGTGCAGGGAAATCCATAACGATAATGATTTGGAAGCGTCAACGAAGGAACTCAAGACAATTCAAGCGTGGTGAGATGCGTGGCAACTACTAGTTATACCTACAGTTTTGGCCCTACCTTCCCCTAGCGATGGCTCGACGTTCCTTCTGCAGAAAGCCTTGCTTTCTCTGCGCGTAAAATACATATAATTAAAAATAGTTATTGGAAATCCCAAGATATTTGACTAATGACTCTGTACATATTTATAAAGCTAGCGTTATTGCGGTTACAACGGTATAACTCAAACCTGTATGGCATCGTTAGTTTCGGAATCAGCCGAGGTTTAAATCTTTTACAACAGCTCGGGTTAAACTCAATATAGAAACAATTTTTTTCCTTTGATATGTTAAAAACATGTGTGGCTAACTTATATAAAAATATCTCATCTCTAGAAAAAATATTAAGAGAATGGTGATAGCGTAAATTCGGGTTTTTAGATCCAAAAACAGGGCCTTTTTTAAAAAAAATATTGTAAAAGTGTAGATAAGGGTTAAAATTTTTTTAAAGAATTAATAAACGTAGATATTATTGTTCTATCGTATGCATTTTATTTCGTTAAAATCGGTTGACCTTACTTGAAGATACAGCGTCCTATATTCAACGGACTCGACTTTTATAACGGACAGTAGAATTAAATTCGAAAAAGTGTTGTAATGAACTTCTGGAAAAGGAAAAACTCCCCACAGTACAGTAATTACGTACAAAATACCCAATTAGAGACTGTAGAATCCGTAAAATACCTTGGAGTTAAACTAACTAATGATCTCTCGTGGAGCAAACATATTCGGGAAATAACTGGTAAGGCTAATCGTAAATTGGGATTTGTTAAAAGAATACTAGGAAAGTGCGACGATAGATTTCACTCTCATCTGCTTAGGCGAAACATTCTTTCTTGTTACCCACTTTCTGCCCAGATTCACTTTGGAGAGTACCAAATAGTGGTCTGTTCCACATTCAGCATCCCTCATCACTCGCGTGTCCCGTACTAACTCTCTCAATCTCTCATTATACACTATAAAGTCAATCATGCTTTTACAATCACCCCTTTTCCAAGTATACATAGGTATTCTCTTATGTTTAAACCATGTATTCGACACAAAAAATCCTTTTTCCAAGCACACACTCACCAAGTTTTCACCATTATCATTCACTCGGGGGTCACCAAAAGGACCAACCACTCTCTCAGATGCATCCCGCCTCACACCAACCCACCCATTCATGTCACCTAGTAAAATTATTCTCTCACAAGGATCACATTCATTCAAAACCTCTCTCAGTTTTTCCCAAAACTCATCTTTCACGCTGTCACTCTCTCCATCCACTGGTGCATAGCACGCCACAATCACAACTCTCCTAATAACTACTTTCATGCGAACCCAGAGCAATCTAGGGGATACTAACTCGTACTTCCTTACGAACAACTTAGCTCTCTCATTAAGAATGAGTCCTACACCTTGACTGCCATGTACATTATCTTCAACTCGTGACCACAATGCCAGACTACCGCCAACTAGTGTAACAGCATCCCGCCCCTAACGCTTATGGTTTACAATTTCGTTTTTCCCACGATCGATAAGAGACCATAATGGCTGCGTTGAGACTTAGAAGTAGGTTAGTTGACAAGTAGTGCAGCTGATTAATTCGTATACCCCCTAATGCATGTTTCTAAATCTGCTGAGTAGTGCTAACACTATGTTTTGCATGTTTCCAGCATGGCTCTTGTTTCACGTAACGTATTTACATTATAGATTAATTTTGTGGTTTCTGTAGAATTTGTAGCATAAGTACTTATTTTGTGGTGCATGTTGGTGAAAGTAAATTTATTCCGTTTTCTCGGGCGTGACTTCGCGGAATTTTGCTTAACATTGTCAATGAAAAGTATAACTTAGTTATTCCACGTAGATTTATTATGGTCGTCCTGTTAATAAATCTATGTGGAATAACTAGGTTATACCTTTAATTTACAAAGAAAGAAAATTTCTTCACTGTATTTCATGTTAGTGATAAGTCACCCCCTGCCAAACCCAATTGTGGTTGCTAGCAGGGTAATAAGTGGATGTAGCTACATGTACGTAGAATTCACTCTGCCCCCAAAGGGAGAGATAACATGAAACTGTCGCATGCTACACACCGTATATATGAACGGCGGTCGCAACGTTAGACTTGGGAACAGGGCATACGGATTCACAAAACAGGAAGTATCAATTTGCTCAGCTGTGCACCGCACACGTTCATGTTTGCATGTCTAATAAAAAATGGTGGAGATATGGCGTCGGCGTCGCATATCAATCACACTGCTCCTCAACAGAGAATTTGGAACCTCCCAGAACAAACATTTAGAGCTTCCCATACAAGGTGTTGGAATTGCCACACAATGGTAGACTTGATCCAGAAAAACACAGCTTGAGCTTTACCTTCAATACGTACTGAAATCAGGTGGATCGGAAAAACTAGTTGATACGATATTACTTCATTTCAAGAAATTATTCGACTTCGTTCCTCACAAAAAAACCATACACAAATTGCAATCGCATGGAGCAAATAACTAAATAGTTATTGACGGTATTAGCTCCGATATGACAGAAGTCACATAAGGTGTTCCACAAAGAAGCGTGATCGGCTCTCTTTTATTAACTTTTTAAATAATAGCGCTAAGTTATCAAGTTAGCTATAAATTAAGGTTATTTGCAAACAATACGGTCATCTATCGCGAAGACTTAGAAGATCTATCATCGGACCTTAGCAATTTTCATTCGTGGCGCCCAAAGGGGAGGGGGGGGGCTAGAACTAAATCTTAGTAAATGCGCCACAGTACTCTTCTCAAGTAAGTCATCACACAAATGTCATATCAACCGTGTGGGTGGAGTAAACATAAAGACTTTAGAGACAATTAAATATCTTGGAATTACCATAACTTCAGACAGAGAAGGGAACAGGCATGCAAAACATAAGCGGCACAGCATTAAAGAAACTAGGATTCATCAATCGTATAACAGGATGAGAAAGTAAAGGAGAGATGCCTCTTCCCTCTTGTTTGGCCACACCTCAAATACACCGCCAACATTTGGAACCCAGAACAGAAAAAATTAACAAAAAAATTAATAAAATACAAATGAAAGCCTCGCTCTACGTTAAAAACTGTTTCGAGTGAACAACAGAACATATTGTGTTTCATGGATTTCAAAGGGACGAAAGAAAGTGTATCGTGCTTTTGTTGATTTAGAGAAGGCACAGGTATGACAGGGTAAATAGAAAGAAGTTGTGGACGGCTTTGAAGGAATATGGAGTGAATGGGCAGTTAATGAATGATATGATGGCGATGTATGATAATAGTAAGGCAAGGGTGAGAGTTAACGGGGTTCTAAGTGATTGGTTTGAAATAAAACAGGGAGTAAAGCAAGGATGCGTGATGTCACCTCGGCTAATTAATGTATTTATGGATAAATGTGTTCGAGATGCCTGTAGTGAAAACGACGGTATTTTCATTGGAAATGCAAACGAACGAGTTCCACTATATGCGGATGATGCTGTTTTGATCTCAGAGAGCCAACAGGGATTACAGAAGCTCCTAGATAAGTTTTGTGAATCAACGGAGAGAATGGAATTGAAGGTAAAAGCGTGCAAGACTTAAGTAGTAGTTTTTGTTAAGGAGAATGGGGATAATAAATGTATGATGAGGGCGAATGGTAAAGTAATTGAACAAGTGGATGATTTTGTGTACTTAGGTAGACGTTTACGAAAGATAGACGGATAGATGAGGAGATAAACAGACATGCGAATGCTGGAAGGAAAGTGGTTGGTAGTATGTAGACCATATCAAGGAATGAGTGCCTGTCTAAAGAAGCGAAAATCGCCGTGTACAAAAGCGTGCTTCTCCCCACTTTGTTGTATGGTATTGAAACACGGGTATGTCAGGATAGACATAAGAGTCGACTAAACGCCGTGGGTATGAGTTATCTGGGGAGTGTTTGCGGCAAAAGTAGGATGGATAGGGTCAGGAATGAGTGGGTGATAAATGAATGTGGGTTAGATGCTCCAGTAATGGACATATATGAAAGGAGTGTGCCTCGTTGGCCATTCGGAGAGGCGATTTAGAGAGAATGGATGAGAGTCGAATAACGAAATAGATATATAAAAGTGAAATGAATGGTGCGAGAGCTAGAGGTAGGCCGAGAAAGTTGTGGTTGCATGTGGTTGAGGAAATTGTTAGGAGGAGGAATATTAGGAGTCTTAAAAACAGGAGGGCATGTATGAAGCAGTATATGGGAGTAAATAAGGCACAAAAGAAAAGGTCAGTATGGAGGAAATTATTGTCGCAGAGTTAGGTGTACAAATGCGTGTTTGTGAGTGAACCTTTGTGGCTGTGCCTACCCCGGAAGGAAACGGCGTGATTGGTATATATGTATCTATTTATGTATGTTAAGTCTTGAGCCCCTAGAGACCTGGAGGCTACACGATAGGCTTAGTTTGCTTGAGAAATTCAGAACGGGTCTGTTTCAGAAGGACATTTTTTATTATTTTGACTTATTTGTTATATGATTATTACTTTATTAAAAATATTTATTAATGACAATATTATTATGACGTCACACTACATCTATAGGTGTGACAGAAGTGATAAAATAAGAGTGATACACTGCCGAAGAGATAGACACGAATATTCGTTCTTTCCACGCACAAGTGACCATAATTAAAACTGAGCACCACTCAATACACTCCCATTATACACTTCACCACCCAAAACCTCACCCTTGAATATTTACACGACTGGTGTCCTGACACCCCCGTCACACGTCCATGCGGCGGCTCTTAGGGTAGTATGTAGATGTAGAAGGGCGCAATTAATTGTCAGTGCAAACGGACGAGGTGAATGAAACGAAGGATACTTCCCGATCGTGTATTTGCCCTAAACTTTTTTCATCTTTAACTAGCGCAGAGTATTTTCTTATGGCAAGCGCCATTAGAACATGCTCTCCTCTAGCACGAATAAGAAGTTTGCCTATTGTACACCGAAAAAACCTGAATACGGTAAATGGATTCTACACGCTAGGCTTAGGTTGCTTGATAAATTCAGAACTGAAATATTTTCAGAGCGACATAGAGGTTATAATGATGCCTCACTACATCCCTAACCCTTGCAGAAGAGATAAAATAAGAGAGATACTCTGCCGAACAGATAGTTACAAAAACTCGTTCTTTCCGCAAACAGTAAGCGACCACAATGAAAATTGAGCTCCACTAAATACACTCCTATAATAGATGTCACCATTTCATCTCCAAATCACACTTACACCTTTACACGGCTGGCGGACCAACACCCCCTGCCGCACGCCCATGCGGCGGTTTGCGGGGTATTATGTAGATGGATTCCGACAGACAATTACCCACGAAGAGCCCTCCATTTAACATCATGTAGTAGGGATGAATCCTGTGGGGGTGCTCTTGCCACAAAATAAATCTGATCCCCGAGGGGAAAATCAGAGGTCGCTTGAGGAGTAAACGAAGAGTGCCACAGGGACCATCCTAAGTAAATGTCTTCCACTCATTACGGCATTATTCGGAATATGGGTTGTCTCACGAAGCAAGTCATTGGGGGAGGGGGTTTTATTTGCGAACGTTCTCATCCAGGGCACAGAGTAAAGATATATGCTTACTCTGTGTCCAGGATCTCATCCCGAGACCTGTGCCACAGAGTATTCTGTATAGTATAGTACTCTGTGCCTGTGCCCTCTTTGTACCGACCCTCACGGCGAGACGGTTCCCGCGCGGAAACGACTGCATTTAGACCGCTAGCAATACAATTTGAACTTTGAAAGCCCACTTATTACACGAGACCATTGTCGGGTAGATAAAAAAGGAATGAGAGGAGTTCCAATAGGTAAACGAGAGGAAAAATAAATCGATAACAGGAAGTTAAGTTTCTATAAATTTGTTATTCTAGGCCTCTTCTTTCAAAAGCGCCAAAATGTTTGTTTCCATCCCACGCTTCCATTATCAATCGATCATGTAAATAATCATTAGGCAAATTTCCACTTTCAAGACCACGATGGCATTCTTCCCATAAAAAACAGCATAGACAATGAGGGGAGTTTTGTTTTGATAGTTCTCACCAAAGTCCTTGGCGCTGTGTAGAGCACGACTTTGAGACTAGGGTTACGGAACTTTCTGCCAATGGAAAAGGAAGGCAGAAAAGTGTGCAGGGTCGGAATCCCTTACTATCCGCTGTCAACACAAGCGCTTCGAGGAGATGACCCGCCTTCAGGGGTGGGTTTAGGAACGGAGAAGGGGGATCCATACCTAGAGATGAGTATATTACCGTAATATTCATTTTAGGAAAATTGCCATCGTAAATTACGGTAATTTTCCACTAATTTTAAATTTTCAGCTAGTAATAGCGAATTAAGTATTTAATAGGACAGTCAATAGCAATAGTAAAGGATGAGCGTCATTGAGACGAATACTATTGCTACGTTAATGTGGCATAATTAAAGAAAATTCAAAAATAAATAAGCGATTTGGTTTTCTTTTGTCTTAGTATGAAAAATTTTCCCTCAACCCGTTCAAATGATGGCTCCACAAATATTCCAGAAGTAAAAATTGTAGAAGTATACATCAAATGAGCTGTAGGCGCCTTTATTCATAATGAAGCCTGAATGAAATATATTTATGGACTTGGCTTAAAGGAATATGTTCTGAATATATCAGATGGAAAATATCTGAAACGTAGGCAAATGCTGCCGAAAATTGGGGTTATTTTCAGGGGTTACAATAAATTATGAAAAATATCACGGTAATTTAAGAAAATTACCACCGTAATATTCAGAATGGCTCATCTCTAACTTAAATACGCCACCTAAATTCCTGAGTTAATGAAGAAAATGATATTCATAAATCATTTGATACACTCAAACCCCTGAAAAATAGCAAACCGCCCCCCAAGCCAATGGCCTTAATCGGTCTCAGACAAACCACTACCTAACGTCACGTTTCGACTAGTTTTACCATGAGACCTTACCGTAGGGTCCCGAGTAAAATCACAGCATTATGTGATTTCAACCTCTTTTCTTGCGCCAGTGAATCTCATGCCTTCATCGCGAAGTAGTTCGGTTCCCCTACCTCACACCCTCCATTGTTGCCTCCCTCTCTTCCCCTCCGTCCTTTTCCTCTACCCCCCACCACTACTTCCTCCTCTCCTTGTCACACAGGTCTTGGCCAGGAACCTTTGCGGGAGCTATACGAGGGGAAATAATTGAAGAAATTTATGAATCTTAAGCAGTTCAAATGGATTGTATTTATAGTCTTCGAATGTTTCTTTTCCAGGTTCCCGTGTACTGTCAATCTGCTCCTTCACTGCTGTGCATCACGTGTGGTTCTTCATCGGAGCTTCCGTTTACTTGCTACTGATTTATCTCTCTTTGGCATTCATCAGCGAAAGGAAGATAATGTACAAGGGACTGCATCGGTACAAGTCCACGGTATTCTGGCCCTTGCACAGGATGTTCACCATACCATATAGGATTGGTTTGTGGAGGATGGACAGCATCGATCACCTATTGTTTTACCTCGAGACCATTGCACTGGCTTTGACTCTGCCTTTTGTCCTGGAAGCTCGACTGGATTTCAACCTTGCCTGCACAATTTCTGGAGCTATTCTGCTGGGTGAAATATGCGGAATAGTACTGATGGTCATTTTTAGGAAATATTTCCACCCAGATGGATATGTGTGCTCATCTTTGATGTGAATGATATTCCCCTTTCAATCTCAATGTTTCCTGAACACGATGAAAATGAGAATATGTGTGACTCAGTGCAACATCTTCCAATTGAAGAATATTTATGAACATGCCAAATACCAAAGATATTACTATTTTTGTAACTAGTCTTTTTACTATTTAATTTAACATTGTCATATAAAATATCCTTAAATATGAACATTGATTTTTTTAGTGTTTTATTTAAGGTTAATTCCACCCATAATCTAAATATTTACGAGGATGGGAGTGCCCAAGAAGATTGCTTCTAGAATCACGCAATGGAAAAGTCAAGAAGTGAAATACTAACAATCACACTTCTTTTACATAGGAATTTTTTCAATTTTTGCATTGGATAATTATTCCAAGTCATATATAAACTCTTTTTTGAAAAATCTGTTCCACCCCATCTCGCCAAAAGCTGTAGACAAATTAAGTTTATCCTTTATTCTTAAAAAATGAGACCTTAATTACTGATAAGAGTAATACTAGCATATTATTACCAACTAA
Source organism: Ceriagrion tenellum (assembly GCA_963169105.1). Classification (NCBI taxonomy): domain Eukaryota; kingdom Metazoa; phylum Arthropoda; class Insecta; order Odonata; family Coenagrionidae; genus Ceriagrion; species Ceriagrion tenellum. The sequence goes on along the minus strand of OY720636.1, from coordinate 49,794,811 downwards.
CAACTTTTATTTGGAACCTTTTTCCATGGAAACTATGACTGATTTTCTAACTTTAACAATAAATTTTCCATCCCCTGGTCATTTTCATGACCAATATTTGGCCTGATATGTGGGCTTACCTTTGGACATAATATTTTATCAGCTAGGTTGGCCATTATTGAATTGTATACGAAAGTTTAATTATGCCATAAGCAAATACATAACTCCTTTATCATGGAGATGGTATAAATACAGACCATGTTAAACTATAAAAGATATAACAGACAGGTTGTGGCAAGTTTGTAAATGGTCTTATATAAATGACCTTTGAATGACTAAATGAATTGCAAATTCTGCCACATTAAAATATTCTAAGCTCAAAAATATTCCACTATATCACACACAATTTCATGTTTTGAGTTGCAAAAGAGATTTCATTACAGTGAATACTTTACAAAATGTTTCTCCACATCGAGATTTTTATGCATAAAAGCACACATTGACCACTATTCTCAATTCACTATATTGTGTCTCATAACAAAGAGCCTTTATTGTATGAATATGAATGAATTTGAATGAATTTTCAACAGTCACTTATTTTCTTCCTACCAATGACAAATGCATGATGTTTAGAAAAATATCACTTAATTGATTGCATACAATATATGATAATTATAAGATGAGAAAGTGTATAACAACCAAGGACATGGAGCCCTAATATAAAAGATGTTTACAAGCAAGTGTCTCTGAACTTTTTCCTACCTCGCCTCACTCTCAGGACTATCTTACTAGGTACTACTGAGGACACCTTGCAGGATGCAAAAGGTGGGTTAACCATTTTTCACCTTAGAATGTTACTGATTGAATGCAAATATAAATACTTCAGGGCATGAGCTTGTGACAACCAATAGGGTTTTTTAAATTGACTTATATAAGTTAAAACCCAAAGCCTAGACATGCTTCTAACACTGTTCCACTAGTAGGTGTCCTTGTAAATTGTGCCCTACCCTATGTCCAAAAGAGCAGGTGCTGACTGGTTGACATAAGATAAGAGGAATGCAAAAGTTGAAGAGTAATTACAGACATATACCAAGTCTTACATCATGTTTTAAATGATGTGAGTAAAATGTATGATAAACATTTTTCTAATATAAAGGGTAAAAGTTCCAATCTGGAATGCCGCTATGTACTCAAGGATAAATTAGGTAATTGGGAATCATAGACCTATAACAATTTTCAATGCCCAATACATACTGTAATAATTTAAAAATATAAATCACTTTGAGTAAAACATGCTGAAGTTAAGAAAAACGAAATGAAAAAAAACATCACTTGTGACACATGCTGGAATTTTCGCGATGACAGCTGGAGCTGCTGCCCGAATATCCAAGTTTTCATGGCATAAATAGCATATGCCATCCAATGCTTTTTGCTGAGCGTCCCAGGTTTCTTGAATTTATATTGAGGCTTCCCTTTGATTTGGCCTCCCAAGAAAACCACGTACAATTCAAGAAGCTCTCTGTAATCGCTGTGAGGTTTTAGTTTGAGTTCTATCAAGGGCTGATGTCAACTCCTTGGTAGGAATTGAGAGTTTCTTCCATCCTTTTTTATTTGGCGGTGGCATGTACTCTAAACGTAAATTAAAAAACTTAAAATAATAATTGTACTCTTTCTCAAAATGTGAATAATAAATGACTTTTTTACTCACCAGGATCATTGATGGTAGCCTGTTCTTGCTGAGGATCTTCATTATGGTTAAGGCCAGGGCAATTAACTGAGAACACTTTCTGAAACGCTGTGCTGATATCATGATTGGAGAGCTGTTTGAGCTTCCATTTTCTCTCTTTCCTCTTCATTTACCTCTCTTTCTTCTTTACCCACTTTCTATCAACGCTAACCATAGTCACTTTCCTGTCTTTTTTCATTGATTCATAAAACTGTCTGTCTTCTTCTAACTCAATTTTCCCCCTCTTCAAACCGACATCTAACAATGTGTCCAAGGATGCTATGAACCTCTCTCTTTGCAAGTTTGTTGGTCTCAACATTAAACGCTTTAGTTCAACCCATTCATTATATATCTCCCGGTTCTCCCGATCTGTGTGCTTGCTGGGTGGTAGCTGAGTCAGCAGAGTCAGTAATGCTCTCGCTTCGTGTACATGAGTCTAGGGTTCGAAAACCGTCACCTGACAGTCCTTTTCTTTGCTACCAATATAATCATGATGCAAGGGATCATCTGTAAAATTGTTTTCATCCCTTATGACTTGACAGAAACTACTTAATGCCAATAAAACGTACACTTTCCGGATTTATCCATGAAGTGCGTTTTAAAAAAATTCAAACATTTAAGAAATTTGTCATTTTTTTCTTTATTTCTAACGTAACTCGACCTCCTCGAGAACTTTTGTTCTATAGAATTTTTAGTCAAACCAATACTTTGCCGCCACCACCCGCTTTTTTGGTCTGGCTGGTTGCTTACTTCAGGCGCCTTGCGGGACCCCTTCCGGTGGTCAGATCAGGTCGCGTGATGTGTCAAAAAGCTTGTATTGGAACGTAGCAAGCAATGAGAAAACCTCTCCTTAACTTTTTTGACCTTCGGTTTTTTTTAACCCATCTACACTCTGGTGTTCCTAGGTTCAGCATTTCATGGCTCTCAATATTTGGCTGATGTAGGTATGATTCTCTGCAACAGTACTCGACTTCGTAGACCTTGTATTTCGATGGGTAAGCAGTCCTTGGCCTTGCAGAGGAGGTCAGCCTGCTGAGGACTTCAAACCTGAAGATGCCTGCTGAAACGCCGGCGAAACTTTCGTACAAAGATGAATTGACGTGGAGGACATCCCAGAAAATTAGCCATGCCCAGCTTGTCCTAGTTTTTGCTTCCTTTGTCTGAAGATGACTTCATCTTCTTGATTTCACCTTTAAACCATTGTTTTTATTTCTTGAGCAGTGTTAATCGATGGAGTTTTTTTTTAGTAGTTTTTCCAAGGAAAATCACAATCTCATTAGACATTCTTCATTCATCTCTGCTAGAATAGCTTCTGACATCAGTAAACTGTAGCTGCTTCATGTGTACATATTCTTATTCTTAAGATTTTAGAGCTGGCACTGAAATTCTCACTGGCAGACCCACTGGCTGGGATTTCACCTCCACATAATTTAAGCTGACATAATCAAGTGGTCCCTCAACTTCCCATTTGGCAAATGGAACAAATTTCTTGTCAGAATAAAATATCCTTTTCGGTAGATTCCTTTGACTATTCTACCCGCTGTTTGGAGGTTTTTGGACAATTTTCATCCTATTGGCACACTGATACATTTTGGCTCCTATGAATGGCCTGCCATTAGATTCCTCATATTGTCTTCCTCTTCTTATTTCGTCTAGAATTCCTATCCTCTCTCTACCACTTCCCCATTGTTTTCCACTCTATTTTTCTCTTCAACATTCCCTCTCTTTTCAAAACATTTTCCATCTATCTCTTCTGCCCAACCATATCCAAAACCTCTTCATTTTTCTTTCTTACTGCCCAGCTCACTCTCTCCATCCTTCCCCAGACCCAAATCTCAAATGCTTTGAGTCTACATACATCCTCGCTTCCAAATTACCTGGTCTGCACCCCATCAGTGCCATTCTCTACATTTGAGTTTTCACCCTTTTTCTTTACATCTCTACTCAGGCCCCTCCTCATCAATTCCCTCCTCAATGAGAATGCTTCCTTGGCTAAGGCAATTCTACATCTTATGTCCCTAACACTAAACCCCTTCTCCTCCAAAATATTACTTAGGTAAGTAAACAGCTTGACTTTCTCTATCTTGTGCCTTCCACCCTAATATTCGCCCCCACTGTCTTACTTCTAATGAATCTCATCACTTACATCTTGTTAAGATTTCCGTTGATTAAAATAAAACGACATGAGTCACGATTTTGCTGTAAATTACTCTTGACAAGTTCCATGGTTATTTCAACTCCCGAATTGTCCAGAGCCATTATCATGGGGCTATAGTCAGTGGTTAGGCCGCTCAATAATGTGGAGGCCAGCCAATCGTCAGTCACTTTCACATCTATGTCCGCCAGCTGCTGCGAAATCGAAACTGGTCATCCCTCAGGAATTTGTTAGCCTTGCTCTCTAACCTTCCATTTAAAATTCTAAGGATTACCTATAGACTGAAGGGCTATAACCTTAATATCCCATGCACCTACAGTTGCGTGCAAAGTGAGTAGGCCCTTAGTCTTAGTTATGGCTTATAGCCCCTTAGTTTTTACCTCACTTTTCTTCAGTATCAGAATAAGAGTTGTCTTCATGAAGTCTTCTGGCCACACTGCATCCTCGCAAATCCAATGAATATGTGCAAAAAGTTGTTTTCTTCCATTCTCCTCCTTACTCATTAGAATCTTCTTTAGGAAGATAATAGAGGTTAATTTCATTTTACACATATCATTTGTCAGTAGAAAATATTATCGCCTACAAAGCACCTTGCTGCAGCATTCATCTCCCAAATTTTCTTCCTTAGCATTGCAGCTGAGTTTAAAAGCTCCCAACTGTTGTCCAAACAGTTCGCATATAATTTTCCTACCAATACAAGACACTCCAATACTCTTCAGTAAAGGCAGCACTCTGTCTCAATCAATATTTTTTAAATACTTTATCCACATGAATGGAGCTAATGTATGAGGACTGGTCCTTTCACGTTCTCTCCTCTAAGAGAAGCCTCAAACAGAGCACAGCAGTATAACTGAAGAACGAGTGGTGCCCAGACTTCATGTACACAGGAATACATATATTCATTCCCAGGTATTACATGGGCATAGATCAGAAAGTATTAATTCTCTCACTGAGACATTGGGTTCTAATGTTGATACTTGTTGGTTATCCTATCTCGCCCGGTTCTTCATTCTTCATCTTCTAAAATCCAGCTAAGTAATACTTTACCATTGTAAAGTTCCGCAGGGTAAAAATTCCAGTCTCTTTGGTTGTTTCACAGTTTCTGCTTTTTCTAATAGAATTTCATTCTCTTCACTCTGGATGATTCCCTATGAAGGGATGCTCTTTGAAGTTATTTCAAACAATTTAGAAGGAAGCTTTAACCAAGGCTTTCACTCTAGTCTGAGAGAAATTGTGTCGTATTTCTTTTCACAAGCTTTTCATTCATTCTTTCCTTCTGCATTAGGGATTACAATGATAGAAAGAATTAAAGATGGAAAGACCCCAAGAAATGTGGAAATTCTAGCTAGAGAAAACATAGCACATTGATTTAGCTGGGCTATTCTCAGGGAAGTAGTTTTTAGTGGAGGCTAGTAGCAGTCCAAAAAATGGCCAACGGCAAGGAAATTGAAAACTAGTTCATCTGAAGAAATCATGTCTCACCTATGAGTTACCTATTTCTTTTATACCTTTGGGATCTCTGAGCACATAGTATCGGATAACACCCTTCCTACCCACATAGCACAAAATATCTACAAAATATCTATAAAATATCTAATACGTCTTTTGCTAATATATAGAAAACATCTTGTAATAACTTGTAGACATCTTCTAGACATATTGTAGATATCTGAATGTCCGCTTTTCCTATATCTACAAGATATCTTGAGAAGATATTTTCTAAACATTCATATTCAAATTGGACCCACTGGGAAAATTCAGGATAAATGACTTAAGGCCTGGTTACACGATACATTAACTCGTACGTGTTCATGTACAAGTTCATGAACGAACATATATAACAGTAGAAGTAATAGTTGCTAGTAGCAACATGTAGTTTATACAGAGTTGCAAAATTATCAAAAATACATACTAATGAACAATTTAAATATCTCCGGTTATTTTAAAAATTAAGAAACTTTTAAAAATGAATCTATAATTTTAAACCTTTACCTTCATTTTAATATCTATTAAAACAAAGCAGCTGCCCTATGGCCATCGATAGAGGTGCTTAAACATATATCCTTTAACCCATTATTTTGTTCAAACTATTCAACTTTGATATCCAGAATTTTGGGATCTCATTGCTATTACGTAGGTCTATCATTTTTTATTGTTTCATGATGCTGAGGTTTAAACCTGCTGAATAATTAAATAATGAACAATGAGCGATTTCTTTGTTTAAATCGACCTTCTGGGTTAACTAATTGTTGGATTTTGATCGGGTTACTACCAATTCGTAGAATTTTTTATCTTCTACAACTTTGTTGGAAAATTTATTGCCTTAACTTCGTATTTTTCATTGTATCATTTAAAAAACGACTTTTCTTAACTTTAAATCGCTTTTATAAACATTTGCCAGAAGAATTTCCCTTGCTTTTTTGGTGCATATGTGTACAATGACTTCATCTATCCATCCACCAAAAAGCATAGCAGTTACATTTTTTTTAGATTCCGGTGTTTTTTGGCTAATTGCACTAGACATATAATAAGAGTCGTCGCTCAAAATAGACATATTCTAGACATCTAGTAGATATTTAAAATATCCAAGACATTGAAGACATGCTGTAGATATCTAGTAGATATTTTGTGCTATGTGGGTAATAAGAGTCGTCGCTCAAAATAGACATATTCTAGACATCTAGTAGATATTTAAAATATCCAAGACATTGAAGACATGCTGTAGATATCTAGTAGATATTTTGTGCTATGTGGGTACTGTTAAAATATCCTAATATCTTCTGAAAGCTACACCAATCAAGTTTTTTGAAAAAATGAAATGTTTTCGGATTCAAAGAATAACAATGTTTTCCAATTCCTTACTTGATCAGAGAAATATGTATGGACCTAGCCTACATTCCAGGAGAACAGAATATTTGTCGCCGCTTATCGGACCAGAAATCTAGTCGCGTTACTCATGCGACAAAATTTCTGGTCATAAGTGACATAAGCGTACAGTAGGAAGTCCTTGGATGAAAAATTAAAAGAGAGGTGCTACTTTGCTCTGGTTAGGCCTCACCTCAAATATGCTGCAAGCATTTTGGACCTGGGTCATAAAGATTTAACAAAAAAAAATTGATGAGATACAATGAAAAGCTGTGCGGTTCATTAAAAACTGCTATGAGCGGACATTTAATGTTTCACAACTTTTAGAGGGATTTAGGTGGGAGCCCTAACAGACTCAAAGGCTACATGCTAGGCTTAGCATGCTTGAGAAATGCAGAACTGGTGTGTTTCAGAGTGACTCAGAAAATATTATCATGATGCCTCACTACATCCCTAGCTCTTGCAATAGAGTTAAAATAAGAGAGATGCATCGCTGATCAGATAGGTTCTAAAACTCATTCTCTCCGTGCAATAAGCAGCCACAATAAAAACTGAGCTTCACTCAATACACACCCTTATTACACATCACCATTTCACTTCTCAAAGCCTATACCTTACATCTTTACACGGCTGGGGTCCTAACACCCCCTGCCACACTCCCATGTGGCAGCTCGCAGGGTAGTATGTAGATGTAGATGCTACTAAAGGGGAACCCTGTGAACTTTTGTTAGGTAGAGTGCATCTCTAACAATTGTCTTCAAGGGAAACCCAGAGTTAGGGGTTCATCAGTTTTGGTCGGAGAGCATTAAATCTCACCCATATTGCTTTCCCTTGGGAGCACTACAGTAAAACCAAAGAGTAATGGTAAAAGCGAATCCAGAGAAGAAAATGAAGAACATTCTTAGGGTTACTAGGGATGTTTTGGAATCCAGGTTAAACAATGTTGTGATAAATGACTTGTGGCTAGTGAAAATATTTTCCAGTTGTGGGTGAGAAGAGAAGATGACAGTCAGGAGCAGTGGAGAATGGAAGTGGAAGCACAGGAGGCATATAGTAAACCAGAAGGAAACAAACTAGAGGCTTGGAACCAGTAACAGGGAGAATTCTGAGGAGAAGAATGGCCAAGGTACTGGAAGCCTTTGCCAAATCCTATGGCCCAGTGCAGGATTTACGTATAAGCTACACAAGCTATAGCTTAGGGCCCCCATTTTCTTGGGGGCCACCAAAAAAAATTGTCCGAGTGAGCAATTGTCATATTTACTTAAATATTCCTCAGTCTCATGTGCATAGAAAGTGACAAACTATGCAGTCTGTCATTTGATGATATCATCAGTGACTTTGCTTTGGCAAAGGCAAGAAAGAAAATATTTTAGTTTAATATGATTCCTTAATCCTTATAACATGTTTCAAGAGTTAAATAATAAGCATTTGTAAATTGTGCCTTTTAAAAGAACTTTTTTTTCTTTTTACCAGAGTTTGCATTTTTAAGTTTGTAATGAATAAAAATGATTTTACGTTAAAGATTTATTATTTCACTATCTATATACTTCTTAATTGTATTTCAGTTTAACCCTCTAGGTATCTTAAAATCATATTTGGCACTGATATAGAATATCTGGACTTATAAAGGGCCCCATATCTCAAATAGCTTAGGGCCTCATAAAGTCTGAATCCGGCCCTGCTATGGCCCCATAAACTAGATCAGTGAGAGAAAATGTGAACTGGAAAGAGGTGGTATTCAAAAGGTACCCCCGGAGTCAGAGAATAAGAGAAAAGTCTTATGTTTAAGAAGTGTAGAGCTCAGAGTTCTATTTATGATTTTGTTAAATAGAGACATTCAAGACAACTTTTCCAAGAGAAGAGACCTTCAAGATTTTATTTGAGCTTTACAAGACATTAAAATTCTTATTGCTACTTTTTTTTATTTATAACCAACAACTTCAAGGGAAGGAAGGTTTGTAATATGTCAGCTAGACTGTTTGATTTGCCTTTGTTTCAGTATTTGGGTGGTGTTAAAACACTTGAGATTCATCAGGCTTCATTGAACAAAATTTTATTCAGAACACGACCCAAACTACTACAATAATGGTACACCATTACATCATGACTCTCATCTCATCTCTGTATAGACTGATGCATTCCTTGCAACACAATTAAGAGTAACTACACCAACTGGTTTGGTTTCAGCATTATTAAATGCTTTTAGCACTAACCTTGTATCAGGATTAAAAATATTTTCGAGACCCATTTTTTGAAAAATACTGTAGTGTAAAATATTGGCTTCAGACCCTGGGTCTAACTTCACTGACACAAACTCATAAAATATTTTCTCTTTTTCATACCGTTAACTACTTACTTTATTACCACCTGACATTTTATTGATCACTCGTACTCTATCACAATCTAGAAAGAGTACTTCACTGGCTTCGACTGCGACTTTATTTTCACTTGAATCTACAGAATGCACACTTTTATTTTTCCTTGACCTGCAACCTACAGCCCAGTACCCCTTGCTATAACAGGTAGAACATCTATAGTTCCATATGCAGGACAACTCTTTGCCTTGTGTCAAGTGCCACATCTCTTACAATCGTATGGCTCCATTGACGCTGCCGCACATTTCCCCTTGGACTGCTTGTTATTCCCGTACCTTCTAGATTCCTTTGGCAGGTGCTTTTCAGCCTCAACAGTCTCAGCTTCAGTCTCAACTCAACTAGCAGCTTCATTTTGCTCCAAGTGGTGTCTTGGAAACAATATGATTATACAATTTTGATTTTATTAAAACATGGCTGTAAAAAACATTGATTTTTTTTACACCCAAATTTGATATAATTATTCAATTAAATGATCCTGGGTATTGTATCTTTTCAGAAATTTGCACAACATAAGCATTTGGCAATAAGCTGTTGTACTGCACTCGCCATTGTACACTTAATTACCTTCACACACAATTTTCCTCATGATTTTAACCAATAATCAACCCCTCCCCTGCTTAAACTCAACATGCATCTCCCCCTCCCAAACCAGCAATTTTAGGGCTAGCCAGCTGTGGTCAAATTTCAGAATCTATTCCAGGATCAATGACAATATTTATACCAGTGTGAGAGGTCAGGCTCTCTGAGAAAAATGACCAGATGCAGGCATGAAGTGTACTCCTTGACATTTAAATCCGGGATGCCATATATGGAGCCATGAATTATGGGAGTGTATTTAGTGGAGCACAGTATTCACAGTGGTAGCGGAAAGAACAAGTTTTTTTAATCTATCTGTTCGGCTATGTATCTCTCTTATTTTATCTCTTCTGCAAGGGTTAGGGATGTAGTGAGGCATCATGATAATATTTTCTGTGTTGCTCTGAAACATACCAGTTCTGAATTTCTCAAGCAAGCTAAGTCTAGCATGTAGCCTCTGAGTCTCTAGAGAGCCCCTACCTTAATCTATGAATAAGTGATGAAACATTAAATGTTCACTCGAAGCAGTTTTTAATGGTCTGCACAGCCTTTCTTTGTATTTTATTAATAGTTTTGGTTAAACCTTTATGACAAGGATCCCAAATACTCGGGGAATATTTGAGGTGAGGCCTAACCACGCATGGGTACATAGATGGGGTGGAAGCCTTCAATTGGAGCAACAGGAAGTGACTTCTGTCTCTGAATTCAGAACACAGGGTCATGGCGTCTGAGCATTGGTCAATGTTACTGCTATGCCAGAACCCTCCTTGCTCTGAATGCTGGGTAAATGATGGCTGACCAGGCAAAGGCAAGGCATGATTGAAATAATTGCCTAAAACATGACTGAAGAAGTTGCTGGCAAGAAATCATCTAAATAATGGGTTGTAGACATTGTTGGCATGATGTCAGGCGCAATTGGGTAATTCCAAAGCTGGGAAAACTGTACACAGAGAATAATCGTGTCCAATGAATGGAATAAAGGGAAAGGAGGGGGAAGGAGCATGAAAAATGCCTCCAATGGTTTTTTTCTTCATCTGCTCTAGAGTTTTGGTTGAAAGCAAAGGCTAGGGATTTTGTTGCCAATGGTTCACTTAAGTTTATTGGCATCATCATATCACTGGCCCGACAAAACAATGTAAGACAATAATTGCATCAGTGAAGGTAACATTCATCATTTGGTCGTTCAATACTAGGATTGGTTGACTGCAGCCCTCCACCCTTCCCTATCTAATGCTTGTTCCTTTACCTCCTAGTATCTCTTCTTATGTACTTTCCTCTTTATTTGGTCCATGAACTTATTCCTTGGTCTTCCCCTGGGGGCTTTTCCCTCTATTTTGCCTTCAATTATGTTCTTCACAAATCCATTGTGTCTCAGGATGTGTCCAATTCATCTTGTTCTTCTATTCAGTATGATATCCCATATGGTCCTTTCATCTTCTACTCTTCTGTACACTTCATCATTTCTTATTTTGTCCGTCCATTTTATCTTCAGCATCCTCCTCCAGCACCAGGATTCAGAGGCTTCTACTCTTTTCTGGTCAGCTTTTCCAATGGTCTGACTTTTTTGGAGTGACCAACACAGAGGGACACATTTGAATCTTAATAAAATATGCATTAATCTTTACCTTCTAAGCATGTCTCTACAGCACAAAAATTGTGCCCTAGAGTGTCGAGCGTATTTGTTTGGCATATTGAGTGGATATTTAAAAAACTGTGGTCACTTAAAAAACCCTGGCAAGCAAGGCTTATGGCTATAAGTATACACCCAGAAAGATAAAGATTGAAGCACATACAAGGGTTTATACAGGGCTTTTCCAGGTTTTCAAGTCTGAAATTTTTATTTTCCTAGTGAATATATCCATTATTGGCTAAGTGTATTTTAATTGACCCTTTCACGACTAGTGACGGCTATAGTAGACATGAATTTTCCTACGCAAATGTATGTCGGCCATTGCCGACGGAGAAAAACCAAAGCAAATGACCTAATGTCAGCTATAGCTGACGTGAGGGAAGGGAAGTGACCAACACAGTAGCAATAATCCCAGATATGCAGTAAACCCTTGCGACCCAGCTTAGCAACAGCGTAGACCCTTTCCTCAGCAAGTGAGCTCGACCCTCTGCCTCACTAGTAGCCCTCCTTGCTGCATGAATCTGTGGTTAATTTATTGTATTAGCTATGGTTTTTCGTGGCAATTATTTTTTGAACACTACAAAATTTTTTACTGGGAAATTAATTATTAAAATTTGCTGAGTCTTAGGGATTTTCAAACGAAATTCTAGCGTTGTTACTAACGGAGTTCTTGCACGGAACTCTAAATAGTTTGAGCTCTACATAGAACACTAAATTTGTTAATGTTAATGTTAGAATGTCATTTAAAATTGTAAAACTCTCAGAATAACATTAGTAATTCATTTAAAAGTATAAATTTTTGAAGTACTATACAGCAAAGGATTATTTAAAAAACCACCACAAATACAACAAATTTACAGTGGCCACCTGCTGAGAGAGGGGCTGCTAAGGGTGGTGGGGTTGAGCCAAGTACTCAGGGGGAGGGCACAGTGTACTGCTGAGTGGGGTTCTAAAATGGACGAAAGGCATACCTGAGCGATTCATCGCTACAAGAGAGCTTCATAGAGAGGAGTACAGAAAATTCTCACGCTACTCATAGCAGGGGAAGCATTTTCCTTTGAGAGGCTTCGGCACAAAAGGGTTAAAGAAGCACAGCACATTAACTCACATACTATGAGGAAAAAGAATGTATCAACATATTATGCACCACCACAACACTCTGGGGAAAATCCATCTCCATTTACGATAACACTTTATTCTTACATCTCACCCATGACAAGGGAAATTCAAACATGGTAAGGTTTTGGACTTATTGTCTACTTAGGCATTAAGTCCATACTTGAGTCAGACAGACCAGTAATCTGTCACTAACTTAAGTCAGTGACAGATAACTGGTCTGTCTGACTCAAGTGTTATTCATACTGTATATCAAATGAAGGCATATTAGATGGCTTGGTATGCCTTTGAAGTACTCTATTTACCTATCTCATTCTTGCCACATTTAGAGGCATGATTAACTGTCAAATACTAAATATGAGCTTTCCTGCCTAGTTCAGGTAAGGTATTTGAGTTCACACACCAACAGAAAGCAAAATATTTCTGCTCCTGCAAGCTCTTTCTGCATCGCTCCTTAGTATTAATCATGATTACTATACTCAGATACCCTCTGGATTTGAATCCACTTAAGAGTATCTGATCAGACCATCACACCAACCCATTTCCACCTATATCAGCATGGAAAGCTACGAAATTCGAGCAATATTCTAGAAGAACCCCATGCTCAGAGTTGACTGTTTTGGTTGAAGGCATGGTTTAAGTGGGAAAGGTTCGATGAAAGGTTGATTTTATAGTTATTATGGCGTCTGAGTCAATGAAAAATAAATTCATATTATACGCATATACCTGTGTAAAATACACAAGGGTAAATTTCACAGTACTTCTGGCATTCAGGTTTAATTAATTTTAAGACCAAGGGCGCGCCAAGGTTTTATAATTGCTGCACACCCCCCCAAGTTTGGAGGTCACCCAATTTTACAAAGCCCAACCAATTAACAGATGATTTAAGAATAAACAACTGAACTTTGAAACGTATAAATTCATATAAATCATGCATAACAATTCATATAAAGGATAATCTAAATAGTGAAGAAAATGTTAAGATATCACTATGCTGAAAAGTTGATACATAGTTGACACAACTGAAAGGTTGATACATATTACCAAAATGTAAAATGGCTCAGTTCATTCGTAATATTTAAGTGCCGTATTCTGAATAGCTTCATTTTGAGGAGTATCGCTAAAAGTATGTTTAAATAACATGTAACATTGATTTCAATATTTAATGAGTTAGACTGATGAAATCATTACTCACGTTAAACGACTAAAGAAATTATGTTCCACGGGCCCAAGTCCATAATTCTTTTAGCGCCTTTAAATTTAAAAGTGATATGTGTCGTTGCGTCGATTGTGTTAGGAAATGTTATTTAGAATAACTTTATGAATAATATAATGTATAAAATATTGTTCAAAATTAAAATGTCAATTTTAACAGAAAATTTGGATGAAAATATTTATTTTTTAGTTTCAGTTTAAGCTCTTTTGACTTGCAGTACAAATGAAAAACGCGGGTACGCTGAAGCACTACGAAATGTCTTATCATTTGTTAAATTTTTAATAATCTGCCGGCATAGTGCAAGATGGTCTAAGAAATACCACTCAATTAAAAAAAAAGCCTAAGATCGTGAGTATGTGATTTAGTTATTATAATATAGCTTCTGGTCTCTGGCTTCTTTGGTCATTTCTCAATATTTCATTAGCAACTTGTTAAAATATTATCATCAGTCCGCATTCACACTTATTCTCTTGCTGTATAATTCAATCAGAAGAATACAAAGTAAAAATTTGAAAAAACTCAATGCTCCTCCCAGGATTCTATGGCTATTTTATCGCTCAGTGTAAATTTATTATGGTGGAATGTTATGTAGCCTTGATTTTAATAGCTCGGTGAAGAGTTATAGTGATGATTATCATTCGCTTTAATTGTGCCTAAAATGATTTAAGACGAGTGCTCATTGGTATTTGTATTTACAATTGATGAGGAGTGAGGTGAAGTGTTGTCACTTGAATTCCCATGAAGGAAACCATTTGTGTATCGTGGCATAATTTTCTATTTCGTGTATCCTTCGCCTCGCGTTACTGCAATTTACGTCTTTCTACAGAGAGTACATTAGAACAGATACACATTGGTCAACATGTAACTGATTGAATTATAGTTCTCTGTTTAGCATCTTTTTAGAACATAAGTAGCACAAAACGGCTGTTACATCATCGCTGAGACACCATATTAATTACAACTGTTAAAGTAATTACTGCTGGAATTGACTTATATTGAAATTTACGCGCTATTAAAATGATGTGACGTGATAAGTTTTGTCGATCCAAGTTCTTCGATGTTGGCAACGCTACATTTTTCTTTCTCTGTATTTTTCTCAACTTCTCTCAGTCGCTGCGCGAAGGATGTAATGAGACATCTATCGGAGACAGAAGGAGTGTCTGCTCCACTTGCAAATAACATAACAAGGACGGTTTGACTTCCGCCATAAACCAGGATGGCTGCGATGGAGGGTACGTTGAGTAAGTGGACAAATGTTATGAAAGGATGGCAAAATCGGTGGTTTGTGCTGGACGACAACGCCGGTCTTCTCTCCTACTACACGGTGAGTAAACACCGTTTCTTATTTGGTGCATGACGTCTGTTTCATTCGTTTACTCGGCGATAGTTACTTATATTATGCGTAGCAGACGGCTCTTGTAGTACGAAGGAGCTGCTGTGTTAACTAATGCCATTGACCCTGTTTATCTCTGATGACTACATTATATTGTAACTCAACTCTCGGTCAACATATATGTGGATAGGTGTTTTGTGTGTTGTGTGAAAATTAAGGTAAGCGATCCATTTGAATCGGCTAATGCAGTTACTGCGAGAAGAATTAATTAGTGCAGAGTCAGCATTTTGAGTGGAAAAGTTGTCTATCAGAGTATTTCTTGCTATAGACTCATCTGCCCTGTGCATAGGTGAAGTCAGTGTTGCCGATGGACTGCTAGTGATAGATTTATTCAAGATACTGCATGAAATCGAGGGATAATTGTCGGCTTAAACCTATTTCTGCTCTTCAGACAGTGGAAACTAGTTGGTCTATGGAAGTTAAGCTCGGATTTAATTTCTTTTCGTTTAAGAAGGAACTCGAATAGTCGGGGGCGAGTGGAAGGTAGGTGAAAGGAGGGCGTGAAACTTTTTGTGAACTATTGTTGACACCCCTTCCACCAACTTATTGCTCAACAGTTTGCTGGACGTAAGCGACGGTGTTGATAATGAAAACATCATTATTGGAAGTGCATTGGGAATTTTTGTTATTGATCATAGACTGATATACCCTTGGTGTGTAAGAGGTTGTAGGTATCTTAAGCGTAGCGACCTTAAGATATGAAGAATACTTGCTTCATGTGCTACAAGAGAGTGTAGGACCTTGTCATTATATGGGATAGTAATGGTTTAAAGTCGGCAGGAGTTGTTTTTTTTCTGTTTGCATGCCCTCTTGAGCCCCTAACAAAGTGAATACCTGCGAGTGTTAATTGTCGTATCAAGTGTGGTGGTTTGCTGCATATTTCATTATTGTCAGTCTGTCTAATGTTGGTTGAATTTATACTTAGTTCGTATTTACTCTGATATGTATAGCATTTGACTTGTTATCAGGTGAACATTGAATTTTTCCTCATATCGTTGCTCAATTAGGGGAATTGGGATGCTGAAGTCTGTTATAAAGAGGACGATGTTGGGTCTGTTGGGAAGAAAGAGGATAGGTTTTGTTGATAGAATTAAGAGAGGTAGGGGGTTTTACTGGGATGATGATAGAAATTTTGTTGGTCGACAGAGGTGCCTGTGAAAATGTTGATTGTTTTTACTCTCTTCAGGTTGAACCTACCTAAATTGGTAGAGTAATTCAACCAATCAGCATATTAGTTAGATGATTTTTGGATTCACACTATTGATGATGTATTAGTGATTATCTAGGAATGAGTGGATATCTTCAGATGAGGAATTTGTAGACTGTCTTGTTGTTTTGCTTCCCTTCTTGGCAACTCACCGAGCCCTAAAGGAATCAAGCTTTCATTCTGATAGGTTGAAATAATGAGATTGGATACATTTTATGGTGATTGAGGATTTTTTTTTTGCTTACCGGACGATTCTGTTGGCCCGAATGTCCCTGGTATCCCGATAGGCTGCTGAGCCTGTCATCAGGTTTTCCAGGGACCGGACCAACAGAACTTGTTTGAGGTATTACTGGCAAAAATCAATATATACTCGTGCGTTAAATGAAAAAACAGGTAGCATCAAATGGTATGATGACATGTAAATAAAGTGAAGCCAGTTTAAGTTATATGTAATGCTCAATCAGCTGATCATTAGTCAGTGCACTGCAAATTGCAGGTTTACTTGAAAAATGTGGTCAGAAACACAATTTCAGTAAGAGACTTGGAATCAAAAGGTATTCACAAACCAAGGAATTGTATTTTATCAAAGGACAGTGGTATTACATCGGTTATACTCCCTGAAAACCAACCCTCTCGGTCTTGAAGCTGGTTTCTCGCTTCTTTCATGCTTATTCAGTGATTTAAAACTTTCCTGGAGGCTACCCCCAATTTGAATTTATCATCCTATTTTCCCCTAAATCTTTTTTCTGCATTTTATCTTTGGAGGGTAATTAACACATGGAATAATGGGCAAAAGGTAACTTTTGTAATTAATCCACTTTAAATCATGTTAACTAAATTGCAAGCATGAATATTAGGTGAGAAGAAGAGTTTTTAAAATATTGTTTTTTTTTGCATTCCTGAAAAAAGTTATTTATTGTGTTTTTTTTGTGGGAAATTCAATTTGCGATGCAATCAAGATTGTGGGTGTAATTTGGTTGTTTTGATTGGGGGAGAAGAGATATTCGGGGGTTTGGGTGGACAGCTAAATTTAAAGTCTTTTGGGAGAAATTTGGAAATGTGGACTTAATGCTTATATTCTCTACTTTCTCTTTAACATTCTACTTTATTTCAATGACTTCATTGAATTAATTAGGCAGTGTAATGAAAAATGTGCCAGTGAACTTAGTTGTCCTGATTTTTTAACCTTATGAATATTTTGCTTCTTCAAAGTATTGGGAGTGCTACTGCCACTCCTTGTCACCCTCAAATTACACCTTTGATGAAGGTCCATTTTAGTTTGGGAGTAAAATTATTAAGAATGACTGCCATTATTTCAAGCTAAATATGTTTTTGCTGTTAAAATTGACTTACTACCAGCTTTTGTTTGTATTTCTGCATGGAAACTTGTACCTTATTTATAGTCATACATAGAGATTAGTTGCATCTAAATGAAACATGAATGCGAAGTAGCAGTATTGATCATCTTCGTCATAAAGGAATTTTCTCAGGGGTGGGCTGATGCTGTAGAATTCATCTCTTCTGCCTAAGAGAATTAATATCTTATGATAATAATGTATTTGTTAACCTATCAATTTTTTTCATTTTAATTTATCCTACAGTGGTGTAATTATGTACTCATGTTTTCAGTAGAAATGGATTTTTCTGATATAATCAATGTGGAATTTCTCATTAATTTTGACCTACTCAAAAGTTAGCCTACATTATTTTTGTATCAAATTATCAGACTTAACTTGGTCGAACCACATCACAGTATGAAAATAATTACTTACACTGTTTTAAATTCCACAAAACTTAATATTAATTCTGATGGACGTTTTTACTACACAGTCTTTTTCAAGGTGGCAATAGCTATTTGAAAGCTGGGTGGAAATCTGAAATAGTTGAAATCTGGTTCAGAATGAATAAAAAATATTGTGGGATTTCAAGGAGTGAAGTAATTTTAATAGATTCATTCATACTGTCCAGTTTAAAGTCAGCCAAAGCCGGAGGCAGTTTACTGGGACTAGTTAACTCAAGTTAGTATTGGATTGAATAACTGTACACATCAAGAATCGTGTGGCCCCATTATTTTAATCCTTCACTTTCTGCATATCTTTTCATTATCTCATGGCGTATTATTTACTGTGTATTACTTTCATTTAAGTGCTTGAAGTTCAATGACCCTTATTCTAGTCTTCATTTAGATGTTTGTTTTTACTGACTAAGTTTCATCATTATTTATATTCCACTCATTGATTCCCTCTGATCTGCAAGTGCTTGTTAATTATTTCCCCTTTCTTTTATACTTTTAAGAGAACAGGGATAGATGAATTTGCTTTATAAGGCAGAGTTTTTTTATTAGTTCTAATTGAAGATCTCTTTTTTTGATTTACCTATGCATGCAGACCTTGGTCTGTAAGGATTTATTGCTCCTTGAGTGTTCCTCACACAATTGCTATGAGTATACAAATGCTTCACGTTCAAGTGTATTTGAATGCAATGATATATGGAGCAAAATCATTAGTTTTTACTGGAAAGTTTTAGGAGACCCATGATTCAGTCCTGCAGTTATGCAAAAGGTGTTAAACTGCCTATTCGTTTGAAAGAAGCTGCAGCTTGATAGATAATGGCAGACCTTCATGAATTGTTTTAGTACATTGATTTTACACTTTTCATCGACTGGCCCAAGTGACACTTTACTTTGGTAATCAAGTGGGAACTTGTTTTTCCTTCATGGCAGACCATTGACCCCTTCTTTGTGGGTATGTTATGGCATTGTAAGGTTGGTTATAGGTTGACAATCTAGCTCTTATTAGATGTCTTTAAAGTACTTGGTGCAAATTTAGGCCGTCTGGGTTTAACTCTCATTCCTGGCTTATGGTTCTGTTACTGTAAATTTGCTCATTTGTGTGCTCCTCCTCTACGGGTGATGCTAATGAAAATTCTCAGCTTTGAGTTAGGGCAAAAGCTCACTTGTGGCATTAGATTTAATCTCTTGGACTGTGGTGCCTTACATGTGAATGCGAGTACTATGTAACATAGTTTGATAAGTACCTTGTGGCTTGCTAGTTGTGAGACTATCTACATCCTCCAAAGATTTGTGGAGTTCATAGGGTAGGAGACATCTAGCTGGTTATTTGATTACTTAGGGAGGTGTCTGATAAATGAGGCATTTGTTCTATGGTGGATTGGTTGGGAGTTTGGTTAGGGAAGGCGGAAATAATGAAGAGATGCAGGAGGTGGGAGATGTAGTGTTGGCATTTGCCTTCTCTTAATGAAAGGTGTTTAGGGGACTGTATTTAATCGTCCAGTGGATGGGACATTAATTACCCATCACATGACATCAAAGTTTGAGTCGAAATTCAATGAATGACAATGAGTCCTTGCAATGAGAAGCTAGTAATACAGCCACTGCACCAACTTGAACTTCAAGGATACCTGGCAGCATAACGGGCTATAGTTTAGGGTATTCTTGAACCTCAGGGGATCAGGGTTTTTCCCAGAGTCCAATAAATTGATTTTTTTAAAGAAAATTTCTCTTGTCTGATGCACTGCAAAGTGATCATCATTTTGTAAAGTAACCCTAATAGGCAGAATTTGAATTCAATAGGAAGTCAGTTAGAAGCTAACATTTATATTTCCATGCATAAATCAAGTAATGGGAACAGTAAATTAATGCTTCGAAAAAGATGCTAATAGTATTAAAAAAAGTGTGGATAAAATATTTTACAGAGTAAAATAATTGGTATATTTTTGGCTGTTCTTTCTATTTTATTTACGTTTGCTGGTAATATTTTATCTACTTAGAGGAGATTCTCATCAGTTACTGTGTCCATCTTCTCAATACTTTCCAGTTTTGTTCCATATGAATCTAATCATCACAAAAAACATAATTGTGGAATTATTTCTTTTTATAGAGTTAAAGCAATGTAATACTATTTAATCCATTTCATTCAATATAAGGGTTGGTTTAATAACTCGGGGTAGAACTCTCCTCATCAAGGTCTATAAAGTTTGCAGAAAGGGGTGTATGTGGGTCAATTGCTATCCTTGTGGAGCCTGTAATCTCCTGGGTAAATCTGTAGATCTGGAAATCATATCGGGAAAAAATAACTTTTAGTTTGGGTTTTTGAGGTGGCTTTTCTTAGATTCAAATCGGGAACCTCCTAAACAGTAGGCCTGTGTGTGCATGCTGAGTTCCTATGCTAACTATTGACAAATCTCTTTATACCTTCCTTGGTTAGGAAGTTTGGGAATCCCTTCAGTTCTTGATGTCGTCACTACTCACTACTCTATTCAACCTAGCATGGAAATCAATGATTTGTGCATTTGTTAGATTTTATAAAAAAATTGTTATGCAATGTGAGATAACTCTTTGAAAGTTAAGTTTGAAAATTTTAAAAGTTGATTCCTTATTGTTAACCGTATCATTAAAACCAGGGTTGAAATTCGCCTTGAAGGAAGATGACTTGGTGGTGTAACTGGCTAACACACCTGACCGGCAATTGGGAGATCCGGGTTCGAATCCCGGTCAAGTCAAATGATTTTTTCCTAGCGAATTTCAACCCTGGTGTAAATGCACCAGTGCAAGTGACTTCGTACCACATCATTTGTTACATGCAATGTTTGGAAACGTATCATTAAAGTTTGAAGGATATTTAAATAAAAGTTTCTGCTAAATCATGTGCTTAATTTATGGTGTTGATTTCGTTTATCAAGTTGGGATTATGTTTAGGCGGTGTGGGAAATCCGGCATTAGCTTTTTCTTTTTATTTGCCAAAATTGTGTGGGGATACATACTTTTTGTCCCATGTGAGAGGTGAAGCTTTGCTCTTGAAGTGCTCTGTATGCCATGTAACCCCCCTGCAGGGATGGAGGTTCGCCTGAAATATCCCCACTGCAGCAAGGATATAAAACAAGGGTCATTGGCTGAGGGAGTCAGTTCTCCACCTTCTTAATTCATTCCTTTGTTATCATTTAGTCGATGACCAAGAGTGGGCTGATCTTGATGATCTGGATGAATCTTAAAAGTGCAAGGAAGGCGAGAAGAAAACAGGAATCTGGCTTAAATACTATTGAGTAGAACCCTTAAAGTACAGTACGTAGAGATTGGCCATTTTGAAAGTTACTGCGATAATTTTTGTAAATTACCGTGGTATTTTACGTAATTAACCGCTGCCCCAGAAAATTGCCGTAGTTTTCGGTAATATTCACCTCCGTGTCAGAAATGTTTCATTATATGCCAGACATATTATTTTAAGTTAATTCAATATACATTTAACTCAATATTAATTATAAGTAGAGACTCTTACAACTTATTTGTGGAATATTTGTTAGGCTATAATTTTTAACTGTTTTAACGTAAAATTTCTCATAAAAAAAGAGCGCCGAATTCCGTATGGGCGGGCGTATTAGTTTTTAATTTTTAAAATTTTTAATACATTAATGTAGCAATAGCAGTTGTTAAATGACGTGAACCCCTTGCCATTGCTATTGGATTTTCTATTAAGTCCTCTATTAGCTCTTAATGGCAGAAAATAAAACATTACCGGAAAATTATTGTAATTTTCGAAATTCACCGTAGTTTACTAAGGTGATTTACCTCAAATGAAAATTACAGTCTTTTACTCATCTCTAACAGTACATTTAGTGGAGGAGATTGTTACCCTGTCTTACTTCTTGTGGAACTCTTAGTGATGGAGATGGGTTTTCTAGTAGCTTAGAAGGGTGTTGTATTTGGTTTCTTCCTGGAGAGCCAGTATTTGAGTGATGCGATTTCGCACTACGAATGAAACCGACACTCGTTTAATATTTCGGATTCCCACGGGTACCGGCCTGATAACCATTGAGTTAGTGGACATCACGTATACCATAGGGCTTATTAGCATTTGAATTGTGCCCTCGTCTATGTAGCCATTGTAGGAGGAAAACGTTTTTGGAACTTCGCATCGTATGCCATTAAGACGCAGCAGAGTGAGGAAAATATCTTGCCGAGCTGGAAAATGAATAATGGAAAGATATAAGAATTGGTTTCTCAAGGAACTAGAACTAATGAAGCGGCTGGTTAGAAAGTATACTTGGACAAAAAATGAATTGGAGATGTCACTTCGATCTAGTTGAGTATTAACTTGAATGCGCCGCAAGAATTTCGGATCCAGCTCAGAAAGATTCTATGCAGGTACTAAACAAAATCCTGTGGATAACTACGCGCTATATTGAAAATTGCTGTGAACGAGAGACGCACTTATCGGAAGTGTTGCACAGATATTGAAACGAGTGTGTTGGAAGCCACTAAAGAATTAGAGGTAGCACTCAAAGTTGAGATAACTAGAAAAATTCAAATTACATGAGCTCCAGACTTTAGCGGAGGGTAATATTTTATCTCCAAAGTTACTCCCTCTTTTTCTATTCTCCCTTTTTTTCATGGATGTTATCGTAACATTCCTGGCACACGCCGGTGCGGTGGCTCGCAAGGTGTGTAATGTGGGTGTAGATCAAAATATTAATTATTTGTGTCATAGAACTCAATCCCGCAGTTTTCATTCATTATATCTGGGAAGGTATTGGACATGGACGCTGATTGAAACCATGGTAAAGTAATTTGTCTTGACTTGGATTCGAACCCAGACCCCACGATATCTTACCGAATACTTAACAGTTAAGCTGCCCAGGCGTACTCTTCCACTTTGAATTTCGGAACCGTTGTTGAATCGTTAAACTTAGTGCTCTACTAGTTCCGCAGTTGTTTGAATTTTGATACAGCTAACACCTAAGTGTTTTAAGTTGACTTTACCGGGATGAGTTGCCACAGCTTTCTCTGTCATACTCCCCCACTTAAGATAGTTTGAAGGAAATATCCTTTCCCCTAGAAATCAGTGAACTGATCTTATTTTAAAGAAAAATATCTCTTATTTCCAAAAATGCCAAACTATCAGCCCCTTACCGTACTAGAAGTTTTGACGAATATTGCCAGCCCTTTTACATGAGAAATGGTACGTGTATACACTCCATAAAGGCCTTATTTACAAAACGAGGAATTTCTAACTCCTAGAGCTCGTCAATAAATTAATAGCGAGTGGTTTGTATGGTGTCTCAACTATTTTTTAAGATAAATTATATAGTCACCGTGTTTATTTTTTCAAAATCACAAAAAATCTTAGTTTCTAAGGAGTTATAAACGTACCGCGTGAGAAAAATTAGTCAAGTTAAAGACTTACATAGATATTTTTATTTTATTACCTAGAATTACAGTCACATAAAAGTATATTGTTGCACCATTAAGTAATAATGTAAAATTAATTTCATGCTTCCTACAGCTGCTGAAATTAGAACGTATAATTCGAACATGGCCTTCATTATGACTAGGGAACTATCTTGCTCAAACTACGTTAAAGGAAAGTGAACCGAACGCTGGAAGTATCGTAATTCCAATAAGTATCGAGTCCTGTACGTTCTGAATAAGCGATCTCCTACCGTATTGCTCTCCTACTAAGAGCCGAAAATTGTAACCTACCCTCTTCATCTTTCTTCCGCATACCTGAGATACT
This sequence comes from Ceriagrion tenellum, assembly GCA_963169105.1. Lineage (NCBI taxonomy): Eukaryota > Metazoa > Arthropoda > Insecta > Odonata > Coenagrionidae > Ceriagrion > Ceriagrion tenellum. The sequence continues at coordinate 49,771,044 of OY720636.1, read as the reverse complement.
TTTATATCTTACATCTACCCCGTCAACAGTCCACCACCGTTCAGTATCTCCCCAGTCCATCTCATCTGCCGTCTTGGCATTTCACCCAACGCCAATCTATTACCCACGTCCGACACTATTAATTTTCTTCCTCTCCGTCCGACCCAATCTCACCTCATCATCGTCCAAAGAAATAAGAAAGAAGTTCCTTTTCCCCTAGGTTCTCATATCGACTTCTCCCTAGTGGTTTTTACACCGTTTGTGTGTTTGGGTTTTCAAAGGCATGGGTCATTTCTTTCAGCCTCCAAAAATCAATATATGCCGATCATATCATAGTCTATTCTTTATTCCGAGGGTGATGTCTAGTACGGGAATTTTGGAGGATTCGGGGAGCTGGGTTGTCAGTCACCTTTTAAGGTGGCTCTGACATCAGGGTCACGCATTTCAGATATTCGGAACACTTGCGTACGGCCTCTATGAAGTACGTTTTATATCCTGAGATGAAAATAAAACGGTGTTCCCGTGCTGGTTTTAATGTAATTAAGCCTTAAATGCGGTGATATTAACATGGGCTCTGATATAGATTACTCATTTTACAGCAGAAAGACGACAGTTTGGACGAGAAAGCATATTCAAGGATTTAAGTTAGTTCGAGAGAAATGTCATTTCACCCAGAAATCAATGATTTTGGTCTTATTTCAAAGAAAAACATCTCACCCATCCTAAAAACAGAAATATCAGTCCCTTACCGAACTACTTTTCGAGATTTTAGACGATAAATACCAGCCCTTTTTACGTGGGAAACGGTACGTTGGTGCACTCCTTGGAGACCTTATTTAAAAAATGTGGACTTTCTAACACCAACAGCCCGTCAAAAAATTAACAGTGTCTAATTTGAATGTTTTCTCAGCTTTTTTAAAATTAATCATTTTGTCGCCGCAGTATTTTTTCAGGATCATAAACATACCTTTCGATGTGAGGGAGCTTAAACGTGCCGGGCGAAAAATATGAGTCAAGTTATAGACTTATGTAAATATTGTTATTTGATTACTTAGAATTTCAGTCTAATGAAAGTATGTTATTTCACAATTAATATTACTATGTCTACTTCATGGTTCCTTCGGCTGCTGATATTAAAATGTGAAATTTTAATTTGGTCTCAGTTGTGACTAGGGAACAATCTCGCTCAAACTGCCTTAATTAAAACTGTTAACAAGAAGCGGAAACTTCTGGGATATTATTAAAAATGAAGTACAGGCATCTTACCGCCCAATGTAAATAGTTATTAGCTAATTACTGCCGTAATTGAAGTCAAAATGCGCTAGTTTCATTCAAATGGCGCTGCAGTCGGCTCAGTGGCTGTACAAATGTGGTTATTAAAAATGTATTCGTGGAGTAATCTGCATATTTTGTACTTTAATTTTGGTTTTCATTAGGTCACCCCTTACATCAGCTGAAGCAAGAGTATTGAAACCGACTAAAAAATGTGTAATTTAGTATTTGTCTTGACTCACGTCGTCAAGCCAGAGCCACCTTAAAATGAATATGGTGGAAGTCGAGCTGTTGTTGTGGCTGTAGGTATTTCATTCTCAACCAATGGACCCAGATACAGATCACGGAAATTGGGAGAATCTGTAGTAGAAACTCTTTTAAGTATCAACCCTTTACAGAACTATTTTTCGAGATTTTTGACGAATTTTACATGGGAAATGGTACGCGTATGCACTCCGGAGAGACATTATTTGGAAAATAAGGAATTTACTAGCTGACCCGTGAGAATATTTCGCACAGTATGCAGTTCTTCCTGTTTCTTCCTTCTTTCTTCCTATTCTTCTATCTGTTTCTTCCCATGGGCAATTATATGTTATTTATGTTTGTCTTAAAGATACATAACGTAAACATAAACGGTCACACTGATTGCACGTAAAACGTAAATAATCTAACTAAACGTGTGTGTTAATAGATGGTGCCTCCTACAGTCTTTTAAGCACGTAACCATAGCCAACATATTAGTTGATGAAAGATCGAAGGCTTTCCCGGCGTATGGTATCGAGGAAGTCAATGCGGGTTTTCCACCGGGTCAGGTTGTCCATGTCTGCCGACGTTTCGATGACCGAGTTGCTCATCGTCTTCAGGGCATGAAGACGCTGAGCAACTCGGTCATCGAAACGTCGGCAGACATGGACAACCTGACCCGGTGGAAAACCCGCATTGACTTCCTCGATATTAGTTGATTATCGCCAACCCTTCGTCTGTGTTCAGTGACAGGTTCAAGAGGTCTGCCCCGTCCTCTTGGTCTGCCTCGAGGCCTGCCTCGTGAAGTTGTGCCTCTTTCCATTGTATAGTTCTATAACATTGAACGGGATGTATGATGAGCAAGTTATGTTCATAAATGTTTACAAACTATTTTTGTAAGCGAATATCATATAAATATGAAATCAAAAAGTTTTAATTGAATTGACTTACCAGATGACCATTCACCTATGTACAATCACTATGTGCATTTCGAACTATTTTCATTATAAACCTTTTTTTGAAGTTTAGAATAAAAAAAGTGTGTGGAGTCGATATACCTTGAGCGAGTAATCGACATGGAAAAATCGAAACTTTTAAGTCAAATTAATGGGTAAATAGTGAAATTTGAGATTGAGATTGTATTTTTCGTCAGAAGCCGGTGATTCAACGTTTCAAATGATACCTCATTTATCACTGTAGGTGCAGTATTAACGGAGCATATACGGAATGACAGAAAAAGACCTTTGTGTAATAATATATACGATAACACTTAGATCTTGTCAAAAAATTAGCAGTGAGTAGTCTGTATGTTTTCTCAACTATTTCTTACAATAAGTCATATTGTCACCCCATTTATTTTTTCAGGATCGTAAAAAACCTTCCGTTTTGAAGGAGTCTTAAACGTACCGTGTAAAAAAAATTAGTCAAGTTGAAGACTTTTATAGATTTTTAATTTAATTACTTATAATTTCAGTTATGTTAAAGAATATAATTGCACCATTAATAATGCAATATTTAATTCATGCTTTCTACAGCTGCTGGAATTAAAGCGTATAATTTGAATATGGTCTCCATTATGACTAGGGAACTATATCGCTCAAACTACCGTAAGTTTTGAGTTTCGCCTTATTCACGGGGTTGTCAGGAGTAGGTTAATGCTGACTCTCGGTGTCAACCCGCCACTCTTGTGTTTTGACCCTTACTCACTTCATTATTCTGACCCATACTCCATCCTACATTCACTGACGCCAGTTACTTCAAGTTGCCTGTCGTCTCCCCTAATAATTGGTACTGGCTTTCCACATCTAGTTGATAGCATGGAGAATTGAGTTGCCAAACCGTGCGCTTACCTCTAGCCCGTTTTGGTAACCATTTCCAAAACCGCGATAATTTTTTTACTTTAGCTATCTAGAGTAATGTATGTAAATAATGTTTGAATTTTGGTAGAGACATAGATGTGCGGGGAAGTACATATCTTTGTATTATGCTAATTTTCATGCTGATATTGGCAACATCGCACTTCCGGAAATTTACATGGGAAACAAATCTCCACGGGAGGACAACTATAAGTGCGGAGCGCTCAATATAGCAAATTGTTCTCCCTGGAGCTAATCGCGTTGGCCATAATATCAACTGTAACCTAAAAATGAATCAACCATGTGATTCCACAAGGTTTTTTTTGTAAAAGAAACTTCTTCGGTTTGTGAATTTTAGGAATTGCTACGAAGGCTTCCGCGGTTTTCTTGTTTATTGGTATTTTTCGGGTTCACCCCGCGTTGAACCATTTTTATGGACGACCGTTTCGCCGGCATTCCAGTCGGTTTCATCAGGTGCTAATGACCTGTTAGGGCCTGATGAAGCCGACAGGAATGTCGGCGAAACGGTCGTTCATAAAAATGGTTCAACGCGGGGAGAACCCAAAAATTACCGATAAAACATTTTCAGGAATATTGCGGGGATGAATAAATCGAGATTCTCCTCAAATTTCTGTAATTTATTGCTCATTTGAGATGTGATATTGTTCACTCAGTGGGTTTAGGTTCACGGTCTTCTCCTGTGATCTCAAATTCGTATCAGAATCAGAAACTGGATGCTCCTATGTATTCTGATGAATTTTTCGTCTGTGAGGCGACGGGTTGAATGGTCTTCAGCCATAGAAGCTCATGTCGCTCTCAATATTTTCATTATGAGGTCTAGTCGAAGAGTACAGAGAAGTGAGGGAAAGGTTTTTTTTAGTTAGATATGTCTATGCTAAGGTATATGTGTATGTGGTACCCATAATTGAAGCGGTATTGTGATATGCATTTGGATCTTACGGTACTCATCTGATGTGCCAATATGAATGGATGCTGATGGACATGTAATTCGATTGGAGATATCGAGGTTGAGCGAAGCGAGTATTATAGGGATAACACCAAAGTCATATTAATCGATTCTTCCTGGGATATCGTTCGGGAAGGAATGGAGTGTAAAGGGTTGCACATGGAAGTCACTTCCATGACAGTAGCCTTGGAAGTCGCTTGTAAGCGACACTTCGATGTGTAAACACGCACTTCTAAGGCAGTAGTGGCGGTAATCGACCACGGTTGCTACTTGCAAGAACAATAGACTGGTTTCTATTTTGCCTGCAAGTAGCATATCGATTATGCGATATAATCGCATCGCATCCGGTGGAATCTTGGTCACATGACAGCAAACGGAGATTAAAAATTTTAACAACGAATGACTTGGTAGGAGGATGACTCATTGTTGAAGAGACTGGTTTTTCGGGTCTCCCTCCGCGTTTATCCATTTTTTACGGACAATATTTCGCCAGCGTTCCAGCTGGCTTCTTCAGGTCCGCTGAAGTGAAGTCTTCATTTTAATTGCTATTTTAAATGCTAAAGAACTCCTTAGGTAAGCTTCATGACTTAACTCTAATTTGATAAGTAAAGTCTTCAGCGGACCTGAAGAAGCCAGCTGGAACGCTAGCGAAATATTGTCCATAATAAATGCAAAACCGTGGAAGGAGACCCGAAAAACTATCCTCTTCATAAAAAAAACTTCGCGGAAACCTTTACGGAGGACTCATTGTTGCTTGTGTACATATGTATTTGTGCTTGCAAATATTTTAAATGCTAAAGAACCCCTTAGGTAAACTTTATGACTTATCTCTTATTTGATAATTATAATCATTTTCTTAATTCTCATACTTGATATGATGTAATAATAATGCATTTAATGTAATTTATGCAAATTTATTTCATCCACGAATGCCTATGGGGCTCAAACAGCTTTATACAAACGTCATTATTCTCAAATTTAGATTATTCTCGTAATTACCAAATTCATTGTTTACTTCCGTCATCCATTTGTTTGTAAAAAGCCGGAAGTTCAGTTAGTGTAATCAGAACGATGCGCTGCAAGTGGCGATACGATTCGAGATATCGCTACACTCGCTACTTCCGTTGAAGTCTACTTCCATGTGTAAACCCGCCTTATGCTTGTGAATCGACCGGCAGTTGAAATATTTAGAATCACAGCATTTGTGCGTATGCGCGATGCATAATTTGAGTTTTAAATGAAGTTAAGAGATGTGATGATGTGAAGCGTACTTGACTAAGTGTTGTAGTACATTTTTTTATTTTTAAATAAAATTCAAGCTGCAGGTACCATTGGTAAAATCAAGGTCGCTGGACGAATAATTCTCAATATTTCGGTGCTACTGGAGTAGAAATGTCATCGCCGTGTACGCTTCTAAATATTCGTCATAAATCGAGTTCGTTGGATCGATTTTTATTGCGGCTAATAGGACTGGACGTTGATTGCCTGAAGGAGTTCGCAGTGCGATCTTTATGTGGCGGAATTTCTCCGAAATGATATGTCAGTATGTGATTGTTTTATAAAACATATAAATCCACTACGAATTGATTTGATCTTCACGGTACTAGCTCACTGTATGTATATCTTAGTGCAGGAAGGTTCTAAACAGCGTTTGTAGTTCGCTTGAAGGATAGCTATTATTTGGGGTTCCAGAAAAAGTGAGAAACTCCATTTTCAAAATACCGCGAATCGATAAGAATCACGCTCGTGTGTTCGTGTCCCTTATCACCTACGGTATTCTCATTTTATATATATACCGCAGTGGAATAAAACGAGCAGACCACTCGAGTAAAATGAACGAACTCCTGGAGAAAAATTGGACTTTCTCCTTTAGTAAACGTTTGGTCACTTCACGAGAAGTGAAAGTAGTCCGTGGTCGGTAAGTGCACGGTCGTTGGTCCGGATAAAAATTATAAAATTCCTTGTACGGAATTAACAGTTGCGCTGTTGAGTACGAAGCTCTCTCTCGTTTCTCACTTCATGTGATTGTTCTTTATTTCTTTTGCGTGGATATTGGTTTGGACTTAGTCTTTAAGCTGTGAGTTGGATCGTTCCACTATGATTAATCTCAATTGTATCTGTAAGCCAATGCTGACTTTTTGTCTATGATGTAAGTATAAATTTTTTATGAAGCATTCTGTCCTGATTGGGCCACACAAATGTATTACCAACAGTAAAAGCCAATCCCCAAAAATGGACTGTTATCCCCAAACACTGAACTAACAAAAAACAACCTAATATGATAATGTTAATGAACAATGTACCATGAGAACAAAACTACTATTACTCTGCTGCCTATAAAGGTATTTACCATCGTAAGAATTAACTTAAACTACAAAGCCAAAAATATTTCTATCGCCTAACTATCTACTAATTTGTAAATACCTCTAACAAAGACATTACTCATGATAATCCACAAAGCACCTTCGATAATCACCACAACTCATAAGCTGAAGAGAAAATGGTGACACGAGGAGCTTAAACCCCACGTTAAACCGTGATTCCATCGGTTTAACTCCCTCCGGACAAAGTTCACCGGGGCTTCCGTCTGTCAGCGCTAAAATGGCTCTATGAATGCGGGTTTAACCAAATCATCGGTCTAACTTCTGTAAGCCAGTCTTAGACTTAGACTAGCACAACGGTGAGTACGGCCGAAGGAGATATTATCGTTATTTGATCATTAAACCCAGTTTTCAACCTCTCAGTTCGTCGAAGGTTTTTTGAGTATCCTATGGCGACTGTTGGTTCGTGGCTTATGCTTGTAAGCAAAAGCTATCGTCTTTTCTCTTCTGTTTCTCATTATTCTTATCTCTTGGCTATAATTTTCTCAAACTTTCTATGGAGTCTTTAAAATATGCAGGTAGTATGCAACTCGTCATTCCTTAAGCCGGTCTTACTTATAGAAAATCATGCAGCTGGCCCCCAGTCATCCATTTTCTCTCATGTTCTCCCTTTTCAATTTGCTCTTCGTCTCATCTGGTCCGACCAATGGCCATATTTTATGCCACCTGTTTTAATCTATTCTCTTCCCAACCCGTGTCATAAATATATGCCTTGGCGGGGAATCTGGATGCTGACCTAGCAGTATAAAGGTAGCGGCAGAAAACAAAAGTTGATGTCTTGCATTTTCCTACTCGGTTAGAATTACTGGGTGTGGTGAGAGAACTTTTCAAAACTGATATTCCTAAAGTTCGCTGTGTGTGTGGGAATGGGAATGAACTGAGAAGCACCCTGTCCTTCGTAAGCCATTACATTTTAGATCCGCAGTCCGAAGTTAATAATTTGCCAGTTTCTCTGACTTCGTGAAGGATCGAAGAACAATTATTGCATGGCGAGATTTATTGCGGAAAAATTCCCTTGAAGCCAAAAAAATAAAGCGATACCGATTGGTAGGTTAGAAATTGTACTTCCCTGGGGCGTGGTCTATCTCGGAGGTTAAAATAAGGAGTAATTTAAATGAATACTCGTGAAAAGCCTTTTTGAGTTAGTTTAATTTTTATATCTTTGCTGTGTATGGAAGATCTTTTTATTGACTTTGCAGTATCTTTTTGGTCCCCGATGAGCAGTTAACAGTCAAGAGATCGATGGAAATCCATGTGTCGAGGTCCTTCATTCACCTGGTTTTTTGTCTCTTTGGTCGCATGATCGATTTTTGCCGGAGCGACAATTCTGTGAAAATTCGTCTGAGGGGTCACGAAATTCAACGCTTAACAGTTTTGTGATTAATCGATTAGCTGATAAGATATTGACGAAAATTAATCCAGCAAAAGTGACACTCGATTTAGGTTTTTATATTTTGCTAAATTTTCTCCTTTTTTTAACTCGAAATTCTGGATCGGATCAATTTAAAAATTTTCTGACGCAAGTCCTGGTTTGTGTTTCTCACAATGTTTGTATTTCCGTAATCGTTTATTTTCCGTAAACCTGCATTGTATAAAATTGACTCATTTACTAAAGTAGGGTATCGTTTTTGCTACCTCAAACGCGAATGTTCCGTAAATGTTTATTTTCCGTAAGCCTACCTTGTATAAAATTTACTCATTTACTAAAGTCAGGTATAGCTTTTGCTATCGCAAACGCGATTGTAGAACGGGTAGAGATTTATTTTATGTTCCGAGGAGATTCACGGCAGTGTTTTGTTTTCTTATAAAAATACTTCTCTCGTTCGGATTAGTGAACACGGAAATGTCGCTTCCGGCGGTATCTCTGCCGAACAACGGGATGAAGAAACTTTTAATGGCATCGTTCAATAGTTAAATGTTTTCTTCTTATTTCTTTAGGCGGTTCCCAACGGTTCCGGTGTTGAACGCAAAACTTGAATGAGGAAATCTTTCATTACAAACCATGTATACGTACAAACCCATCTCGCCTGCGTGTGCCGTTCGTCCTGGGCAAGCGGGATTTTCCTGAATTTTGTCGTGTAAAAAAGTTTCTTCAAGTTAATAATGTATAGTTTTGAGTTTCTATTTTCTCTCAATATATTTGGTTATGTAGAATAACATGTATGCTATATATATTTTATTTTGCATTGTAGTCTACAAAATATTAATACCTTAATGGCCGGTTTCAAGAACATTAAGTTACGGAATTAATAGTAATGAGATCCACAAAGTTATAGATCTCATAAATATAGTCGGGTTGCTGGACCACATCTACTAGTTACAGGACTTATTTCCCAATATTTTATAGCTTCTAATATTAGATCTTATCTTCTACCGCCGAGTTAAATTTATGAAAGCTTAGCCTACGAATTATTGCTAACGCAGATTATAATTAGTCAGTAAGAGTAAACAAATTGGTCATTTGTCTCAAACCAACTCTTTTATCTAATAATTAAGTCTCCAAGCGGTTCATTGCGCATCCGGCATCGTGGCAATTTATGGAACTCGCCACCTCATGCCATAAGTCATGATACTAATAAATTTATCGAATGTTTCTGCAACAGTTATTGATTGGTTGTCTGGACTTATAAGTCCTATAACTTAATAGAATACGTATGTGTCGTTCCTGCAACTGGTCTTAAGAAAAGCAAGTGTGTCACAATTGTGAAGTTACGACTTGTTAATGTCCTGATTTTTACTTCCATGTCGTTCTTTTTCGGCATAAGCGTGTCGGACAGACACTTTCGTAGAAGGCAGAGTCAGAAGAGCTCAATACTTAGCTTTGGACCTAGAAAACCCTCTCTGTTTAAATAATTTTCTGCATACCCTCTTCCACTAGAAAATCTCCCTCGCTTCTGCCGCATTCATTCAGTACTTCATACTCCTTCTCTTGTTCTTTAGGTAGTTGGAGCCAAATATTATTTCTCCTAGAAATCAATAAATTTAGTCTCACTTTCAAGAAAAATATCTCACCCTTCATGAGATAGCAATACATCGGCCCTTTGTCGAAGTACTTTCCGAGGCATATGCCAGTCATTTTCCTTGAGAAATGGCACGTGTTGGCCCTTCAGAGAGACATTATTTAAAAAAATGTCAACTTCAAGTGCACGGGGTTAAAAATGTTTTAATGAAATTCCCGATTGGATTGAAAGCACCTGACCAAAAATGTGGCGTTGGTACAGTGGCTCGACGCTCACAGAGTTACTCAATCCGTTTTTTATATAATTGATTTAGAAACTATATTTGACCGTTGCCAATACATGCGGGAGTGTGAAATTTAATGAATTTTCAAGGTCAGTATGCTGAAACCGTGGTTATTTTATTAGTTTTCTTTAACTGTTACGATGTTAGCTGTAAGTATCTTGTATTCTTTCCCAGTGACTAATAAAAAATCACGTGCTTGAAGAAAATTAGCCGAGAATTAAATACATCCTCAGCTCATCAATTCATCCGAATAGTCTCGTTTTGGCTTTACCATCGGAATGCATGGAATGCCGTCACACAATTATCTTATCAGTAAGACGCCACCAATGTCGTTGTAGTCTAAAAATGGAATGAGCTCACTGCCGACATCCTAATTAATACCATTGAGGATCCATGAAGCAGGCTAAAGAAATGTCGTAAATTCGTTACATTTATATCGATAGGATTGCCGGAACTATTGCGATTTGTGCTCGGTATGCTAACGGTTGACCGACCTTAGTTTAAGTTAGCTTGTGTGTAGGTTTTTTGGGGTTTGGTCAATTTTTTCATAACATAACTATTGCCAACGTTTCACGTTAACTGTATAAGTCTTCATCAGGGTGAGAAATAGCATGGAAAAACGTATGAAACATCAGAATGCCAGGTACATAAAATTGTGTAATGAGCATGCTCATTGAAAGTGGAATGCAGTGTACTTGTGAGTTAATTTCAATGTTGCTTTTTATTGTTATAATTGATGTTGCGTATGAATACTAGCTGGAATTATATTCTGGTGTTTGTTACGGCATCCCATTATGCTCACAGACCTGACGAAATGTATAATTAAAGGGAACTTATAAGGAAATAGGTGTATTATGCATTTGATAAATGCCATGCCCATACTGTGGGTGGAGTAAACATGAAATCTTCAGATACATCAAATATCTTGGAATTACCTTTACATCTGATATATCGTGGGGATTACACCTACAGAACATATGTGGCGCAGCATTAAAGAAAGTAGGTTTTGTATAATAGGAAGGTCCTCGGATGAAAAAGTCAAAGAGAGATTCTATTTCGCTCTGGTTAGGCCACACCTCGAATACGCCACGAGCATTTGGGACCCTGGTCAAATAGATTTTACCAAAAAAATTAATAAAATGCAAAGGAAAGCAGCGCGCTTTGTTAAAAACTGCTACGAGCGTACATATAGTGTCTCACAACTTTAAAGGGATTAATGTGGGAGCCCCTAGAGATTCGGAGGCTACACGCTAGGCTTAGGTTGCTTGAGAAATTCAGAACTGATATTTTTCAGAGCAACGCAGAGAATATTATCATGACTCCTCACTACATCTCTAGGTCTGACAGATGCGAATAAAAGAAGAGAGATACACTGCCGAACAGATAGGTACAAAAACTCGTTCTTTCCGCGAACAATAAGCGACCACAATAAAAATTGAGCTCCGCTAAATACACTTCTATAGTACATGTCACCATTTCATCTCCAAAAAACTTACACCTTTACACGGCTGGTGACCTAACACCCCCTACCACACGCCCGTGCGGCGGCTCGCGGGGTATTATGTAGAAGTAGATTATTATTTCTCGTGCATTGACCTAACCTTAAAAAACCTAAAACAGTGTTAAGTTGTGCTTTGTGTACGCTTGATGTTTTGAGGCTGCGTGAATCTTTGTGAGCTGTTTTTTTGTAGCAACTTAATGGGTAGCACGAGTCCCGCCTTTTGGTACACGTATATTTTTTCAGCTACATTATGCGAGGTTTTTGGAGTATTTTTTCGAATTCCACGTACCCTTGGAGTTGGCTGCCAAATGCGAGTCGGCGTTGGCTCAATCTACCCTCCGGCGGAAATCCTCGTGTGATTCTTGCTGAGAGGTCGTGGGTAAACTCATTTTGATTTTTGTTGCATGAAGTGTATTCAACAAGCGCATCATCAAGTGCCTTCAAGGAGAGTGATTGACCTCATTGTATGGGAAAAGAATGGTTTTTGTTACCCGTTTTCATTTTTCACGAAGGGTATTGTGATTTGGGCTTTGCTGAATCACTTCAGATCACGCTGCGTCGCTTTGACGACGAGCGTAGATAATAAACTTCTTCAGTACCTTTATATATGTTTTGTTGAATTTCTTCTCTATTCTATCACTCACTTTCGTCAGTCTCACTTGGTGGTATTCCATCATTAAAAATTTTAAAATGTCAACTTTTACTAGAACCACTCGATTAATTAAACAACGACCCAGGTTTCGATGTGCATTCACATCATCTTCAGGTGCATTCACATCATCTTCAGGCCTGGAGATGATGTGAATGCACATCGAAACCTGGGTCGTTGTTTAATTAATCGAGTGGTTCTAGTAAAAGTTGACATCTTAAAAATTTTTAATTCTCTATTCTACTTGTATTTTTGTGTCCGTCGATGACTGACGTGGTGTGGTGGAACAGAATGATGAACTTAAATTAATACTAAATTGATAGTTACATACATACATACCAATCACGCCGTTCCCTTCCGGGGTAGGCACAGTCACGAAGTTTCACTCATAAAATCATAATTGTACACCTAACTCTCTTTCAATAATTTCCTCCATACTGACCTATCCTTTCTAACCTCTTTTGCCTCATTTACCCCCACACACTGCTTCATACACGCCCTCCTGTTTTTAAGACTCCTAATATTCCACCTCCTAAAAAGTTCCTCAACCACATTCAGCCACAGCTTTCTCGGCCTACCTCTACCTCTCGCTTCATTCATTTCAATCTTATATATCTGTTTCGTTATTCGACTCTCATTCATTCTCTCAACATGGCCACACCAACAAAGTACACTCCTTTCATATATGTCCATTAGTGGAACATCTAACCCACACTCATTCCTGACACTATCCATCCTACTGTTGCCGCAGACACTCCTCAGATAACTCATACCCACAGCGTTTTGTCTATCCTGACATACCCGTGGTTCACTACCATACTACCGTATTCACTACCATAAATTGATAATGTTGTTCACTACGTATTTTTTTATATTTACCACGTCTGTCTACGTCGAATCAGCAGGTTCAATCGTGTATCTGAGGATGACGCATGTAGTTGAAGTGCGCGGTTCAATAAAGTATTCAGTCATCATTTGTCAGTCAATCTTAAGGTTGGATGTCTACAGCTCTCTATCTTAGCCTATCTAATGCCAGTTGCCTTTCTCTGTGGTAGTCCTCCTTATTATCTCTCCACTTCAATTATGTTTATTTACCCGTCCTATGATTCCATTCCTCTTGTTTTCTTTCGTATATTTTTTAAAATATTCATTGAGCTTTGAATTTTTGTTTGTTTGTATTTTGCTTGTCTTGTGGGTTATCTTGTCTTCAATTCTTTTTTATTTCCTCCTTTGCATTCCGACTCAATATCATAGCTGCAATTTGCCGCATCTGTCGTGTGTGAAATATGTGAAGATCATAATTGACATAAAAATGCTTGTTTTTTGCATTTCCCTTTTTTTTAATGGATAGATATTTGGGAAATAGGAATAAGCTTTTATTGCCGTTGGACCAAGTACCTGCCATTGTGAATTATAACCTCGAATGAATGAGCGAAGTGACATTGAAATCGAGGGTGATTGTTCAGTTTTTTTCTCGAGGATAATATTTTGGTCACTGATTCGAGCATTGATAAGATAATGCAAAAAAATAAGGCCCCGAAAAAGCTTTTTATCACATTCAACTCGAAGTATTTTTGATAAAGTACTTTTGATAAGTGATATGTGGTGGAATCATTCCATTGTCAATTGTGAGGTTTGGACATAAACAAGTAATGTAAACACAGGGCGATTCCCAATCGGAAAATGCGGGGATTTCATGTATCGGGAAAAGGCGGGGAAACTGCGGGAAATATGTGGCCCATCGTTTATGTAAACGTACTCATCTGTGTTTCACTTAGTCAGTATTTCGAGATATTTATCGACTCGCGTAAATACATCATGGTTAAATCTTCGATTTAACTCTTTTTCCTCTAAAATGATTTTGAATGAAATTTAAATGAAAATTGTACCCGAAGGTGTATTTACTTGAAGTTTAAAATATACTTGTATAAAGGCAGAACTAAGCCTAAATTTTCTCATTACATCAAAATTTGAACATCTTAAGAAAACAGTACTTCGAAGTGTAGGTTCCTCTTCAGTTGCGAATTATTGGACTGCGTAATTTTGTGAGTACACGCATATTTACATAATTCTGGGGCTACCAACAAAAATACCGTAAAATGTGAGATATTGTGGGATTGATTTAGCGGGAAATGTTGCGTTTTTTCACCCAGAAAATCGGGAATAAAGCGGAAATATTTTATCCTCAGTGTGTTGGACATTCTGAAATTGTTGAAGACGGTCGGAGTGATATTTTATCTGCATGCTGATTTGCGTTGAACCGTGGATAGGTGTTCTTATTAGTGATATGTATACCTAAAGATGATAACATGTGTTTTGCTGGATCCTGGGTTTTTGAATACATTACAGTTTTAACGCCTGAAGATTTTTCATGGATACAGAGCAGAATAAGATATATTTCGCCATAAATATCTTGCGTATGTCAAATTTTCTTCTTATCGTAAAATCGTATATTTGTTATTTCTATAATATTCGTAGGCAAATGTCAAGGTGTCATGTTAAGTCACAGATACGGTAAAACATGTAATACCAATTTCTCCTAAATTTCGAACACCGCGCCGGAAACAGTCAATAGCTCTAAACATGACATTCTTTAATCGAGGCAGATATATGAAATCTGATTCCTTAATCGTTTCCATATTGCATGTAAAGTGAGTTCCATCGAATAATCAAATCTATTCTCTTAAATGAAATGTGATCCAAATATTTTTTCTTGAATTATTGTTAAATATGTGCTTTCGACGACCTACGATCATCGCTCCAGCCGCATTAAGGAAAAAATCGTTGTATAACGGTTTTATCGTGTCGCACGGACGGAGAATTATTTTTTACGTACTGCTTTATTTTTTGTTCTCTATTGTTTTTGCTGTTATCTTCCTCCTAATATACCATACACAGTTTTTCCACCGCTTTTAAGGCTCTTTCACTCGGGATTCTTTACTGTGTAGTTTTGATGCGCAGAAATTGCGGGAACGCGGGAGCGGAATTCAGGCCGGAGCTATCATCATGCCTCTCGTCCATGCATTTATGTAGTCATACCAGAAATTCTCCGATTTTCATGACGCGGTGTTTGCTGCACATCCGCACATTATATTGTGACCGTGCAGAAAATGCTTCATGCATAAGGGCTTTTAAAAGCCTTACCTTTTTTTCTAGTTCTTAGCTGGTTTTAAATTTAAACTGGCTGCCGAAGACTTAATGTTCAGCAATATGAAAGGGGATGGTATTATGATTTGACTTGTGTTACCAGAATGTATTCCGATTACTTTCGCGTTCAAAACTCTAGGGAGTTAGAATGGCGTGGGTGTAGAATGAGAAACACCGATGCTCCCCTATTGTGAGCTTCTGAGGAAAATAAGTCATGGCGTTGGAATGGAATTCGTGGAATGAGGTTGAACATTCTATTGGAACTGACAGGAACCGAATAAATTTGACGCTTCTCCTTTTCCTGTTTCCGATACGAAATTTTTGTAAATTTGTTTTTGGCCGGCTGCCAATCCAGATCTGGTGTTTGGTTGGAACGGGTGGAAAATGCTTTTGTGTTTTGTTCGGAGAGAGCTTTCCAGTTTTCTGTTCCGATGATTGTGATCGTGACGAGCGTAAAGTATGAGGTTACGCAATATCACCTTCAATTTGGACTGATTAGGGTCATATCTGCTTTAGTAGGTATATGAACATTCGTGTTAGTGGTTTAGATAAGTGATGCGGTGAGAGTGATATGTACATTTTAATTAAATTGCTGAAAAACTGTCAAAATGATGGGCAAAATAATCTGTCATACACATCCTATTAGTATTATATTTTATATATGCATGTTTAATGTAGGTTAGGCAGTTGCTGCGGTGGACAAAATATGAAATCACTGCTAAAGCTCAACGTTGTTGACGTGATTTCTTAATTTATACCGCAGTGAATATATGCATGTGGCTAAAGAAATGTCTTGGATTCGTTATATTTCTATCCATCTGATTGCTTGATCTCTTGCGATTTATGTTGTTTCCTAACGGTTTTGCCGACCTTAATTTAAGTTATCGTGTGTGTAGTTATTTTGAAGGGTTTGGTCAATTTTTTCTAGTCATACCTATTGCCAACCTTACGCTCTAGCGTTTAGCTTTAGCTTTATATCAGACCTCATCAGGAGTAGAAATAGCATGGGAAACCGCATGAAACACCGGAATATTAGTCAAAGATGTGTGGGTAGTTGTTCGATTGAAAGTGGAATGCAATGTGCATACTTTTGCGCTAATACCAATGTAACGTTGTATTTTTATAATTGATGTTGCATATGATTTCCAGCTGTAATCATATTCTGGTGTTTGTTGCGGTTTTCCTTGATATTTCTAGCCCTGACGAAATGTATAATTATAGGGAAACCAGGAAAATTGGTGCATAAATATTTCACATGCATTGACCTAACATTAAAAGAAACCGACAACCGCGCTAAGTTGTGCTTTGTTTACGCTTGATGTTTTAGATGCTTGCGGAGTGGTGCTCAAAATATGAATACGTTGCCTTAGCGCTAATTCAGTGACGTGGTTTCTTAGTGCATTTAACTTTTGGCCTATGATTTTGCCTTTAGGATTGTTTATTTTTCAATTTTACAGTGTTTCTCGGGTGGAAATTGTAGGGTTTTCCTGATACTTGTAATGCCTTGCGAAAAAAATGATAGCAAAACCAACTGAATCGGTTCATCCTGTTTCTCCATCATCGGTAATTGGCAATTCCTCTGAAACTTGGCTTTCATTAATGTAGATATTGAACGAAATTATCATTACCGGTCGTATTTGAAACATGGTCATTGGCTCATAACACGCTATATGGTGAGTATGGATGCTGAAAATCTTCTATACACGCTCGAGGTTCGGTGAATGGAGAAAAAGTTTATGAATGGATGCAGGAAGGTGAAAGCCTATTGAAAAGTAAAGTGTGTTAAGTAAATGTACTTCGCTCTAACTTATATAAAAGAAAGCCTAAAGTATTCGCTCGTGTAAGTGGGTCAACTTTCCATTGCATTGAAAAATGATGAACGAAGTCTAGAGATTGCATACCGCTCGTGGAAGTATCGGAGACTGTCGTCATCCTGTTCCTCCTTGTTAGTAATATCATCATCGTCATTGGTCATTCAATACTAAAATTGGATATCAGCAGCGCTCCACCCTTCCCTATCTATTGCTACTATACTTCCTGGTAGCTCTTCCTTCTCACTTTCCTCCTCAATCGATCTATGAACTAATCGCCGAGTCTTCCTCTGGGGACTGTTCCCTCTAATTTTCCTTCAATTATGTTATTCACAACTCCATTGTGTCTCAGGGAGTGTCCAATCCATCTAGTTCTTCTTTTCTGTATTGTGTTCCATATGATCCTTTCCTCCTCTACCCTTCCGTAAACTTCTTCATTTCTTAATTTGTCCGCCAACTTTATCTTCAGTAGCCTCCTACAAAAGCAGTTTTCGAAGGCTCCTAATATGTTCTGGTCTGCTTTTCCAATGGTCCATGCCTCCTATCCATTGAGTGCCACGCTCCACATAAATGTCTTCACATACTGTTTCCTAGTTTGTTGTCGTATCTTCTTTGAACAGTTCCCATGAACGCTGTATTTGCGTGGGCTAATCCTCTTTTGAAGTCTGTTTTACTTCTTCCGTCCCTTGTGATGGGTAATTCAATGCTCGCGACAAATTGGCGGAGTTTTTCCCATCGTATCCAAGCCTGGTACGGGGAAAGGACTGAAGATCGATTTTTGCTGTGAAAAACTGGAGTATTTATTTTCGATGCTGCATAATTAATTGTACGTGCGCCATTATTATTGCCATCGCAAATTTTTTTCTAGCGTTAGGCCGTAAAATACGCCTTTTTAGGTCGCAATTATCCATGAATCGAATCGCAATACCTATGGCAACGCGCGAAAAAAACGGAAGAGGATCTTTTCCCTTAGTGCATGGAAAGTGCACATACTCTCAATGTTGTTGTGATTTTTTTCTCTACGGTTGACAAGCTCAATTTTTTTGACATATGTATGGAAAAAAGGAATTTCTTAATCCGGAGTGGGTGCCATGGGTACAAAATAGGGACTTTATAGTACCTAGGTAACGTATTACATCCGGAGATTCCTGCGATATTGAGTGGAATTTATGCATGATGCAGAAATGAACAATTTGCATTTATCCATATAAATAAATTTGGCTGCGACCTAGGTTTCAATGTTTGCACATCATCATCAGGTAGGTAAAACTGACGTAAACACATCGTAACCGATGTCGCAGTAAAATTTATTTCTGTGAATGACTGCAAAATGGCAAAAATCATCAGGTGATGATAATGTAAAAACATCGAAATCTAGAACGCAGTCAAATTTCTGTGGATAATTGCAAATATATAATTTCTGCTTCATACCAAGGTAACAGTTTTGTGCATTTTTGAACTTGCGTCTCTTTGCTGAAAAGATCATGGCTAAATATGATACAACATTCCAATAATGGCAAAAGTGTAATAGTTGCGACTACTGTAATATTTTATTTTTTGTTTTTACTCTGCCAACCCATAAGGTTCACCCGGCTTGGATTTAAAAGAATGAAATTTACTTACCAGTTTTTCAGCAATACCTTTCTTGTTTATTGCGTAAATATTTGTCATACACTAAGGAGACATTCCAGCATCGTACCAAGTCATACGGAAACACCTTTGCATTCAACAACATTTTGCGAGGTATTTCTCTACTCAATGATGTCGAAATGTTAAGTGAAGTGTCAGACGTGGGTGTGGTGTGAAATGAAAAAGACGTTGATACCTATTCAAATGAGGCAGTAAAAATAGATGGGGGAGTCGTTGAGAGGTAACGGGATTTTGAAGGCGGAAACGGGATGGAGAAAGTTGGGCATGATTTTGACTCGGGGAAAAAATGGATAGCTAGAAGAGATCTCCATAAAGATACTTGAAGTGGACAAAATTTATTGTAAAATACTTTAAAATATTCCATTAATCAAGCCAATTTACTGACTTTTTATTTCATGTCTTATTTATATTTCAGCTTTTAAATGGTATTGTATTCACTGGCCTCTTTTTTTAGTTTTTTTTGCAAATAGTTATTCATCGCACTAATCGAGTTATGAACATTCGGCAATTTGTTATTCATCGGACTAATTAAATTAAAAACATTCGGAAACCCCAAAACAGAAATATTAATCATAAAGGATGTCAATATTCCTTATATTTATAATGTGGTTTTATCCCTTGTTTTTATGTATAATTAGTAACAATATTGTTAATTAAGTATGAATTAAGTTCAATAATATAAAGAGGCGAGTAAATGGGTGCTTGCAATTTGCAAGCAGGGGGAGGAGTGTTATATGATGATACTCTTTAAATAAGGAAAAAATGAAAGTTCTTAAGTCTGCGTGCTACATGCAAGGAAAGAAAAGTATAATTCTCGAAAATGAAATACGCGCTTCATGAGGTATGGATACCAGACAGTTCTAGTACAAACTTATATTGTATGTCATCCGTTTATTAACGACTTTTCAAAATATCAGAATATCACGAACGTGGAACCACTGGAAGATCATCATAACCTCATTTGACGGCATATAAGACGCTCTTCTACGTTAGATATTTCATTTCAGTTCAGCATACTTAATAAGAGCTTACATGAAGAAATTTTCTATATAAATTAGATCGGAATCGAGATTTTTAATATATTAATTTTCATATTCAATTTTTCTCATCCCATCTTCTCTATGGACTGCATGTTATTTTAATGATAACTACAATATCATGAAGCTCGGTTGTTTGAAATTGGCCATCAAAGCTACGGTAGAGGTGAGGAAAAAGTTGAAGATATTATACGCAGTAGTTAGCAGCGCAAAAAATGGTATAAAGAAGACTAAATAACATGCACTTAGTGTACCTAACTCATATATGTAAAGCTATCGATTGCAATAACTCGAAGCCTAAACGATTTTTTTTACTTTTATACAATATCGACACATAAATCTAACCCTCCCCTGAAACTGGCCCGCCTCGCTGAGTTCCAAACCTCGAATCGACACTCGGCCGGGCGACAATGGAGAAGTATATCCATAGCAACGAAAGTGAAAAAAATTCTAAAATCTCAAATAAAAGTTTAAAAATGTCAGTTTTACGGTAGGTAGGAAAGAATCGATTGCGAGAATAAGATTCTTCAAATATTCAGCCTCATATTAGTGAAAGAATCAGTCTTGTAGCTCAATTATTTCATATTTTAATGAACGAAAGAAAAAAGGTCTACACTAAAATTTTTCGTTTTTCCCAAGTAAAGCTATCGATTGCAATAAATTGAAGCCTAATCGACTTTTTTAACTTTTTCGATTTTTTCCCAACTCGACACATGATTCCAACTCTATCCTGAAAATTTTACCCACCTAGCTCGTTTAGAAATGCCCTAGGAGCTTTGACGAGTCAGTCAGTCAGTCAGTTTTGTAGCCTTATATATACAAAAAATAAATAATGAGGATTTAATGAAGAAGCAGGCTGTCCGAATACCTGCCTATAGTTGTAGGATGCTTTATGATTTCCTATTTTAACATTTTCATAAGTGTCTGGCGCTCAAATCCAGTAAAAAAATATGTGATAGCTTTAATATGATTCAAAACTGTTGAGGCATGCTATTTTATAATGAATATTGTCTCCATTGTTTGTAGATAGTCTTTGGAAAGGAAGAGGGCTGTGTGGTAGGCACCTTGCAGGCCTATACAGCCTCGAATTGGTTGAAGCTTTGCGCCTATACTATGTAGAAAGTTGCCTCCTTAACTGGAGAATTTTAAAAATTTAGCATCGACTGTTATTCCTTTCCCCGCGCTCGGCAATTTAGCTTCTTTCTCGCCCGTTAATTCGTAACTTACTGCTGCCCTTTCCCCGAGTGGAGCGTAATGGACCGACCTTCAGCCGATTTCTGTGATGAAATAAAACTAAATAAGGTGTCTTACTGACATTAAATGATTGTCTCTTCATAGATTTCAATCGTAAATAAGTCAATTCGATGCAAATAATGTATCAGTAAGTGTTTGTATTCCTTTCATTACTTAAATGAAAGGGGCTTCTCTTAAGTCATCACATAATTAAGCTGTGAAAAGTCAAATAACATTATGGTATTATCCCTCCGTACCGTTTTCTTATTGGGTCGGCTCAGTCAAAAAAATGTTCAAAAAAGGTTTTTTGATAGGCCTGTAAAGCTGGCTTTGCTACAATAATTTCCTCCATACTGTCCTATCTTTGCACGTGTCTCTTTCATCAATTACCATTAAACATTGCGTGAAACTCGCCTTCCTGTTGTGAAAACTCCTAATATTTAGTGAGATTCCCCACGGAATGGATGGCAAGTATATTTGGCGAAGGGCAAACCCGTAACCCGTGGGATTGACATGTGTATAAGAATCTACAGTTAGGCTTTTTGGTTTAACCGTCTCGTGTCCTGATCCTGAAGGGACCACTCTGTGGGAACAAATATTGGGTCAATAAATTATGTCTAATTGTCTCTAAGTGAGCTATGATTTCACTACCTCTTGTGGGTCGTAATGGCGATTAACTTCTGTATTTGCAAATTATCCGACTGCTACAGTCTCATTCTGACAATGGCGAATTTCTTGTATACAGAAATTGTCATGTTTCGAAAACTTTCCAGGAGGAAACATATGTTGTGAATAATATCCTGCGTTGCCTAGCCGTTAGAATGATTCTCAGATATTCCAGGATTGCCTTCTTAAAAACTAGACGTCATTCCATTGATTTTGATGCTAGCTATTCATAAACCTTTGTCTAAAATACCCTAATGGTAATCTGGTTCCCTCCAGTCGGACTATCGGAACTTAGCAATCTCAATTGTGCACAATTTTTTAGGGATAAAACCGTTATCTATGACTCTTTATTTTTCTTTATCGGACCTCACCAGCTATTGCAAGTCGTCCCGTGACCTGGGTTCTTATCAAAGGTCAAATTTGTCTTTCGATGTCAATTCTGAATGTAAAAATGTCGAGACACCCGAGTTTGAGTCGCTCTTTCTTCTGCGTGAGGAAATGGAATTGAGTGCAGTTTACGTAATCATTTTGAATGATTGTTCATTTCTACCTTTCTAGGTGTGCATTAAATTTTTTGCCGCATAACTGTACAGGCTTTCACGAAATTCTCTATGCAAAAAGTCACTGGTATTGGAGTATGGAAATTTTTTCCCCCTGCTTTAGCCGACGGTATGGCTCGCTCGAAGTTTATATAAATAAAAATGGCTTTCGTGTTCCAGAATCACAAATTTATATCGCTCACACATTGGCAACTTTTTAGCACCTAAAGCAATGACTTTATGCTAACAAAATGAGGCAAAAGTGTAGCTTAGGTGGCAGAAAAATTAATTTACATCAATAAACGTGGAAACACACTTGCAAGTGAATTTTACAGCGTTAAAGTCCGTTTCGACGGTTAAAAGATAGAGGATACTAAAATTGGGCATGTCGACTTTTAATCAGAGAGTAGGTAAAATATAGCTTTCTTGAAGATTTTCATGCTAATAATATTCTTTTCTGGAGACGAATTAAACGATATAAAGTGTTTTGCTGATGAATAAATGATACTGTTCACTCCTTTGGAATAGCTTGGTGCTTTATTATATGTATTTTCAGTCATCCCAGGCATCAGATTTGAGTCTGCCTTCTAAATCACGGTGCATCAACTTCGGATTTCCTGCCAATCCGTTTTCTTGAGGATGAAGCTGAGGGAATCCCAGATTTGCTTCAAGTGGA
Source organism: Ceriagrion tenellum (assembly GCA_963169105.1). Lineage (NCBI taxonomy): Eukaryota > Metazoa > Arthropoda > Insecta > Odonata > Coenagrionidae > Ceriagrion > Ceriagrion tenellum. The sequence continues at coordinate 49,748,194 of OY720636.1, read as the reverse complement.
TTTATGGCGCCCCTCGTCGACTCTTGAACGAATAGTAGACCTGAAAATTTCCTGAGTGTATTTGCAAATATTTGAGCAGTATACCCTTAATACCATAACTGTTGAATGGCATTCAGCCATTCGAACCTCTACCATGTGATCGCTTAAGTATTAGATTATTCAACGTATTTAAATAACCGATGGTCCTCATAATTTGCATCAATGATATCAGACCTTATTGAATAGCCTTTTTTTGTCAATGTCCATCACCATCCAATACAAGTTGTATAGGTATAGTCTAGTGTCAGTGAGGTTTGTCGCCGCGAAATGGAGTTTTAATAGTATGTAATTAAGTGTGGAATGTGAAATCATTATCAGCGTCAGAAGTTATATAACCTACTCGCCGTTCCCATTCCGGGTCGGCTCTGTGAAAGAGCTAAATTCTAGCGGTCGTATTCATAGATTCCTTAGTGAGCTACTATCGGCCTAGTTTCGACAATACTGTCACTTTAAAGGTTATATTTACAAGACTATTCATTTTCAAGGGACATAGTATTGTGGAAACTTTGGTCTGTGTAGGATTCAAAGAATTATGTGGAAATCTAACAAATTTCAATTTTTTTTAGATCATATGTGTAACCAATTTCCACAAGATATCGCCTGATTCGTTAAAATTTATAGTTTGAAGTTAATTTAAATGTCTTTTTCGACACATGGAATTTACCTTTCAGTAGTAGCGCGAGTAGATCGATAGTCGTTATTTCAAACATCATTCTTAAATTTGATGATCATTCTTAAATTTGGTGTTTTGATTGGGAATGTAAACGTGCGTGTTCTTCTATATGCGGATGATGCTGTTTTGATCTCAGACAGTCGACAGGGATTACAGAAGCTCCTAGATAAGTTTTGTGAATAAGCGGAGAGAATGGATTTGAAGGTAAATGCGCAAGACAAAAGTAGTAGTTTTTGATAAGGAGAATAGGGAGAATAACTGTAGGATGAGGGCGAATGGTGAAGTAATTGAACAGATGGATGATTTTGTGTACTTAGGTAGATGTTGACGAAAGATGGACGGATAGGTGAGGAGATAAAAGAGACATGCGAATGCTGGAAGGAAAGTGGTGGGTAGCATGTGGAGCATATCAAGGAATGAGTGCCTGTCTAAAGAAGCGAAAATCGCCGGTTACAAAAGCGTGCTTCTCCCCACTTTGCTGTATGGTAGTGAAACACGGGTTTGTCAGAATATATATGAGTCGACTAAATGCCGTGGGTATAAGTTATCTGGGGAGTGTTTGCGGAAAAAGTAGGATGAATAGGGTCAGGAATGAGTGGGTCATGAATAAATGTGGGTTAAATGCTCCAGTAATGGACGTGTATGAAAGGAGTGTGCTTCGTTGGTTTGGCCATGTTGAGAGAATGGATGAGAGTCGAATAACGAAACAGATATATGAGAGTAGAATGAATGGTGCGAGAGATAGAGGTAGGCCGAGAAAGTTGTGGTTGAATGTGGTTGAGGAAATTCTTAGGAGGTGGAATATTAGGAGTCTTAAAAACAGGAGGGCGTGTATGAAGCAGTGTGTGGGGGTAAATGAGGCAAAAGAGGTTTGCAAGGATAGGTCAGTATGGAGGAAATTATTGAAGGAGAGTTATGTACACAATTATGAATTAATGAGTGAAACATTTTGACTGTGCCTACTCCGGAAGGGAACGGCGTGATGGGTATGTATGTATTTTTAAATGCTTCCATCCATGACCACATTATCCATTCTTCGTATCCTGACTAATTCTTTTTTAACCACGGAGACATTAGTGAGGTTTCAGTCATAAGTAAGTGTGATAGGGGACGATATCTTCTTGGCTTAACATTTTGTTTAAATGGTCGCAATAGAAGTTTTCCTCATTACATTGATTATTTGCATTTACTAAAGGTGCGAATATCTTGGGCTTTTTTATCAAGTACGCAATACTGTCGAACCTCGAATATATCCAGGGTTCGACTTCTCAGTCTCGACGAATTTAAACATGTGAAGTAACATTTGTTTTTATTTCAAAGTTTTTTACGTCAACATTTCGTCATATCCGAGGCTTAAAAATTTCGATACCATCCCGAATGGGATGCTGCTCTTGTTGAACAAATTTAATGTTCAAGTCAATTAGACAGTTGAATAAGATGAATTTCCCACTATCCGTTTCTTTAAACAACATTTCTTACGTTAATGAACTCCGTCCCTCTGCATTTAACACCTACTTTTGTTCCAACTTCAATACCATCCCGATATCGACTCCTCTTCCTCAACTTCATCCGGTCTGCTCTCATTCCATTTCTCAAATTTCAACTACCCCTAACGAAGTTTTAAACTATTTGACCTCCCTACCCCCAGTTAAGTCCACTGGCTCCAACAATATTGGCTCCCTCTTTCTTCATCGTACAGCTAACTCACTCTACTTACCGATCGCGAGGCTTTTTTACAGATTTTTTCCTTTCCGGCTCATTCCCCTCCCAGTGAAAAAGTGCATATGTTACACCCGTGTTAAAATCGGGACATAGAGATAAGATTAATAACTATCGTCCGATATCAATTTTACCCGTCTTGTCGATCATTTTTGAACGCATTATTCACAATCACTTGTTACACCACACCCTCCCCTACATTTCAACCTGCTAGCATGGTTTTCTCCCCGGGGGTTCATGCCTAACTAATCTTAGTATCCTGCATAAACACATTACTTCCGCTTTTGAACGTAACTCCCAACTAGATGTATGCTACCTTGATTTTTATAAGTCCTTTGATTCCGTTAACCACAACCTGCTTATTTACAAACTCAAGCACCGTTACAATGTTGACGGTGCTCTATTACCTGTAATTGCCGATTTCTTGAACTCTTTACTAATTGACTGATCATCATCAGAGTGTCTACCAGTCTCGTCTGTGGTACCACTGGGCAGTGTTCTTGGTCCTTTGCTGTTTGCCCTCTACGTGGATGACATAATTGATTGTGTCATCTCAAATGACTGCAATATTTTGTTATACGCCGATGACTGTAAAATTTTTAAGCGTGTTGACGATGTTACCCATTTGCGATGCCTCCAAGCGTCACTAACTGCGATTAGTCTTTGGTGTGACAAATGGCAGTTACGCGTGAACCCCTCCAAATCGGCTTTTCTGACTTTTTATTTAAAAAGAAACCTCTTTTCAACAGCCTAATCCATCAACCGATGCCCCATCCCCTCGGTAAAAACCCACTCCGCTCTGGGAGTAATTTTTGATTGTAAGCTCACATTTGTTGACCACATAAGAAAAATATCCCGTAAGGCAATGGCTGTGGTTGGCCTCCTTTATCGGCTTGCGGATGTAAGCGACCCTCTTGCCTTGCGAACTGTTCTCTTCGGCTGTATCCTCCCTTTCCTAGATTACTGTTCCCCCATCTGGTCAACCGACTGCCCCTCTACATTGAAACTTCTCAACCGCCCCATCAATTTCTTCCTAGCTGTTCTTCGTCACCGTAACCCTCCCCTCGGGAATTTATCCCGTGAAGAAGTTTTTTTCACCCTTGGCATTCGCCAGTTTCGCCAGCGCCGCTTGATTGCAGACATGAAACTATTGTATGATGTGTTTAGTGGCTCTTTTCGGAATAATGACCTTTCATTTTTCTCAATCCGAGTGCCCCTTCGTTCCACCCGTAACACCAACCCCGTACACGTGCCGAAATTCCGTCTCTCTGTATCCCAACGTTCTCTTTTCTACAGGCTACCATCAGTTTTCAATTCCCTTGCAGCGAAAAATCCCTCCCTCGACCTTTTCTCTTCTCCTCCTAGCTTTAACTCCGTTGTTTTATAAATACACTTTGTTCCCTATGTACCTTTATGTTAATTTTTCGTGTGGCTTGTTTTTGTTGATTCTGTTAATAATTATGTATTATATCAGCCAATGTATAAGGCCAGTGTGCTGTTTTTGGGGTTATAATAAATAAGTAAATAAATAAATAAATATTGCTCGCGTAGCATGACGAAATTGACTCATTTTGATAGACAGTAATAGTAGCTTGTTTTCACACTCGATTATCAGAATGCGAAAGCGGTTGATTCTGCAGTTCGTGGCATTTTCATATTCTTCCATCAACCGAATATCGAGCAACTCTAGGAAGCCCCAGTCCCGACCATGGAACGGATTTCTTGACAGCGTTGGATTATGTGGGCTGGGGAGCTCGGGTCTCCGTCACTCGATGAGCAGAAACAGTTGTTATCTCTTCCCTATCGCATACTTTCTCATTTAGTTGAAGTTCCGCCGGCCCCCATCTCTTTGCCTTCCCGTCGTTCTGATATCTTCTGAGATACGGAAGTCTGGTGGCGTCACTTTCCTCCTTCACTGGCCCTATCATGTAATAGGACAGAGAAAAATCAACAAAAGTTGGTTGAAATGATTCACGCTCTTGGATAATTAAGAATAGTGTGGGAGAGTACAGGTCACTTCTTGAAGCAAAATCCATTCCAAGCCTGCCATCCATTTAAGGAGTTATTGGCCACCAATAAGTGGCAAAGGATGAAACTCGCCATGTGAAAAAAACATTTTACCTGACAGGGATTCGAACCTGGATCTCCCAATAGCCGATCAGGTTTGTATGCAAGTTTCGAACTTCGCTTTAGAAGGAATATGGATCGGTGATGTAACAGGCTAACACTACTGACGGGCAGTCGGGAGATCCGGGTTCGAATCCCGTTCAAGTGGTTTTTTCGTGGAAAATTTCATTAATTGGTGTACATGCACCCGTGCGAGTGACTTCGTACCATATCATGCGTACGTGCCATGATGGGAGATTTACCAGTTAGTACAGCTGGTGGAGATTGTCATCCCTGTTGATTTTTCAAGTGAGTAAGTTCTAAATTGATGTCTGTTTCGCCTTCTTTTTGTTTTCATCCCGTTCACTTTTTGGTTCAGTATCACATTTGGCGAACATTGCTATTGCGCGAAGTGGAGGGAGTGGGAAAAGTTGCGAATAACTTATGAAGAGAATTGCGTTGGCGAGAGCAGAGTTCAGCCAAGAGAGAGAGAGGTGATGACGAGGTCCTCGGATGGAAGCATAAAGAAGAGGTGTCGAAGAGTTGAACATGGAGCGTAACGTTTTATGGGGCGGGAGAATGGACGTGGCTCTATACTTGGGAGTTTGTGGAAGGATGGATGACGTGTATTGGGCGGAAAGACTGATAAACGAGGAAATATAAGGGATTTAAGGTTTTCCAGGCGAATCAATTTAGTGATGATTTCTTGGTAGTCACGCCGGTTAAGATTGTTGATTGCTCTAAACGTTACGATGGCAGAGTCAGCCATCTTAAGCTGATAAATGATGTAAGATTTTCCCGGTGTATTATATTTAAATATCTTAAGATGGTTGGAGCGCAGGTCGTGAGTCGTTGAGGGCACATTTTAATATCCTTTCTTGGACCACACATCGTTAAATGTACTTAGCATCAATTTATATACAATGAAATTGACATGAGAAAAAAAATCGGCCTGGATCGGGAATCGAAGCACGGACCTTTGGCTTCTGGGCCAATGCGGAGACAACTATCAGCGAAAGTTCCGTGGTTCGATTCTCGGTCCAGACTGATTTTATCTCATGACAATTTCATTGTTTTCACCGCTGTATTCGGGGTAGGCCTGTTTGTGTGTTATTTATTTATATGTTGGAAATAACCGTGTATGTGGTAGTATAAATGAAAATTCCTTCTTAATTAAAGCGTTTTATGACTTAAGTTTACGGTGCGGAATCCGAAATTCAAGCGAAAATGTCATGCAAATTCGTGTTTTTTCTTCGACATAATACCTTGATATTTAATAAAAACCATAGTAATCGTCTGGAAGTTATTATTACGCGTTTAGGAGAGAATCTGTTCTTATGTAATCGAAATATTGAGAAATATATATGGTTTGCTATTAGACTATGTAATGACATATGATATAAATGCCAAAAAACAAATCGTTAACGTGCAATTTTTTTCCTTTTATCTATACACATTTCTAATGAGTACGCGTGTGAAAATTTTCACGCAAATCTGTGCATAAACGGAAATGCACCAACAACCACAAGGAGGAACCTGTTCTTCGAAGTATCGTTTTCTTCAGATTTGTAATATTTGCTCTTAAGAGTACATTTAGGCTTGGTGCTGCCTTGCATATTTTTTAAATTTCATGCGGATACTCCTAAATATTAAATCATGTAGCACAAAGCGTTAAACGGAGGTTTTTACCCAGTAATGAAAACCAGTTAGTATTCTGAATCCAGGCTCCACCGCCATTTCGGCTAGATATGATATCATGATTATTTGACGAACTTAGGGTTGGATATAATCGTCTCTAGGCTTAAAACATTTTAAATATACATTAAATGCCTAATTTTGCAGTATTTTACTAAGAAGTTTGGTAAACTTGTGAAATACAGCAAACTAGGTAAACAGCATAAGTCTCAATTGGCAGCGTTGCCACATTCATCAAAATATGGCGGCTATGTGCTCCGACGAAAACCGGTAGTGTGGTATTTAATTCTAAATACTCGTGTTATACTATCGATGACCTAAGCTGAAAAAATATATTAGGTGTCTCGATATGTAGTGCATGTTATATGAGTTTTCGAACAATATCCGGCTTGAAATTGAGATTTAAAAAGTCATGTGAAAAGATGCCATCGCACTGTCATTAAGGCAACGTATTCCAGCATAAAATTATCTTTTTAAAACCAATATATCTTCTTTAAATGAATGATGAATTATTAATATTTTCACACTATTCGATAGTAGAAGTCATATATATTCAAAACAGGGTAGGTATCCGGCATGCCTAAAATGAAGTTTCCTCCTTGATCACGTAAGATTTCAGTCGTATAAAACTATTCTTGTGCCATTACTGTATAAATATTCACTTGTCTTCCTGCAGGTACTGAAGTGAAAAATTAAAATTCGAATATGGTTTGTATTTTAAAATTTTTAAAAATTTTTTCTGGAGAATAATCTCGCTCCTCTTTTCTGAAGTGCACACATGGTACTAATACATTTCACCAATCTATTAAAAGTAACTTATTTGTGCCATGGGCGCACGAGTACGACGTGGAATGGATTTACGTATGTTTTTATTTATTATATGTATATCTAAAATCAGGAACGGTTATCGGGAATGCCTGGAATAAAGGTTAGCTTCATTAAGTAAGATTTGGAGACCGGTAATGAACGCCATTCAAAAGATGCCTGACGGCTATCACAACAATGAGGAATTTTAGGCCTTATGTAATCGATCCTCGCTCTGCCACTCATAATCCTGAAGACAATGGCCGAGTCTGTAATCAACACGTTTATGAGTTTTCAACTCTCTAACCTGGCGTGAAACCAGAGGAGGCTTCTCTACTAAACTAGGAAGTGCTAGTAATGGTTGTTGAGGAAAGGAAACTTCTAGATGAGATTGGGAGGAGGCTAAGTTGGGAGTTTGATGAGGATACGAGGGGTGAAGGGTTTCTTAAGGCCTTTGTAGAGTGGAGGATTTTTGGTAATCGGGAATGGGCACGAGAAAGAATTGGTTTTTATGAACGGGATGAAGAGGGTCAGGCCTCCAGAATCATTCGCCTCCATTTCTAATCGGGAAGGGGACGGGAATCCTAATTGGGAAGGGTCGAAAAAGAATTGGTTTTATGGACGGGACGAAGAGGTCCGGGCCTCCAGAATCATTCGCCTCCATTCCTCTATGCTCTCGGACTTCGTCCTCCATCCTCCATACTCTCACTCGCAGTCTTATTTGGTCATTTTCCAGATCATCCAGCCTTATTTTTCTGGGTCTTCCTCGCCTTCCTCTCCCCTTCATGTTTCCCGATAAAAACATTTCTCAAGACAATTGTTTCCGGCAGTCTCTGGAGGTGTCCTGCACATCTGATACTTCCTCTTTTCATATCATTCACTATGTCCGGGCCTGTGTCTAGTCTTTGTCTTCGTTTGTACGTATTCTCCAAAAGCCTTACCCTTTTACAGTGCCATCTATCCTTCTCAGTAACTTTAAATCCTACTTCCATAGCTACTCTTCATCTGCCACATTCATTGTCCATGTTTCCGATCCGTAAGTAAGCATTGGCTTCAAGATAATTTTGTACAACTTGATCTTAGTTGCTCTGCTTATGTTCAGCACAGAATTGAAATTAGGCAATTGTATCAGAGAAAAACAGAAGGGTTGGACTTGTGCTGAGATGAAATAAAATTCTGTTAGTGGATAGTGTCCCGCAAATTCTTCCAAATAACCTCAACAAAATTTGGGAACTCCCTCCCTAAATCCTTGAAACAAATTTTATCAGTTAAACCCTTTAAAACCAAATTATACGAATATCTTATGCAACAGCAGAATACTTGCAGTTGGGTATTTGGTTATCACATGTAAACATTAGTTATTAATGTGAAATGTATGTACAGTAATGAAAGCAAATTTGTACCCAAGTCAATCAAAATTAGGTATCTAATCAGTAAATCCAAAATATGTATGTTAAATGGCATGGACGAATACTGACTTGTAATTTTGTACTTAATTTATGTAACAACTTTTGTAAAAACTGAGCATAGTTTTTTCACTGAATTTATCTACTTGGTCGTACAGGGGATGCCCTGGATCATTAAACTTGTATCTATCTGCGCGTCTAAAAATCTAGTGACTCTGGTCAAAATGATTCGATTTGCCTAAAAAAGCTACCTTCTCTCCCTGTCTTTAATAATTATTACAAACACAGCGTGACACTGATAAGAAACAAATCCTTGATATACAATTCACCTTTGTCAATGCTCCCCTCATTTTTCCTATTCCGCCCCATTTCATGTCTACCCTTACACCCCTTGCCACGCGCGTGTTCGGCGGCTGGCTGTGTGGTATGTAGATAAGCTTAAATCCCCGAGGTAGCCCTTGAGCCGCAGTGAACCACTGTAAAGCGACCGTCACACAAGGGAGCCCAGTGCTCTCGTTACACAGAGTTCTACAAAATAGTGAGAGAAGGGAGAATTTCTCATTTTTCCCTCACATAAAAGAATACTTATCAGTTGTGTTTTATACGTTTAATTATCCCATGGGTGATTTTGCCCTCGTCCTGGGGACACTGTCCGTCTGTGAGGAGGGTGATGAAAGCAGAGTTTCCATGTTTCCTTTTTTTCGCGTCGTTTTTCTGCTGCATTGTGCGTCACTCACAGAGCCCGTTTTTTCACGGTAGCGGCGGCGCCGGAGAAAAACATAGAAGGCTGTGTGAAACCGTGACGTGTTCGTTCTCGTGAATTATTCCCGTTTATTGCGGAGTAACCGTTGGAAAATGGAAGTTTACGAGAAGTAATGGCGATGGGGCTGCCCCATTAGTGCCTATTTTTCAGGTGGTTGGAATGGTAAGCGTGGGTCAACGACTACACATTTCAATAGTTTATTTTAAATATTTTAGCAAATAAAAAGTACTTAAACCTCATTTCATATAATTCATTTTTTTATATGCCGGTACGCACTGTGCTGGCAAAATTGTAATTGATACAGGTATTATATTTTAAATGCTTTTCCCAAATTAAGGCAAGTTATGACTATAGTTTTGGACATAATTCTCGAACTTAACACCGAATTATGTTGATATACATGTTTTGTTTTCGAATTTTGGACTCTGCGTGACACCTTAATGTTATAGCAAGAATTATAATATTTAGTTAACAATTATTACTGCGTGAGACGCCTTGATGTGAACAATTTTAATCATAATAAGAAAAGTACTAGTATCGACCATTTTCGGGTATACTGCTGCGTGATGAACTTGAGCGGCTCAACGTTTCGTTCCTCCTGCAGGGAACGCCGTTAGGAGATTGAAAAAGATGTATCCATTTCATTTGGTCGGACCGTTGGAAAACTGACCATTGTTGTAACGGATTTAAAAAATAAATAAAACCCCAATATTTAAGATTCAAATATAAAAACAGAAAATGGTTTAATGGTTGATTGTCGAAACCAACGTAGAGCCGTTTAACGAAACGTTGAGCCGTTAAAGTTCATCACGCAGCAATATACCCGAAAATGGTTGATACTAGTGCATCTCATCGCTGCGAAAATCTAAAAACAAAAATTAATAAGAAAAGGATTGTTTCGCGTTTAGAAGAAAAGTATTTAACCAATTTTTAACTAAATGCATGACGTGTCGTAATGCTACGTGTTTAAATACCTTTAAATCTTTGAAAATTCAAAGCGGGAGGATGACAATGTTCTCTATTACATTTATTTATATCACAAATGAGATCATGCGCGCAAATTTGTACTTAGAAGCCGCTCCAGCCACTTAAAGTAGACGAATACCGCCGCGAGCAAAACGGTGGATCCATGTGATTCACACCTTTGATGTGATACATGTGAGCATGATTTCAGAATTAGTTTTATCCACCTTTGGATACGATTTTGAAGTCACCTTCCGCCTGAATTCAGTAGCTGACTTCACTGATGATATAAACCACTATTCTTCCGGACTCCTGACCTACAGCTGATAGCAGAGAGCGTCAGTTATCCCTTCCATTCAGCAGATTGGGATTGGATTTTGGGGAGGCGACCGACGGCTATGGTCATTTGCGTCATAGGGGATAGGTAAGGGAGGAAAGGTGGACACTCGGCGTCGGCATTAGCCTGCTCTTAACGAAAGGCGCCAAGGGGACCACGGTTCAACGTCTCATCCGACGGACGGAGTACTATGATTGAAGTGCCCTCCACAAGACACTCAAGTAGGGATCGGGTTTCCTCTGAAAAACATCCGCCACTGCAGGGATTAGAACCCTGGCCGTCCGTATAGTTAGCCAGTACTCTAGCTACCACACCAACCCGATCCCCCATTCAGCAGATCCGGCATCGTAGGATGTGACGAAAGTTGAAAGATAAGTGATTCCGACTTCAACAAAGCTTGCGTTAGGATTCTGGCGTCTGATTGGCCACGCAGTGTGCGGCTATGCGGCATAAGGCGTATGAAAACGTGCGAGGGTAAAGGCTGGGACACAATCAACGTGTACGTGTGACGTGAAACGTTAACGGGACAACGGGAGACGGGAAACGCAAGTCAGCGGTCACAATCGACGTTAACACGGCCCGGAGCAACAATTGACTAACGCAGGCGCAGCTAAGAGATCAGGTGTAAACAACTGTGGAAGTAAATAAGTTGTCTTTGCCAAGAGCAATCTTCTACAGTTGGATGTATCTGCCGACAGATGGCTCCCATTCCCGGATTCTCAGGGCTATTCTGATTGGTTTTCCGTGTACGGGACACGGGAAGAGATGAAAGTTGCCTATCTCTCGCGTACAGGTACTCCCCGTACACGTTGATTGTGTCCGTTCGCTATACTTTCCCGTCAGCCATCTTTTCGCGTATTCCCGTTAACGGCTCACGTTACACGTACACGTTGATTGTGTCCCAGCCTTAAGTCAATAAATAAGTCGCGAACGTCAACAATTCACGATTAGCATCAGTCGTAAACATTTCATTGGGAACGCTTGGAACAACCGCCGTACAGTCTCGACTTAGCGTCCGGTGAGTTTCATCTGTTCGGACCCCAAAAAAAATCATTTGGGTGGCCGACGTTTTGAAAATGATGCCGTCGTACAAGAGGTTACTTGTTGGCTGCGACAGCGAACAAAAGACTTATTTGCGGCCGGCTGTCAAGGACTTTTAAAGAGATAGGGTGTCTGAATGTACAGGGTGAATATGCAGAAGAGTATAATTAATTTCAGGAAGTTACTTGGATTATTATTGCCTCTATCCAGTTTTGCGAGTTATTTGTTGACTTACCCTTGTAAATTAGGATGACGGTAGTCGCGTTTTAGTCGTAGGATTCCAGTATTTCCAGTATGCCGGAAACTGCTTCATTTCTCCGGTTTTAACCGTTTAAAATATTCCGGGTGTTTGGTTTCCTCCCCTGAGAGTTCGTTTTTCAGAGTGGAAAACGCAGCAGATGAGGTAGTTCTTCAGCCACTATGAACTATCGTTAAAAGGCAACTGACTGCCGCGGTTCATAGAGTTTCAGTGTGTGCCATTAGAGAATAGAAATTTAAATTATCGTCTTGGTGCTTAACGTTTTACTGAAAAATGTAATGTATGTAATACGGTTGTTGAATCAATTTTAACGTTCCATTGTTTTTTCCCGTGTAAATTGTCTTAGGAATTCCAACTGCCGCCGTTTATACAGCTTCAGATTATGCCTTTATAAAAAATAAATATCAAATATCTTTTAGATGCTTGATGTTTTATTGAAAGTTGTTTATGTACCATGGATGTTTGATCACTTTAAAGTTATTTTTTCCACGAGTAAATTGTCTTAGGGGTCACAGTCCATAAGCCGCATCCACATTCTCTATGAACCATTATGACGAAGCCACCACACACTTAAGTCGTAATTCACTGGTGTCATAGAGTTACGAATTATGTTTTTTTTAAAGAAGAATTTTACAAGTGTTCACTACCTGCTATTATAGAAGGAGCATTTAGTAACATTCCAAACTTTTATTAAATACAGTAGCCTGTTTTATTGTTTGTTTACACATTATCATCAGATTTACAGTACCTACGTGTTGTAATTATTCCATATCTACTCTAAAACGAGTGATAATACTACTTTTGTAAAATTTATCTCGGCGATCGCTTAGCGACATTGATGATGCGTCATATCTTTACGGTTTTAGTTGGCTCCACCGTAAAATCATGCATGTCATTTAATTCTTTTGTAGGTACTGGGAAGAAATACATTTTATCTGATATGAACAACGAAGTCTTACCACCTTACCGCCTATGTATTTTACGACCTTTTTGAATTATCAGTTAATATTGCCTTGTTTGCTTCAAGAGTCAAAATGTGTCGGTGCAATGCAATGGCAATGCCGCTGTCTCGTATTGCTATAGATCAGTGTTCACAAGCAATGTATTAGTGAAATAATCTCTATGTTTTTAGCCTTATATTTGGGTCTCAGTAACTAGCGCATGACCTCAACAAAATCAGGGTTTTTTTCAACGATTGAACTAAAAGTTGCTAATCAATATTTCTATTGACTCGCAAAACCCGGGAGGAATCTATATAAGTGTGCGATTAATTCATTGGAATAGGTCTGATCTCCAGGGAATATGGACAGATTTTGCGTCTATAAAAGATTTCCTAGCCAAATCTTAGAAAACGTGAGAAAACATGGGCATTTCAAGTTGGAGCATTTAAATTTTACTACCTTAACGTAAGTTATAATCCTGTTGTGATAGTGAGGCGGGAACCAAACCTCGCGAAAAACTTTAAAATTCATCTTATATCGTTCGATTTTGATTTTACTGGGCTAAAGTAAAGGTTGTGTTATTCAATGACGTTCCAAAAGTCAATTTGCGCAGTTTTTAAAAATGAACTCGCTTTTAAAAAAATTACAAGCTGATCGAGGATTAGCGTCAAGACATCTCTAGAAACATCGTATGTATTCATTGAGTTAAAACATTTAAGATGAATTAAATTATTTATATTTTAGATTCAGGGGTGTTCACCAGTCGGGAAAAGCGAGTATTATGCGAATGTTTTCGTCAAGGGAGCAGAAAACTGGAAATGTGCTGGAAATCACTCTGTCGTTCTTCGGACATACTTTCACTCTTGTCTCTGTTTCAAATATCAAAATTCAAAACTGTAAAATATTCAACGCCTCAAATATCTGTCGTAGGTTGGTAAAGCTGCTGAAATGGCAGTGCGTGTATAGTTATGTACGTGAGTTATAATCTAATTTGCTTTAATAGAGTTAGTGACTTCGATTAAATAGAGTGATTTACTTCGAGTTATGGAGTACGTTACGCGTTACTGCTCGCTTAATTTCGCTGTTTTGACGCTGCGTATTAATTTGCTACAAAAGGCGAAATGTATTGTAATTCAATGAGCGGGAATATTTCCTTATGGGACCGGCAAAACCGGGAAATTTTGTGGGAAGGTTTTCTTCTCGGTTTGGTGGCATACCGTGAGTGGAATGTCACAAAGCGTTCCTTCTTTAATAGCATCTCGGTCATTCCGGGAAATTACTTCATCGCCCACCATCACTTTTAATGTATTTTTAAGGCGCCTAGCATCACTCCGGAGGAATATCTTCTCATTCTCGGGAGCACTCTCCGTCAGTTTGGGCGGATGAATTTTGCGCTCAAAAAGGTGTCCAGGGAGGAGTCACGTGGTCGCCGGAAGGGGAGGAGTGGCTGGGGGGGGGGGGGGGGAGGTAGTGATGATGTCTTGAGCTCCGTCGCGAGGTGACACGTGATGTGTGGGGGGGGTGGTGGTAGGAGGAGGAGGCTGGACGAGAAATATCTCATATCTCGTGGCCTGTGGGGCAGCGTTATGAATCGCCGCGTCTCCTCTCTGTCTCCCTCTCCCTCTCCTCTGAGCGCCGTCCGTTTTGGTAGTCTTTCCGTCCAGCCCGTCATCGCTTCCTCGCCAACGCCGCTTCACTCGGCGCCTTTCACCGTCCTCCTCTTGCGCGTCGTCGACGGCGGCGTCGCCCGTCGTCCCCCGTAAGCCCGGCCGTAGAACCGCCGGAACAGACAGAACACGAGCAGGACGTTGGGGATGAAGGAGAGCGGGAGACAGGCGTGGAGCGGGCAGTCCGGAGATAGGGCCTGGCAAGCGTGTGCCACCATGAGGAAGAACTGTACCTGTGGCGTAGGAAAAAGTTGATAACTGAAGTTCTTTGGGGCAATTTTTTTGTCGATGTGCAGTTTTTTTATATTTCGTTGGTGATATCAATGCACATAAGTTAAAAAATGCATTACCTCCGATTTGTTTTTTTTGATGATTCACTGATATTTTTACGCGTTATCGTGTGGTGAATAAACATATATTTCGTTTTAATTATTCGAGTACATATGTACATATTTCTTCTTGACGCAGGGTAATGAATATTTCCTTTTTATAATTGTTGATAAAAACATCAAGGTGTCACGCGGTGTACAATATTTGGAATAACATTCTTACAATATCATATTATCTAACATACTATATAATATTAATCAATTCAATAACAAATCATCTGTAATAATACATGTATGTATGATATCGTCTAAATTTCGAATGCAGCACCCAAAACTCATCATTGCGCGCTTTAATTGCGGAAAAAATTAAAATATATTTCTTGTTCAATTTCCATACTGCCTGTATTGTAAGCACCTGCACCAGAGCAGATGATCTTAAATTTAGACTTTATTTTAATTAGCTTAAAAAATTGTTAAAATGTGCACTCAATGACCCACGATTACAGTACAAGTCACTTCTAAACCTTTTCATCGTGCTTAAAATTTGTATAAGGTGGCTCTTTACTTTCTAGCCACCTCTCCGGTCATGTTCCGCGATTCGTCTAATGAGTACTGAATAGAAAGTGGGAGGTAAGGCCTAGGGGCAGTTGTGGAAGTAGACAGGCGACGGGCTCCATTAGCGACGTCCTTACTTCGGTGGATTACGCGCATAGAGAGTATTTCGGAATTAAACGATTTTCCTCACTGTAGCGAATCTGGAAACAGCTTCAATGACTGTATATTTTGTGAGTAGATTCAGAGAGTCTTTGCTCTTAGTGAATGGAAAGTCATCATATGGGATTTTAGCATTTACAACGTCCCCTTGAATATCTCATGAAGGGAAGTTTCACTATTGTCTGTAAATAACATAACCGCTACTTCAGAAAATATAGCTTTAATAATAACCTTTTTAAATGCTCTCGCTTATTCGTTTTGGTATTTCGTGGTCGAAGGAGTACTATAAAGAATCTCACTACTTATGACGGTTTTTCGAAACCTAGCTTTTTTCCAATTCCATCGATGCTAGTTTTCTGTTTTAGCTTGAGAGTGTGTCTTCTTCTCTATCCTGCGTTTCATATATGTGGTGACAACTATAAGTAAAAGCATTTTGAGGTTTATAGTGACCTTAATGTGTCAGATCACCGAAGAGAATAGGCGAGTAGGAACGTGAACTGTTTCCAGCAATGAGATTAATGAGTTCCTCCCTCTTCTTATAATGGATTCGCTTTCAGTCGATAGTGAATGTGTTCTGCGGTTGCTTTCTGCTTCGTTTAAAGGATCTCTCAGCGAGTATTCAGCTTGAGAGAGTTGGCTATGATATGAAGGAGCGATAGTTTGGATTTATTTTATACTTTTCTTTACCCCCGGCGAGGCCTATTTCTAATGTGCGGTTCATTTGAGTCGCGATTTTAGTCAACACCTCTTGTTTTATTGAGTCTAAACATTTCGTAACCGCAATTCGAGCTGAAGGAATCCCTTGCTTACGTTTCTGGGCGTTGAAGTAGAGGCTTGTGATTAGACGTGTGAGTTCTGAGTTTTATTTACAGGGGATCGCTCCGCTCCTGTAAATAAGTCTCCGTGAAAGTGGGAGGTAAGTGAGGAGTGAGATTTTAAGTCTACCCCTCTTGGTATGGCAAGTGAGATATCTCGATCGCGTTTTCAGTTTTTTTTCAGAAAATTAGTGCCCCTTTAAGCAGCAGGCCCATCATTACCACAGTGAACAGATTGGAAAATGTTGCCGTATAACGATGGGTGAATTCTGACAAATTTAGCGAGATTTCTTTCTACTCCCGAATATGTAATAGTTTGAGATAGCGATTTTTTTAGCATTTGCCGTTCATGCGAAATAAAAGCGATGTTTTCGATTTTTACGAAATGAAATCCGATCATGTTCAGAGTGGTTTAATTCAGCTCTCTAAGATTCCAATGCATGTTGAACCCACGTTTAGTTGCCTTCATGAAGCGCACTTCTATTCCAAACTTCTGAGGTCGCACTGCTCTTTGTTTGCTTTCACCCGCTTTTTGATTTTTTTTTCTGGTTTCCATGATACATCTCAGTGTTAATTAATGATTGATTAAGTGTGTATTTGTTTCGCTGGACCTGGTAAAAATATAGTACGCTACAGTTCACGGAGCGGAGGGTGGGAACGCAATGGAATGTGATAACGATAGACTTGTCAGGTCTTTGTTGCGGAAAAATGAAATCGCTTTGCGGAGTAAACGTGTTTTTGGAATAATTTCACAGCTATGGTCATAATGCTTCATTCAAATAATACAAATTAACGTAAAATATTTGTTTACATTTAATACTAAATGGTCAAAAGTGCACGTTTGTCATCGCTAAATATTAGAAAAAGTTGAAAGATGTAAGGGAAAACCCGAGTTACCTTTAACACAAAAAATGTTGGCAGGGTAGGCATTCTTGTATACTTCAGTGTTGTTTAAAATTACTAATTATAATTTTGACCGGAATGAGATTTAACTTTCTTTATTCCCAGAAGAGTTATTTCCAGAAGTTCTTTATATGCAACTGATAGGATGGAATATTTTTATTCTATGTGACAAAAGAAATTATAGTCAATTTAATGCCTTTGATCAGTATTAGGCAAGTGTAAATCATTGATTGTCCGCTATGTATATATTTTATTGCTACATATATTATTTCTAAGGAATAAATTTATGTAAAGCAAAGGTTCATAATGTTTTTTTATCTTTGAAAATTTAATCTTGGTTTGCATCCTCCATTAATGTTTAATTTTTATATGGGTTGATGAATTTAAAATATACCTCTGTTTTAAAATGGTTTAATCGGTGAAGAAAGCAATCACTAATGTCTATATGTGCGAAATAGAAATAATTTTGTTTGAAAAAAAACCCTTTTCCTGTCGTTACGTTTTCACTCAGTTGGTTTCCTTGGATCACCACGCAAACCCTGCCTTTGGGTCTCATTGATGTTCAGCCTATTGAATAAAACGAGGCCTTCCTCGCGCTCCCGTCGGAAGGCGAGCGTCTCGCGTGGATATTATGGACACATTTCTGTCACCTTTCATTTACCCTTTTTCTTTTGAAACATAAGTATTGACAAACCACTGCGAGGCGTATTTTCATCTCTTTCAAAGGTCACCCGATCGGATATCGTGCGATAAGACGATTTTTTTAGTCCCGGCCCATTTGGCTGACCTTTTTTTATACATTTTGAGCGGGCGGACGCGTAGCAAATATAAGTCGTCCCCTGGTAGGAGGCAAGTCTCGCCCTTATTTTCGTTTTATTTTTATTTCCACGAATTCCTGCGTCGCTGCCTTAATTTTCTCACCGGAGCTCCTTTCCTTTCCTTCTGCCGCCCCTACTTCCTCCTGCCGACCCCGCGTTCTGACCTCCCCTCCAGTCCCTTGCCTTGACTCCTGGCTGCCCTTTTGAAGGTAAAGGTCATGGGGAAGCAGGGATGTCTCTCTCTCTCTCTCTGCCCCCCATCTCTCGTTGAAGGAGGATTTCCCGAGTATCAGATAAAGCGGCGCTAGTGAATTAGTTTCCCCCGGCCCGATTCTGTTAAGAAATCATTTCTAGAGGGTCCCTTAATAGCCCTCCACTTAATTAGCCGTGCTGGAGAAAAAAAATTATTGATCGAGCATTAATTCCTCCCGGGTCCTTAGTGGATTTCGGAAGGGAGGATATAAGGATTCAATTGTCTCTTGATTGCTATTCCGGGGCGTGGAACGGGTGCTAATGCTCTTACCATCTGTAAGATTGTGAGGTATTTTTTCCAAGGGTTCAGTAATGTCCTCAGAGTGGTGCTGAGTCCGGTCAGTAGGTAATACGTGTACATGACGACGTGGACGCTGCAGTTGAGCAATACATACATGGTAGGCATCCCACCTGGAACATAAAAGTGAATATATACAGTAAATCAGTGACTTGTTCGTAATTTTTACCTTTTCACGATCTGTTTATTGCTGTATATCGCGATCTGTGTATCGCGAATTGCTGTAGTAATTTAGGAGAAACAATTTTTCGTTAATTGTTTCATTGATAAATTATGTTTATTTATTCAACAAAATAAAAAGAAAAGCAAAAGAAAAAATGATACTCTTCTTTTAAACTTAAAAAGTAGAATAGAATTTCGAGGAATAGTATTCAGTAGAGTTTTTGTGGCAATGTATTTCAGTTATATTAGTGCTTGACCGATCTTCCTCAAGTTTGGATTATCTGTTCCCATTAATATTGCCTTGAGGACGTACATGTGTGTAAAGAAGAAATATTCAGCTGATGGCGTAATCATATATGAGGACCCCAGAAGTCAAGGGGTCTAAGTAACAAAATGGTTGTTTTGAGAAAACTTTAGTCAAAGTTGAAAAAGTTTGGTACAACCCACTAAGTAGTTAAGAGGCATTACCCTAGATAGCATCACCTATCAAGAAAATCACTTGAATCCCTTTCCCACCTAAAAGATTTATAGTTTCACATCCCATTCCTGTACCTAACTTGTTTTTTTAATGTCACTTAGACCCCTTGACTTCTAGGGTCTACATATATTAGTCACTGAATTTGCGAAATGCTTTTTCTCTTACATGGTCTTACTCATAGTAGCATATCCTCGAAATTTTCGCTTCATTCTACTCAGATTGAATGATGGCCGATGGCAAGAACACTTAGTTATGGAATCAATAGTAATGAAATCCATATGGTTAAGTACTTCATATAAATTTTTGCATTCCTGGAACATAGTAACCAGTTTCATAACTTATCTACCTATAGTAAATTGCTTCAAATGTTTCATGTAATATTGTACCGCAGGATAAAGTGCATGAAATCTCATCCATCATAATTGAGAATGCGCGTTATAATTTTTCAGTGAGAGTAAGAAAAATGGTAATTGTCTTGAAGCAAAGTAACTCTTTCGTCAATTAATAAAGTCTACAAGCGAATCATCGTGCATCCGCCATCTTGGCAACTTCTGGAACTCATTACTCCATGCCATAAGTTATGAAACCAATTAATTTATCGAATGTTTGGGTAACAGTTGTTAATTGGTTGCCATGGCTTATGGGTCCCGTGACTTACTTGAATAGGTATGTGTCGAGCTTGCCACTGGCCATTAATCAGTCAGTAATTTTTTAAAATAATGTGAAAATTGTTAATATTTGTTAAATTAAATATTATCATGTGACTGTACAGCTATCTACTTTATCCGCCATCTGCATTTACATACTACCCTACAATCCGCCGCTTTGGTAGATGGCAGGGGGTGTTAGGAAACAAGCCAAACTTTTTGCAGCACATTGTATTTTACCTATTAAAAATCATCTGCAGGAGTAGAGCAGAAGTGACCACTTAGATGCGAATTTTGGTGTGATAAATGAGCACATGACTTAGCGCCGAGGGAATTTTTCTCGGATTTAATATTTTATGCTTTTGAAATTCGGTTGCTTGTGTGTTTCATTTTAAATAATGCTCTTTTGAGTGCTGCCGATCGGCTGTTTTCTGAGCCAGTTATACATACCCGGAATAAACTTGACCAAGATCCAAGCAAAGAGCAAGGTGGACACATGGTGATAAAGGTGAAGAAAAGAGGCTTGTTCATATTTCTTCCGCAGCACGAAGAAGACCTGTGGATGAAATTCATTGCCATGAAAGTCATAATTTCAAACCTTTATTATTTTAATTGTAAATAAATGTAAAAATGTAATTCTTCTCTGGATGTTCCCGTAAAATAGGAGCACCATTCGGAGGCGTATCGAATTGTGACTGTCTGCTGGCTTCCTGACATTACTCGTGATATTTCAGAGAATACCCCGTACTATTTACCCTTTTACATTTTAGTAGACCTCTGTCATATTGAACATATGGCAAGGGTTAGGAAGGGGTTATTGTGAATCTGGCGTTCAAAACATAATTCATTTTCTACTATAGACTTAAGGTAGTTTTAGCGAAATATCATTTTACCTAGAAATAAATGAATTTGGTCTCATTTTAAAGAAAAATATATCACCCTTCCATTGACATCAAATATTCAACCCCTTACCATATTAATGTCCGAAATATTTGCCAAAAAATACCACCCCTTTTATATGGGAAATGTTGCGTGTACGCACTCCAGAGAGACCTTTTTTCAACAAATGAGGAAGTTCTAACACCTAGATCTTGTCAAAATATCAACTGTGTATTTTGTGTGTTTTCTCAACATTAATCATATTGTCATCGCAGTAATTTCTTCGAGATCACAATAGGCCTTCCGTTTTGGTGGAGTTTCAAACGTACTGCGTTGAAAAAATGAGTCAATTTAAAGATTTATTTGGATATGTTTATTTTATTACTTACAATTTCTGTCATGTAAAACTATATTATTGCACCATTAATAATGCAATATTTAAATCGTGTCTCTAACAGCTGGTGAAATTGAAAGGTATAATTCGAATATGGTCTCTATTATGATTAGGGGACTATCTCGCTCGCACCACCGTAAAGGAATATCTGGGGAGGTATTTAGCTAATCATTTGTCGTTCAATCCTATGCTTGGTTGACTGCAGCCCTCCACCCTTCCCTGTCAAATGCTAGTTCCCTTACCTCCTCGTATCACTTCCTATGTACTTTCCTCTTTATTTGGTCCATGATTTTTCCTGGGTCTTTCTCTGGGGACTTTTCCCTCTATTTTCCCTTCAATTAAGTTCTTCACCAATCTATTTTGTCTCAGGGTGTGTTCAATCCATCTTATTCTTTTTTGTCTATTGTGTTCCGTATGATCCTTTCCTCTTCCACTCTTCTGTACACTTCATTATTATTATTTTGTCCATCCATTTTATCTTAAGTATCCTCTTCCAGCACCAGGTTTCGAGGCCTCTTAGTATGTTATGGTCAGCTTTTCCAATTGCTCATGGTTCCGATCCGTAGCATACCGGTCTCCTCACGAGTGTTTTTCACATACTGTTTCCTAGTTTGTAGTCCTATCTACTTTAAGTACAGTAGTTATTTAGCTATGGTAACTAATTTTTGATATTCCAATGATTGGAAGAAGCTATATTTTGATTGAAATACTTGACTTATCATTTAAGCGTCGTAAGCGTACATTTTAGTGAAATTAGTGATTGACATGGCCATGATTGGATGAAGGCGCTTCACTTATGTGGTTAATAGCTATGATGTGAGGACGTAAGTCGAATAAAGTATGCACGAGCTTGCTTCGTAGACAAGTGTCCTGGATTTGACTTTAATCGTGAACATTCAATTTTTTCACTTGCATATTTAGATATCACTGTTGAGGACACGTGTGCAAAGGCTCGCGCTTATCTTTTGTTGAAAAAAATCGCTCCAACCACGTTTGGCGATCTGCTGGGATTTGCCCTCTTCTTTTCCTGCTAAACATCTCTACGCTGTGACGAAACATTATATTAGTTTTAGACCTCTAACGATTTCCTCGTTTGAGCTTCCAGAAAAACTGTTCATATGTGGTTTGTTTTCAGTTGTTTCTTTTTTAAATTTGTTCATACTTTTAATATTGCGGTGGATTTAATTATGTTTTACGAGCCAACTTCCCTGTTGAAGGTACCTTTTTAGTCTATTTTGAAATTATGTCCCTCACTTCATTATATCGTTTAGAATGTATTCAATGTGATGGAGCTGGTTGAGTATAACTTACAAAGCCCGTGCGCTACTTATTTGTTCAGTGTGCTGCATATTTTCTGACTATCGTAAAGCGTACATCAGTCCCACACTCCTTCATGGTGCGTGACTCCGCATCGCTTTAATGCGGCACTGCTGTCACTTAGTCACCTGTACACATCCTATGTTGCAAACTGGTTTCTTTCAACTCGTTATGCAGGAATGGAAAATAAGCCTGATTTTCTCTTCCTTCGCGAGATGCAGAACATGCGCGAGATGGCAACGACTTCTTGACCCTTCGAGACGGAAAGCTGACTAATATTATATATTTTCACCACGTTGAACCTCTGATAAGCGTCGGTGGGTCGGGTCGACTGCGAGGCCAAGCAGTCCGCGGCACAGAGTTCTGAAGACAAGTGTTGCCAGTCTAAATTATTTTTATTGTAAACTAGCCGTGCCCGGCTAGCGTTGCAATGCCTCTTTTTCTTTCTAAGTAGTTACACATATACAAAGCAAACACATGTACATGTACAAAATTAACGAAAGACTATTTTTGGTAGTCCAATGAATTCCTTGTACCTACACGTGAATTTGCGACGCATATGTGATGGTATGCGTTTCCATTCCATGCATATGCTGCGGTTTCCAAGTAAATATAACATTCTATTGTTGAAGTGGTTCAAAAATTTAAGATTTTTGAGCTTAAAAATATAATTTTAGGAAAAAGCGAGGCGTATGCGAAAATCGAATGCAAGAATAAAAAAGGAAACAAAGAGACCTCTGCACCAAATCTTATTCTACGTACAGCTAATTATGTACCTTTTAACACAAATTGTCTCACTGATATGATTTTGATGCACGCGATATTATGTCTCACTGATACGATTCTGATGCAGGTGATTTAGATACTCGTAAACGATCTGCTACGTTGGGTAAATAGTTCTCGGGTTTGGCACCGGGTAAGGCTGTTTAAGGCCAACGTTTCGATGAGAAACTCACTCATCGTCATCCAACGTTTCGACGTCGAAACGTAAGGCCAACGTTTCGATGAGTGAGTTTCTCATCGAAACGTTGGCCTTAAACAGCCTTACCCGGTGCCAAACCCGAGAACTATTTATCTATAGTATTCGCCGGGAAAGCCTACGATCTGATCTGCTACGTTGTTTGCTTGACGTTCATCGCATATTTGAGAAGCTCGCGTGCCAAAACTCATTTGCTGAAACGACTCGCGCTCCACCTATTGTACAATGGATTTAATAATTAAGAAACCTTCGTAGCACCACAACAACTCACCAAAGTTTCATCGTCATCTGATGAATGGTAATGGAACACATTGAAGACGAATAAACATATATTCATTTATATATATTAGATATTTCGTCTTAGACATTGTTATTTTGAATTCTTCTCTTGATTGTACAGTAAACTTTGTTTTAAATATTTTGCGGCATTCCGTCGGCATTTGTTTAGCCTTCCTGCAACATTTTGTGAGGGACTTTGCTCCCAGAATTCCCTAGCAATTTTAGTAAACTTCATTTTCACATTGCATTGAAATTTCGTTTTTAAGGAAGCCCTTTAGTACATATTTTGGCTAATATTAGTTTATTTATTTTTAACTACTATTACTGAGTTTATCATTATGGAATCCGAAATAGGACATTTGCAGCTAACCATACTTACTGCTTATGTGAAACTCTTCAGGAAGAGAGGGAGAAAGTTTCCAACGATTTCTCTATGCTAAAGTATATTTTACCTATTCTGCTCCCACGACACTAGAATAATGGCGCTAGTGTTCCCCTCAACTCCACAGAAAGGGAACTGGTCTATGGAGTGCTCAATGATTTCGTGGCGATACATCTTGATAGTCGTAGATCCGCATTCGTGTCAGGATTATTGGACAAATCATTTTTGGAACGTTGTTCGATTGGTTATTTATCCATTTTGGAATCAGCATAATAATTCTACATCGCATAAAAATCACTTTGTGGGTCTGCAATTGGTCGGTGACAGAATGTCCTTCGATAATTCAACGTCTCTCGACTTAACTTGAATGGATTAGGTATCAGAAAAATATTGTCATGCCGTGTGAAGAGATTACAACTTTGTCGTGAAAGTTTGTTTTACGAAGTGAAACAAGAGTAAAGTGCCATTGTGCTCAAGTTTGTTATCGATTTTGCATCACTTGGTCGAGGCGGGTGCTGAAGAACCGCTGTTTGTCTCATTATATGCGCCACTTCCTTGGAATATTTGAATTATGTCGAGAGAAATCCTGAACTATTTTGAATGGGAACTGCATGGTGTTGATAGTAAAAGTTTCATTTTTATGGGAACGGACTAGTTTTTTTTGGAGTTCTTAGCATTAGCATACATGCATACATACCAATCACGCCGTTCCCTTCCTGGGTAGGCACAGTCACAAAGTTTCATTCATAAATAAATTTTTGTACACCTAACTCTGCTTCAATAATTTCCTCCATACTGACCTATCCTTTCAAACCTCTTTTGCCTCATTTACCCCCACACACTGCTTCATACACGCCCTCCTGTTTTTAAGCCTCCTAATATTCCTCCTCCTAAGAATTTCCTCAACCACATTCAACCACAACTTTCTCGGCCTACCTCTACCTCTCACACCATTCATTCTACTCTCATATATCTGTTTCGTTATTCGACTCTCACCCATTCTCTCAATATGGCCTAACCAACGAAGCACACTCCTTTCATATATGTCCATTACTGCAGCATCTAACCCACATTCATTCATTACCCACTCATTCCTGACCCTATCCATCCTACTTTTGGCGCAAACACTCCTCAAATAACTCATACCCACTCTACTCTTATGTCTATCCTGACATACCCATGCTTCACTGCCATACAACAAAGTGGTTTCTTAATGATTTGAGTTTCATGCAGATCTGTTGATTTTATGTGGTTAACGTCTCGCACCGAGCCAAAGATACGAAAAAAAACACGTATGAACAAGATTTTCTCTAAAATTTTTTATTTCCGTACCGAAAAATCAATTTAATTTGTAAAACGGCATTAATGCAATATATTTAGGTTTCGCGCCAAGACATAGAATCGAAAAAAAACTTGCTTAAATTGAAATTTCGCTGAAATTTCGAATATTGCGTAGAAATCTTTCAGTAACTGTCGAATTCATAAAATTCTTGAACTGAGGCAATAATGTAGAGTACTATTCTTGTATCATTTCTGTGACTACACGTATGGTGAAGCATAAATTGATGTACTCAAATGAAATGTTGTCCTATTATTTGTGCCGTCAGTGACCCACGTTTTCCCCTCTAGCCACCTTGATTGTTTGTCTTCGGAATTGGCCTACCTAAAGAGCAATATTGAGCTGAATAAATTTTTTGACCGGCAGTACTGGAATCTGGCCTATAGCACCTTTCATTATACAAAAACTCTTTTGTCATATGGGTATTTTTTTCCCTCCAGTGCAAGGAAAAGAGATTTCGTGGTTTAAATTAAGCTAGCCAATAGAAAATTTCGACGGTATCTACACTATCCTCCGTACTAAAGACCCCACTGTGAATTCATGAATTTTTCCTGCTCGTGTGACTTCGAGACGTGCACGTTCATGAAATACCATTCTTGAATATTTTCTACAGTATCTACTCTTAGTACTAAAGACTGTGTTCCACTGTAAATTCTTGAATTTTTCTTGCTCGTGTGACTTCGAATATCGAATCGAATATATTTCATGAATATTTTCTACAATATCTACACTATTCTTTGTACTAAAGAGTGTGTTCCACTGTAAATTCATGAAGTTATCCTGCTCGTGTGACTACGAGGCATGCACTTTAGTGAAATATCTTTCTTGAATATGGATTTCATGGATAAATGCACGAAAAGAAATTTCCAAGTCACTGGGGCTCGAAGGTTCTGAGATCACTGCCGTCCGCTGTGCGCCGCGGCGCGCCAGTTCCCGCCGTTGGCATTGAGGCTGAATCTCCCTGGGTCGAGTGTAGTGGATACTCACATGACTGGTGGACTTAATCAGCGGCACGCGCGGCTTCTCAGGTGGCGGTCTGCGAGTTTCCTCGGGTCTTATTGGTGATCGATGTTCATTCCACTGGCTCGCGCGATGGTCTGGTGGTCCGACATGAGTGTACACTCGCCGTCGGCTCGTCGGGCGACATTGCAGCGGTCGCATTTCACATCGTTCCATTCGCGTCCTCCGCTTCGGTCAACGAGAATGTGGATATCCTTGACCGTGTACGCGACGATCGCTTAAGGTGGTTGGAGAACGATTTTTGTTAATGTACACATTTGCGGGAAACTTCCCATTCGTGATATCTATTGGTGATAGGGAAAAAAATGACATCATACCGATTTGTTTTATTTTGGCAGTTAGTGCTAATTTAGCTCTTAGCCCTCTGGCACATGTTCTATGTTTCGTAATAATTCGATTGCTGGTCTGTATTTATTTTTAACCTGGAAACTTCCTATGTTCTCATTAGTGATATCTATTGGTGAAAGTAAAAAAAATCACCATACTTGTTTTTTGGCAATGTATTGCTATTTTAACTCCTCTGACACATGACGTATGTTTCGCAATGATGCGATGAGAAGTGTGTATTTTTTCTAAACATTAATATTGCAAATAAACTTTACGAATTCCGGCGTCACTTCGTGGATGTATCTTACATTACAATCCATTTTGAAAAAATGCTTCGTACTATTCCACAGATATTATATTTGCACAACGAGTTTCGCAGCAATCTGCAGCTTTAAGTGCAATTTTTAATGTAAAACTCATTGAAGTAGCTGTATGTGCTGTATCTTACATTATAATCCATTTTGAAAAAATGCTTCGTACTATTCCACAATTATTTTATTATATTTGCACAACGAGTTTCGCAGCTATCTGCAGCTTCAAGTGTAATTTTTAATGTAAAACTCGTTGAAGTAGCTGTATGGATAGGGCACTACGTCATCAAACTGTAGCCTAACAACCCTGATAACTACCATATAGTTTAACCCTTCTCTGTCCTTACTCCAATGGATAGCAAGACAATGGATGTATTGGCGCATGCAAAGCAAGAATATCCACCATCTGTTTGAAATTTAAGACAAGTAACTCTTGAAAGATATATATTGACTGCTTAGAGCTATTGATTCTATTCAATTTTACAATATTTTTAATCGAGAATGCGGATGATTTTTAATTCATACGAATAAACAAAATACGTTAGGAGACTCCACATGACGGAAGTAAGTTCGTGCTGGTTTCTAGTAAGTTATCGATGGAAAAAATAGTCAAATTGCAAAATTAGTGCGTTATCCCGCTGGCGTCATAGGAAAATGAGGGTCAACTTAGATGGCAGACTGGCGTCAGCTTCTAGTATTAGCTAACATATTGCTACACCCCTCTCCATACACCTCAATGGTAGAACTAGAAAAGAGTGGGTGATAGGCAACACCCATATCTTAGTCCTTTATTGGGTTTAATTGACGGAGATAATTGACTTCCTATTTTTACTTTTGTTTCTAGGTTTTTATAAAGATTTTTTATTGCTATAATGTATTTTCCGTTTATATTACTTTCATCTAGAATGCGGTAAAGATTTTTGATAGGAACTGTGTCGTAGGCCTTTTCTAAATCTGTGAATACCAGATGCGTTTCTCCGTTTCTTATTCTTATTTTTTCTGTTAGTTGTTTTTATGTAAATATGTTATATACACAGGATCGTCCTGCTGTGAATCCACTTTGCTCTTCCCCGATAGTTATTTCATGGTAGAACTAACTTATTGATTTTTGTGATAGTAACTTCAAACTATATCGGGGAAGTGTTTGGAGAACAAACCTACTTATGGGAGGGAAGGCAGGTGAACAGAGAGTACAGGCTTGTGTGGAGGGAAATTTTGTCGGAAAGAAGTGAGGAGGGGTGTCGAAAAAGTAACTCATTGCAAAGGTTGCTAGACTGGTTGGTAGCATTGTGCCAATATAATATTACAACTGTGGAAAAGTACGAAAAATCTTTTCACTCTGGATTTTATGGTGAAATATTACGTTTATTATTCTCAAAATTTTTGTTAACAATTATCAGTATAACACGATGCCCTAGACTAATAGTGGTGAAAACAACATATTTCGTTATAATTTTCTCTGAATTTCGAATACCGAGACGTCAACTCTAGTCGCAGCATACTTTAATTGAAGAAAAATTTAAAGTGTAGTTCTGGTGTTTTTTTTCCGTCGCTGCCTTTATGGTGCGTTTCTACGCACAAACAGATGCACTTAAGTGAAATGCGGTCATAAAAAAGGCGTTAAAATGTGCTCTTAATGAACTTCGTTTATCGCTCCAGCCACCTAAAGAAAAAGAGTCGCGGGGGACACTTGTTTGTCTTTGGTGAATCATGCCTTTTAATTTTTTTCCGCGGCAATTTTCTATCTTGTCTTCCCATTGTTATCTTTTGTATATATCTCTTGATCAAGTGCATCAACCTATAATAAGAGTCTGGCTGTGATTGCGTGAATTAACTCGCCTGAGTACATTATTTATTAGCTATTTGCTGACCATAACTAATTCTGTTATTTACATTTACATCTTTACCACGAAGTATATGGCTCGTTATAGAGCTTTTGAAAACGCCATTTGTGAAAGAGCGAAGTAATTGGAGAACAGATTTGGTGAGAGAATAGATGAAAGTCGATGTGCATTGGTTAATTAATGAAATTTTCGTTTGTTCTCTTGTGCCGATGCTATATTATCGGCCATAACTCCATGGAAATCCATGTTAATGAAATGATGAAAACTAAAAATGTCCATCTAATGGTTAATTTTAATTCTATCGGGTTTCGAAGGCTAGATGGCATCTTCATATTGTATCCAGACTAACTTCGATTAGATTTCGGTCCCGAGTTTTATAGCACAATGGAGTGTGTACTAAAACAAGTTAATTGGTGTAAATTTGCGTTTTCGGTGCTATTTCTGTCAAAGTACAGGTGTAATTTATTTTTCCTCAGTATTTTCAAATTGCAACTAATGATACCAAGGAAGAAACGCTAATCCCGTTTGATTTAGTCGCTTGCATCCTGATTAATATTTAGTATGATTAGATGTAGTTACATCTCACATTTGTTATGAATCATTAGTTGTAGTTGTAGATGTAGGTACATCCGCACATTTTTATGAGTTTTTTAAGCTGAAAATAAAAGCTCGTACCATATTTCATTGAGGTGCATCTTTCGTTGCTTATAATGTAATTAAGAGTGGTAATGTGAAACTTTGCGGAGCTAATTCTATTTATCGGTGTTCGTAGAACATGTTTTCCAGGTTGCACCGGCTTAAAGCCCTAAGCGATTCGCGGCGAAGCATGCTAGGAAAACCTGTCGATGGTTGCTCATGTCGTTTCGCAGTCCCGAAGTTCTGAAACTCGCTTTGCTATGCTTTTATTTTGTTTAGGCCGTAGCTTGTCTTATGAGACCCTTGGGGGAAATGTCCATTTGGGGATACTAACTGCGCTATTCGGTGTAGAGGCCCTGTGTGCTTGCCGATTCCTTGACTACGTGCCCGGAATAATATATTGGACTTTTTGTTCGTTGTATTTTATTCGGCTCTGTTGATTTACTTGAGATACGTGATACTTGCGCGTGGCAAATTTTTCGAAAGAAAAATATGAGCGTTCGTTTGCATGTTTTTATGCTGAACTCATCGAGTACGGGCGTCTCTTGATATTTTCAAATTTTTGTAGATGTTTATATTCGTTTCTCTTTGAGTCTTTCTAATGATGAGGCAGATGTTTGGCTGCGTAGTTTGATGGATTTACATTATTGTTAAAAATGAAAGACGAATCTATTCATTCTAACTTTTTACTCTTTCCGTGTTTTTTCTTTACCTGCATAAATTTCTTTTCTTATATTTAAATCTTAAGTTTCATTAGTGCTGACTTGTTTGTATTTCTTCTCTTTTGATATAGCCAGTAGCGCTGTCTTACATTATCTGAGGAGAAATATCTATGTTACTATTTAGTGTGCCTTGGAAGATCGTTGACTTTTTTTCCTATAAAACTTTTTTGCTTGAAAAACGTCTCAATTCAGAATTACTGGTGTTGGCAGTAACTTGGTGGAATTACTTCATCGTGAAATGATGAATTACTAAATTTTCCACAAAAGATTTACATATTACGTTCTTACGACCCGGGTTTCATCGCTGCGTGACATCATCACATTGCTTAATTGACCAATGTGTTATACACACAATGCGCTCAATAACACATTGCTTAGGTAAGCGATGTGATAAACTAGCTCTGTACCTGTAGCTTAATTAAGCAATGTTTTAGTAGCTCAGTACCTAATGATGTCGCGCAGCGATGAAACTCGGATAGTAAGAACGTTTCAAATCTGGGTCGTAAGAGTGTAATAAATCTTTTGTGGAAAAGTAAGTAGTTCATCATTTCATTAGTCTCAATTCTGGTTATCAGTGCAGGTAAGAGTATGACATCGGCTTTCTACGTTGCTACGTTGCACGTGGAAAATTATTCTTGAGCTTGTTTTCTTGGCTTCGAGAAGTGTGAACTCCTACTTTAATGGAGCCTGAAACGTCCAAACCGCCAACTTGGAGTATATGTACTCCGTGAGTACGTGGAGATATTTACTATTAGCCTTTGAGTCAAAACACTTTGAAATGTATGCAATCCTTTTCAGTCCTCAGAGGGATATACAGCGGTGAGATATACGCTTGCGTCTCCTCTGCGGTCGAACAGTAAACCCGGCTTTGGTCTCATATGGGCTCCGAATGTTTGTTTTCATGAGGATTAAATTCGGTCCATTTGGTCCTTCTCCGCTTAGCTTCTGCGAGACCTTTGCCAATCCCCGTCACACATTGCGGTCGCTTGCGGGCGTAATGGACTTTGCGGAGGAGGATACCCCGAAAGCAAATTTGAATTTGCTCCTTGATTTCGACATTGGTATGTCCTTACCGTTTCAAGCAGCTCAAGGATCTTGATAATCAGCGTCCACCAGCACAGCTCGGCCATCTTTCCGTTCGAATCGTGTAATCAGAGAGAAAATTAATGTCAGTGGTTTATTATTGGGTCTTATTTCGTATTAAACGATTAGTGTAGAGTTAAATGACGATGAGGGACATGATTCTTAGTCTTAAATTTTAACTGGAAATGAAAGTTAAAATTGCATAGATGAGTGCTAATCAATGTAAGTTTTTATGAATGATTTTATCTATTTCTACTGGAGTGTTTCATGGAGGAAGCTCCATTTAACTGTGGATTATGATAGATATAATACAGGCAGAATAATTATTTCGTATCATAGTGCTGATTATGAAATCGTCTTACTTCCTTAATGATTAACACTCTTTGAGTACAGACGTAAATGAAATCGACATACTCTTCGAAGCCGAGTCCCTCAGAACTCATCTGTTGAGTGATAGATGATTAGGGATAAGTATATAATAACATGCATTTATTTATGTCAAACTTAATTTAGCGGTGCAAAAATAAATGCTTTGCTAAGTATCAAATTAGAGAAGGATCAATATTTAAATTTCTTGGAAGAATTGACTTATTTAGTTATGGTTAATTTTATTGGATTAATCGGAGCTTCATGTGCCATTAATAAATAGTTTTTGGAGTCACTTTCTATGAGTATTTCTTGCACACACAGCTGTTGCATTTGTCTCATATGAAGTACATTTTTCATCCAGAGACAAAAATAAACACTTCTATACTTCTAAGTGCCGGTTTATCCATCTCCGGGTAACGCGATTTTATCCGGCGGATAGCTTATCCTCCTGATAAACCTAAGGAAAGCGTTTATCCACCGTCGTTTGAGCTGTATTCGCCGAATAAATTTACCCGCTACTTCTTCCTCCGGATAAAAATTTATCCGGAGGATAAACCCATTTTCAAGATGTCTGCCGCAATCACCTGGCATGTTTAAACTGTTATTTTGGACACAAATCTATATTTACTCGTGTAATTCTTTTTCAGTTATCCTAGTTATTAGTGGCGTGACTGCTTTGAGAGAAATTCGTGGCATCAACCGCCGTAATTTTTTAAATTATAGCGCCTTTCAAATTTCTCATGTCTCCCGTTTACAATACTACGAAATCAAAAGGAATTTGAATATTTAATGAATGGAATTCTCATGGTGCTTTTCGTTCAAATAAATTTGAAGCATCAAAGTTCATTTTTAAGTCGATTTAAGATGATGTAATTGGCCGAAATCATCGTGAAGCCCCTGAAAAATTTGGGAATTCGCGATAGTGACTGTATTTCATGGTCACCGACTTGCAGTATGAATACATTCACTTTATAGTCTTCTAGAGCCCTATTTTGGTTTATTTAATATTTCAAGTCTTTAGTTTATTAGTTTGGCGCTATCAAATCGTTACGTGAAGGGATGTAACTTTCCAGCTTCATGGTTAAAAGATCCCCCAACAACTGCGAATTTCGCTCACAAATGCTCGGCAGTCAGATATGTCAACAAAAAAAGCGACGCGGAGAACTTTTGTGGTAAATTATTTTATATTCAGACCACCGCGATGGTATTCCTTAATTTTAGTTAACAATGAACAGTCCTAAAGAGTCCTTAAGATTCGTAAAAACGCAAAAAGTAAATGTAAACAGAGCTGGACGTCTTAATGTCTATTACTGTCAAAACAAACTCCGACAAATAACGTATGTATTGGTTATTATTATGATATATATGTGTATTTGTTGATTCTTGAGGTGCTAGTGGTACATTGCACTAATTTAACTCTACAAACCCGGTATTTATCTTGAAGCATGTTATTCAACTAGTGGTCATGGTAAAAATATCCACTCAGTAAGTAGAGCAAAAGAAAAAAAAGAACAGTTTAACAATAGCCTCAGAAGGCTCATTTCTACCATTTTTATTTACATCCCAGTGGTACATGTTAATGCAATATACTCACTCAGAAGCTCCGTAGAGAGGTAAATTCAAGGACTTAAATTCTTTTTGGGTTCACAGATTACCACATATCTATATCGTTTCACGTTAATTATTAACACGAAATATTTAAACACTGAAATCGGCATTCAAAACGAGTGAAAGAGTAGACACCAACTTTTAGCAGAAAGAAACAGACACACAAGCCACTGAGTCTTCGGCATGAAATGATATCCTATCCTCCTTTCACTAACGTTGAACAACCCTCTAAGTAAACATGTACAGTCATACGTTTTACGACTTTGAAACAAAAATTTGAGATTAACCTCGCGCTTGAGATAATCTTCGCCAAACAGATGCTTAAGATACGACCGTGCAATAGATCTTTGTTAAACGGCAGCAAAATACACCACATTGAAATACGCACTCATATCCATAACGAGCTCTTGCCGAGCCTTGTGAATATCGGAATTCTTTTGTTCAGAGCATTCAGTGGCCAGTCACAACGGTCGCTTCAAAATTCACGTTCACTCTGAGTGGACAATACCAGCGTTACCACATCTTTCTATCGGGTAACTATCCGGCGGATAAAATATGATTGATAATCGGTACATAAGATTTATCCGGCGGGTAGCAATATCCGGCGGATAGTTACCGGGAAGTTTACCCGGAGATGGATAAACCGGCCCTTAGGCGATTAGGTTTTGTAAAACTATCTTAGAGTAAAATCAGTATAATTCTCTGTCCAATGCATGATTGGCCGTCAGAAAAATATGACGAAGCTTGACTTTGCAATGCCTGGGCATTAGAGTGAAAATAGTTTCCATATGTAGCTGAGTTAGCCGAGAGTAAACATAGGGGAGCATTCTCGTGATTTTGATTACACTATTAAAATATCCATATGTGTATGGTTTTACTTCTGCAATATGTTCGATTATGATGATATTAAGTTCTAAGTGAAAAATTATCATAAGAGTTTTATTTTTATAAATTAACTATTCAGTCTTGGAGACCTCTTGTCTGTACTTCGAGTATCAGTAGGCTTCTCAACCAAGATATCCATTCCGTCAGTTGTGGAAAATGCTTAATATGTGGGTTCTTCAACTGTTTAGATTGTCGCTCCGCATAATATGAGTTTAAACGTCATGCAACAACTGCTTTAAATGGTCGAGCCCAGGGCTTGCCTGTAATAAACTGAGGGAATAATTTATGCGCTCTGGAGGAATTTGAAGATTCCTCGTGAGTTGTGGCGATGTCGTGCACTTTCGATAAATTATGACGCTTGTTGCTAAATCCAACAAGTTCGCGAGCGCCTTCTGGTCCGTTTTGGGCGACGGCCAACGCTGGCTACGTGCTCCTACATTATTGAAATCGATAAATTTTTGTACCGTCACCTTTATAGGGCTATTAAGGGGTGGGAAGGTGAATGATGACCATCGCAGGAGTCAAAAGTGTACCAAAAGATTTTTGCGAATGCTTTCTTCCGAATGGGACTGCATTTTTGCATGTGGATTTTTGATCGCATAAGAGGCTTACCGTGTTTCTATGAGAGGCATCGAAGAGCTGTTGTGTCTAGTTACGTGTGGGATATATTTCTGAGCCATTGGGATTAATGTTTTCCTTCACAATTCGCTGGTTTAAGCCATCACCGAGGGAATTATCCTCTCTTGCAAACGTCGCCGGTTTACCTAGGTCCATGTACGGGTACCTACTCACATCTAATTCTACATGTACGAAATACCGTGCAAGCCACCACTAGGGTGTGTGGCACGGGGTGATTCCACACCAAGCACGAAGCCCTCTTCCCGGCTGAAATCCGAACCGTGCACGTTCCGCCGGGGGGCCAGGGGCAAGCCAAAAGCAGTCAGAATAACAGCGCGCGGTCAGACCTGAAACTAGGAGAGTGCTACTTGGAGAATGCTACGATGCAGTAGACTATTTAAGATACGACTACTGGTTGTAATTACTGCAACAGGTAAATAGTTCTACGATGTACTACATCGTGCAAAAGCTATATCATGACGGAAATAGCATGCGAGGTTAGTAGCTAGCAATAATGTTTAAATATTTAGCACGAATGCAAAGACCTATTTTACCTAGTTAAAATCAGTTCAAGTATCCTAGAACTGATCTATCGCAACTATTGTGGTCCCTTATTGTTCGTGGAAAAGTGCAATTATTAATCTATCGCTTCTGCTGTCTACTCCCTTAATATTATATCTGTGATAGTTTCTACCATAATAGTTTGGCTCTAGCAAAATTAGTTGAATGTCTGACAAAAAATTATCTTGTCGAAAATAGTCACTCTAGGGTCCGTATTTTTACCTAGGCGTACTCATTTTATGTGGACATTCTTTGACGAAATCAAAAGGTCAGATTTACAGTGAAACAATAGAGGAATAAATCTCTGTTATGTGGAAATTTGAGCCCATTAGTCCAGTTTGTGGTTAGAATCTCTTTCATCGCTGTGATTAGGCCATGGACGGATTAACTTCTAGGAAGTAGTGAAGGAGAACCATTTTTAGATTTCATGTGAAGGGCGTGTCATTTCTCGCAAGATCTCATGTAAGTGGTGGTGGTTTCTTTTGATGAGAGAATTTTCGCCAATGTTGAGTCATCTTTTTTCTCTTCAGAGATAACAGCTATCCGCTTTAGACGACAACATTATCTATTATCAAATTTGTCTAAATGTTCATCCTTTCTAATAGAAGTATCTCTCAGTCATGAACATTGTATTCATCAGCGAATATGGTGTGTAGACAGTTTATCAGTATTGTGTGAAATTTACATTGGAAAAATCATTCGTCTGGGCTGGGAATCGAACCCAGATCCTTCGATTTCGCGCCGAGTGCTCTAACCAATTACGCTACCCATCAGCGAATATGGTGTGTAGACAGTTTATCAGTATTGTGTGAAATTTACATTGGAAAAATCATTCGTCTGGGCTGGGAATCGAACCCAGATCCTTCGATTTCGCGCCGAGTGCTCTAACCAATTACGCTACCCAGGCGTCGTCTTCCACTGTGAATCTCATGGGGGCTTTAAGGAGCTAGTTGTCCTCATGGATACCGTGCGTGTAATGCCAGAGGTACCCGTATGCGAGCGCTATGCGCCACAGTCCACGGAGTAAAGCCCAACTTTAAACACAAAGGTGTTTACTTTTGACATTTTCAAAGATCCCCGGAACTAGTCGCGCAGTTACTTCAACGGAGTCACCCGCTAGTGATCACACAATTGTGTGAAACAGTCACATGAAACTAAGTATTTTATTTTAGTTTGATCGCAATCTCATTTCACCTAGAAATGACTTTAGTCTCATTGAGAAATATCTCACCCTTTACAAAGATATCAAAATATTAGCCTCTTATAGAACTAATTTCCGAGATATTTGCCAAAATAACCATCCATTTTGCATTGAAAATGGTACGTGCATGCACTCCAGAGAGACAATATTTAAAAAATGAGGGATTTCTAACTCCTAGCTCTCGTCCAAAAATTAAGTGTTTAGTGTGTATGTGTTCTCAACTATTTTTGAAAATTATTCATGTCGTCACCGCAGTATATTCTTCGGGATCCCAAAAAAACCTTTGTTTTGAAGGATTTTCAAACGTACCTTGCGAAAAAAGTGAGTGCAAGGTTTATTTAGATATTTTCATTTAATTACTTTCGATTTATGTCATATAGCTATAGTATTGTACCATTAATACTGCAATATTTAATTCATGTGTCCTACAGCTGGTGAAATTAAAAAGTATAATTCGATTATAGTCTCTATAATGACTAGGGAACTGTCTCGCTCTTACTACCTTAAGGGCAGAGACCTTTTGTCTACCCACCAAAGTTTCTTTCTTCACCTCAGCATACGTTTCCTCAACTATTTCTGAGTAATTTTTATAACGCAGTAATTTTTCAGAACCACTAAAAAAACCTTCCGTGGTGGAATTGTTGTAAACGTCCCGCGAGAAAAAAGAAATGAGTCACGTGAAAGACATTCTCATTTTATTACTGAGGATTTTAGTCATTTAAAAGTGTACTATAGCAACTTTAATACAAAAATATTTCCTCGTGCTTCCTGCAGCTGCTGGCATTCAAAAGTAAATTTCGAATATGCTGTTCAGTTTTAATATGGAAATATCACGCTCAAACTACCTTAATGATATTATATTCCGCATTGCGAATATTTCCGTATTTTGTCAAAATCGATAAACCAGGCCCCGTTGTGCGAATCTGTACGGGTGGCCTCCCTTCAACCCATTATTCGTTGCCTTGATATAGTCACTCGAATGAGTCAATGGAGGAAGTCACTCATGCATAATTGCTGAAAAACCCCAAGGTTTTACTTCCACCGTTTGCTATCGATTGACCATTGCTGCTGTCTCAGTTTTTTCTCGTCCCAATTGCATACGTCTTGGAAAATATAGTAAAGGTTTGTGGATTTTTAAAATTTGTGTGTTTCAAGTGGGAGCGTACTGTAGCCTCCTGTATATTTGGGCGTCGGATGTTTAGGAAAGTTGCGCACACTTTTTCAGTCGGTTAGGTGTGTTGTATTCAACTTCCAAACTTTCATTTGATACTCCAATGCAGTTTTCAACTACGACGTTATTTTCAAGGTGATGCTGATGGCTGGCTTGCTATAGCTGGATCATGGAGCAGGACATAGGAAAGTAAAAATGTAAAAAGTTAAATAAGCCCGGATATTATCCTAAGGAAACAGTTTAGTTACTGGAAGTGTCATTTGAATGTACTTCGAGTCGAATAGGCCCGAAGGATGAGTTAACACAAAACACTGCCTTGAGAAAAAGTGTGAGGTACTTCTTCCTACCGGAACAAAAGTATATTTTATGGGATGGGTTATTTGACTGTATTCGAGCTGAGTGGGTTCGAAGGATGTGTTACAACAAACACTGCCTTGAGTAAAAAATGTGAAGGAATTTTTCCTACCGGAGCAAAAGTATATTTTAATTTATTTCATTTAATTCCTGCGAAAGTGAAAAAAGTTATTTTAATTGGTGGGTGTAATGGCTGTCTTGAGTAATACAATAGTCGGAAATGACTCAGGTTGAATGAACAAACTGGGGTACACATTCATCCAGCTACGTGATTGAAATGATGAACTTTCTGAGAGAAGCCGTTCAAACATCACGTTTTACTCTTCACCGCACAGGAAGGA
This sequence comes from Ceriagrion tenellum, assembly GCA_963169105.1. Lineage (NCBI taxonomy): Eukaryota > Metazoa > Arthropoda > Insecta > Odonata > Coenagrionidae > Ceriagrion > Ceriagrion tenellum. The sequence continues at coordinate 49,709,745 of OY720636.1, read as the reverse complement.
CGTATTCGTAATGGTGCATCCACACGGCCTAGTTTTACATCAGTGCTCGTGTAATCAAAGTTGTCGGAAATTTTTCACGTGTCGGTGAACTCGCGGAACAACGGGAGTCTATGGGAGCAAACATTGCGTTATTCCCTTCCACTGCGGCGGGCGATACGCAGTGACGAGGGGCCGTCGCGACGGGAGGAAATGCTCATCAGAGCGAGAGAAGATTCGGCCTTGGCCCCCTGCGGCGGCACGGTCTCCGCCGGGCATCGGCTCCCTGGGCACGCCCACTGTGGGAATCGCCGCGCCTATAGTTTGTGTCTGTTGGATCGCTTGGGCGCGTGATATTTACCGTCTCCGATGGCCCGTGCCTATGCCTCATGCTAATGAACTACCTTTATTTTGATTATATGTACTTACCCGCACAGCGTCAGGGTGGTCAGAGTAATCCACGGGTTGACACCCAATCGTGTAGTGAGTTAACCAGCCTGCATTCAGAACCTTAGAAAAGGGAGAAAAAAACAGGGGTGTTAAACGAAACTAATGTCATGGTTCCGGAAAAGGTTCCGAGTGGGTTCAGATAAAGTTTCGGTTCACGGAACGAAAGTCTCGGAACGAAAGTGGTTCCAGAACGAAGGTGGAGCGAAAATATTTTGAGCGAAAGCCCATAGGAGCGAAAGAGGAACCGTTCCGATTTCGGTTCGGGTTAGGAAAGGTTTCGTTCCCATCTTTTCCCCATATGGTTCCGACTTTCGTTCTGAGGAATTTTAAAAGAGTACATTGATTTTTCAAAATGACCTGCCGTCACGTATGCCACTGTGGGTATAGTTTCGGGTGCAAGTCAAGGTGTTTCATCATGTTTGGTGACAGTGGAAGACAATGGAAAGAAACCAGCATTATTAATGCAATTAATGGTGAAGAATTGTTGGCTAAGGAGAAAAATTAGGTTAAATTGTATTCTGTGCAGGACAATACAATCTCTCAACTGTTATGGAAGGGATGTGCGAGTGTGAAAAAATTAATTATTTTAAAATTTTACTTAACGACATTTTACACAGTACATTTTATTGTACAAGCGAATGTATCATAGTATGTTCGAGCAAACGCGTAATTGTATAATCGTCTGAGCGGAATTAGAGGTGTCTCTATTTTCCGTTTCGTTACACATACAATCACTCAAGGGTTAATTAGCTGCTTTATTTTGTACTATTTTCCTCACGCTAGAGTTTGTACAAACTGATATACCTAGGAGAGCGGCCTTTTGAGTCCATTCTAACTTCCATGTTAATCTTTCCCTTCCTTCAGTCAAGCTTTTTAGAAAAAAATATTTGTTTCAAACCGTGTCATTAAATTGAAACTTTGTAAACCATAAGCTGAAAATATGTATTTCATCCGATTTATTGCAAGTTGCAGGAACGACACACGTGTCTTCTATGAAGTTGTGGGATCCATAAGCCATGGTAACCATTCAATAAGTATTGCAGATACATTCGATACATTTATTGGTTTCATAACGTATGTTATGCAGTTATGGGTTCCGTAAGTTGCCAAGATACGCAATGAACTGCTTGGAGACTTTATTACTTGATAAATAGATGCTTTGAGACAAATGACCAGTTTTTTTTACCCATACTGACTAATTATTTTGTGCATTAGCAATTATTCATTGGCTAAACTTTCATAAATTTTAATCGGTGGTTGAAGATTTGATCAAATATTTGGAACTATTAACTAACGCTAAATATGTTTTGTAACTAGTTTATGTGTTCCTGCAACCCGATATTTTTTATGAGACCTTTAACTTCATAGGTCTCATAACTATTGATTCCATAACTAATTGTTCTTACAACTGGCCGTTTGATTGAAATAAATTACTCGAGGCAAAATTAAAATGAATATACTGGTTACAAGTCACGCTGCGGTAAATCAGCTTCGCTTGTTCCCTTTTAAATTCCTCGCTGTGTGGATCGAAATCCATCCAAACGGTCGTGCTATTTTGAACGTAATTGGCTATGCGGCCTCCACTTGAATGGAAAATGTCAGCGTCTGTCTCAAGTGTCTTCGGTTCGGTTTGACGTGATTGCCAAAACCTCGTGAGCTCGAGGTTGTGAGTGCCTGTGTAGACATGGTGGTTTTTGTTTCGTACATTCAATGTGGAATGATTCTTATTGGGGGGTTTACCATCACTCCTTGCTTTTTAGTATCATATAATTTGATCTCGATGTGGTGGGTGAACTTTGATGTAAGCGGTTTGATTCCTCAGTCCAGTCAAGTAGTGTGAGAGAGCGAAGAATTAGCTCTTTAGCCCTTTAGCTCCGTGCTTGGTATGAATTCTCGTTTCTGATTGGTCGAGGCTAGTAGGTTCCGCTAATTGGTGATGAGAATCGAGCTCTACTTTGCATCGCGATAATGGTGGCATGCGTGTTGAGTACACTCCTCCCTTCGTCGAGGGGAACTCCAATATTCGATTTAATGTTAATCCGGCTTATTTGAATTTGCTCGGTACGAGGACGTGTTGGCTGCACGATCGCGAGGCATATTGAGGTGGTGGTCTCCAACATGCGGCCCTTTGCTATTAGACCGAAGTGGCTTTTCAGAATTCATCCTCTAATGGACCTCTGTTTGAGTTCATCGTATTATCGCGTAAATTTATTTTCCGACGTATTAAATGTGGTAGTCATTTTTGTAAATTGATTTAATGTAAACATTTACGTAAATGTGCGGCCAAGCCGTGGTCCATTGACGTTCCCGAAATTGAATTTCCGTGAAAAGTTACTAATTATTGATTCGCGGAAGTAAAGAAACTTTAAGTTTTTGTTTACGCTTCTGTTTTAAATCTTTTCATAGCCGATACTAAATAGAAAAGTTTAATGAAAAACTACGGCTGGAGTGTAGTGAAAATGTTTTGGAAGAACCTTAGCAAGGTAACCTTTATGTTGTTCATTTTCAGATTCCTATTTTTGTGAAAAAATTGTAAAGACTGTTTAGGATATGTTCTTTTATCTATCGGCTTTTTTTCCAGCTTACTTGAAAATTTTATTTATACCAATGGTTGCTTAAGAAAAGTAGGGAAAGCCTTTTCTTGTATCCGAATTTTTTATTCTTTAATCATCATCCAAACTTTTAAAAAGTACTCAAAGCAGTAAAAAGCAGCTAAAAACACAAAATCATGGCTAATAACTAAATCACCATGGCTGAGGGTTGAATAAAACCCAATCAATTGGCCTTTTAGGACTACGTAAGAGTTTTATATATACTGGGTGATAATAATTCAGGGACAGTACAGTAATTGAAAAAAATCGAAATGAGTCTTTTCTGCTGAAAGTTCATTTTTTATGGATTTCTTTAGTTTTGCAACTTTTTAATTTCTGTTAAAACCTTTCGACCAAGGTGTGAATGGCGAATCATATTTTCAAATCGGAAGTCTTTATTGACCGACCGAGTGAGTATGGCAGCCTTTTACCTCCATAAAATTGTCATTATCGGAGGACTGCGTCGCTTTTGTTTTTTGTGTGTTTTTGGTTCGATAGGAGGTGTAGTAGATAGGTGCGTTCCCGGCTTCCGGCGATACGGGTTTTTCGGAACACATATTTTATTTTTATCTTTATTAATTGTAGCTTACCGAGTGAAATCATAGTTGGAACAAAAATGTATCTTTGCATCCACTGCATGAAGGTTTATTTATTGAAGTGGGAAAAATTCGGAAACATCTCTTTTTCTGTGGTTGCAAATAAATGATGATAACCATGGTGGTAAACGTTGCAAAATTGAATTATGTAAAAGGTAGCCAGTATGATTTATTCTTCTCGCCTTGGAACGTGATTCGTATAGCGCCTGCATGGGAGGTCATGGTGTGGTAAGATATCCCCCTATTCAGCAGTCGCAGCTGTTCTCTATTGCTTAATAGCGACCTCTGCAATCGCCGTCGTACGAGATTTTTCTAGTTTTTGGTCCCATTTACGTCGGTAGCACAGGTTTGCTTTAGTCTATAGACTGTTGGCTTCAGGGTAATGTCTTGCAAAACGTGTACCAACGAAATCATGTATGGTGAAGCTTTCCATTTTCCTGAATCTAAATAGGCCTTGGGAGTTTTCCTTTTTCTAACCTTGGAAGTTTTCCGTTCAATTTCATTTGTCCTCATCAAGGCTTTAATTCTCGGAATAAATTCTCCTCTCTGGGAATTTGGAATATTATTTTTTTTTTACTATCGCAAGAGATAACAACTTAAGTTCCACTGAAGTTGCGCGAGCGTGAATTTTTTCACCTTTAATACCGCATCAGTCTTAAGATGTTTCATCTTTACCAGTCTCTTATGAATCCTGGCTATTTTTTTCTTTAATACCTTGAGTGTCTCTTTTCCATTGTTGCTGTTTTTGTGAGGCGCTTGGAAATAAGTGGTGGTTTAGTTCTTTATTCTAAATCATCACCTGTATCTTAAAGTGGCCTAGCTGCAGGTACGGATGTGCTTCGCTTAATTATGGTGTACGGATATGGCCAGCTTCAAGCTTAGACTAGGTACGGATGTGGCTAGCTTATGTTTTTTTAAAGAAATGTATTATTTTGTAGCAGTGTCCCCTTTCCGACCAGCTAGCGGACATTCAAGTGTTGCGAAAAGCAATTTTTGCCACTTTTTGTCCCACCCGTCCCCCATGTTAGACAACTTAAATTTTCATGACTCTGGGCAATGATTTTTTGACGATTCAATGCTATTTAAACGCGTAGCCTAATGGGTTTTATTTCGTAGTAATTCGATTCCACGTGCAAACTGATTCTTATAGATGCGAAATAATTCCCTCCATATTATTGTAATATTATGGTTGCTAACAAGTATTTAGGCGTTATACCGAGTGAAAGGTCCGAAAAAAATATTGAAATGTAATTTTCGCCTTAATTTCGAAAACCGCGCTGATAGCTTATCATTAGCTCAAAGCATAAAATGCTTTAAACAAGTGAAATATAATTCCTGTATCATTGCCATTACCGTATGAATGGTGCGTTCCGCCGAGTAAACTGGTATGCTCAAATGATATGTGGTCCCTGAATTAGCTGTCGACTTACTTGAATAACTAATCATATGTGCGATGGTCACCATGCCAGCCACATTAAGTGCCCGTCCAGAAATTTATATTCGGTGTGTAAATATCTTTTATGGAACCTGCCTAAGCTGGATATGACAATGGAGTGACTTTCTGTGGAATCAAAGAAGCGACGCCCGAGATGAACGTTTGGGTAGTTTGAGGGGCGACGTATAATTTCATCTAGAAATCAATGAATTTGGTCTCATTTAAAAGAAAATATCTCACCCTTCCAAAGGTACCAAAATATTAGCCCCGTTGCGAACTACCCTCTGAGATTTTTGACGAAAAATACCAGCCATCTTGTATGGAAAATGGAATGTACTGGAGAGAGGCTTTATTTACAAAAAGAGGAACTTCTCACACTTATACATCGTCAAAAAAAGAAGTGTGTTGTTTGAATGTTTTTTCGACTTTTTTAAAATAAATCATATAGTCACCGTAGTATTTTTTACCGAATCACAAAAAACCTTCCGTTTTGAAGGTGTTTAAAACGAAACACGTAAAAAAATAGTCATGTTAGAGATACTCAGATATTTTTACTGAATTGCTGAGAAATTCAGTCGCGTAAACGTGTATTATTGCACCATTATATTAAATTGATTGATATATTATTGATTCTTCCTAGGCTGGGTTATCCGCTTCCTAGGCTGGTCTAGCCGCTGAAGTTAAACGTAAACTTCGAATATGGTCTCCATTATGCCTAGGGAAACATCTTGTTCAAACTGCTTTCAGGAAAACTGCATACACATGTAAATATATATATATACATGGAGGCAGCGCCCCAACTGAAATCGGTTTTTAGCTTGCAGTTGCTGTAAATTGAAGCTAAAGAAAACCCTAATTCTTTCACATTATTCAAAAGCTGACGATTTTACCCAGTAATTTCCTCGGTGTATTTTAGAATGTACGCTGGGTTCGGCAGCATACCATTTTTAGGTTTACTCCATTAACCACAAATTATTCTTTCACATCTCTTCTTCCATTCGCAACCCTTATTGACATTCATTCTTAGGGTTAAAATGTTTTATATTTGAATTTTACTCACCCCCATCGTTATTTTGTAGTTGGCCCACACTTGGAATACGTTGTAGAGAGCGATTGGTAGCCTCAGCGACTTGGGCTTCCGACGCCTCATTATGCGTGGGCCCAGCCACAGGACAAACACTAGGTATAGTCCGAGTAGAGTGACTAGAAGCCATGGGTCCTTCATCAGTGGCCAGTGCTTGACTCGAGGATCTGCTCATAAATCACACGTACCGGAAGAAAAAACAAATAATTATTTAACGAAATGAAAGATCTTAATTTTTCCTGGCGTATCAGGTAAATGGACGTCTCTCGGGTATTCCACCGGGTTTGCAGCTCTCCATATAATAGGGAAATGTTGAGCTGCTAACCCGATGGAATACCCGAGAGACCTTTATTTATCATTTAAGGAAATATTTGATCCTGAGTTACCTTGTAATAGTTTTATTCCCCCTGAAGTCTCGTAAAATTAATTTATGTTCTTATATGCATAAATTTGTACACATTCAGGTAAATTTATAATCGGAAGCCGTCTATTAAGGATGTTATCTTTGAGATCCCTGAACTTGTTGGCGCTGATAAATAATCCTGTGGTTGTTTGTGCGCTACATATTAACTCTCAGTTTAACTAAATATAACCGTCTTTGTATTCGTAACCCTTTGCTCTCTTCCCTGGGATTAGGATAAATTATTATTAAATGATAGTTTCGTGATATTAACGTAAAATTGGGTTTGATTCCCTTGAAAAATATCGTATACGTAGCTTTGTATACTCATGTATATGAATTATGTAGACTGTATTGAGGTGAATATACGTTGGATTGGATTGGATATTTGGGGAGGCGACCGACGGCTAAGGGCATTTGCGCCATAGGGGATAGGTTAGGGAGGAAGGGTGGATAGAAACCCGGCGTTGGCATAAGCCTGCTCTTAACGAAAGGCGCCAAGGGGATCACGGCTTAATGTCTCATCCGACAGACAGAGTACTCTACTTGAAGTGTCCTCCACAAGACACTCAAGTAGGGATCGGGTTCCTCTGAAAAACATCCACCTCTGCAGGGAATTGAACCCTGGCCGCCCGTGTGGTAGGCGAGTACTCTTGCCACCACACCAACCCTATCCCCGTGAATATTCGTGTATGCAATTTTAACATTGCTAAGTGTTGCGTCAAATCAGCGTATTTAGTTATGTTTCCTAGATAAACCAATTCTATTTTTTAGCATTTACTGGTATTTTGCGTGTATCGTTGCCCTATTTTACATTTGGCTGTCATTATCCTTTCATATCTGTCTTGTAATGTCATAGATCCATCCTCCAATGCATGGATTTTAGGCTTCATTGTATGTATACTTAGGATGAAAATGCTCCATTTTGTTTGGACACTTCACGAGAATTAACTGAGTATTTTCCACACTTTAATATATAATAATTATCAAGAAACCTGCTGTCATCCCTTCAATCTTAGGTGGGCTTCATTTCTTAACTAAACTGCCTGCAAGTTATTTCATACTGATTCCTAATTCTCAACTAACTGAATTTATACGGTACAAGGACGTCGATTTTAGAAATCAGGGGGCGTGTCCCGAATGACAGTTGAAATAAGCTTTGCTAGGGTGACGCGGCCCTCAAACCGTGAACATTAAGAAACAAAATCCCCAATTGATAAACCATCACTGCTTGATATTCCATAAATTTTATGGTATCTTACCTCCTTTTTCCTCGTAAAGCCAGGCTTGGGCGATCCATAACCTTTCCATGGCGTCCATCTCGCCGCCGACTGAAAGGGGAAGAGCGGCCGGCCGTAGAAAGCGAGAGCATGGAGGGGCTGTCCGATGGGGTCAAGGAAGCAGCGAGCCGCGATATGTTGCCCCCGTGAACTTAAGTTCCTGCCCTCTCATCCTGTGCATTGTATGCTGATGTGACCACCCGTTTGAAGCGTCGCGATATTTCTTCTACCTTTTTTTCTCTTTACCTATTCCACTCTAAAGAAGCTACTGGAAAATGACTCCTTTCCGTTGCGTCTTCTCGGACTTTAGCGGGAAGTGTTAACCTCTTTTCAATCTTACCAGATTACGTTGGTCATGTAATTCAAAGCGTTCTTTGTAATAATGTCCACTTTTCGTTTTGTTTCTGGAATTTTAAGTGTAGTGTTTGTGATTGATTGTGCTGAATTTTCCCTAGGTATAACGACACGGCCAGAGTGGTAACATCCGCGGCGTTAAAAAATATTGATAGTGACAAATGTAATTGGCCGTTCGGATTTGGTGATTATCAATGGCAGTTGCCTTTTGAATCGCCGTTTCCGAACAGTAGAGGGTGGCCTTCATTCTGGAAAGGGTTTTTGTCGGGAGAGTCGACGAAAAGGACCGAGGAGATCTGGTGCTAGGGGATCGTTTATAGGGAAGACTGTCTGTGCTTGCGGGTTATGGAGGAGAACTTGAAACGATGAGAGATCTGCACCTAAATAATATCGTGCGGGCCACCTCAAGTGTTTATGGTAGGGGATGAGTCATCACCAACATACAACGTTTAAAGTTGATTAAACTACGACTACTGATTCTTTTGCAGAAACCTGATGAACCTTTTCTGGTGACGAAATTTGACAAATATGCGCCTAATTTTATAGATAATACCAATGTAAGACTATAAGACGTATAATTTTTACAACTCTGCAAATGCACGAAGATAGAAATATGCGCAGCGTGCTGCCAGTACAATGTAGTTGTAAATCAATTAATCAATAAGTAGAGGGTGAGGTACTCATGAAAAAGATCAGGTTAAGTACTATAACGTACTATTTTATCCTCAATTTTAAGCCACCATTTTAGTTCAGAGGTAGGATTTGTGATTTTCGGAAAAAGCATGTCATGCAAATGGGGCGAAGACGTTTATGAATGCAGGATTACCTACTATTCGGGATGTTTCCTGACGTGACGTTTCCTGACGTGACGTTTCCTAACGTGACGTTAAACGTACGGTTTTGGTCGTCATCTCGTCAGTGAGGAGTATAATATGACATAGACGGGAATATCGGTGCTAATCATTGACAGTTTTTGAAAAGCGCAGTGATAAATGATAGCGCAGTAGCCGTTTATTTTTCTATTTTACTCTCGAAATCTAAATAACACGGAGAATTACTGACAACTGTAGCTTCAAGAAGGCTAATCTTGTTTGATTCCATCTCCCATTAATCTTTCTGCCTTTGACGTAGCTCTACGGAAATGTTCGGCCGTAGCGAGGTTCGTAGCGAGGAAATGTAATACGATACCGAGCTTCGTCAATTTTCGTCATAATTGAGGAAATACTCTTGAAGATAGGAAATATGTTGGAACGATTCCGCAATATTTTATTCTTGAACTGTATCCATAATTTAGGTTCTGAGACAGGTTTTTTGATACGACCTACTGTGGGGTGAGAATATGTCCATTTGAAGTAAAAAGTGAACTGGAAGCGCCATGATATTTGTATTACTTTTGTCATGAGGTGTCTGCGACTTTTTCTATAATTTGCTTCGTAGCAAGTAGTGTAAGAACTCTTTGCTCCTCAATAACTAATGTCCTACAGAAGAAATCCATGCTTACCACGCACGGTACTCCATCAGCGAAACCAATGGGTGAGATATCTGGAAGAATCATCTGCCTACCAATCTGGAGTGTGTAATCTGCTTTTTTTCGAATTTTTATTAACGTTGAATGTTCAAATTAATTGTAATCATTGGATCGAAAAACGACTATTGTTGAAACCCATGTTATTGGAATATATCTGACGTATTCGTGTAATCCAATCATCCCAACTCCAAGTTGACGTTCAAAAAACTCTTACGTTACCTTGCAATGGCTTGCTGGGAAATGTTAACAACAACAGTATTCAAACATGGCGGGTGAATTTTTCTGAAGAAATTTCCATGAGAAAAAAATCGGCCTGGACCGGGAATCGAACCACGGACCTTTGGTTTGCCGGACCAATGCGCAGACCACTACGCTATCCAGGCTTCCTAATTCCCATAGCAATTTTTGGTGGATACAAGGTAACTAGATCTTAGGCCCTCGCGGTCCATCAAAGATGGCAACGCAAGGGAGAAGAGGGCTTCAAAGAAGCCACAACCAAGAGTCAGTATCCTTCACCAGCACATATGCCGTGCTTAGCCAGTTGAAATTCAAACATGGCGGGTGAATTTTTCTGAAGAAAACAATGAAGGAAGAAAGCAACAGTATTCTTCAATTCGAAGATTTATTTGCATCAGCTCTCCATTCTACTCTCCTATTAACTAAAATCTTCATCTCCATGGAATTCTTCACTTTGATGTGTTGCCTAACGTATTCCATTAATTGCCTTCCTATGTAAATCGTCCCACTGATATACTCTTTCCATCCATCTCTCCCTCCTAAGTATTTTGAATAGGTTACCGTATCCGAAAATGAACCCATTGAGTTTGTCTCTGCTCCTTCTCTGAGTTTTCACTGTACTTATTGTTCCTCCAACTCTTCATTCGACTTCTTCGTAGGCGATTCTCTCCGTCTGTGCTGGAAGTACACGTTTAAATATTATAGTTGATATAATGGCTTTGCGATTATCTTACCACCGTAGGCTTTCATGTCGCCCTATGGCTGCTACGCCTATGGATAGATGGTCGTCGTTACGTAACTGACATTAAAAACAAGTGGTTACTGGGTATATTTATGTAAATTAGCATTTACGTAAGGTTCGTCAATTATATAAATTCAGGTTGTACGCGGTGGCGGTTAACGATAGTCATAGAAATGAGTACCTCTGTTCTTCAGGAATAAGCTAATAGCCGTCCTTGAAGTGTGGAAATAATCTTTGTACCGGGGCTTTAGAATTTTCTTCTATTTCATCTCACTTAAGGCGCCAAATAATGGATAATGGAGGAAATAAAGTCGGGTGGTTTGATTTTATCCGAGTATCTTTGTTTAAAATCGATGTGAATTTCTGCTAATATATTATCAATATTCTTAAAAACAATAATAAATTAACATTCTTCTAATTGGCGTATCGTAGGAGTCTTCAAACCTTGTTAACCGTTGAACTCTTCGTGAGTTTCGCATCAATTTTATCGGTACCATAATCTTTATATTTGAGTAGTTAAGAGGATAGAAAAAAGACGCGTGTGTGATTTTTAGTGCATAATATAATGTTTATTATTTATCGAAGAGGGTCAGGTATCTCTCATTTTATAATGAAAAAAACGTTCTGTCGGCGATCTTACGTTAATTAACAATAGTGGTCAAAATACCTATATTTATAATTTCAAAGGTCACGTTAATTGATACGTTACCTCGTCGAAACATAAGAAGGCAAGCTATAATAATTAGCCATTTCTTCCACAGGTGATTTTTTATCTTTTTTTCCAATCGACCCTTCTCTGTCTCTGTCAATGCTGTAATAGTTAGCTATTTCTTCCACAGGTGATTTTTTATCTTTTTTTTCCGATCGACCCTTCTCAATGTCATATCGAATGTGGTGGATATACATCCCTGGGGTGTTATATCGACCTCATTTGGGGGTCCTTGGTGAATTGTGTTGGGTTTTGCGGTGACACTACTGCATTGAAGGCCACCATCGTTCAAGTCGGTATGCGACAATAAATCTGAATAGTTCTAATGCAACCTTTGCGCGATAATTTTAGTGCAAAGCTTAAGTTGTTACGTATCTAACGTCCCGTGTAATGCCATTTGGTTGCGTAGTTTTGGCCTATGACCTTAGATTGAACATCAATATTTTTAGCTTGAAGACATCAGTTCAGGCTCTTTCTGATATAGCTTACTAATTCTGAACTGGAAGTGTCCTACAGGCCGTCCGCGACCCTGCAGTTCACGTCCATGCGAGCCTTAAAATTTTGGAGCTGCTCTTTTGAGTGCTGCTCGAACAATACCAATTAAATAATGACAATACCTATTTTTCGATGTGTGTAATTTTTTAAATTTTCAACATTTTCGATTTTTCGTAGCTCTGGAATAAATACTATGGCACATGTACCACCCATGTCTTCGTTTCACTTTATTTGTAAATTTTTGTGATACGTCAGTGTGGGGAAAAATGTTTCCTTTGATAATCAACCCCCAATGATTAATTACAGTGGTTATTTTCTCATTCAAAGGACATTTGCCATAAGACTTGCTGTAATGCAACATAATGTGCGTTGTTTGTATTTTTTCTCATGTATTTTTTTAAATAAATGATCAACTTTTCGTAGTTATTTTTGTAGAATCGCAGTAAGTCTCCGGTTGTTATGGCATTTGCAGCGAACGGCGTGAAATAAATGAGTCAACTCCATACACATGTATGTTTTGTTAATTTATTGAAGGACGATAATTTGAAATAAAGTTTATGCGGAATTTGTCACAATTATTACTGTATGCTCCTTTCAGTAGCTCAAATTCAAATATAAAATTTTAATTCGACTAGGAAAAAATATCACTAAGCTACCTCAAAAATGCGCAATCTGGCACTTTGAATGGGTCATTTGTGTGGTGAACACCTTAGAAAAATTGCAATTAGTCTCCATATTGTCGCAGTACCGGAATGATTTATCTAAAGGAATACGAAATAGAAGTAACTTCATTAAAAAAGATAGCTCATAAAATGGGTGCGGAAAAATTGCGTGCGATAGCCGTATTGGGTGGATCATCGTACGTGAAGAAAAAAGATCACGCTCCACCTTCGTTCTACAAGATGCCATATACTTTTAATTCATGCGATGACTAGTGAACTACTCAGACTGTCCTATGGCAGTCACCATGAAAATATATCCTCAGAAATATATTGCATTGTGGATGAATTCAATTGTTCCTGTTGCATTGGTAGCATACCTATAAGGTGGTGCTTGTTGATGAAAGTTACTGGTAAATTAGAGTGCATTCTGGTGATAAATCACTCCCTACCAAACGCCCTTGAGGTTGCTTTCGGGTTAATATGTAGATGTAGATCCGTTGGATTATTTTAATTTTTTATTATCTTTGATTTTAAGCACATGATGCTTATCTTCCGTGAAAAGAGGTAATTTTTTATCTCGGCATAAGTAAGGAAGCTGGATTGTGTGGAAAACAATTGTAACTGCTCAGCTATTGAACCGACGAAACAGATTAAGTAATTTTGAATTATCGCCCTAGGTGGGATCTGGACATTTCCAAAGTTTGTGCGACTCTGCGGTATAGTTTAGGAAAATGTTATTTCCTTATAAATAAGTGTCCACTCCATATCTGTAAACTTATTTATTTTTCCCTAGTTCAGTCGGAGTTAAATTACGGATTGATTTGTTGGGGAGGAGATTATTAAAATACAATAGGGGATGGCATAATATTACAAAAGTTTATAACTAGATTGATGCTCTTGAAAAATCCATGGGAGCATACTTCCTCTCTTTTCTCTAGTTTAAGGATACTTCTTTAAGAAATATCTTTTGTTATAAGGCACTGAAAAAGTTTACGTAAGAAGCGGTAATGCGCCAAAAATTATGGACTGTCCCAAAATGTTTAATCTTCGTAGAAGCTACTGAGTCCCTGTGCCTAAAGCGTATTTAAGTGTATTCAAAAGATCCTTTTTATACATGGGACCCAAATTATATAATCAATTATTGAACAAAATAAAAGAGGTACATAATTGTAAACATTTCCTTAGATTAGTAAAACAATGGTTTATGTCTGGTAACAATGTCGAAATTTTGCTACGTTGAGATTAATTGTTTTATTTCCTGCGAAAGACACAGTTGTTTACCTGTAAAAAAAGAAGTTTGTCTTTGTGTTTAAAAAAATTGTTTTTTTTTCTCATATACGTTCGTGTATTTATTCGTATTGTATATATCTATGTGTATATAATACATTTTTATCCTTTACTCAGCAATGCATGTTAAATAAAACTGACCTGACTGCCCTAAAAACAGGCCTATTTCCTAGTAGGGTACCTAACTTTCGAAATTGTTAATGAATGTATCAATCTATTTGTTTCTGGAAGAGATAATAATAATTATTATTTTTCTTTAGTTTTGACTCGTAATAAATTCCGTGCGAAAGTCCGTGAAAATATTTTGCTAGGAAAGCCTGCTTCGGCGGTAATATAATGTCTCCGTCGGCAGTTTTTGCCCACCCAGCGAAATCTGGCCACCCGAAGCTCCTCACTCCCATCATTCACCTCTTCCCTGCTCCATCTTATTTTTTTCCCAATACTTCCGCTCTTGCGTATTCATTTACTATCTGTGCGCCATCCTGCTCTCCTTCCACGTGCCGCCCGACCCACATCCCTCCACCCTTTTCCCTTCTCCGCCCTGTATCCCTCGGGACCCTTATCTGCGACACCCTCGACGCGTGTCTCCTTCCCTTTACTCATCTCCGTGGCTCCCCACCCGTCCCAGCCTCCGTATTTCTCACTTTGTCAAAAGGGTGGCAGTGTCGTGAGGTAATAAATCACATTACGATGTAATTAATACCAAAATAATGAGGGCTTTTCATTCAAAGTGTTCAAGTCAGCGCAAATCGGTACACGTCAGTCCACTTTAAGGTAGTTTGAACAGGATATCATTGGCCTAGTATTCGATGACTTTGGCCTTCTTTACGGAGGAAAGTGCGCTCCGAAATACTGTTTGCTGAAGATGTACATTATCAGATGTAATGAATAAATTTAGGCTGAGTGCTGTTTTTTATATTTGTAAATTTCATGTTTATAATCCCTCGGGTCAAATCGGAATAAACGTTAAATCGAAGCTTTTTTTGCATTACGGGACGATTCTGTTGGCCCGCATGTCCCTGGAGTCCTAATAGTCTGCAAAGGCTGTCATTTAGTTTTCCAGGGAGCGGACCAACAGAACTTGACATGCATACATGCCCCGGGTGGTGAAAAATCCACCCAGATAGGACTCGAACCCGCGTCCCTCAGCTTAGCTGGCGAGGACTTTACCGCGACGCCACCGGGGTTTACCTAGTACTTACTGACTCCAGCCTCCATTGCTATTTCGACAGGATTTGATATCATGATTTTGTAATGAATTGAGGGAAGATTGTAATTATCTTCTGGCATTAAAAGTGGAAAAATGTATACTGAATGCCTAATTTGGGTATACATTGAAAAATAGGTTTAGTTAGCTAGGTAAACAGCTGAAGTTTCCCTTGGCAACGGTGCCACAAATATCTGTTAATTTAATTTTTAACACTCGTGTTATATTATCGACAACCTAAGCTTTTAGGGAATGAGTAAACTTAGGCTAATAGCTGGCAAATATACTTCTTAAATTTCATTGAAATACCCCTCAGGGTAAACTCTTATAGGACAAAGCGTTTTACCGAATCTTTTAATACGTGACGAAAACCAGTAGTTATACTGACTCCAGCCCCCATTGCTATTTCGACAGGATTTGATATCATGATTTATTTTTAAAGATCTGTGGGAAGGGTATAATTCTCTTCTGGGATGAAACAATTAACAGTGTATTTTAAATGGCTAATTATGATAGACATTAAACTAAGACTAATATATAAGTAATATAATTAAATTAATAACTATAATAAAATTTAAATAACATAATAAAATACTAAAGAGATTGTATTAATTACGATGGACATTTGTTTGTGTGAGTAATTAAGAGTGCTTGTGAGTGTGATTTTGTTCATAACCAGGCATCCTTAGTGGAGTCCCTTTAGCCCTTGCAAAGGATCCCAATTGGGTTGAGTGTGTGTGTCTGTGGTGGTCAATAGCGAGGAAGTAACATTCCCGTAAACCACCACTGGAGGGTATTCTGGTTGAGACGTTGTGGTTGGTCTCTGTTGTGGAATTCCCATTCCTGCGAACCAACACAACAATTGTTGTGTTTAATTGACGAGTGGTGCCAATTTTTACGGTCATTGGAGACTCCTTTTATTTTGTTATCTAAAGAGGCCGTAGAGCTCAATTCCCTTAGATTTATGAGATTCATTGAAAAATATATTTATAATATAAATAATATAAAATATATATAACAAGAAAAACAGAAGTTTCCCTTCTAACGAAACACGAAAACCGGAAGTCTGTTATTTAATCCTGAATACTCGGGTTATATAATCAATGACCTTAGCTGAAAAAAATATATAAGATGTAATATATGTAGTGCATGTTATATAAGTTTTTAAACAGTATTATTCGGGTAAAATTGAGATAAAAAGTTTATGTGAAGAGATACCATCATACTGCCTTTAAGGCAATGTATTTCAGCGTAAAAATTAATTTTTTTTAAAACAATGTTTCTTCGTTTAATGACCGATGATCTAGTTGTATTTTTGCAACATTCTATAGTGGAAGTCTTACTGTAAAATATATATTAAAATTAGGGTAGGTTATGGGGCACGTCAAAAATGGAGGTTCCTCCTTAATCATGTGAGATTTCAGTCGTATTAAACAATATTCTTGTGCCATTATTGTATAAATATTTACTTCAGTCTTCTTACAGCTGCTGAAGTGATAAAGTAAAATTCCAATATTGTGTCTATTATGACTGGGGAAAAATCTCGTTCCTACCACCTGGAGCGTACTCAAGGTAGTAACACGTTTCAGTAATGTATTAAAATAATGTATTAATACCATGAGTGCGCACGAACGTCGTGGAATGGAACGATGTGCGCTGGCGAAACATTTGGCGACCTGCAGTTGGACAGCCTTCTGAAAGTTCACATTTGTCGCGATCAAATGTTTTGTGATTAGTTAACGAGTTCGTTCGATAAAGAAACGTGGACCCTCATGAAAGGAGGGCGAGAATAGGCTGCAGGCATTTGAGATTTGGGTGTGGAGAAGGATGGAAAATGTGAGGTAGACGGAGAGGAGGATTAACGAGGAAGTGCTTGGGATGGTGGGTTAGGAAAGGGAACTTTTGAATGAAATTCGAGATCGGCAGAGTAGGTAACTGGAGGATGTAATAAGGGGCGATGGGTTGCTCAAGAGTGTGATTGAGGGAAGGATGTTGGGTAAGCGGAGAAGGGGATAGATAGGCCCCGGAAAGTGAAGAAAACCGGGGGTTGATTCTCTGAAATTCAGAAAATCCTAAAAGAAAATCTTATGTTAAATAATACGGGGCGATATTCAGATTTTCTCGGTAAAGCTGTTCCCCTTTTCCATAATCTTCAACTCTTCGTAATAGTAAAGCACGTGCCCTTAGCCACGGCGCAATAATCCTCCGTATATCTCGACGGCCTCTCCAATTTCTCCGTCCTTCTCTCCACCAATCATTCGAACGGCCCTCCCTTTACATTTTTCCACTAGCGGCGACGGATTTCTTCACTATTTTTTTGTGTCGTGTGGGCAGGGGACCTCTCTTTATGTATGAAGTCTCGTCGTGTCGTCGCGGTGGAATGGCGGTACAGCTGTCGGGGACCTCATCTTCGCGCGACTTTTAAAAAGATGCGGTTCGATTAAAGCGACTGGATTGTGGGATAACCTCGGAGCTGTGTGAAGGTCGCGTTGGAAGTGAGAAAGAAACTAGAAGTTTATTTTTTCCCCTTGAGGTTTGGTCGGAGAAAAGGGAACAATTTCCGCCTTAGTTCGAGAAACTTATCGATCAAGAGTAGAGACGTCGTGGATGAGTAAATGGTGGCGCTCGAATCAGGGTACGAACATTTTCTCTCTTCTTCGATGTGTTCCTTACATTTGTTTCCATATCTGGCTTTTGTTTGATTTTCTCCTGTTCTAGCGCCGTTCGTATTGATCCAGTCTTCATGGTCTCGATGTGTTGAAATGTATCCAACGCTTATTTGATTTGTGAGATGAACTACATGCGTGAGTGCATTAATATGTACGTTTGTTTAAATTACGCGTTGAAATATTCCATTGACCTATTTCTTGCGCTTTAACCCGCCGTCCTTGTGTGGAGAATACGATTCACCGTTTAGTGGAAGATTTAATCATCGAAGTAACATTTTTATAATATTTTTGTGACTTCGTTGAGTTTAATTTCGGTGTTAGCGAACGGACTCCTAAATACTTTCATTCACTTTGTGCATCTCGCATAGTTTAAGGTAGTTTGAGCGAGATAGCTCCCTAGTCATAGTTGAGACCATATTAGAATAAGAAGTTATGATTTCAGCAGCTGTGGGAAGCATGAATTATTATATTGCATTATTAATGGTGCAATAATATTCTTTTAAACGACTGAGTGTTATGCTAAAATATCCTCATAAGTCTTTTACTTGACTCATTTTTTTGGCGCAGTACGTTTAAAACTCCTTCACAACAAAAGTTTTTTGTGATCCTGAAAAAATTGCTGTGGTTAAGATATGATTAATTTTCAAAAATAAATGAGAAAACATTAATACTAAGTGATGGGTATTTTTTGACGAGTTCTAGGTGTTGGAAATTCATCATTTTCTGAATGAGTTTTCTCTAGAGTGTGTTCCCGTACCATTTCTTATGTAAAAGAGCTCATATTGTTCGTCGAAAATCTCGGAAAGTAGTTCGGTAAGGAGCTGATATTTTGGTATCTTTGGAAGGGTGCGATATTTTTCTTTAAAATGGGACCAACTTCATTGATTTCTGGGGAAGTGATATGTCGCTCAAACTACCTTAAGTGATTATCGCACGTCCAATTGTTAATTTTATTTCCAGACGTTTGACATAATGTTTCAAGTAATGCATAGTCTTTGAATGTTATTCATGCCCAGAATATTTTTGGATTGGATGTTTGGGGAGGCGACCGACAGCTAAGGTCTTTTGCGCCATAGGGGGTAGGTAAGACAGGAAGGGTGGATAGAAACCCGGCGTCGGCATTAGCCTGCTCTTAACGAAAGGCGCCAAGGTGACCACGGCTTAACGTCTCATCCGACAGACGGAGTACTGTACTTGAAGTGCCTCACCACAAGACACTCAAGTGCATGTTTGGTGATCTTCACCCCCTGCCACACATCCTCGTGGTGGCTCGCAGGGTATCACGTAGATGTAGATGTAGATGTTGGGATCGGGTTTCCTTTGAAAAACATCCACATCTGCAGAGAGTTGAACCCTGGCCGTCCGTGTGGTCGGCGAGTACTCTAGCCACCACACCAACCCGATCCCCCAGAAATTTTAAAATAGTATTCTGGTTGTAGCTGTAGGACTTAATGACTCGTTTTATCTCAATTGTTATGCAGAGCATTGAGTATTTACACCACTTATATCGTTCTTCCTCTAAGGTGAAACTGTCCTCAGACAGGTTTTAATTGAACTGCTGCTCCTTCCATACTCGTCTATTCTGTGCTACCTCCCTCAGCTCTTCGTAACTCCCTCCGTTCATTACATCAGTCAGCATATAATTTATTATTCTTCCTCTCCCCCCTTTCCCTCGATCGTTCCTTCTAATCTTATTTTCAGCAGGCTATCTTTTTCTTCAGGGCGTGTCCCATCCAGTTCGCCTGCCTCTTTCTTATTGATCTTAAAATATTCCTTTTCTCTTTTGTCCTCGCCAGCACTTCCTCCTTTCACGCTTTATCACTCCATTTTAATCTTTCCGTTCTTCTCCATAGCCAATTTTAACATCCCTCGAGATATTTCTCCTCTCTCCTCCTGACTGACTCCATGTGTCGGCTATATAAAGCATATCGCTCTAAATTAAACATTTAGCAAATCTTTTAGTTAGACCTATATTGATTGCTTTGGCTGAAAATAGTTGGTTGAATTAGCTGAAGTCTTCCTTTCCCTGTGATATTCTAGTTCTTATTTCCTCCGTACAACTTCCATTCCATGTACCATTATCAAAACTTAAATTACAGAGCATGCCTTTTTTTTGGGGAATTGCCCTTTAATTTTCAGCATTATTCATCGAGTCTGTTGGACATTTCATGAGGAGTGCAAGGGACGTTAATGGCATTTATATGTTTTTTACGATTAGGGAACTCATTTTAAAATGTATCCACGCTCATAGAGCTGAGTTTATTTCTTAATTTTTACCTCTTTTTTGGGTTTAACTGCTCATTGAGAGAATTAGGTCGATTGGTCCTGTGTTTCACTCGTCGTGTTTTAATTTATTCCGTTTGAGACTTCGGTGGGGAGTTCATCTTCTCTGATTAAAGCTTTTATTATTTTTGTCGAATGATCCGTTGAGCTGTAATGCGAATGGAACGTCTTTTTTTGGAAAACATGACATGCATGTGCTGAGATTTAAGTTTCATGGTTTTTGTGCAGAATGTGGACTAATCTCAAGCACGAAAACATGCTATTTCGTATTGATTTTAGGGAAGGGTATCCCAGCTCGTAATTGAAGACTTAAATTTGACCTAATTTTTGACCTGGCCCTCGAGTGCGAGTGAAATTCTTTTTGCATAGCTGAAGCCATATCACAGAGAATGTTAAGGTAGTTTTTTTTTAATGTTACTACTGAAGTGGAAGTGAGATGTGAATTCAAAGATTGGAAAACGGCAAGAACTTTATGTATCATATTTCATGCTAAAAACATAAGCTCGTGGAACTGGGGAAAAAGACGGCTTTTGGAAAACGTGTCCTGTTGCACGTGTCGCGTGACAGAACGGAGACATTTCGAGACAAGCCGTATGGACTTGAGCCAACATTATGCCGTGAGAATCCAGAGTATGATAGAGGGGGAACGAGCTCTTTCGTTCTTATGTTCGCTGGCATGATTTCGCACCGTCTCAACCGTAGGAAATGAGAATTTACTGTTGATGATTTTGTTTTGCGCTATTGGTCAGTTATTCAACCCTGCAAATTGTAGGGTCTCGAATGCTTTTTTTTATATGAAGAACCCATTCCGACGCAATTTTTTTCGCTGAATCCGAATCTACCCACGAAAATTGGTTATCATGTCAGGATAATAAGATATTCTAACCTTACAGGGTCAACATGGCAATTTTTAGGTATTTTTGAGCTTTAATATTTCATAAACCAAAGGTGTTAGAGTAATTATGCTAACGGTTTAGAAGTCTGCGTTAAAAAGTTTATAGAATACAACTATGAAACCTAGAAAAGCTTCTCTCCCCATAACCTGGACCTTAATTTCAAAATTTGTGCACTCAAAATAAATGTATAGTTGAATTATAATAAGGTTTTTGATTGCGGTAAGCTCGGGCTAATTCATTGGCTTTGCGGTTTACTCGTCTACTCTTTTCAAAAAGTCTACTTTTTCAGGTTGTGCCTTTCCAGCATATCATATTCACAGTACTACCCCTGAAGTCAAGGGGTCTAAGTAACAAAATCGTTGTTTTGAGAAAACTTAGGTGAAAGTTGAAAAATGTTTGATAGAACCCACTAAGTGGTTAAGAGGCATTACCCTAGATAGCAGCACCTGTCAAAAAAATCACTTGGATCCCTTTACCACCTGAAAGATTTATATTTTCATATCCCTTTCCTGTACCTAACTTATTTTTTCAAAAATGCCAGTTAGACCCTTTGACTTCTGTGGTCCACATATTTATTTTCTTCCGTGATTTCAAATCAAAATTGAATTACCTGACAAATTCGTCAACAAAATTTTTATAAATTACTCAGGCCAACAAGGGTATGCTTTTTTATGCCAAGGGCCATTTTCGAAGTAATTTTGTGCGCTGAATCCGAATCTACCCACGAAAATTGGCTATCACGTGAGGAGTTTGAGGTGTTCTAACCTTAAAGGGTCAACATGGCAATTTTTAGATCATTATTAGCTTGAATATCTCATTAACCAAAGTGATAGAGTAATTCTGAAACGGATTCGAAGTCTGCGTTAAAAAATGTGTAGAATACAACTATGACGCCTAGAAAAGCTGTCATTACCATAGCCTGTACTAACTTTGCAACTATCAACAACCTTATCATAATTCAATATTATATAATTTTGGGTGCACAAATGTGAAATATAAGTTACAAGATATGGAATCCTTTTCTAGGCGTCATAGCTGTATTGTGTACATTTTTTTAACGCAGACTTCGAATCCGTTTGCAGAATAACTCTATTCACCTTTGGTTTCTGAGATTTTCTAACTCTAAAAGACCTGCAAATTGCCATTTTGACCCTTTTAAAGGTATAATGTATCAAAATCCTGACGTGATTGTCAATCTCCGTGAATAGATTCGGAATCAGCGCACAAAATTACGTCGAAAATTGCCATAGCATCAAAAAATTACCCTTGTTGGTCTGTTTTATTCAACTCTTAATTATCTTAGAAAGGGAATGTGAAGGATCATTGTCAGAGATCCCACTGGTTGTTGCTTAAAATTGCGTGATGCAATATCCGCGGGTCAACTTTCTTCGCCAGTGAGTGGATTTGAAAGGTCGTCTGAAATGCAGTGTAATCATCGTCTTAAAATGTATTCCTTAAGCTATTGATTATTGAAGTCTAGTGGTTATCGGTGCATTTATCTTCTCTGTAAATGGGTCATTCACTTTTTGATACGCTTGATTTTTTAACCTTTGTCTCTATTTTTACAGGTAAGTGACTCCGGCATAGCTTCACTTTCATCCGTTCTGTAATGCTTTTGGATTTGTTACGCCGTTGACTTCCTCTTACTAGAAAAAACTGTGAGTACAATCAAAGCTCTTCTTTGAATAATTTAAACATATTTATCCGACATTTTGACTAATGAGGAATCCCTTATTTGCGTCACTTTAGCATTCTCATCTATGTTGTATCTTCTTCGGTGCTACAAAGGAACACGGAAAGCACTGATTTGACCAGTGCTTTCCGTGATGTATCCTAATCGCGTGCCCGGTAAAGTTGTTTCGTCATTTTGCCGTTCATGTTATTTTTTTATTATTGCTTTGCACAAATCGATTGTGCTTGACATGGAAACTACCGAGGTCAAGATTCATATAAGTGATTTCCGTACGTCTATTGTTTCGATAGTTTCTTTTGTTTTTTAGTTTTAGCTCACGTTAGGCTTGGTGCTTTACTGAATTTGGTCGGATACACGATGAATTCTGTCATTGCTAGTGCTTGGACCTTTTTTATTTTAGAAAAAATCATCGAATAACTCCTTTCCGGTGTCTGATATTTGGTAACCGCATTTAAAGGAAACCAACAGTATCCGGCGTGTTGTGTGGAACAGCTTTTACTAGAATGGAAGTAAACAGAATTAGTACCTATACCAGTTTATTAAAGGGGTAATGAAGTGGTTGTATGTAAATTTTTATTCTCTTAATGGGGAGAGGACTTCAAGTCCCGAAAATCATAGCTAGCGTTGGCACATTTTACTTGGTGGGAACAGCAAACTATTATACTGGAAAGCTAAACGAGATGTTGTTTGAGAAATGGTACCGTGTTGCCTCATCCGGTTCGAGTGAAACAAACTTACGTAAGTGCCTCGTCGTAGTCATCCCTCCGTTGTGATATCTATGCCAATGTGACAGTAAAACGGTTGTAATGAAATGCCAGTATTTTATGGAAGCCACCACTTTTTGTGACCTGTTTAGAATTACGGCAATCCGTATACCACTGCGATCCCGATAAGCTATTCTTTGCCCTCTAATTTCTATTAGGGGTTTACCACGGGCATAACCAACAGAACTTTACAGAAGACCTATGCTCAATGTGAAAAAGAGCCAACCCTGGCGGGAATAGTACTCGCGACCGCAGGATTAACGGGCGAGCATTTTTCCCTGCCGGTTCCAGATGCATATGGGTGAAGTGGTCGGTATGTTTTTTTTTACCCAGTAAGATCGTTTCATTTATGTTAATTTAGGATTGTTTTTCTTCGCTATTGTATTTTGTTGTTGCACGTATTTCTCTTTACCATTGACGTATGAACACCAATTTCTGGACTTATATTTAGCGTAGGAAGTTTTAATGTAGTTTTTACCTTTGACTTAGTTTCTTAGACTAGACACTTAGACTACATCCTCTGTTTTTTCCCTTTTCTTGATTTACAATTTATTTGCATCTTGACGAGATCTGCTCATGTGGAGAGAACACCTACTAATGAGCATTTAAGAAATTGAAAAATAATATATGTTAGGCATATTTTTGAGACTAGGCTGCGTCTTTTTTATTAAGTGAAGTTTTAGTCGACCCCTCATGTCTGCTTTTTAAATTAGAAATTCCTCTCTACAGACTTTGGACTGGAGTAGAAAACCTCGAGGGTGCCCGAAGATGAAACTTCTGAGCATCGCTTAGAGAAATTGAAGGACTGTAAAAAATATGGGAGCTTGTTTAATAAAAAGTCTGGAAAATATTGTTCAAAGTTTTATTCGACTGTGATAAAATATTCCGTGATTATGATCGTATGATGTGAATGTATTTACAGATGTTACTCAGCCATGAGTTAAAGATGCGAATGATTGTTGGAAGGGTTAAGGTTTGTGTGGAAAACAGGACCATTTCCATAGTCTCACAGTTAAATGCAGGCTGTGTTGAATCAACCTTGTATTCTTCATAATGGGGTAGCTAAATGTAAATGGGACAGTACTAAAAGTGATTATTTTTTATAAAGTGGGTGTGACAAAAGAAGGTAACCTGATCACTTCCGCATGGCCGCAACCTCTGGCATGACAGGAATGATAACATGGGTTCATTGGACGTTTTGTTTCAACAGATTGGTTTGGAGTAGAGATCTAATAATATTTGAGACGTGAACTCCCATTTTTGTCATTGAAATCTCTAGTATTGTTCCTCTTAAATATGTATATTTGACACCACATTTCCCCCTTAATTGAATTGATCGTAATTGTGTTTTGAAATTAAATTTGCCTTGCTTTACCATCGGCTTTAACGCAAAAGAGTAGTAAGTAAGGGGAGGAATTTTTAGTGTAATTTTTTGTGATGAAATTGAATGCCACGATGTTTACTTATTATGGTCTGCTGTAGTGGGTTTACAGTTTCTGATTCTTTTCATCTCCTTATCGCGCGTTGTGGGTTGACGTTATCTGTTCTGCTGCCACTATCAGGAGGGAATTCTGTCCCCTCTGTATTGTGGTTGGCTTCCGCCCACCTACGCCCTCCTACTCCGTTAAGCCTGGTAGTTGTATATCAATTCGGTGCATCGCTTTATCGGGATCCCCACCTCTTCGAACGGCCTCGCTTTTTTCTGAGAGCCGCGGCTCTGTGCTCGAATCTACGTGAGCAGAAATATTTATGTACATATTTGTCTATCTCCTTGCCCGCGTCGCGTATCCGCCCGAGTTGTTCGCTTCCCGCTGCTCGGGAGATAAGGAAGGAAGCACCCAAAGCCCACTTCGAGTGCAGATGAACCTCGCTTGAATGTTGTTCGTTTCGTATCTTGTGTGAACTGCCTCGTGAGCGCCTTCGTGAGGTTATTACGTGGGGAAAGGAAGGGAATATGTGGACGAACAACAAGTGAGAGATTTGCTGCGGAAAAATTGTCATAAATGCTAAATCGCTTTTACTGTTTCAATATCGGCAATTTTATACCGTTTCACAAAAATTCCCGACGGTTGGAATGTGGAAAAACCTTCATTCATTGAAGCTCGACCTAATTTCTTTGGATGAATTTTTAAAAGTTGTGTGGTAGTGATACGAAGTTTTTTATTCGACGTATAAATCAATTTGTAAGGCAGCAAAGGGAGTTGTTTTTAAAGAGAGCTTTGAAACCTTGCTCCACTCATCCCAGTTCATCTGAAATTATGTTTTTATCTGCGATGGAATTTTGCAAAACGGTCAGATTAATTTAAGTTGAATCAAAACGGTTAAAGGCTAGATGCCAATAGCTGAAGTAATGCATGCATTACAATAGGAAATAGTGATAAGATTTTTTTCCCAGGAGAAATTTTCAAGTTTATTCTAAAGAAAGACCCGAATTCGATTTGCGGAGCACGATGCATGTGCGTGAAGTTTTACATTGAAAGCTCCTTGGAAATCAGACATTTATATTAATATGGTTATTGATTAGGTGCCATCTTTCTTGTACGTGGAGCGTTACATTCGGCACGCTATTGACTCACCGGCGTGTATTTTCGGAGTCTCAGCTGGGACTGTAGTGCTTCAGTGTTTCCGGAGAAATTGCCTTACGTAATCTCGGCTGACTTGGTCTGTGCCAGAAAGGAAGAAGACATTTAGATTTTCGAGGTTGCGGAAAAAAATGTGCGGAACCATTTAACGTAATATGAATATGCGATTCAACAGATTGGTATTTATTCTCTCAACCTTTTTAAATGTTCAGTTTTTATAGCGATTTTAGTAATTATAATCTTCAGTTGAAGAGTTAGTGACTTGGTGTTCACAATATTTTCCTCCGGTGATTAGAAATGATAATATAAATGTTTGTTCTAATGGATTTTAAAATCGCTATGAATCGTTGTAATTACTCTTTGGATAAATTAAAATGCATCGTCAGTGACTTTAGAGTGTCTTTTTCCGGGCTTACTTGCAATTTGGGCTCCGAGGGTGTGGCTCTGAGAATGAAGGGGGATGATTGGTCCTCCAAAGGGCCTTGGATTGCCAAAAATTTTCCTTTGCTCGTCATCTTCTCGAAAGTTGCCGTGGGGACTGCAGGAATCGCGAATAATAACTTATACCCCTCCTGAGTGGCAAAATATTTCTCTTAAACCACCTTTATCCTTGCCAGCTAATGCTAGTGTTACCCGTTTCCCCACTTCTCCCCCACCTCCCGTGGATTTCAATGCATTACCGGCATAGGTTGGAGACGAGTAATTTCAATTTCGTGGCCGTGTTAATCTCTCTGAAAACGAGGATATAGGATAGGGGATTTTCCATTATAGGTCGCTTGTGTGATGCCAGAGCTTCGGCAGTAGGACTTCGCGACGCCTACGCTATATCCGTAATTAATTTACCGCTTCTATTCCTCTCGGATTCTATTTATGTACCTCCTCCCACCCGAGCACGACTAGGAAAGAGCGAAGCGACTTTGAAGCCAAGCCTCTTTGAATATTCATGCTTTCGCAAAACGCTTTCGTGTCACGGGCTGCTTTCGGGAAATCTGTGAGTACCCACGTGTTGGGCGTGTGACTACAGCTTTTGGAAGCAAAGGAGAAAGAACACAGCAGGGAGGTCCCTGTGTGCCTTGAAGGCATCAAGGGATTGATTCCCTTTCAAATTCGGCATTTATGAGGCGTGAGACGTAAAATTAATGAATTGGAATGATCCTGAGCGTGAAACGTGGCCGAGGGTGAGGCTTAATGATGGGGATACGTGATATTGGCGATGATGCGATGGTGTGATGTGATGGGAAAACAATTTAATATGGTGATGAGCCGCATGTGATGATCGTTTTATGAGCGGTATGAATTAAGCTCGTCCGTGGGACGAGCGCGTTAAACGATGATGGAGACAGAAGGAAGTCAGCATTAAAATTACTCCGTGGCGCAATACTTTTTCAGCTTTTTTGAGTCAATGTCCCATAATGCGGTCAGCGTGTGAGGTTGAATCTAAGTTTTTTTGCACTTGTTCATCTCTGGCTATACGCACACTCTGCTTGCATTCACTGTGTTTTTAGCGTCACTCCTCTAAGCGGTTTGAATTTTTGAATTCAATGGTATGCTTTCCTCATCAAATGGTGAAAGCTGTCCCGTTACTCGCACTGGTTGTTGACCCGATGCGGGAACATATTTGACCTTATTTCACACGGGACGGAAAGAGTTTGTCTGTGTGATTACGTCGTTCTATCTCTGAATCAGTCTCATAGAGGTCACTTGAGTTTGTGGACTACCTACAGCTTTCTAACCTTCTCACATCTTAAGATCTCGTAGATGTCGAGGAAAACGACGGCCAATTCACTATCGGTACTGGTTCCGCGTACGGAAAATGCTGTCCCACGAGATGGTCGCGCTGTAGTCCTCCGCCGGGCACTGTTTCATCCTTCTGCTCGCGTGAAGATGACAGGGCTGATGTTTGGTCGCCGATAACAAGAGTTTCGAAAGCGATGCCGCTCCTCCCGTCGTTAACCGTCTGCATGGCGTCTGTTCAGCCGGGAAGTTGTTCGCCTTTTTATCGTCACTCTGCTATCAGTCGCGTCCTCCAGAGTCACCGTCCTGCTCCCGCCTCCTGCTTGTTCGCCTTCGCCAGTCTCCGCCTCTTTCCGCTGTACGACCGTCGGTAGAAGTTGAAGAAGAGCACGAAGGTGGTCATGATGATGGGGGTGTAGAGCATGATGATGAGTCGGTTGTACGTGCAGCCGGTGGCCTGTGCGTGGATATTCTGCGCCCACGTCACCACGAACTGCATCTGTGGACGGGAAGGCAGAAAGAGGAGTTATCACTCTGGTATAATCATGCCTCGTTCAGACCACCGTACGTAAGATTGTGGTACAATCGGGCACATTGTTGCCCTCACGCCCCTCACCAAAGCGTCGCGACGAACAAGTTCAGAGCAAGCAAACGAAATGCGGAATACCACATTCCTGTGGCGTTTTGAGGTTATGAAAATGTCTTTTCAAGTGATTGACTCATTTCTATGCTTAGTCATTAAAGTAACATCATATTCTGCACCCTAGTGGTTGTTTTTTTTCATTATCGTTATCCATAATTTCCTGTTTCTACTCGCGATATCAGCGCTACCACTTTTAAGTGACAGCGTTTGGGACTACGGATTAGTGCAGTACGAACGTGCATTCACATTAGGAATTCAGCTTACCGTCCTACATACGATTCTTGTGGGAACGGGGCATCAGCTGACCGCGTGATTGCCATGTTTCGATATATTGGCTGCAGAATTGAGTATCGAGCTAAGAATTCTACAACATTACACATGCATTCCTGCTCCTTTGAGTAAGGAGACTTGGGAGATTTCCTTTCGCTCAAGTGCGCTAATAATAATCTCAACACAAAAGTGCCTTTGCATATCATTCGGTTTGGACCTTTCGTTTTAGACAGAGAGCTTCAAAACAGATCGGGATCCAAGTTGATGTGTGTTAAACTTCAATAGACGTAGAAAAGTACATCTGCTATTGTTTTTTTGTACTGAATTTCCGCTAAGGTGTCAAGCATGAATATAATGAAGGTTTTCATTACTACGCAGTGAAATGCTTACGTTTTAAAAATTTATCGTAAAGGAATCCGATATCTGTACAAAAACATGTGACCATGACTGTTAAACACCCACGAAAAGCTAACTACCGGCAGTTTACATTTCGATAGCGCCCATCGTTCCTTTCATCGTCGCCGTATGCTCTGAATTGCGCTGATGTGTTCCAATCTGCGCAACATTCGGAAATGAAATCTTGACAAAAAAATTAATGCCGAAACTCCGGTTTGATCATCAGCATATACGGGGTCGCAATAAGCAATTCATCGAAAGCAAACGGTTCGTGCGAAAGTCGACACAGTCGCGGATAGGGAGTAAATTGTTAAATGGTGCGAGAAAAAGCTCTGAATCGTGAGCACTTTGGGCATCGGGACTCAAAAGAGAGGAAATTAAAAAAACATATTTATTTTTCCTGTTTCCGTGGCCACCATGTGTAATCTCTCTTTCCCGGAGCCTTGCTCCAGCAGCTTCAAGATGGAAGGAGAACGAATGGTGCTCAGCGTGCCGCCTGTTATCGACGATTTGAGACGTTTCGGGACGACGATATCTAGCCTCAAATCCGTCAGTTTTTTGTTTTCGGGTCAAGTCCTCCGGAAAACGTTCAGGGAGTTCAATGAATGGAGGGAAACTTCGTGGAGCCCTTCTGGGAAGCCCTTCCGAGGATTTGCCTTTAAGAGAGGAGCGTCGATATGAATCGTGGGAGCGAAATTAAATTCGCTTCAGGGGACCCTTTCAGGTGGGATTTCCAATTTTTTCCTCCTCATACCACTACTCCCGACGACGCGGCTTGTTCTCTCCCTCCCTCTCACTGGAAGTGGATCAATTCGGCACCGGGGTATCGTCTTTTAAATTTTCGAAATTTAACGGCTTCACTTTGCTCGAGTGTCTCCATTTATTTCTTTTTTAAAGGGTGCACTCGGTCGGGTGATTGCTCTAATTTTTAACGTTTCCCCTGGGCGTCGCTCATGTAAATAATCTTTCTTGCATATTCTTTCTTCTCCTCGTCGAAGTATACGGGCGGTTCTTTTTTTTATGAAAGTGTGCCCCGAAAGAATAAAGATGAAGGGAGCAAATGATTAAATTCAAGTTGGAGCAAAATGGGAACGGAAAAGTTGATGCGTAATCCAATAACGCCCATGCTCATGGATCTTACGTAGTTATCTTGTGTTTTGAGTTATGTGTATAACTCAACGATTTTCCTCTCGAGTTCGCGACATGAAGTCCACTTGTGTGTGTTGGGATAGGATCCACATTATTCCACAGAAATGGATAGATTATTCGGTACATGGTTTTATTATGACCCTTTGTTTAGTTTTGAATTTGTGTGAACATCTTTATGGTTGGCGTGCTTTCGTTCTGCCATATTTTCGGACTGTAGGAAATATCTGCCGTCGAGAGCAAGAATGGCGTAATTTAAAATTGTCCATTTTTAGGAAATTTGAGCGTGATAGGCTAAGAAATAAAAAAAAACCTTCGAAACGTGGTGCTGGAGGAGGACGCTATAGATAAAATGGTCGGACAAAAGAAGAAATGATGTAGTGTACAGAAGAGTACAGGAGGAAAGGACAAGATGGATTGGACACACGCTGAGACAAAATGGGTTTGTGAAGAACATAATTGAAGACAAAATAGAGGGAAAAGTCCCAAGAGGATGATCCAGGAATAAGTTTATGTACCAAATAAAGAGGAAAGTACATAGGATGAGATAGCAGGAGGTAAGGGAATTTAGAATTAGATAAGGAAGGGTGGAGGGCTACAGTCAACCAATCTTAGGATTGAACGACCAATGAAACAAAAATTAAACTCTAAACGTTGCTTTATAGTGGAAAAGCGCTGATTCTGGGTTCATAACACTTCATGCACAAGACAAATATACTGGCAGAGTAATCAATGCCTCTGCGCATATTACTTAAAGTATAGCAAAAAAACTGACTGATGCACAGTCCAAATAGTCCAATCCATTCTTTGAATGAATATGCATTGCAATGCGTAAGTAGGGAAATGTTGTTCGAGTGAATTGCGACCGCATGGCATCGCAGATACGAGTAAATTAAAAGGAAGGAAGCAAGTTTGTATATCTCACCATTTGAGCGGTGGTCAGGTATTTCTTCCACCAAAGGTATCGCTGCACTTTCGGCCCCAAAGCTGCAAGTAAGTAGTATACGTACATGATGACGTGGATGAATGCGTTGAGCATTTCTGTGAAGGTTCCATGGCCACCTGTTACCAAGACGTGGGAAAAAATATCGTATATCTGTTAGCGATTGTTTTCTATCAATAAAACATCACATAAGTAGTATGAGAAGATTTTTTACGTGAACCGTTATGTGTTTAGAATGGCACTATCCCTCGATTTTCAGTCAACCCGATCTTTGAGTATTTAATTGTGGGAAAATTCAAATGACAAAAATGTTTCAAGCTACTAAAATACTCTAGTTGTTAATATTTCAATTTCTATCTCAGTTATTCATGTGCCAAATAAGAAAAGACAAAAAATCAATGCAAATTACTGTGTCTGTTATTTTAGACTACAATTGTTTTGAATATAACGACAGTATGAATGGTTTACATTTGAAACAAATGATTCCGATCCCTCTCGTGTAAGCTATTTAGAACAACGATGAAGTTTTGTTAGCTGTTGATGGGCAATGAAGTAAATTTCCAAACATTGCATTTAACAAATGAGCATCTAGTTCGTATAAACCCCCCTCGAAATTCGCGTTGAAGGAAGATGGCTTGGTGGTGTAACTGGTTAAAACACCTGACCGGCAATTGGGAGATCCGGGTTCGAATCCCGGTCAAGTCAAATGGTTTTTTCATAGCGAATTTCAACCCTGGGGCAATGAAGTATTAACGATGGAAAATTTTCATTCAATCCTCATTACTAACACGGTACAGTCCGTTTTAAGCGGCTCAATACTACGAGTACCTCATTTCCTCGTGTATCACAAGTTAAAGTATTTTGAGCGAGATAGTTCCCTAGTCACAATGGAGACAATATTCGAATAATACGTTTTCAAGTCAGCAGATGTAGCATAAATTTAATATTGTATTATAAATGGTGCAATGGTATTCTTTAATATGCCTGAAATTCTTAGTAATTTAATAAAAACATCTGTTCTTATTAGTCTTAAGTAAGAACGAAAATCTTTAATTTCACTCATTTTTTTCGTACGGTACGTATAAAACTCCTTCTCAATAGAAGATTTTTGGCGAGTCTGAATAAATTACTGCGGTCACATTATGATTTATTTTAAAAAATAGTCGAGAAAGCCTGCAAACTTCACACTTAATTTTTTTACAATATCTAGGTGTTAAAAATTCTTCATTTTTTTTATTAGGCACTCTCTGGAGTTTATGCACGAACCATTTTCCATGTAATTAGGTCTGGTCTTTTTCGCCGAAAAATCTCGAAAATTAATTCGGTTAGGAAGAGTTAAGATATTTTTCTTTAAAATGAGACCATATTCATTTATTTCCAGGTGGAATTATATTTCGCTCAATCTACCTTAAGGAAGAGACAACACCCTTTGTTTTTTACCCTCCGATGACAAATTTGGTCAGTCTGATCTTTACACTGCCCTTTTCCGGCAAGGTATGGTGACAATTCTTCAGAATGTTATGAGTGAGTCTCCGTGGTTATTTTCCACAAAATTATTTTAATCATTTCGAATACGCTGAGTTAGTCTCTTGCGAAAGATAAGGCGAAAACGTCGAAATCTGTCGAATATTTTTCATACATTTTTGTAAAAGTACAACCGAGACTCACTCATTATATCTCTCTGCATCTCCAGAATA
The DNA here is from genome assembly GCA_963169105.1 of Ceriagrion tenellum. Lineage (NCBI taxonomy): Eukaryota > Metazoa > Arthropoda > Insecta > Odonata > Coenagrionidae > Ceriagrion > Ceriagrion tenellum. The sequence continues at coordinate 49,676,996 of OY720636.1, read as the reverse complement.
TTTAAGTGTACCAGAAGTGAAGGAGGTGGCAACGATGTTTATTTTCTTGTAGTTGAATTGAATTAGGTCAATCATCTCTCTGGTTCTCCAGAAACGTCGTGTGACCAAAAATTAAGAAAGTGGCATCTATTATTATTTCTGCCCATCGATTTCGAATTTTGTCAGTGTTATCTATGTCTCTCTCCAAAATAATTCGTTTTGCCCCTCTATGAGGCTCTCTTTTTTTTATTTAATTTTTTTTAACCGTAACAATTTATTTCTTAAAGGTTTGCTGAGACAATTTGGCATCGACGCTATTCTCTAGCTCTCTCTCGCTCTGACGTAAGGCAGAGATCTCTCATTGTGCCACAGATTTCCCCGAGTTCACCTTGAACTAACGGCACTCGGGTGGGTGGTCGACACTTGGGGTCACACAGGGTCGACCCCACCTGAAGTTTGTGTGCGGTTTGCATCTCAAACACCGGCGTGTGACCTTCCTGCTAGGGTCCTCCCCTTGCAGGGCTCTCGTCCCTTCGCGCAAGCCCTCCCTTTTCGGAAAGGTAACTTGCGAACGCTTTTTTGCGTGGAGGTCTTGCTGTGGGCCCATAGCTCAATTCGAGTTTCGTCTCAACCATGCCAGTTCTGCTGTATTTACTGAAGTCGGCTCGCCATTGTGACAGTACGTGTTAAATTCTGTTAGCACTGCAAACCGTTTTGATGTCGTCGCTATGGTGACCAGTATCGAGTTTTGTTACGTACCCGGTGCGTATTTACAAACGAGCCACGAGAGCCAAAGAGTTGTCACGTGATGGAATAGGTGAAGGAAAGAAACCTGCTCGTCTTTTTTCCGCAACACGAAGAAAACCTGGAGGGAATAAAAAGAGAAAGCATATGAGGTATAAATCATGGCTTGAGTTTAATAATATATATATTTTTGAATACCTTAAGCGAACCTTTTTGAGGCAACATGTGGCGCAAAAGAACAAAAATTATTATATGAGAGTAAATTTAGGATTTTTCTGTGACTAATCAATTTTTTTAATGGTGGGGCGGAGCTTACATAGCTGGGGTATGAATAGTCATTTTTATTGCGACTGACGCCTTACGGAGTCAGTCATGAATTTTATTGGGTGTGCAGTGAGGCATAATAAAATATTCTTGAAAATTTACCTCGGGTCCACGCGATACAAGTTATCCATTGTTCGCAATACTTACAAAAAGGTGAAGATTTGTGCAGATTTCCGAACATGTTCGTTGTCTGCATTTAAATATAGAGATAATCATAAGCTGGTAGCAATAATTAACTTATAAGTCATTAGCTATAAAAATGTACACTCCTTGGGTACGAAAACATTGCAAGGGGATTTAGATGATCTTGATAGAAAGTGGGATATGTAGTTCAATGGCAGGAAGTTGACGTTGGAAATGTCTCACTACCAAGACTATCAGATAAGCTGGGATTAGTTTTTGATTTGTGGTAGAAGACTGAAAGGATCCTTATAGCGTTAAAAGACAGGCGCTTATGAATTGGAATTGGTAGTTGTTTCTATTGAAATTGTCATGGTAAATTTTTGCCAGCTTTACTCTCCGGTTCGTGAATCCTGTTCGGGTGTTCCTCCGGTTAAAGGTTTTCTATCCCGATTAACGACCCGAGGAAAATAATGAGGATGATTCGTCGGAAAAGCGCCATGCCTTACTCATGTACTCTCAGGATTTCTAATACTGTCACTTAAATAAGTCACTTGACACGAAATACATGGTAAAATGTAGATATCTCATTGTTTTAGGGCGTGAATAGAACACCATTTCGTTCCTCTCGACTGATATATTTCTTGGTCTCCTCGTTGAATGATTTCGAACCTACCGTATCCATAAGGTCGAAAAGCTTGACGGCGAAGAAAACCCAGGTCGCTCGCGCCATCTGTCGTTTAAGGGAGAGATTAAGCAATATTAATATAAGGAATAGTTATCGATAATTAATTCGCATTACTGAAATAAGTTAATTTTTTGAGATTTATAATTTTGCTAGCACATTGTATCTGGATTAATCTTTTGGAAATATATGCATTCCTGACTGCTGTAAGAAGCAGCTCCGGAGAGACTACAATTTATTCTAAGACATTCACTATGTTTTCAGCTCTTACTATGCCCAAGTATTATGTATTTTAAGTGCTGATGAACCATGGTTAATGTCAGTGATAAAATGTGCATGTATACTGGCTTTAATTCTTATTAGTTGAATGGTATTGCAAATTAATCCGTAGGAAGTATGGAATATGGCTAATAGATGCAGAAATTGTGACTTAGTCGGTGTCTTTAATGAAGAATTTGAATTAAGTTCAAATATTCATCTTCATGAGAGGTCACTGAGATCGTATCAAATACTTGCTTTAAGCTAGATTTTAATAAATATTTTTTGAAGTTTATTTCATGCTTTTAAGTGAGAGAAATTAGTTTCTTATATCCATTTACTTTCAGCACTTACCCTCAATGCTGTGGGATTCGTGGAATAATCCATCGGCTGACACCAGAACGTGTATTGCCCAAACCATCCGCAGTCGCCCATCTTCGTCAATAGGGAATAATCAGATTATTAATATAAAAAGAGTTTTGGTGCATTGCATTCCTGTATCTATATTGTTTTCTAAAGACTAGTTCATGCGAGGCATGCACCATCCAGCAGCAGATGTGAGGACACTTGGCAGTGAATGCGTCATTAGAATTAAGAGAGGACTTGTTAATGGCCATGCGTTCATGTATTTGCGCAGATTGACATCTTAGCGGCATGTGATTTCGAAGTAATATTTGTTGACTTGTCTGCTCTTTCTGGTACATGAATCGTTTGAACAGGCCTTGGTGATAAAAGGGATGGAAGCCAAAAATGGATTAACATATTACACATGCAACAGAAAGCTCAGTGTACTCAATGAAATATTTCAATTACAAACTAGGTGAGAAGGGAAGTTGGTAGTTCAGCTGGCAGGAGGTGAGGATATCGTGGCATCTAGTCGAGACGAGAAGGCCTCGATGAATCAATTGAGTTTCGTACATCAATTCAAGAGAAAAGAGATGAGAAGTGAAGGCACATATTACGTACAAAAAGGTCAAAAGCGAAAATGGCGTTAATAAATCATTGCAAAGTACGCGATGTTGTTAGCAAGTTCCTTCTCGGCTAGCCGCTAGTTTATTTATGGCGAGTAGTGACACAGAATAGCCATTTGGAAGAAAAACATTACTCGAAAGCTATGTACAGCGTCAGCATCATGTCCCAATTTTATGTTTTTTAGTCTAGTACAGATATAAATGGACTCTAACCCAGTTTCAACAAAGGAAAAGGCGATTGCGCTGGGTGTTTGATTGAGTGCGTTGGCACGGATTGATGAAATTATATTACAGTATCTCCTTCACATTTCCATTACTTGGACAAGACAAAAGAAGAATTCACATCGCCCCTAAAAATTGTCGGGTTTACGAATTTTCTATTTACCTCTTTAAATCGGATTTTCTCTTGTCCAAAGATCTCTATGAGTAACTGAGATCTCTATGACTCTATGAGTTAGGTATTTTTAGATTAAGG